>OX940893.1:21836770-23036770 GCA_954871355.1 Cabera pusaria
TAGATTCTCAATTCGAATGTATTTTTTTATTTTTGTTAAATTTCTCAGAATTCCGTCATTTATTAATTTGGACTTTTATTTTGCTTGAATAGTATCCTACCCGTTTAGTCGCATTGTATTTTAATCGAGATCTGACGAGTATATGCAGAGATATCAATATAAAGAGTCTATCCCACAAACATTCAAACTTAGTGCTGAAAATGGCTAGCGCGGCATTTGAAGTCGATCTTGAACTTATAGCTGCTTTATTTATAAAGTGATGAATGATGATAAGATTTTTCTCGATAGTGTCGTTAAAGCAAGTTAGAAACTATAACCAAAGTAGAACTCGCTGCTATTTTGGAATTTTGCCTTAACACGTTCATCGCCGACTAATATTTAACAAAATCTTTAAAAAATTACATTGGTTTTTATGATTATTTTCAGTTCTATTTGGTATTTGGGTGTTTTGGCTTTATTTTAGGTTTTTTTTTAAGTTCCGGTCATTAAGACCCGGCGTGGCCTAAACGGAATAATTATTATATTCAGGCCGTGCCGGTCACAATGCCGGTCAGCGTTTGCATGCGGGAACAATTTTTGTTCAAATTGTCTTTCTTTTTTTTTTGATAAAAAAACCTAACTTTTGTATATTCTATTGTCCTTTCGTTTTCTTTTTGCATAAATGACACTTATAAAAAAATTTAAAATGTTTGATTCGAAATCCTGTGGTTTTTCTTTAATTTTTTTCTCTAAGTCCTAAATATAGGTATGCCATCAAAAAATCATAAAACCATGTGGTTACGGGTGTTCATTGGGGCCGCGCCGGTCATATTGTATGGTTGATTACACACCTTTTGCATTCTGCGGCGCGAACGGGCTTCGCAAAGTAGGGTCTGGCGTGCCGGTCATTTTAACCCCCCATGGCCCCAATGGGTATATCAAGTGCCGGTCATTTTGACCCACCATGGCGATGAACGTGTTAACAATACATTTCCAGGAAAAGGTTGTGCAAGGAAGTTCACACCTGATGTGATGACCGGATACCGATTATGCTAGTCTATGTCTCTGTTTGTGTATGTCTGTATTCAACCCAGAAATTACCTTTCAAAAGTCAAAATCAACGGTTCAATTAAAAAATTGAATCTCATCAAAACAACATTTGTTTTGTAACGAAATTATCCGAACAAACAAAATACAAAAACAAACATCTGAACCCGTTGCATTGAAATTTACACAAACAAGTCGTGTAGACTATAAAGTTAAATAAGTGTTGAGGTTTGCGAACTGTAATGATAGAACTTTATTTTTTAAGCTTTATTTTAAACTAACTGTGTCCCACGGTTTTTCCCGCATAGAAATCGTTACCGTATGAATATCGGAATAAAAAGTATCATATGTTATTCCAGGGTGTAGGCTATAGACAAACCAAATTTTAGCTCAATCGGTTCAGTAGTTTTAGCGTGAAGAAGTAGCAAACATACACACAAACTTTCGGCTTAATAATATTATAATACAGTAGGAATAGAAATAGTAGCACTAGAGGTTACCCGGTGTGTGCTACTACGTACATTAAAAAAATGTGTGTAGCTCAATCAAGCACCGGGAAGTGGGTAAAAATGTCAATTACTAAATTTGAACCAAAAAATCGCAGAGTATAATCATTATAAGCTTACATAAAAAAGCAATACATAATGTACATCATAGCGGTGTCTTATTATTATATACATAATATTCGTATATTATAATAACTACTCTACTATACATTGAACTGAAACTTGACATTTTGTCTGATTCCAAAAGTAATAGCAGCAAATATTTGCATGTTAGAATTAGTGTTTGCTCACAGATATTGAATGTCTGAATCATAAATATTAAGTGTTACGCATATTTAAGGATCCTTAAACATCTGCGGAATCTGTTTCAGTTTATTCTGCTTTAGAAATTATTTACGTTTGGAGTACTAGTTGGTATACTATACTATTCAATTGAAATAAAATTATAAATAAAGTTTGTCCTTTAATCTAGTCTGCGAAGTTGGTACGGAAGCCTCGGTGGGCGAGTCCAACTGGACTTGGCCGGTCTTTTTTTTACAAGCTTTTATTTAACTTGCAATGTATGTATGTATGTATGTCACTATGTATGTTCGGGTGGCATCTTGGAAGCTAAATTAGACCCACTTCCCGATGTCCGATTGGACTCAAATTTAGTGTAATTATGTATTTTTGGTGACAATACAATGATATGGTACCATGGAGCTGGTCTGATGATGGAGACGGAAGGTGGCCACGGCATCTCTGTGATAAATCAACGTAACTCTACCGAGTTTGGGCTCAAATGATTCGTCTTGAGGAGCACTTTACACTTAAATGATAGCCAGGATCTGATGATAAAGCTGTAAGGGGGCCATGGCATTTCTGTTATAAAGCAACATAGCCCTACCGAGTCTATTGATTTTCCTTGAAGAGCACTTTACCCATAATCACAACAAATATCCGTGGAATCATGCAGAATCATACCTTCTCTTAAATACTTAGTAGGTAGGTAGTCGGTATCCTAACAAGGTAAACCTACCTACTAAAAAGTTAAATATAAATTATAAGTAAAAAATATTTTTAAAAACATGCTTTTATCTGGGACAATCAACTAAAATGTTAAAAATAAATTCTAGTAAGTATTTGGCGTGTAGGTACTTTCCCATATTTTTAAAATTTTGAGGCACTGTATAGTAATTACCTAGCCTGAAAAACGGGTAGTGCTTCAAGCTTTTAAAAATATGGGTAAGTACCTACACGCCAAATACTTACTAGAATTTATTTTTAACATTTTAGTTCACTGTCCCAGATAAAAGCTTGTTTTTAAAAATATGTTTTACTTATAATTTATTTTGTTATAACACTATATTAACGGTTTACAGATTTATTCCTATCCTATATAAGTGGTTCAAGACCTTGCTTATGGCCAAATTTGGTGATTCTAGGTCATTGGGAACTACCATATATATAGGGTTTCGACCCAAAACCTATAGGACAACCAACCGGTGGACAACCTATATAGGACAACCAAGACAACAAAGACGGAAGCACCCTATAAAGTGCTTCCGGTTGACTTAGGGTCGGCGCACACGGGCCACCGGCCACAAGCCGCCACCGGCATATTTCCTATAGTTTTCATACATTTTATATGAACTCGCCGCACACGGTTGACGCCGGTGGCCGCCACACGCTACATGATAAAATGTATGAAAACTATAGGAAATATGCCGGTGGCGGCGTTTTGTGGTTGTGGCCCGTGGCCCGTGTGCGGGGACCCTTAGTCAATTTAGATTAAAAGCAAGGGTTTACAGAACAAGTAAAGGGAAAATTCCGAAAAATAAAAAGGTTGAAAATTGAGGTAAATTTTGGTACGCTTTCGCAAAAACCTAAACTTGCCCATATTTTTTATCGTGTTGACTCAGGACCTTGATTTTTATATACCTACGAGTAGTAGGGACTATATACATCAGTAATTGGTACACATTTCAACTTGATAGGTCCACCCGTTCCTGAGAAAATCGGTGGTGTCACACGGACAGACGGACACGCTGACGGGCATTTTATAATTGTTCCTTTTTAGGGTTCCGTAGTTCTGACAAGGAACCCTTATAGTTTCGTCATGTCCGTCTGTCTGTCTGTCTGTCCGAGGTTTTGCTAAGAGATCGTTAATACTAGAAAGCTGTAATTTTGTGGGGGTATGTAAATAAATGACGCCGACAAAGTGCTGAAATAAAATTTGGATTTTTTTCCCCTATATGAGAAGTGGGGATGAATTTTTTTTTCATCGTCTACCCCATCGTGTGGGGTATCGTTGAATAGGTCTTTTAAAATGACTTAAGGGTTGCTACTACAATTTTTTGATTCAATACTCCATTTACGAAATATTAAACTTTAAAGTGCACATTTTTGTTCCAGTAGGGCGTCCCCCCCCCTCTAAAAGCTAAACTGCTGGCTTAAAAAATCTAGAAAAATTCGTGATAATAGCGGATTTGATGAACTTTAAAAGAAAATTATAGCCGTTAAGATAACTTCATTAGTTTAGCAGTAATAGTCGTTGAACTTGGGTGTTGGATAATATTGTACCAAATACAAAATCCTTAGAATAAATCCTTAAGTGACAAAGACGGAGTATCTAGTTGCTTGTTTATAACGGGTAAATACTTTTGACATTGAATAACAGGCTACTACGGAACCCTACACTGCGCGTGGCCCGACACGCACTTGGACGGTTATTTTACTTTTTAAGGTATGGAAGCCTAAAAATGATGTAAACATCTACAAATTGCTGCCAAGTGCTTTAATATTTTTGATAATATTTTTTTTATTGAAAAAAGATTACTAGCAATGTGCGCAGCACATTACTAGTAGTCTTGTTAACCCCTCCAACTAAGCTAAATTTACTTGTAAATTACAACACACACTACAAGTAAATTTAGCTTAGTCTTAGTCTTAGTCACCTCAAAAATAGTGCAATGGGTAGGGATTCACGATCAAGTCACGATCTCTCGATCGCCTGGTCGATGCATTGGCCTGGCTATTGCCGCATATATTTGATTCAAATGTTTATTGATTCATAGATTCATCATGGATTTCAGCAAGTCAAAGTATAAATAAATTAAAAAATAGTTACAATTTATTGACATAGTTTTTATTTTATACGATGTCTAAACACGCCCACCACTTTGCTCGCATGGTATTATAACATAAAACTTACTGAAAATTCAATATGATTATTGGTGGAATCAAAATGCATTAAAAAACTACGTATCGGAAGTCAGAAAATCAAATAAACAAAACGGTTAAACATGAATATAGAAATGTTCTGTGTAGGTACTTGTATACTATATATACTTTAATAAAATGTTTTATTTACACATAAACTTTACTTCTACTCGTGATTTTATAGTTAATCTTTTATCATGACGAAATTTATTGGCAACTGATAAATAGTGACAAAAAATCTTTCTATAAGATTGTCATAGTAAATGAAAGTAATATTTTACACTATTATATACATTAGTGCCACCATGTGCTCTCTTCGAATACCTATTTGTGTCCAACTATATTCAAATTGAATATTAGAAGCACTCGTGTGAATGTTGAGTCTTAAGTGTTGGTAAATGAGTTACCAATATTTCAGCGTTGTTGCAAGCATCAAGTTCACGCAATGACTGTCAAGTTGCGGATAAGGTAGATGTTTACGAACAAACAAAACGGTCTACTCGCTACCGCGTTTTGTTTGCAAGCTTGTCAGACTTTGGTTTTCGCTAGAACTCCATTTGTGACCCAAAACACTTATGTCACTTATTAATACGTTACGTTTGTTGTACATAGAATTTCCAGCAAAAACTCATAAATAGTGTAAAATATGGTGCGTATTCTATTCAAATACTTTGTGGAAATAAATTTGCGTGATGAAGACTCACCTTTGCCATTTCTTCGCTTTGAGCTTCCTTCAAGCTGCACTTATGATGCTTGGTCACATTGACTTGTGGAGGTACAGTGGTCTCGCTGACCAGGGCCCAGTATTTCGCCGTGTAGTTGAACTCTGGTGCTATGTATCTGTGCTGGTGCTTTCTATGCCGGTAGCTACCTCCCTTGTTACGGGTCGAACTCGACACTCGGTAGGAGAAGTAGCGTATTGAATCTTCTGGCACCTGAAATGAGACTTAAATTAATTTATGGGTAGTTTGAATGCAGATAAATTAGTAATTAGAAAAATATAAAGAATGTTTGCATAGCTGTTTGTTGGTTGTCTGAAGTGTTATCTCAGCAATGGGGATGTTGCCAGAGTCAAAAAATAGTAATTCTAATTAGTCTGTCAGTTGGATTATCATAAAATATTGGACACGTATTTTTAGGGTTCCGTAGTCCTGACAAGGAACCCTTATAGTTTCGTCATGTACGTCTGTCTGTCTGTCCGAGGTTTTGCTAAGATACCGTTAATACTAGAAAGCTGTAATTTTATAGGGGTATGTATATAAATTACGCCGACAAAGTGCTGAAATAAAATTTTGAAAAATATTTTTTTTTAGGGTAGCTCTCCTATATGAGAAGTGGTATGAATTTTTTTTTCATCGTATACCCCATCGTGTGGGTTATTGTTGAATAGGTCTTTTAAAATGACTTATATCATGACGACATATCATCGTCATTTTTTGTTTAATTGAAAAAATAAAATATACGTGTCTAATATTGTTTGATAATGTAAATGACGGACTAAACATTATTTTAGGAAATTAGCCTATTGGACACAATCACAGAACAAATATGCGACCGCTTTGTACTATCACAGAATAAATAATAGTACAAACACTACTATTAGATACGTTATTTTTTTATTGTCTGCATATTTTTTTGCACAAACTAGAAGATTTCTTTTTTGAAGTATTTTAAAGTTTTTTTTATTTATGGACCATGATGAATTTACTCACACTAAAAATGAAAATAAGGAAAGTGTTTTTGCTTTGTGCCCGCCCTTAAACACTAAATTTCATCATAGTCAAATTAATAAACATTATAAATGAAGAGATTTTATCTACACTGTTTTTGTTGATTTTATCTACATTTAAGGTTATTTGAGAAGAATGTTTAATTATAAATCTGAAATACGTTAAAGAGTGTAAGTACATTATGTACCTAGATACCTTTTCAATTGAACGGAGAATGAAATAAAGACCAATCTCCATTTCAATCAGGTAAAAAAGAATCACAGCCATTGGTATTCAAGTTGGAGGATGGAGGATTCATTTAATTGAGGATCGGATTTTCTTTAGTCATGTAAATCCGAGCGGTCAGCGACCCCCCACGTCTTAGGGGATTTGGCACTTAAATAGGGCTAGGTAAGAGTCCTTACACGTCACAGTTAGTTATAGCGGCGATTTTAATGAGCTTACTAGGTAAATAAAAAAAGCTAAAAGCTAGTACAATATTTTCGCAAACAGTCCATTTAATAAAAATAAGTTATATATGAAACCTAACCTTCCTTTTAGAATACCTTTAATGATATCCCAGGCAAAAGGATCTAGTGTAAAAAAAATGCTCCTAGTTTATATAAATACGCCAGCCACCTTTACGATATAAAATCATAATATTTTTATTATTGGTAAATTGTAAGCTAAGAAACCCCAGTTATTCATACAAAAAAGGCCCCTACGATACATCGTGTGCAATGTACCAAACCAAAATATGTTGTTCATGCGCCACTAACATATAAAATTCCCATTACGTTCCCATTCAAGACTTAGCTTGCTTGCTACCATCGTCGACCACATCATTGTCACTTACCTAGGTGAGATAGTGTTCAAAGGCCAGCCTCATCTGTCACAACACCACGTCGTAGTGTTTAAAAAATAATATCGCGATATTTTTCTCTTCTTCTTTACGTTTTAATATGTAAAATCTCTTAAAACTACTTCCCACGCCGCAAACGCCTTGTGTAAAGCCTATAACAGAACTTCAATGCCTACCCTTATCTCCAAAAGTTTATGAGATCACCTGTTAAGGTTGATACGTAATAAAAAATTGTAGGTAGCAAGCTCGGCGCATGTCGGATATTAACATAATATGGGAAAGCGTTTACGGTAGAATATAAAAATAAATGCTATAAAACGTGTTGATAATTTCTTACACAAAAATATTTAACTTTTCATACATATATATGGTATTAGTTGTGCCACGCAACTTTTCCCGCGTTAAAACGTATCCTATGACCTATTCTATAATATAACCTATATATGTGCATAATTTTAATTAAATCGGTACAGCCATTATTTTGACCGTGAAGTGGCAACAAACAACGAATACACAAACTGACATTCTTATCTAATACTATAAGAATCTTTGTCCTGACATACTGACTGACTGATAGACAACGGGCAGCCTAAACCGCTGGTCGTTGACTTGAAATTTGTAGGGTATATTTGTCTTAGTACGAAAAGGTGTATTAAGAAAGGATTTTCCAAAATTCATTCCTTTAGGGGATGAAACGGGGGTTCAAAGTTTGTATGGAGAAACAAGATAAGATAGTCTTTTATACTCGAAACTTCACACCAGTACTTCTGTAAATAAATAAGTAAATACGAGGTTCACTTTTTCAAAACGCCACCTTAAGAGGGTGAACTGGGGTAACAAAGTCTGAAAATTAATATTGTTTCGGATTGCGCTGAAATGTACAATGCAGATAGTTATTATGGCGTAGGCTCAGAAAGGATTTTCTAAAAATCCTCCTGGATACGGACCGGGGATTCAAAGTTTGTTTGGCGAAACAAGATGAGATAGTCTGTTTTATTCGAAACTTTACACATAAGCACTTCTGTAAATAAATAAGTAAACGTGTTGTAGGATTTTTCGAAATGGGGTAGATTACAAAGTCTGAAAATTTGGGTTTTTCGGGTTTTATAAATATGAATCTCGATTTGCCTTAGTCACGGGATAACATGAAAACGGGTGAACCGAGTTGGCTAATTCTTATTTGATGTCTTTAATGATAGAATCGTTTTTACAAAAGAACAGTTTCAAGTAAATAAAAAGGAGTATTTAACGCGGGCGAAGCCGCGGGGCACTTCTAGTTTGTCATATTTGAGAGTGTTGCTTAACGATTT
This sequence comes from Cabera pusaria, assembly GCA_954871355.1. Lineage (NCBI taxonomy): Eukaryota > Metazoa > Arthropoda > Insecta > Lepidoptera > Geometridae > Cabera > Cabera pusaria. Next base: position 21,845,385 of record OX940893.1, read on the forward strand.
CTTAACTTTTATTTCAGAATACTAGCGGATAAAAAAATGTGCCTAACGCATTGTTTTAGTAGATTAAAACCATCTTTGCAATCTAATTTTTAAATTTCATAACATCATCATAACATTTAAATTCTAATTTCTTGTTTGGGGAACATCAGTTGGATGGTTTTAAAGTCTATAACGGACATAGGTAGAAAACATTTTTAGTGTTGTATATTATAGATTTGTAGATTCTTACCTTCTCATTGTCAATGTACCAGGTTAGACGTGGTGCAGGGGCAGCGGGAGCACTGGTACAGTTGGCTCGGAATAAACCACCGACAACTACGTCTGGCTTGCCGAAAGTGATCACTGGTGGGTGCTTCTGTGCGTCTGTATTTGAGAAAAAAATACTAAACGTAATTTTTTTATATATTTATCACCTAATTCTTCACAATAATATAATCCCATAAATGAAATAATCCATCATAGAACCAAAGTTATTGAAATAGCTCGGAAGATCAGCACGCTGAAGTGGCAGTGGGCTGGTCACATCTGTCGTATACGTAGAACCAATAACCGTTGGGGCAGACGAGTTCTAGAGTGGATACCACGACTCGGCAAACATTGTGTAGAACGCCTCCAAATACGCAAACTGCCTGGCAGTGGTTGGAAAAAAATAGCTGACGATCAAGCTCAGTGACGTGCCATAGGAGAGGCTTATGTCCAGTAGTGGACAGAAGTTAGCTGATAAAGATGATATAACCAAATTAGTTAGTTTTCGTTGTATATTATCATTAACAAAATGACAAAGTTTTGCTATGAAACATGACTACCAAATAAAATAGTTGCAATATCTCGTGGCACTAAGTTGAGTCAACTAATTTCAAAGTATTCGTAGCATTATTAGTTAAACAAGCTAATGTTTGAAACTTACCTCGGGGCGCGGGGTGACAGAGACATGAACTATGTTTCCAAATATTTTACAAGTTAACTTGTTTGTACAGAAATATTTGCTGTAGTGCAACGAACGGCTTTAGTCAGTTTATGTACGGATTGAAGTCGGTTTTTTAGTAATTTAATAATATGTACTAAGTTATATTTTCCGTTGTTTTTTTTATTATAGTTTCACCTAACATTTTAATGCCTATAAAACCAAACTAAATCGAAACAGCCTCGCACACAGGCTCGACAGATTAAGCAATTTGTATTCATGAGTAGTATTCTTGGCCTGTTATCTAGAATTTTCGATCTTGCCTTCATGGGCCTTTTACCGAGTTATCCATTTTAGCTAAGCCTTGAGGAATAATCTGTGATTTAAGGATCCCTCCTCGTAAAATACAGCAATGAGATTAGAGTTTTTAATGTTTATGTTATTACCCATTTAAATGCCTGTGTTAAGTTTCATTTGTTTTTTAATGCTTTTTGCTTGATACGATTTTTGCGCTACATTTTCACGTTCTTTTGTAGAAAGACTAATCTAGTATTAAGACATATCCTATGAAGAAATAAGTATGCTGAATTCTTATATACTATTATTAGAGTAGTGGATATAGGTAGATAAAGGGATTTTTCATCCCATCTATTCGAAAAGTGATGGTTTGTTCCTCGATAAGGGCGCGCAAAATAGGTATTTTCTGCACTAGGGTGGGAAAGTGTTTTTTAAATGTTTGGCTTATGACTGTTCTTTTATAGTGCCATGTCTAAGGAGGTTCAATAATAATATTGTATGGGAAATGTTACTGTCCCATTAAATAGAGAGCGCGTGGAGTTAATTAAGTTAAAAAAAATGCCGCTACGTCATATAGACGGGGAAACAAATTATTTAAAAAAAATGAGGCGCGCAAAGTGGAACAATACACATATCTTGTCGTGGCCAAGAAGAAAAAAAAGCGCTAGAATTATTGGCATTTTTAGCCTGTGGTCACTGACTGTCATAATAACACATTTAACCATGGAGTAAGAAATACATATAGACATGGAGGTGCCGCGATACATTTGCTTGTATGGATATAACTTACAAAAAAAGGTGCTTAGAAGTCATAATAGAACCTAAAATTACTGCCATTGATTGTCCATTGGCCATTGATGACCTTGATTGATACAATTCTAGCAATGGACCAATGGACAAATTAATGGCATTCGTTTTAGGTTTAGATATGCACCTTTTTTGTAGGTATTTCATGTCCTTATGTATAATATGTCAATGAGTTAAGGATAAAATGTTTATCGGGTGAAAACTGCAAAAGGTGCGAAGTTTTTTTTCAGAAACTGTATGTGTTTATTGGTTTATTACGTTTGTTTATGTTAGTCAGCGTCTTTTACAATATTATGCTCTTGAATTGCTATTTTATAGAGCCTTTTATCTATTCCCTTTTCTCATAGAGGGGGATGAAAGGCAGAGTGTAAAACTCGGCTACAATATTATTTTCTCTCGGCCGACGTACTTTGAATCCCTCGCTACGCTCAGGATTCTACTTTAGATTTCTACTTTACAATTTTACAAGCTTATGAATATTTAGAAGCTCTATTCACTATTGCAGATAGAATTTATGGTTTCACATTTTTTATAGCAACAGGATTTCACGGATTACATGTAATAATTGGAACTATATTTTTATTTGTATGCTTTATTCGACACTTAAATGAACATATTTCTATAAATCAACTACTCTAGGATCCTTCGCTTCGCTCTGGATTCAAAAAAGTGGCCTCGCAGAAACGTACTATATTGCACCCTTGGTATACAATCTACTATTTTTATATTATAATAATGGCAGCGCTCCTCTTTCACCAACACAAAATAGAATTGAAAATTCTGATATGTTTTGCGCGTTTTTTTTTTGTTTTGGTAGATGCTTTTGTGAATGTCCTCAAGCTGGCAAAATGAAAAACTGCTGCAATGTCTTTAGAATACGAAGATAAATATCGCCACTTTTGACAACGTTATGATGGCTCGGTGGGAAATTGCAGTGCGCTTCTGAAACCAGATGCCCAGGTTCTTTTTTTCAAGTTCCTTTTTGTGAGAATGACAATTATTAGGAGCCAAAAAAATCAATAAAACACGATTTACCAAAAAAAATTAAATAACGAGCTAAGCTCGGTCATCCAGGTACTTTTATCTAATGGGAAAACCGTCAAAATAGAGTAAAATATCATGTTTTTTGAAGTATTATGGTAAATTGTTATAAACACAATGTAAAATTTCATAACACAAACAGGACTTGAACCCGCACTCTCTGGATAACATGTCTAGGTTCAAGTCCCGTCGGTACGATGACATTTTGGATTGTGTTTAACAATTTACAAAAATGTAAAGCGTGTAACACATCAAAGAAACATAATATTTGATTTACGCAGTGCAACATCTCTCGTCGGATTTGAAAACTGTAATGATTTCTTTCGAATGATTAACTTTCGTAATGAGTAGTCATAGATGGCGCCACCAATGCATAATTGTGTTAAAAAAAATGCAATCCACTACTTTCGTCGTATCGATATATCGAACTGTGGATTAATTGGCAAAGCACCTGGACATGTTATCCAGGAGGTTGCGGGTTCAAGTCCCGTCGGTACGATGAAATTTTGGATTGTGTTTAACAATTTACAAAAAGTATTAAGTGTGTAACTCTTCAAAGAAACATAATATTTGTGTTTAACAATTTACAAAAGTAAAATATAGTGAAAATAATCAGAATTTTAGAAGAAGTTTAGTAGCTGACTAACATCAAGGTGAAATTCTGCCGCCATAACCTTACGGTGTTCCGGCAGCAAACAGCCTGTGGGAGTACCTTGGTATTTATGGTGTGTTAGCTGTGAGCCACTGATTCCCGTGTCATAAAGTATTTTATATGTTAATTCATGCTGTATTATCCTATATCAGTGCAAATTTCATCTAAATCCGGTGAGTAGTTTTTGCGTAAAAGGGTAACAAACATCCTCGCAAACTTTCGCATTTATAACATACTAGCTGACCCGGCAAACGTTGTTTTGCTAAAACCCAAATATCTAACGGAACCCTATTTTTTCCAAAATAAAATTTAGCCTATGTTACTCGTGGATACTGTGGCTTTCGAATGGTGAAAGAATTTTTTAAAAACGGTCTAGTAGTTTTTGAGCCTATTCATTACAACTAAACAAACAAAGTTTTCCTCTTTATAATATTAGTGTATAAAAGTTTTCAATAGATGCGCCTGGAACATTGACAGTAAATAATGACCATTTTAGTTAGGCATGAATAATTTCACGGTAAATTGTCAAAACTTAATAAGTCCTGTCAAACTTCACGGCTGTAGTATTTATTACACAGAATACTTTTCAATAGATACCTTATATAGTCTTCGAAAATTCTTACATTAAAAAAAACTTCAAGTATTTTACTTGATATTGGGTTAGTAAGTCAGTGGTTACATTCAAAATGTAAAACCACCCCCGACCGATCCCTTTTTAAATATTTTCATTGATACCATTCCAATGAGCTCAAACTCGACAAATCAGCTATAAGTTGTTGATGCAAATTCCAGATGTCCCAGCATCAGGTCAACGCTACCATGTTCTTCCAATATCGTTAAAGTAAGAGTATACCGAAATTTGAATTCATCAGAACTACGAAAGATTATTGCATAGCGTTATCATTTATAAAAGTGCTCAAAGCCAAACGGCTGAACGGATTTTCATAAATCAAAGAACATTCTCGATCAAGACAAAAATTAATTAAAAATCGTTTCATCCGTTTGGGCGCTACGATGCCACAGACAGACACACAGATTTATACGTCAAACTTTTAACACCACTGCTTTTTGCGTCGGGGGTTAAAAATGGCCGCTACTTCCCTATCACACTTCGAGCGGTCCTATTAAAACCTATTACACTTGTTCCGTAGTGGTAACTTCTGCTCAATCAAGTGCCCTGTTTAACACCGGCCCTAAATCTGCATTTAAGGAAACAGACACAAGGGTTTTATTTACCGTATTTTATGCTCCATTATTTTCGGAAATGGCGCGATATAGTAAATATGCTATGGGTCAAAGTCGCAACTCGGAAAGTATTTTCGGATTGTGTCACAATCCAATAAATGGGTTCCCATAACGCTCGTGCGGGATTATTTATGGTCTACTCAATCTTTTATATGTGTTTTCAAATTGAATAAAACAACCAACTGTTCAATGTATGAGATTTTGGTTTAGGTACTTCATAGTATTTTTTAATTTCTAATAAGCTAGCGTTTGACCACTATCTCACCTGTTTGTAAGTGATGATGCGGTCGAAGATGGTAAGCACGCCAGGCCTAGAAAAGGAACTGGCTCTCAAGGAACACATTAGATGTTTTGGCGACAGATTTTCTAACTTCAGGGTGGTAGCTGGCCAGGCGGACACTAGATAGTATCCTACTACCATGCAATGCAGTCTTGATTTTAACATCGCTTATTCTATCGAGTAATCATTAATTATAATATTTTGAAGTATTTTAATGATTTTTCTTGTATTTTATTTATTTCAGAAAACGCAATTTATAAGATCGTTTAAAAAACTAGAAATAACCGAATTCAATGCCGCACTATTAATTTTCAGTACCAATTTTGAGATGTTTATCTCCATATCTATGGAGATACTTATAAGACCTCGATAAAGTTACCATAGTACCACACCTGGGATATTTCCTTTCCAACAAAAAAAATATAATCAAAATCGGTTCATGAATGACGAAGTTATCCGCGAACAAACATAAAAAAATATATATACGGTCGAATTGAGAAACCTCCTCCTTTGTTTGAAGTTGGTTAAAAAGAATCAGTAACATAGAAGTGTTGAGTAAAAATAACCAACATTGATTACATCTATAAACATAAAGATAGAAACGTCTTATTTGTCATTTATTAGCTCTAACACATTCCATTAAGCAGAGTAGTCTGCGATAACAATGTCACGCTACGAAAACAAACAATAAAGCAAGACATTCTTTTATTCAGTATCAACAGACTAACGAAGCCAAGTTTCTCTTAGGTGTACATAAAATAAACCTCTATTATATGAGATTCGGCATTACCTTTAGTTATGTTTTGTAGAAGGATATGCTCAGCAGTGTTGTATTATTAGCAACACGCCGTTTTTAGCTTTTGTCTTTTGTTGTTTTTTGGACTTTGTTTTTTGGAATTTCTATTGTTTTCTGATCGCCGTAGATCGCGTTTGGTGTGAACCAGTCGGTACAAATACTACTTCGCTATCTGATCGCCGCCTAGATCGCGCACGCAGGACGCTGCGATGTGGTCGTACCGGGCGGTATAGATACTTGAGTTTTATTTATTTAGAAACCTTCAATTCTATAGAATTAATATTAAACATCGATCTACTTTCAGCATAGAATAAAGCCATCTGTAGGCGCGATTTAACCATTTTTCCTATGCCATAATACCGGCCTTATACTAAGTAGTACTATTATTTATTCTGTGCTTACACATTATAGTTCACACAAAACTACAAGTATTATACCGAAAAAATTATTTACTTTGCTGTGTAAACCGATAGTTAGGAATGCTGTTGATTAAAAATATTTTATTTAATTTGCCGTGTTTATATGTATGTTTGTGTGGTTCCAATATTGGGAGCTAAATTAGAACGACTTCCTGACATTCCATTAGACTCAAATTTGGTATATTTGCGTATCTATATTTGCTATCTATTTGCGTATCAATGTCAAATGCAATATTTTTTTCTCACAGTGGCTCTCCGGTGAAGGAAACCATCGTTAAGAAACCAACAACCCCCGCATGGTGGTAGGACACTATCTAGTGTCCGCCTGGCTAGCTACCACCCTCAAGTTAGAAAATCTGTCACCAAACATCTAATGTGTTCTGGCAGCTATCCTTGAGAGCCAGTTCCCATTCTAGGCCTAGCGTGCTTACCATCTTCGACCGCATCATCATTTACCAACAGGTGAAATAGTGGTCAAACACTAGCCTATAAAATATTAAAAAAATATATATATATTTGGTACCATCAAGTTGATTTTGGAGCCGGACTGTAGGGACTGTAACTCTGTAATGGCACAGAATAATGAATAGTTCAAATAATGGCAAATGGTGAGACAATCAACATTGAGCTGGTAAGTATTGTTATTAATTAGTACCTACTTTTAATTACAGATGATAACGTTACAGCTTGTAACAATTTTTTGAATCATAACTTCTGTTTAAAGACGTTGACGCATTTTCCCGTCATGAACTATTTTAGGGAAAAAATCCTTATAATGTCAGTCAGGACATGCCACCTTCCTTTTTCTTAGAACTGCATAGCCATAAATATTGATACATTACAGAACATAGGACCTTACTCAAAGATGACAGGAAACTTTAGCGGATATCTAATATTCTGGTTAAAAAATGCATGTAATTTAATAGCTGATTTTGTAACGCAACACTATCTTTTGATATATTATTGGACCGCGATGTGTTGTCAGGTAGAAATTATAGCAGGAGTAGATGTTTTTTTGAATAGACAATTTGATCATTTATATGTATTTTTGTTATTTTTTTAATTCCAAGTCCTATCTATCTGTGTCCATCTCGTACTTGGTCAGCTGTATTTATTGTTATAATATAGTTTAGATACAGGATTAATCGCGCTTAAAACTTAATTTAATTTACCTTGACGTTTCGGTCAAGTTTCAATCAAGTTGCATTTACCGTGGTGACAACGGTCCTAAGATAAGTCCCATATTACAATATTTTTTTTTCCAAGTAATTTGCCTAGCTGTTTGATCAAATGGCCAGGCAAGTAATGAAACCTCGTCGATCTAAATCAATTGCCTGAAGAATTATGTGTATAACTCACGAAAGTTTACAATTTACAGTAAAGATATCGTGACCGTGACGTCGTGACGTAGACCGTGTTTCAACCTATACACAAGTTTTGTAGGTACAACAGATCCCACTCACAATATTCCAAGGGCAAACTAACATTTACACGTTCATTATCCTCGAATATTTTTGCAGAAATCCAACACAATTGTATTAGTCTGTTTATTATCTCTGTTATACGAGGCTGAAAAAAATGAGATAGAGAAATAAAGACAATGGAGTTGTTTCACATTCATGATGAGAAATTCAAATGTGGTTTTTATTTACGGTACGTTGTGAGTGAGTGAAAAGCTTTGATGTAGACGTGATTTTTTATTTTGTAACAGAAAACTAATTGAATACATTTGAACCGAATTCAAAATAGAAGGAAGTTCTCAATTCAAATATATTTTTGAAGCATTTGGAATCTTGCCGGTTCAATAAAAAAGGCTCAGAGTAAAGCGTTAGCTTCTTGGTCGGCACTACAATGCTGCAGAGTGCGGCATACGGCGTCGTACAAGTAATTGTGTGAAAGCGTCTAGAATGTTCTTTTGTTTTTCATACTATGGTAGAGATTTACTACGATAACATGGCTCGCCCCTCCAAATTACTGTTTTAATGTGTGTAGTCACATCCTTAATCCGAAAGAGTTTGTATGTAGTTGTAATTATTCGTCTTCCGTAGCAGGCCAGCAGTACCAGTACGCACACATGCGTGGTGGTGCGTTGTAAATACTTTCTCAAATACTTTCAAACGTTTTAAATTTTGGAAGGGCGGGTCATGTTATCGTAGTAAATCTCTACATACCACATTCCGCAATGTTGTTAGTTTTAGTAAGAGATCATAGCTTAATTCCAGGTGCTATCCGTGGCACAAGCAAACATTTCAATTTTGTCTGCGTTGAATTGTTCTTGTAGATGTCATATAAACGACAACTGCACAGAATCCGAGCTTTAATGCTGGCACCAAACTAAGTTGTTAACTAACCCCTAAGCTGTTGATAATCGTGGTTCATTATCATCATAATCAGCCTGTGTCAGTCCACTGCTGGACGTATGCCTCTCCCAAGATACGCCACTGAGCCCGATCTTCGGCTCATTGGGAGGGATATGCCCTAATCGCCACGCTGTGCAAGCGGGTTGGCGATCGCAGGACGTAGCTCCTCTGACTGGTGACGCTGCTGCCCGTCACCGGCCTGTAGTATTTAGCTACGCCATAATTTTGAAATGGTTATACCGCCATTTGTCGGCTGTCAGAGCCTCGTTTGTTGGTCGGCAGGATGCACCACGGGCAGGTGAGGTTGACTGGGATCATTGAGGTGGTATTTGTTCTCACTTACATCCCTTACTTACATTAATCGTGGTTAATTGTCATTTAACACAGGTAAAACCACGACTTAGAGCCAGTTTCACATATTTCTTGATAAAGTTTCAGATAGTTATCTGCCTTAAGAAGCCATATAACAGTCGTCAAAAATCTACCAGATAAGTCTGAATGTCGGAACCTTACTTCAAAGGCTACAGTTAAATATTAATGTATATCTTACAGACGACAGTAAGTTGATGCGGTGCTGAAGCTGCAGTAAAGATGGGAGTCTCGAGGGACACCTCGCACCAGTACAGGCCCGATGCAGACGGCTCCAGGTTGTCGATGGTTATAGAGTTTTCCGTCACCAGGGACATCTGTAATATGAAGTACTCTTGATTCGTTGCTTCTTTGCGATTTACAAATTGTGTTAAACCTTTAATATTTTTATTCAATAAACATTATTCGTTTATAAGCACCAGCGAATGAAAGAAATAACATTACTATATCCAAATTACTAAATAAGAAAGTTCTTACATTAGTCTTAATCTCAAAAAGGAAACATGGAGCAGAATAGATAATGTGCATTGACTATCTGTCTGTATTATTGAAAAAACAATGAATTTTACATGCCCACATTTTTTTATCATAAAAGCTACCGTTTGACCACTTTGTCACCTATTAGTAAGAAATGTAGCGGTCGAGGGTTTATATTCTATTTCCGTCCTAAATAGCTGTAGAAAAATATACTCACACGTTGGAAAAAACATTTTCACTGCAAAGCTACGAGTGATACTCATGCAAATTTAGACACGGCAAAAAAGTCATAATCCGCCCAAAACTCAGGAGCACACGGCACGACCAACTTCAAATAGAATACAAACTAAAACCGAGCTTGACCTAGCATTAAATGAAAGCCTTCACGCGGCATAATGGGAATCCACATAAAAATAAGTACGGCCGAGTCTTTCGTATGTAAATACGTGCCACGAGTGTTGTTTCAGGTCGGTCGGATGGTTAGAATACATCCTCAAGTTCAAGTAGGGAACAAATTGGCTGTCTACCTGAGATCGTATTTGGTGAGTCAAGATTTGAAGTCTCTCAGAGGACATTCAAGCTTATTAGAGCGGAAGGATTTCTTGGGGTAGAACTACAATTTTTAAACTTAAAATATTTTTTATTATATAATAGGGCAATAAGCCGCCGACCTACTTGATGGTAAGCAATTGCCATCTCCTGTGGATTTTTTAAATATTTACGGCGCTTTTGTTACGCTGCCGACTTTTGAGATATTTATGAATGCCCTTTTTGATAGAATCCACGCGATAGCTTATCTTTTACTCAATAGGATAGATAATTAACTACAACAACAGCCCAAAATTATAAAACAGTATTGATTTTTGAAGTTATACTTCTTTTGGCGCGATAGAGAAAAATGATGAGAGTGAATTTTTACGATGCGCGCGCACACCGACACCTTAATTTAACACCGTGAAGTTAGTTCTAGATGGTACGATGCGCGCGCACACCGACACCTTAATTCTACACCGTGAAGTTAGTTCTAGGTGGCATGACTATGTTCAAGTTGTATATGTCATTTCGTAAGAAGGTCATATTTAACGTCATATTTTTACGTTAATAAAACCTTTTTTATTTAAATAAAATCTTTTTGATTAATTTTAATATTTATCGTTAATCACTACTGCATTTTAGTTTTTTTTTTCCATACGCCACAGAAGTATAACTTTTAACGCGTGTACATAAGTACACACACGTTTTTTTTTCTAAAGCAATATATTTAATGACTGTAAGTGATCATATCTTGCTTATTTGATATAAGTTTCCGTTAGAAAGAAAATAATACCAAAATAGGACTTTATTCAACTGCTGCATTCAGCGAACCATACTCAAAGTAATATATTTAATGGATGTAAGAGAAAGTCATCTTGTTGATTTAACTTATGTTTCCTGTTTGAAAGAAAATAAAACCAAATAGGACTGAAATCAACGGCTATTTGCGAACCATAAACACGTCCAACTTTTAAAATGTTTTATAGTAACGGAAGCGCTTTTTATGTCAAATATTTTCTACGTGAAAAGTGTGAAGTGGACAAAAACTTATTTTTAAAATTTTCAAATTATTCGTTTCACTCTACATAAATATTTTTTTTATAAACAGTCAAAATGTTATTTCTATTTATGTAATAAGAAATGGATTTAATAGTAGAAAGAGGTAGTTATTTTTAGTTTACATTATGTCAAGAGGTATTAACGATGGCGTTTTGAAATTAGTTAAGTTCAAAACGCCTTTGTTAATACTTCACTACTTTCAGGCCTAAAAGCCGAAATAAAATAAACGAACTCTACCTGAAATAGATAAACGTTTCTACATTTGCGTGATAATATAAGAACTTATACAAAAGTTGATATAGAATCTATCGATCAGTACTTTTATCTCACAATAAAATAAAATATAATTTAACAATTTATTAGAACGTCGTACTTTCAATTGACGACGTAAAATACGGGGGATAATACCTGACTGTAGAATCCTATAACATATCTTACACACGCGTTTGTTGACTTTTGTCGTATTTTAAAGTTGGTTGATAATAAAAGAGCCACTGTACTCGAAACACAATATAAATTGCATTAAAAATTACATACAAACCGATGACAAAAATTAATAATCTCTAGGTGGCTGATAGCCGGTAGCTCTCAAAGTAGAATTAAGTTAAAGTGTACGAGTGTGTGAGTGCATACTATGCATATGCATTCTCGTGGTTAAATTACGGAATAATTATGTGGGGTAATAGTGTGGACGCGCAAGACCTCTTCATATGTCAAAAAAAATGTATCCGTATATTAGTAAATATAAAAGTACCAGAATCCTGCAAGCCACATTTTATAAATTTAAAAATTCTGACACTTACCTCTATATACATTTTAGAGCTATGTAAATTTGTAAGGCAAAATTCAATATTTTTTACAAAAAAAATCGACGGCCCTCGGGGTGACAAAACTAGATATAAATATAATTTAATCTTACCCAGTTCTAAATTAAAAATGCACAGCTCTGGACCCAACGCAATGGCAATAAAAGTGTACAATAAATTATCAGAAGACTTAAAATGTGAAGAAAAATATTCAGTTTTCTGCAAAAATCTTGAAGACTATTTAGTTAAAAAGGCATATTATTCTCTAAATGAATTTTTAAACGATAAATAATAATTAAATTAATTAAATACTACAATATTTAAATTTAGGACAGTCATGTTACTCATTTTGAGAAATACCTATTGGTTATTTTACAATCGGTCTGTTCGCTCCAGTACTTGTTGCGATACCCTAACAGGGTCATATGTTAACCAAACCTTTACCCTAACATCTGTAAACATTGTACATACATATGAATGCAATAAAATATTGAGTATTGAGTATTGAGTATTGAGTACTTACATTAAGCTTCCCTCCATGAAACGTGTAATTCGTGAACGGTGGCGTCCTTTCCCTCACATATTGCAGGAGTTTTGTCTCACTGCGCAGGAATTCCACTTTGTAGAGAAGTTGAGGAGGCACCTGGTGGAGGCAACGGAGCGTGGCCGAGCCTCCACGAGCGACCCAGCTCGGAGCCGAGATGCGGACGTCGACGTCTGTTGCTTGCGCGCTTCCTGAGGAAATAATGTCATATGTAACCAATCATTTTACATGCGTATAGAGAGAGAGAGGAGGGAAATATGAACAAGCTCACAGTAGCACAGTAATGTAAAGGGATCAGATAATTAATTAGTTCCACATTTATTAGTCAGCGCGTGGTACTTTAGCCGACAAGACGCGGCGCGGCGCGGCGTGTTTCACAAGATCTGCCATAGTTTTGTTTTTGAAGTTGTTCTTTAGCGGGGTTCGAACTTTTTGGATGGGTAAAAAACTTTAACGTCAGAACTCGCGTCAGGACACGTGTCCTGACGCGAGTTCTGACGCAAGTTTTGTTTTTAAAGTGAACACTTTTTTGGGATGGGTAAACAATGTTAAACTCGCGTCAGGACACGTGACCTGATCGAAAACTCGTAAGACGGAGGGAGAGTAGACCAAATGCACAACGTTAATGTTCAAGTTTTCACTTCTGCCGGCACTCCCGGGATGAAACCCGTTGTTTTTCTATATTATACACTCATTGACAAAATATATAGTAATACATAAAGTTAATGAGAGCCCAGGGGCACAGTGGGAGAATGGTAAGCTTTGACGCCAGAGATAGTGGGTTCAAATTCTCGACGTGCACCAATAGGTTTTTCTATCGAAAACGTATGTGTGCATTTCACAGTGACCGGGAGGGTCACTGTGAAATGCACTGTGCACTGTGAAATCCGGTGTAGGAAAAACATCGTTAAGTAACCCCCAACCTGCGGCATATTAGTAAGATACCGTCTAGTGTCCGTCTAGCCAGCTACCAGTCTCAAGTTGGAAAATCTGTCTCCAAACATCTAATGTGTTCCTACAGTTGTCGTTGAGACTCAGTTCCCATTCTAGACCTAGCGTACTACCATCCTCGATCAATACCAAGACTCTGCAAGATAGTGGTTAAATATTGTTTCTTGAAGTGTTACACACTTAAGAGTTAAACGCTAGCAAGGAAAAATTAAAAAATGTCAATTCATTGCTTTCTATAGACAAGAAATCCATTAAAACAGTTTCTTATGATTGTTTCATAAATATTGCTTAGATATTGTCAACAAAATCAAAAAGATATCCACGTTTTTGTAATAGATATCTGCTGTTATACTCCTGTAATTTAAGTGCGGTCTATGATTGGTATAAATGTTTCTCTTTCTTTCTTATGTATCACATAACTAAGCATCATCTTACAAAAAACTTTTATATAAATTTAATAACGTTTTAACCATTTTTTTAATATCATAGGCTAGCGTTTGACCACTATCTCACCTATTGGTAAGCGATGATGCGGGCGAAGATGGTAAGCACGCTAGGCCTAGAATGGGAACTAGCTCTAAAGGATAGCTGCCGGAACACGTTAGATGTTTGGCGACAGATTTTCTAACTTGAGTCGACCGTTATATGCTATTCTAGGCCAACCGTGTTATCAGATTCGATCACATCGTTACTTACCAACAGGTGATATAGCAGTTATACGCTACATACGGCCTGGCCTATAAACTATTAAAACGAAATGCTCAATTTTCTTTCGATATTATAGAAATAAATTCTATTTTCAATCACACGAGTTCCTTAAGGAAGCTCTTGTCTTATAATTTTATCACCAATAGGGGTGCACTGAGCGAGTAAACAGCTCAGCTGCTTGGGACACGTCCGCGCCGTTTGTTAGAGAGGTAAAGGTGCTGACGATGCGGAACAGTGTAAGGATTGAAGCAGTACGTAAACTTGCCTTAAGCGATACCATTGATAAATGTGTTCTATAAGTTACAAGTAAAAAAATAAAAATATTGAATAAACATCCACGACAATGTCCTTTAGAAAATTAAAATCGAACTAGTAGTTTTGGAGAAAAATGGCAATATGGATTTGCACAAACAAATGTTTACTGCAGCGCCCCCTGGTGAGTTGACACCATAACACCTACCTAAGGACATGCAATCAAACCTGAACCCATTACTGAAAATTGCACCAAAATCGGACAAGTCGTTTTGAAGAAAAATGGAAACATCGATTTGCACTAACAAGTGTTGCAGAGCACTTCCTGGTGAGTTGTTACCATAACGCTTATCTAAAAACATGCACCAATTACACCCGAACCCATTACTGAAAACTGCATCAAAATCGAACAAGTAGTTTTGGAGAAAAATGGCAACATGATTTACACACACAAACAAACAAACATCCTCTCACCCCAAACGCATATACAGTCTCTGTTCCGTCGTAGTTAAAAAACAATATCCACAGAATATATCTACTAAAGCAGTTTGATTGGGAGAGCTGGGATCGTGATTGACTGTTCTAGGATGTACAACCAATGTAAACGAACAACGTTCAATCAAAATAAAATAATTTATTGCGATCAACAACAATAATTTATTGATATCAAAATAAAATAATATATTATTAACTGCGCTCGTATTTGCATTACTATTTTTATATAACGCTACTTTAAATATAAGTGTGACTCAATAACAAATGATTTCCAATTGATTTCAAAACTAAATATTGCTAAAGTTCAATCACTGTCTTCTTCTTATACAATCATCGGTAAGCATACGTTGCATTCGCCTTACGAATTGAATTTGAAACCTAAATCTACAGTGAAATGGGAACTCCCACGTTTAAATTAGTACGGAACGACAGAAATGTGGGCGAGTTGCAACATAGTCACCTGCTATATCGTGCTTAAGGCACAGAATAGATAATCTTAAGGCATACGTTTTAAATTAAGGTTGTGTCTGTCATACATAGTTATTTTATCATTTTGGTATAGATTGGTTAATCGAGCTATCGTCTATCGTATAGAAACATTCAGTCTACTTTTTAGAGTTCCATAGCCGAATGGAAAAAACGAAAAGGGAGATTCGTCATGTCTGTCTGTCTGTCCGTCCGTATGTCACAGCCACATTATTCCGAAACTATTAAGACTACACAGTTAAAACTTGGCAGGTAGATGTAATCTGTGAACCGCTTTACGATTTTCATACAAAAATAAAAATAATAATAATAAGGGATATAAGGTAAAGATAAACTGAAACTAAAATATAATACAATATGAACTGTAATAACCGGCCATGTGCGTGTCTGGCCACGCGCAGTGTAGGGTTCCGTAGCAGCCTGTTATTCAATGCAAGTCTTTAGCCGTTATAAACAAGCAACTATAGGTACTCCGTCTTTGTCACTTTAAAGGATTTATTCTGAGGATTTTGTATTTGGTACAAATATATCCAACACCCAAGTTCAACGACTATTACTGCTAAACTAATAAAGTTATCTTCACCGCTATAATTTTCCTTTAAAGTTCATTAAATGCGCTATTATCACGATTTTTTTCAGATTTTTCAAGCCATTACTTTAGTTTTTAGAGGGGGGGGGGGACGCCCTACTGGAACAAAATTTTGCACTTTAAAGTTTATTATTTCGTAAATGGAGTATTCAATCGAAAAATGGTATTAGCAACCCTTAAATTATTTTAAAAGACTTATTCAACGATACCCCACACGATGGGGTAGGGGATGAAAAAAAAATCCATCCCCACTTCTCATATAGGGGAGCTACCCTAAAAAAAATATTTTTCACAATTTTATTTCAGCACTTTGTCAACGTAATATATTTACATACTCTCACAAAATTACAGCTTTCTAGTATTAACAGTCTCTTAGCAAGACCTCGGACAGACAGACAGACAGACGGACATGACGAAACTATAAGGGTTCCTTGTCAGGACTACGGAATCCTAAAAATAATGTCAAATACTCTATTACCGATAGATAAGAACAACGGTCTTATGCCTTATGAAAAACATATTTGCCGTAATATGATTTGAGCTGGATTCTGTAAAAGCATGCAATAATATTTTTTATAGCACAGTCTGACCTAAACCCGCACTTGACGCACGCTTTTTTGTGACTTAAACAGTCAATGATTGCACGACGCTTAGCACCCTCGCTGCGCTTGGGTGCCAACTTCACGCCGTGCGTTAATCTTCTATTTGACGGGAAAGCGTAACAAGCGTAAAGTGCGGGCTTATGTCACACTGACAGCTATAAAACAATAATTATACGATACTCGTGACTTAAGTTGTCAATATTATGTTTCTTTGAAGTGTTACACACTTTATATTGTGGCTTAATTGGCAAAGCACCGGAACATGTTATTCCGGAGGTTGCGGGTTCAAGTCCCGTCGGTACGATGAAATTTTGGATTGTGTTTAACTATTTTCAGTCTTTTATTTGTGTTAGTGAAGTTAGGCGTAAGTACGGCGTGGGGTACGTTCACGCCGTGCAATAGACTACTTAAGTCACACGTATCGTAATATACTATATATCTTTAGAAAAACGTTTTTTTATAAAACCCATTTAAAAAAATCGTTATTTGACAAGCAAAATGTTCAAATTAATTCCCTTAAAATAAATGTCATTCCCATAAAACATTTTCCTGTGTACTTTCCTCCAACACCTTTTTGTATAATTACGTGAAGATGTTCCTTAATTCAATTTTAATTAACGCGAAAAGCCTTGCAACTTCCTGGCAATTCAAATGTAAACAAAGTTGAAATATAAACGCAATTCAATTTCAAAAATACCCGAGAAGCATGGTATTCTAAACATAAAGGCAATTCACATTCGTAAAAAAGTTGTGGCATTCAAGTTTTTAAATTAAAACTTTTCTAAATGCACTCAACGCCTTGCGTTTTGAAAGTGTTTTAACACCAACGTAGAAAAGAGGTGCAAGAATACATGCATTGTTCAAACAAATAAAACCTGACCTTTTACTGTAGTGCCACAAATAAATGTGGTACTACGCAGGTGCTTCTGGGGTAATTTAGAATTATCCCACAGTATAAAAAAAATTGCCAGGTTTTATAGCGGGATACTTTTCGCTGTTAAACATTGTTTTCCGCACAAAGCGAAGACTATGATACCATAGATTATACAAGTAAGTAAATATTTACTGTACCACAGTGCTAGCTTAAACTCATCACCGTTTACAATTTCACGCAAAAACATCTATTTTTACAACGAAAAAGAGTAACAAAAATAGTAAGTTACATACTTATAAACTTTTGAATTTATAAAACAAATTGGTATAAATGTATAAAACGAATGCATATTGCAATGCGCGAAATGACTGTTTAACATTTAAAAAAAACAATTCTCATCATATTTTTAAGTAACAATTAAAATAATGTAACTCTTAAAGTAAAAAAAAACGCTAACAAAGCAAAATATGTTTCTAGATAAGAACGACAGCCACTTAGAATTTATTTCACACAGTCTCAGTGAAAAACGAGGAAGGCAACTCGTAATGAGCACAATTTACGCTTCCTTTAAAATGTTGTCCCTGTTACTGTTTGTTCGCCGTTCCACCTTCGACAATGGGACACTCCTTTGTAGTGCTACAGTTCGCTTGTAATGAGCTGAAATTTTTTTATTTTGTTTGTGGACATAATTAAAGACCAAGGATATCTAGTAGATATTTTTAGGTATAGGTTTTCTGCTAGTATAAAACTATGCGTACTGCTACGCAGATAGTAGAAATGTTTAGCAGTACCACCGCTCGTGAAAACATATTTCACTGTGTAAAAATTAAAGTTGAATTTATTGTATTTGAAGTAATACATTGTATTGTTATTGTAGAATAACTTTGGTTCGAAAGGCAAAGTGTTTATTAAAATTTCAGGAACTCAACCTCTAGTGTGTCATGTGCGTTATAACTGGCGCATTGCAATTCAATAGCTGAAACAATCTGTGAAATAATAATCAATTAAACACTACTAACAGTTTGAAGACTAAGCTATTAAATTATGTAGCTTGTTTTTTGTTATTCGACTTCACAAAAACGGAGGAGGTTATCAATTAATCGGAATCTTTTTTTTATTTATGTTTACCGATTACTCGAAGATGCCCGAACCGGTTTAAAAAAATCCTTTTTTGTTTCGAAGGGTACCCTTCCCAGGGGTGGAAGTCTCTACATTGATAGTGATGCGTCCTGTCATCGCAAACGTCTACTAGAATGAGATGCAGCTACACAGTTGTCATCTGCATCTCTTTTCTTATCGACGATTAGCGGTCAAAATTCATCGCTACTCATGTAGAGACTATCGGCCCCAGGCGGTCCCATTTATAAATTTTAACAAAATCGGTCGAGCCATTTTTTAATATAGCAACATTTGTATTACGATGCATTTGTATACCTCGATGACATGCTACTAACTACTGGCTACTTTGACTAGCGCGATGTTTGATGTTGATTCTTTTCGTTTTTTAAACGGTGTTAAATTAGTTCGCTACAATTTTTCCTAAGTATATAATGTCATTGGATACTCATTACCCAAACCCACCCCTTTATTATATTATAAAACCATACCAGCATTATTTAAGACAGAATCGGTCATGCATTTGGTTAAGATTTTATAACTAAATACTTTTTTGTAACTCATACATGACCGCAAGCAACTTGTTTTACATTAAAGTAAAAGCAATGTAGTAAATACCTAACTTAGGTAAGAAGTTAATTAATGTCAGTGAGCTAAAAAGCTCAAAGGTCACTGACTCATCAAAGTATTTGATTGAAATGTTTATTTATTTCGTGAATAAATTAGTTTAGGATGCTAGAAAATGATATCGAAACACATTCGAATTACTGAGATGTGAAAGGTCTCAAAACAGCGTAGCACTCCTACGCCGTAGTCGTTCGCCCGTTTTTAGGGTTCCGAACCCAAAGGGTACCAACGGAACCCTATTACTGAGACTTCGCTGTCCGTCTGACTGTCTGTCTGTCTGTCTGTCTGTCTGTCTGTCCGTCTGTCACCAGGCTGTATCTCATGAACCGTGATAGTTATACGGTTGACATTTTCACAGATGATGTATTTCTGTTGCCGCTATAACAACAAATACTAAGAACAGAACAAAGTTAAAAATTAAAGGGTTTAAAACAAAAAACGTGTTTTTTACGATACGATACGAAATTAATTCACCTCGACGCAGGTAGACGGCAGCACAGGAAAAATTAGCACGCGCAAGCGTTTCATTTGTTAAATTTGTGGGCCTCGGTCGATTTACTTACTTAGTGCATAAATGTGTACAGTATTGAATAATATATCTTCGATTTTATTACTTAAAGAGCTTCAATTAGCTAGAATCAGTAGAAAGTTAGTCGTACGAAAATCCGGTCTTCCAGATATTTAATTATATTAATATTAATTACTTTTGTGTTAATATTTACTTAGTTTGTGTTAGGAGTTCGTGGCGTTTGGACTTCGGAAATTCGGAACCCTCCGTGTGCGGGACAAAAGTCTGACTCGCACTTGGCCAGTTTTATTATCTTTGTTACTGTAATAATATAAGAAACCGGAGGAGTGCAATTTCCACGTTAAACCTCCTTAAAAGCCGTAACTTATACTGATATATTATGTAATAAATCTGATATCTTCTTTAGTTTCAACAGGGTGGCATACGGGTTTGAGCTTATGAGCTACTATTTTCGTTTTACAAAACACCTACTTGTATGCATAGATATGAAATGCAAAAATATTGCAACGAGCGTATTAATACATAATTAACATAGTTTAAAAACTAAAACAACCGACTTCCATGCCCCGCGAGTCAATTTTAATAGCAAGTTTGAGACGTTTATCATCATATCTCTGCAGATTCTTATTCCATCTCGATAAAATTACTAAACTTAAACTTAAATACTAAAATTAAATCTCGAAAACGTACCCTATCGATTAAAAAAGAATCATTCGAATCGGTTAACAATTGACGGAGTAATCACGTAACATACACACAAAAAAAACATACAGAAGAAGTAAGAACCTCCTTCTTTTTAAAAGTCGGTTGAAAAAAAATAGTCCATGTGACTGTCCATGTTGATACAATATTGTATAAAGTTACAATGACCAACGATGATAAGTGATACAATCTAATAACTTTTTGTGTGATTCACAGATAATTATTTCGAGTCTAGTACCTTTGTGATAATTTTCAGTATCTACCTATTGCGCTTTAGAAGATACGGCCCCTACGATTTACAGACGGACGGATGCGGACGATCGGACGTATGGACAGTGGAGTCTCAAAAATAGTGCCCCTTTAGCCTCCTTTTTTATATCTTATAGGCAAGCCTTTTACCACTATTTTGCCTGGTGATAAGCGATGATATGGTCGAAGTAGGTAAACACGCTAGGCCAAAAATCATCTGAGTCCCAAGGGCTTTGTGCTACCGGAACACCGTAAGGTTATGGCGGCAGATTTTTTTCTTAGTGGTGGTAAGCTTCCTTTTGGTAACAAGTCAGGCGGAACATCGATATAATATCCTCCTACCACCGGTGGATGAACACCCGTGCAAGCATTTGTACCGGCGACCTTCCGCTTAGAAGTCACGTCATCTAACATTTATGCAAACGGGGCTTTCAAAAACCTAAAAAAAAAATCAATATAGGTACGAGTACCAGTGTTTTTTGTTGCTTTTTGAGTTTATTTGCATCTTATTCTTAACTAGCTGCATTTATTCGTGTTAAAAAGTACCCTTTGTGTTAATCTAAATTATAAGAGGTAGTAGGTAGTAGGATACTATCAAGTGTCCAACTGACCAGCCACCGCACCACAGGTGGCAGCTGGCCAGTCGATCGTAAGTAAGAAAATCTGTCACCAAACATTTTATGTGTTTTGGCAGCTATCCTTGAGAGCCAGTTCCCATTCTAGGCCTAGCGCACTTACCATCTTCAACCGCATCATCGCTTACAAACAGGTAAGATAGTGGTCAAACGCTAGCCTAAACGGTAAAATAAAAATAATCTACTTGTATGCCCATTCAAATCATTGCGGTTTTTTTTTGTGATATTTTGGACAGGGATAGCCAGTATAGTGAATTAGGACATAGAATACTTTTTTAACACGGGCGAAGCTAGTTTTACATTAAACTGAGTAACTCCTCATTTTGTGTACCCATCTTATGCCTACATACCCTATCAAAGCAAGATTTAATGGCATACTAACGTCATAGAACGTATGGAGCGTAGGCGTGTACAAATCATAACATGATGCTGAACGGCTCCCCGCGTGGGAAGCCTTTCATGTTTTGAAACTGTGAGAACCTCTACCAAAAACAAGCTGTTTTAGTGATATGAAAATAGCATAGATCAGTGGGAGTAAAATAAGGAGAATATTTAGGCTAGATAAGAGTATTTATAACCGCTATTATTAAATATTAAAAAAATAATGGTTCGACATAACAATAAATTTCGACATCTTAACCCGTCAGTGTAAAGCCGTTTTAAATAATTATATAATTATAAAAATAATGGTGTTGAAATCTAAACAAATATGTATTTCCGCTCAAAAACCCGCCACCCCACAACTTGCGCGCGTCACCAGAAACAGATGAAGCGCCAGATGCGCCGATATTTGCAATCTCCTGAATTAAATTTCAAATTTCTAATGTTTTCTATTTGTGTAACAAGTGTAAATTAGGCTAAGTTATAGCCTAATTTACACTTGTACTATTTATAACTTAGCTATAATCAGGTGATGCGCTGGTTGAGCGGATATTAAAAAGAGAAAAGATTCGATTTTTTGTTTATTTGGTTGTAACGATTTAACTCAAAAATTACTGGACTGATTAAAAAAAATCACTAAAGAAAAGCTACATTATTAGCCAGTAGCATAGGTATATTTTATTCCCGTATTCTCACGGGAATGAGAACTACGCGAGTGAAACCACGAGGCGATATTTTTACAAACTGGCCAAGTGCAAGTCGGACTTGTACCCGAAGGGCTATCTATATACTAACTATAATTTACGCCAGCAAAAAAATAACTTTGTTTTTCATAATGCTTGTATTTTCGTTGAAATTTTTTATTGAGATCTACAACATATATTTTTTTAGATTTTTCACTCTCATACTTTAAAAGTTAGGGTATTTTACCACTTTAGAAGTTTCTATATTTCAAATGATTGACTGTGAAAAAAAATTGTTTTAGGTGATTCAATGTCATTTTTAAAGATCTATAAACACCCTGCACATATAGGTATGATGAAAAAAAAACATATTTACAGTTCCATGGAGCCCCCTTTATTTTTTTAAATTTTTGTATAAATATTGTAAAGCGGTTTACAGAATACATCTACCTACCAATTTTCAACTGTGTAGTCTTAATAGTTTCGGAATTAAGTGGCATGTGACATACGGACAGGCAGACAGACAGACATGACGAATCTATAAAGGTTTTTTTTATTGCTATTCGGCTGCGTAAGCCAAAAAAGGCAACTCTTTTTTTGGAATTTTCTATAATACGCCGTTATAAATTAAAACACACAGTCAACAATAAACTACCTATCTTGTTAAAACTTACGGCTTAAAATATTTTAACTAAAGTACTGTAAGTTTATTTTATATGTAGGTTAGGCCGTCGGATGTCAACCAGACGACCCTCAGTAGGATTAGTAATTGGGCCTTATAGGACCTACATCAGGAGGTATAAAACATCCTTATATTAAACCTAGAAAGTAAGATACGGCAAATTGACCGTGTAGCAGTATCACATCACTTACCAACATATGAGAGAAAGAGGTGAATCGCTATCTAACATATGCGTGAAAAAGATACTTTGAAACCATGCCTTACTACCAAAAATGTAGCTACCATCGGGGAGAAAATCTGCCATCATAACCTCACGGTGTTCTGACACACAGCTCTCGAGAATTAGAGTATAATCTAGGCCTAGCATGTTCAACAGCTTCGTCCACATCAGCGCTTACCACGAGGTTAGATAGGATATTAAAAATATTAAAGATCGTTTACAAGACGAAAGAAACCAACTTCAAATGCCTCGATAGTAAAAATATCCACTAGTCATAATAATTTCATCAGGTATAAAATTTGTTACTCGTATATTGTTTGTCTTCATCTCCGAAGATAATTGTCGTATATCGTTAAAATTTTAATGGAACCAAACGGCATAAACTAAAATTCCCCGCGAGTCAATTTCAGTAGTCAAGTTTGAGACGTTTATCGTCATATCTCTAGAGATACTTATTAGATCTTAATGAAATTACAATGGGACCATTTCGAAAACGTACCCTACCGATAACAAAAATAATCATTGGAATCGGTTCAGAATTGACGGAGTAATCGCGTAACATACACAAAAAAAAACATCCAGACGAATTGAGAACCTCCTTGGTTTTTGGAAGTCGCTTGATAAAATAAATAAAAATACAGTCAAATTGAGAAACTCCTTTTTTGTGAAGTCAGTTAAGAAACCTGAAATAAGAATAATTCCGACCTCGTGGGGTCATGGAATTAATAGAATATTTGAGATCCCGGTACGGATTGCTAAAACAGATTATGATAATTACATTGTGTACCACTTGTAGCACAATCCCCGCGCAAGACCAAGTGACCTACACAGCCTACACTGCGATTCAATTAAGTGGGTATTCCCCGAGGTAATTGCAAACGCCTATAGCATTTGGGATTACCTTCCCGAGAATATGTTCGGAATAACTCGATATTTGTACTCACAGTCGTATTCACAATGTGTAAATCTGATTATTACACGCATGATAATTTGCGTTTCTGGTATTTTTTCATAATGTAACGGAATTTAAATGTAGAAAGAGAAAGATTCAAATTAAAAACCTAGGTGAAAACAGCGCGTGAAGTCGGTTCTTCTAGTTCTTTGAACGATTTATTCTCAATTATTTTTCGTACAAACTTATATATATTAAGCTACGGACAAACGGCGTTCTGCGTGCGCGAACTAGGTGGCGATCAGATAGCGCAGTAGTATATGTACCGACCGGTTCACACCAAACGCTATCAGAAAACAATTGAACAGTACTAAGATCGCGCCCGCAGAGTGCAGGACGCCGCGGTGAGGCCGTAACTCTAGTTGTTCTGTATGGAATCTTCACATTCGAAACGCAAAATGTAAGTTGTATATTTTAACAGCATCGGTACCGGTATAGGCAAACTATTTACAATTTATTACATAGTGTATATTATAATTATCTAACAAATAATATTTGTCGTGATAAAATAGCAGATAAGATTGCTATGACCAGATTTTAGACCATATGACCCTTGGGATCTTAAGAGAAATTTTTTAAATCTTAAGTGGCGCAGAATATTTTGTTTATGCCTAAATAAAAATAAACTGGCCAAGTGCAAGTCGGACTCGCACTCGTAGGGTTCCGTACCACACTACAGTATTTTATAAGATCGAACAAAAAATACCACTAACCTTTTTCGCCAGCAAAAAATAATAATCAATAAACATTTTATTTCTTATAACGCCATCTAACGTCTAACAAAGGTGTTAGGGATCGACATTTTAATATAACGCCATCTATGGGACGTTTACCTAACTAAGCGTACAAAGATGGCGTGAAATGCCGAAAAAAACACGTTTCTTGTATGGGGACCCTCTATTATTTTTAACTTTATTCTGTTTTTAGTATTTTTTGTTATAGCGGCAACAGAAATACATCATCTGTGAAAATGTCGACTGTCCAACTATCACGGTTCATGAAATACAGCCTGGTGACAGATGGACAGACAGACAGACAGACAGACAGACAGACAGCCAGACAGCCAGACAGACAGACAGACAGACAGACGGACGGACAGCGGAGTCTTAGTAATAGGGTCCCGTTTTACCCTTTTGGTAAGGAACCCTAAAAAAATGCTATTGGTAAATATATAATCCTATTGGTAGAATAGTTGATTTTCCATTAAATTGGCGTACCAGAAACTAGGTATCATTATGTTACCGTTTACGGCTTTGCTATAAAAGCTTAATAGTACTAATTCGAAAAGCCTTAATTTTAAAAGTACTTACAATTAGATCGAACTAGAATAAATACATTAAAACGACTTCACATGCCGCGCGAATCAGTTTCAGTTGCAAGTTTGAGATATTTATCACGTTTTTGGATGTTGAAAAATGTTGAAAATGTGTTAAATAGTATGGTTCGCCCCAGACACTACAACAGTTTGACTACGCCTTTAGTTCGCAAATAACTTACGTATATAGTGTATACGAAAGAGTAAACAGCGGGTAGTTGCAAACCATTATTGATTCAGGCTTCACCTATGATGAACAATTTAAAAGTTTTAATTGATCGCCCGTCAAACACGCTGCGTATTAACAACTTTGAAATGAAGCCGTAACAGGTAACAGTATACCAGTACAGCCGTAGGTTTAAATATAATTTCAAACCTCTTAGCAATAATACAAGTTGAAAGCTAGTCAGAGGCTACTGGGTGTTTAGATTTACAACTTCAATATTTAAGCTTAGACAAAGGTTGCCCTGTACCGTTTGGGACTAGAATTAAGATCCACTAGAGATAAATTGCTTTTGAAAATGTTGTCAAAGCGGGTAGACTGAATAAAGTTGACACTTTATCAAAATGCTGCTTTTAATTTGATCAATTGAGCTTTGCTATCTAGAAAAGTAAAAAGTTGAGTGTTTGTCACGAGACAAGATAAAATTATCCTACTTATATATATATATATGACGGAGGAGACTCGTCTCCATCATCATTAGTACTCATCGTCGAACCTTTTAACTGTGGTCGTCGGTGGGTAGTTGGATGAAGGAAACAGGCTCGTTCACAAAAATCTGATTATAATCCTATTCGGCTAGTACAACACTGTACATAGGGATAGCTACTCGTATGTAGGTAGGTACGTATCACAGAATGCGAGATGGTTCAGTGACGTCAGCACGCGCCGCCCGCCAACAGAGAAGTGTGTCAACTGCATAGATCACTATACGGGTATGCTGTCAACTGTCAAAACGAGATACTTATCTACGGCGCGCGCGTCACTAACTCCATCGAGTGCCACTAGGTGGCGCTGGCGTCCTGAATACGACTCAATTGCGACACGGCCATCCTGCTAGCACACGTCCTCGTGTGATGGTTACCCTTCAAACAAATAGTCCACGGGAGAACTTTGTTGCACTCGGTCACTCCTGACTTAAACTCTACATTTATCAGATCGGTGAAAATAAAGAAATTTTAGAGCTCTACAGTTTTTGTTTTCTTTCAAATCTTACAATTGAACTTAATCAAAATAACTCGAATTTAACTAAATCAATCATTTTTCAAAACATGAAAAATTGGCAATTATCGAAAATACAACAATTACTTAGCAGGGGCCATGTACCACAGTCGTTCAAATCAACAAAACATCTAGTTCACAGAAACCTTCGAGTAAAATTTCTAATGCCACGGCTCTCCAGCCGACTAGCAATCACATTGCTCCAACACATCCAGCGAATGGATCAAAACCTCTGTATACATATCCATCGAGTGGATCGCCCGTGTGTACCCACCACTGAGTACACACTACGGTCTCTCCAGACCACGACCTCCGCCAGAGCTTATAACGCGCATCGCGCACCCACGGACTACATGTACTTGAGTTGCCTCAAGAGACACCGATTTCTACCTGGCTACGACTACGTTATAACCACTGGTACGGTCGAACACAATACGGCCCATAGAATCTTTACTCGACTTACAATGACTTACTACCACGAGTAAGCTTACTCATCATCATTAAAATCATTATCTACATCGACTGGTACGTGACCCGCTGGCATTTTCCTAAGCCTATCGTGTGCATATTTATAGGTACGCTTAGAATTTAAAGCAGGCCTGTCCAACACAATTTTGAACACAAAATTATTTATTAAAAAAGAAAGTTTCAGTATTGCTAATTATTTCACCTAATTATTTAACTTAATATATAAATAATTAATATATATAATGCTTACACTTAGTTAAAACTTAATGAGATGTCTGACATCTTTTTTGCCTGCAGAGTGCATCTATGTTAGCAGATATTTTAGAAGTGGCTATGCGCAGAATCCCTGTAAGATGGCTGTCTGATAAAGATGATCTCGTTTTCGATTTGTTATGTTTCATGCGTGGAAAAAGCTGTTCGCAAGTATATGTACTGCCAAATAAGGAAATTTGTTGAAGAGCCAATTTGGTAAGGTTTGGGTATTGGTTGGGGCTAATATACTTCTTGTAGAATTCAATCAGTCCGTTCGATAGGCAATCATTGTATGCCGTTTTTAGAAGAGAGTTGCTTTGTATTTCAATTAATTCTAATTGTAGGTTTAGTCCGGCGCTTCGAACTATTTCAACATCAAACGGATTTTGGAAGACTTTCATGTTGGGCATTTGTGATTTGAAGTCTGAGAATCTCTTATCAAACTCATTCCTCAATATTTGCAATAACAACGCGTACCGGCTTAAGTCCAATGTCTCTTGATTTCTGGAAGATAAGGTCTCCCAATGAACCAGCTGCTTTTGTTCCAAGTGTTTCTCCAATAACATGAGCTTCTTAGTGAAAGCTTGCACATGTTCATACAACTGCAAGCATAGTTGATCTTTTCCTCACAGTTTTAGGTTGAGATCAGAGAGATACTTGGTTATGTCAACCAGGAAGGCCAAATCAGCCAACCACTGCTCGTCAGTTAGAAAAGTAATTTCTTGGCCTTTGCTTTCAACAAAAATGTTTACTTCATTGAGCAACAAATAGAATCGCTTCAGTGTGGCGGCTCTGCTGAGCCAGCGAACGCGACTGAAGTACACGATGTCTTCGTGATCTGAACCTACTTCTGACAAAAAAGCCTGAAACTGTCTGTAATTCAGTCCTCTTGCGCGTATAAAATTAACTGTCTGCACTACTTTATCCATCACGGGTTTCAGTTCGAGTACTTTTGCAAACTGTTCTTGGTGTATAATACAATTATGTTGTATGATTGTGTGCGTAATGCTATTGCACATTAAAGCCACAAATCCATTCACTCTTCCTGTCATTGCTGGCGCACCGTCTGTAGTTAAGCCACAAAGATTTTCGATTTGAAGTTCATATTTTTCTACGCAACTCTTTACTTCTTCGTAAATGTCTCGTCCTGTGCAAGCATTCCTTGACAAATTCTCCGTCCGATAGGGGTTTGCTTCGCTTGGCAATGGCTTCTGCTATCATGAAGCTGATATTTGTAACTGTCTCGGAGTTTTCTTTTGGTATTTTAAACATCGCCTGTTGACCAACCATGTTTTTCCTCAACGAATTCACACGATCGATTCGAATTTGCCCTTTGTATTCGTCGTATTTAGAAGCGTGTTTTGTAGAGTAATGCCGCTTAATATTGTACTCCTTACAAACTGATATTTTGTCATGACATATGAGACACAGTATGCTTCCATTTTGTTCTATGACACAAAAGGCTTCAGTCCAACTGTTTTTAAATATTCGCCATTCTGTGTCAACTTTACGTTTTTTTTTCTGATGACATCCTGTTCTGAAACAATCACAAAACAACAATGTATAAATACGAGTAACAAGACACAATCGTAATTTAAGCGCATAGGTACCTGCATTTTTACTTACCTTATTTCATCACTGTTAGTGCAAGAAATTGCGCTATTGATTTACGAAATAACTGTACGTATAACACTATCGCGATTGAACAAAACACTAAAATACTCGCGTTGTTGACAAGTTTCGCCGACCGACTGACTGACTGACTGCGACTGCGCTACGATTCGAGGGATACCGTACCGCCCGCGGTAAGAGCGGGGGATCCCCTCCCGCGCCGCCGGCGACCGCACGCCTCTCGAGTCTGGACTAGAGAGTTATCATTACCTACATGTTTTAGTAACATTTTATAAAGTTTTAACCAGGTCGCGGGCCGGATTAAGGACTTACGCGGGCCACATGGTGGCCCGGTGGCCGTATGTTGGACGGGCCTGATTTAAAGCTTTTAGCATGTAACGGCCAGACACGGTGTTATTATTAAGCTCGCAGTAGTCTAAACAAATGCGGTAAGAACCATCTTGCTTCTTTACCGGTAGAGCTGAGCTTGCAAATGGAGAACAGCTAGGTCTGATAATATTCGCTTCTAACAGTTCTTTAACATGGTCGCGCACAACGCTACGCTCTTCCGCAGACATCCTATACGGTCACCGCTGTACCGTACAATTCGAATCAATTAACTTAATCTTAAGCTCGCCTGTGTTTACTCTCGTAGGTAAACCAGTAATGAAAAATACGGAACATTGATTAAGCGTTTGCAAAAGCCTAGATCTGTCGTTGCCAGTTACATCGGTCGCGTTAGCAGTTAAATCCGATTGAAGCGCGTTATCACTTATCACTACTATGCCTCACCGAATTAACACAAAAGACTTTCGTTAACGTAAGCTCCGTTGCAGTCGTGTTAACGGCAAAACCCTGATTTAAAATCTCGCGACCTAACATAACGTCACTTTGCAAATAATTGTCGGGCAAAACATGCATCAAAATTTCGAGAGGGTAATGGCTTATCACTACACACCATAAAATCCGTTCTGTACTGAATACTCGCGTCGCGTTTGACCAATACCAGCCATAGCACCAACATTACTAGCACGGTTATCACTAAATTTCAAAGCAAAACTTTCTTTTACTAACGTGCATTCAGCACCAGAATCATAAGTAAAGCGTAACAATTCACCTTTATGTTGCAATGTGCCCGACGGTGATTGCACTACGCAGACATTGATGCGCCGCTCGCTCCGTGTCCCGCTGTCGGCCGGCCCGCTGCCGCTGCCACCGCCGCCGCCGCTCGTACACCGCACGGCGATGTGACCCGGCTTGCCACATTTGAAACACAATAAAGGCTTCTCTGCATGCTGCTGCGCTGCTTGGCTCGATGATGATGTAGATGTAGGTCTTCTCGTCGTATCCATCGGCTTGCTGAGTACTGTTACCATGGCGATCTCCTCCTTATTCACATCTTTCCAACGATTAGTTAGCGAAGTGATTAAACAACTTGCAAATGCGGGTAGTGTTTCTTTTTCACTCGGTTTTTCACCGTTCATTTTTATGAGGGTATCCGCCAATATATCGGTCGAAACAAATCGTGTAGTGAAAAGTACCTTCAATTCGTTCCATGTTATTCCTTCGTAGGCTATTTGTGATAACCACGTTGATGCTTCACTTGTTAGCGCTTTGCTGACTGCTAGGACAAGTCGACCGCCACTTGGAGGATTTTCGGAGAAACACAAAACTGCTGTCGCACACCATGATCTTGCGTCGGCATCTTGTTTGCCATGATCAAATGTAGGTAGTTGTATTGTAGTTCTTCACGGTAGGTAGGTTTCGGTGATTGCAGCGCCTGGATCAACGCTCGCATATTCTGGTTTTGTTGTTCGAACATGGCACGCCAGATATTTGTTTCCTTGTTCGGATCCAACATGAATCCCACTTCTGATGATGGAGGAGACTCGTCTCCATCATCATTAGCACTCATCGTCGAACCTTTTAACTGTGGGCGTCGGTGGGTAGTTGGATGAAGGAAACAGGCTCGTTCACAAAAATCAGATTATAATCCTATTCGGCTAGTACAACACTGTACATAGGGATAGCTATGTAGGTAGGTACGTATCACAGAATGCGAGATGGTTCAGTGACGTCCGCACGCGCCGCCCGCCAACAGAGAAGTGTGTCAACTGCACAGATCACTATACGGGTATGCTGTCAACTGTCAAAACGAGATACTTATCTACGGCGCACGCGTCACTAACTCCATCGAGTGCCACTAAGTGGCGCTGGCGATTGCGACTTATATATATATATATATATAATATTATAAATGCGACAGTAAGTGTGTGTGTGTGTGAATTGATTTTTCTTTGTAAAAGTTATAAAAATAGTAATATTTGTTTTCACATATTCCTATATCTGATTCACTCAAAACTCGGTACAAACAAACCTTTAAACAAATAATGAGATGCGTGTTTTTTATTTTTCCAAATCTATCCCTACGGGGTGTGTAAAATGAATTTAGTTTGGAAAAATCATAGAAAATCCAGTCATGTTTGTTTCGACGTATTTGAATAACTAGTTAACCGATTTCAATGAAATTTGAAACAACAACAAGTTTGAATTTGTAGATAGTGTAAGTTTTGAAATAATACATAGGTTAAATTGATTTTTAATATTCAACCCCTGAAGGGGTGATAAAGTTTCAATGAAAAATTTTATTCCTTAGACGGGTTCACTCAAAACTCGGTAAAAATAAAACTTTAAACAAATAATGAAACATTTATTTCTTATTTCTCTCAAATCTACCCCTAGGGGAAGTGAAAATTTAATTTTGTCTGGAGAAATCATAAAAAATACATTCATGTTTGTTTCCACGTACCTATCTGCATAACTACTAAATCGACTTTGATGATATTGGATATGTAGATAGTGTTGGTCCTGAAATAAGACATACTAAGGTACTTTAACTTTCAAATATCATCCCCTAAAATGGTTAAACAGGGTGATAAAGTTTCTATGGTAAATTTTATTCCATACTTGGTTTGATTCATTCACAGAAATAGGAATAACTACCTTATTATTCCTATTTCTATGGATTCATTCAACATTCGTGTGCAAAACGAAATTTGTAAGTATAGAAAACATTTATTGCCTGGTTCCATTCACTAGGTAGGGAAATACAGTTTAACGTAAATAATGCATTCTGTATATATATAAACGGCAAACGTTACCGACTGACTGACTAACTGACTGATCTATCAACGCACAGGTCAAACCACTTAACGGATTTGGCAAAATTTGATACTCGCATGCAGATAGTTGTTATGAGTTATGACGTAGGATTTTCCGAAATTCACCCCCTAAAGGGATGAAACGGGCGTTCAAAGTTTGTATATAGATGCAACGTGAGATAGTCTATTTAATTAGAAACTTCACACAAGTACATCTATAAATAAGTAAGTAAATATGTGTTTCAGGCTTTTTCGAAAATCCACCTTTAAGAGAGTGAAATGGGGTAACTAACAAAGAAAACAAAGCCTGTAAATCAATATGATTTTATGGGTTTTATCAAAATGAGTCCATATGTCCCTTGGTCACGATATAACTTGAAAACGGGTAGACCGATATAGCTCATTCAAACGAAACGTTTTTACGAAAAAATAAATATAAATGAATTAAGTTACTAACGCGGGCGAAGCCGCGGAGCACTGCTAGTTTTAATATAAATTAAGTAAAAAAAATATGTAAAACGATTGAAAAATTTAGATAATTAACTAAAAGCTAAAATATAGTCCAGTAGATCCTAGGTACCAGTCATGACACCGCTCTCCTCATAAATCTAGAGCATTGATTTTTCTCATCGTGTTTGACTTGATAGAATTTTCACGCGCCCAAAGATTTTATTTTTTTGTCTGATCAATGCCCTAGATTAATAATAAGAAAAAAGAGTGGTGTGATGACTCTAAAATACCTGTATTTTTTAAGAACTCCCATAAGGAATATCTACTTTCTAACCATACATCGCCCTCACCTCTGAGTCCTTCACTATCTCTCTCTCTCTCTTGTGTAATAACAGCTTGTTTTAAAAAATAGGTTTTTAAGATAAAAGAAGTAGTAGTTAAGAAGTAGGTCAAATTCACCTTGCAAGATTTGATTATAGACACTGGGGTAGGTGAAACTATAAAGGTACGGAGACACCGCGGCGTCCTGCGATCTAAGGGCGCGATCTCAGTACATTTCAATTTTTTTCTGATCGCGTTCGGTGTGAACCAGTCGATACAAATACTACTGTGCTATCTGATCGCCGCTTAGATCGCGAACGCAGGACGCTGCGGTGTGTCCGGTCCTTTAGTATTCCACCATCCACACCACCACATCATCGATTACCACTAGACGAGATAGTGGTTAAACGCTAGTCGATATTTAAAAAAAAAACTAAATACAAGCTCGTAGGAATAGAATTTAAGAAAATGTATGTAGTAATCTTGATAATTATAGCATTGATACAAGTGTAGCGTAATTGTGAGTCTACAATAATACAATAAACACGGTAAAAATTAATTCTAAAAGAACACCATTTATAAAACCCTACATAAAATTATTATGTAGACAACCTATCAAATAAACCCAATCGGATTTCAGTTTTCTAAAACTGTCGGGCGGTTTACGCCTAATACTGTTCGGATAGCCGCAACAGTAATTGTGCTAACCACCTCTTGAGGTTGTAATAGTCAAACTGTCTGCGGCTATTGAGCTCTACAATTTGATTAGGATCACAATGTTTGTTCGCCCGCTAATAGAGCAATTTGAAATAATTTTATCTACCGTATATTAATTGTATCATTAGATCCAATGACAAATTGAAAACCTCACAGCTCACAGTACTCGTTTGTGAGATTCAATATTAAGTACACTCAACATCTTATTGTAACGGACGCAGATTAGTAACAGGCAAAATTTTGATAATTCCGAGTTTGTTGTGCCACAGTTTTAGGCATCCTTGAGTAATAACTCGAAAGAACATTTTTATAACTCGATAGAAAAGGTTTATTCACTTAAAACTGAATTGAAGTGGCAGGGAGCTGGTCAACTATGCCCTAAGACTGACAACCGTTGGGGAAGACCGATAGCGTAGGACGACCTGTGACCAGGTGGATCGGCGACATTCGCAAAGCGGTGAGCAGTGACTGGAAACAAATAGCTAAGGATCAGGCTCAATGACAAGTCTTGGGGGAGGCCTACGTCCAGCAGTGGACTGATGCCGGCTGATAATGATGATAAAATTAATTTCAATAGAAAAGGTTTATTTTCTCAAAGTTTATTAAGTGTTTTAAATGTGTCAAAAGACAAGCAGGCTAAAGACAATATATATATATATATAGAAAAGAATATACAGAAAGGTACGTTGTATATTGTTATATATATATATATATATAACAATATACAACGTACCTTTCTGACATAAATGAAAATTGGTTTTCATGCAAATTCAACTAACTAAATTGTTTAACCTGTAAAAGAGACTAAAACTTCATTTACAAAATTAACTTCACAAACAATAAGGTTAATTGTAGTTTGGTTCGTTTGGTGGCATCAATCAATACGTTGCGTCACGCCAAAACAATGAACTAACAGAGCCAGCCTAAATATTAGACTCATTTGTTTGAAAGCAAATTCATGTATTCAATTGTTTGTTCGGTCGGAGTAATTTAAATATTCTGTAATTAGTTAGAACTTTGTTTACGACGACACGAAAATAATGTTAAGCTGAAGTAAAGTTCACATTTATGCATATTATGAGTTTAGTACATTCATGGTTCTTCTTATCCTAATATGGGTAGACATGACAAAGGAACGTGAGAGCAGAGAACACAAATAATTTCGTAGTCATAAATTACAATAACATTATTAAAGAACTTTTAATCATCATAATATCAAATACTATCAAAATCTTTATTTTTAACTTCCAACCGTGTTAACATGGTATTTCAGTAGTGACCTAGTTTAAATAAATTAAAAGTATTAAAGGCTAGTTTAAAATCAGTGGGTATTTAAAGTTTTGTTCAAATGTATTTCAAAACTGTATAACGACGCGCGTAATTACGGTACCATTGCGTGTTGAAAAAAATAACATGGTAAATTGTACTGCTA
Source organism: Cabera pusaria (assembly GCA_954871355.1). Classification (NCBI taxonomy): domain Eukaryota; kingdom Metazoa; phylum Arthropoda; class Insecta; order Lepidoptera; family Geometridae; genus Cabera; species Cabera pusaria. Next base: position 21,880,657 of record OX940893.1, read on the forward strand.
CAACTAGGCCAGAGTATTGTATTCAATACTTATCTTATACTAAAGGGACAGAATAATTATTAGTACTACGTAGTAAAGGTTTTATTCTCAGTCTCAGTTTCTTATTTACAGTTGACGACTGATCTAATCATTATAATCTGTACATAAGACCAATAAGCCCAAAAAACATATCTGCTGTAAATTTGTAAGCAGTGAAGTATTTTGCACATTCCAGGAGACTCCAGCACCAGGTTAGCGCAACCAAGTCCTTATAATATCGTTGAAGTAAGAGTATACCGAATTTCGAATTGATCAGATCTACAAAAGCTTATTTCATAGCGTCATCATCCAGAAAAAAAACTCATAGATAGTCTTAAAACAGCTGAATGGACATCTCCAGAAATCTGCAGAATACTCAACTCCTCACCAACTTACAGCAGAGTTGTCAAGTTAGGCCTCATCTGAATGGTTTCAATGAACAGATTACGAATAGATTGGTTGAGGGTGGTTTTAAATTCTGAATTTAGTATTATTGTTTAGTTGATAAAAATCTCTAAACATAGGTATCGTTATGTCGTCACGTGCATTATTTTTCCGCGATCGAGGCCGCCAATACTCTCGGGGCGATGGGCTCTGCTACTGACACGTTACTATGAACGGTTCACGCTTTGCCGGCTACGTTAGTGCTACGAAGCGTAGCATTGTCGTTTTCCTACCGTATAAATAGCAGATTGCGTCGCTCAGCTGTATGTTTCATTGAAAACGGTATTAAACCTCGTGTCAAAATTTCCTATTGGTTGGTAACATTATTCTTTAGTTTTGTTATTTATCAAGATCGCAGCAAAGAGCCAAACAAAGCAAAAATGCTACGCTTTGTTCTAGTTTTTTGATCAGCAACTTAGCCTCCTTTTTATGTTACCAAAAGTGTGTGTGTAAGTGCGTTTTGTAACCCATCAAATACTTACCCTTCAATTAAATGACAACTTTTTAAATCGAACATTGCTTGAGGTTCCTGATGAAACTGTCAGTTTCTCGTATGTTTTTAAATATTTTTGAAATACTAGCTTGTTAATACGACATATTCATAGTGACCATCATTTTCTAAGTGTTGTCACCAAATATAACAGTGAAAATAATAATACCAGTATACATATCTCTGTGACGGGTACCTATTATATGTAAAGATTGAGTGATTGACTATCTATTTGGCTGTCTGTTCGCTATAATTATGTATCATTTTCTCTACAAATATATATATATATATTGTAATAACCCTAATTAAAATAATACACCAGTCCCAACGCCACTTAAATTCAGAGTAGCGTTGTAATTTGTGTCAACGCCAACAATTATGTACCGCGGGCGGGAGTTGACCTACAGATGTAAATCGAGCCCTTACTTAGGGTTATCAATAGTAGAAAATCACGAATATAAGAATTCATATGACTTTAGCGTTATGTCACACATATCTGGTATTTTTGCTATGCAACAAATGTATGAAGTGTTAAATATTGAAGTTATCAGAAAACATTATGTATTATATATTAGTGATTATAATATTGTTTTGAGAAACACACGTATTATTTTCACTAATACATTCACAGAAAAATCACAAAATTATATTTGAAAATAATATGAGACCTTTCTTTGCGTAAAGGATTGATGCTTTGACTTCTAAGCGAGAATTTGCCGATTCAAATTCTAGCACGGGTAATTGCTCGGTGCCTCAGTTGATAGGAGAATAGAACTAAAGTCTAATATTGTTGAACAAGAGAAAACAACCGGAATGAATAGACTTAATACATTTTTTTCGGGTTTTAGGGTAACGATCTACCATGGCTTACTGTTCTAGAACAAACAACCAAAATAAATATAATATTTTGAGGGCCCGGTGGTGAAAGTGGGAGAAAGGTCGGCTATGATGTCAGAGGTACCGAGTTCAATCCCCGCCGTGCACCAATGGATTTTTCTATCGAAAAAATTATGTACGTTTTTCACAGTGGCCCTCCGGTGAAGGATAACATCGTTAAGAAAGCAACAACCCCCGCACGGTGGTAGGACACTATCTAGAGTCCGCCTGGCCAGCTACCACCCTCAAAATAGATAATGTCACGAAACATCTAATGTGTTCCGGCACCTATCCTTAAAAGCCAGTTCTTATTCTTGGCCTAGCGTGCTTACCATCTTCGACCGCATCATCTTTTACTAACAGGTGAGATAGTGGTCAAACGATAACCTATAAGATATTAAAATAATTTATTTGCTTGGTAAATCCGGAAAATAAGCTAACAACCCTAGGTAGACACATCTTGAAGGCTGAACTTAATTTAGTCTTGTACTAATTTTGCGAGATTTAGTCACTAGCTGGAATGATGAGGTAGGCAGAAGGGCTAAAATGCTTTAAACATAAATCTTAATAAGTTTTTGAAGCTTCCTTTAAGAAATAATTGTTTATATAAGGGTAACCTACATACTGTTTGTACAGAATAATTATCACAAAATATAAGACTTTTTTTTTCATATCGTGCAGTGTAGCGTTTGACCACTATTTCGCCTGTTGGTAAATGATGATGCGGTCGAGGATGGTAGGACGAACTTATCCTTATCGGTGTACCCATTTTATTTTGGAAGGTAGATACAATATGTACAACTCACCTGGTCTTATAGCAGAGAAAAGGAGTGGTATCCAGAAACACCATGACCACAGCTGGGATTGCACCATCGCCCACAATTTTATATTATTACTCAACCATAACTTGAATTCCACTACGGTTCAATTATATCACCACTTTAATATTAATTTTAACATGTTTTACTTTCACTGTACACCGTTTGCTGGTTTATTGTCATCACAGGCTTTTCACTGGCACTGAAAAGAAACAAAAGGGAACATTAATTATAACATTTTGAAAAATAAAAACTATTACGTAGAAAAGTACTCTATTTTGCGGTAACTAGATTTATATAACTTGTATGAAAAAACAACTAAAGAACAAAATAGCTGACTTGATAATATGTATTAAAAGATTGAGACATGCCCTGCTCATTAAAAAAAATAAATACTGAAATCGGTTTATTCAAATTCATTCAAAACAAATCCACCTCTTCCTTAGAAAATTATCTTTTCTAAAAAAATGCACAATTTGAAAAGTTGCGTTAAAGAAAATAAAGTGGGTGCCTGAAGACGACCGTCGACGTAGAAAGGCCCAAAAAGCGGTGGCAAGACGATTTAGATTGTTTTCACAATGACTGGCCACAAACGGCGGTAGATAGAGATAGGTAGAAGAAAATGGGGGAGACCTTTGCCCAGCAGTGGGATCAAATATATTATAAAAAAAAGATTTTTATGTGGGTAGACAAAAATCACACGTTTACGTGAAAGTAACGCTACAATTCCACCAGTTCAATATTCCGAGGTTAATTTAAGCGGTGTGTGACTACACAATTCACTAATTCACTAATTATTATGGTACAATTTTATTTGATTATTCAATTAAAATTGTATCACGGAAGGCAAGGAAAATGAAATTCATACTATTGTGTGGTTCTTTGTATATAATAGACCACTTAGTTTCCTAGTGTATGTGGTGGAAACGTAGCCTTATTTCCATATTCGATAATGGATATTTAAACTCCACGAGACTAGCGATTTAATTTTATGTAAAGCTTCTGAAAATAATGTCAAAATGCAATTTTAACTCAGAAAAAAATCGAATTGATCAAATATTTTAAATATTGAAAACGACAAACGCAAGGAGTTTTTTTAAATACAATGTATAGTGTCATTTATTAACATCTTTAGATCTTGAATCCTACTCTTTGACTTAAAGTACTTACACATTTTATTAATAAGCTAGCTTGGAGCCTTCGTAAAACTCAAGAAATATGTTTCAAAATTATGTTAACTTGTTGCTGGGGACCCTTTTTGAAGGCTTATTTGAAAGCTCGCTAAATTATTACTAGGATCTTCGCCGGCAAAGACCTTTCGAAATAGGTTATTGTCAAAGGACTTATTAAAATCTTTCCTCTTATTGAAAGCACTTTGTGTACCTTTATCTTAATAATTGGATATTTTTATTTTAAACACACATTATTTACTAACGGTTGACAACTTTAAAGATTTTAAGTTTCTAAATTACCTTGACGGAGTTTCGGTTGTTTTTCACGGAAAAATAAATCAAACCAAGAGCTGTGCCTAAATTTAAGCGAATTACTTAAAAGATGAGTAATACTGCTAATAGATAGCTAAAATATCTAAAACATCCAATAACTCTTTTACAAAAAAATGGAGTATTTTTGAGTATATGCTTGAATGTATTTTACTTCTTAGCACTAAACAGCTGGATAGATTTGCGTGTAACTTGGAAAATATAGCTCATATCCTAAATAGTTTACGAATTAACATTTCACTTATCTATTTATTATAGCTAATATGGTACTTAAGTATTGTAGGGAAGCCTGTTTACCATCTTTGAATATGTTTTCGATGATATCATCGCTTACCACCAGACGAGATAATGATCAAACGCTAGCTTATTAGATAGCCTTAAGTGTAGAATCTATTATATTCTTAGCTGATTCAACAAAATATTTATATACTAGCCGTGCCTCGCGGCTTCGCCCGCGTTAATAATTTCATTCATTTCTTTAATTTTTTTTCGTAAAAACACATGAAAAACTGAATTAGACGTAGACCATATCGGTCTACCCGTTTTCTAGTTATGGCGTGACCAAGGGACATAGCGACACATTTATATAAAACCCAAAAAATCATATTGATTTTCAAACTTTGTTTTGTTTGTTTGTACCCCATTTCACTCTCTTAAAGGTGGATTTTCGAAAAAGCCTGAAACACATATTTGCTTACATATTTATAGAAGTACTTGTGTGAAGTTTCTAATTAAATAGACTATCTCACGTTGTATCTATATACAAACTTTGAACTCCCGTTTCGCCCCTTTAGGGGGTGAATTTCGGAAAATCCTTTCTTAGCGCATACCTACGTCATAACTCATAACAACTATCTGCATGCGGGTATGAAATTTTGCCAAATCCGTTAAGTGGTTTGACCTGTGCGTTGATAGATCAGTCAGTTAGTCAGTCAGTCGGTAACGTTTGCCGTTTATATATACAGATTTCATTATTTACGTTAAACTGTATTTCCCTACATAGTGAATGGAACCAGGAAATACATGTTTTCTATACTTACAAATTTCATTTTGCGCACGAATGTTGAGTGAATCAAACCAACTATGTAATAAAATTTACCATAGAAACTTTATCACCCTGTTTAACCATTTTAGGGGATGATTTTTGAAAATTAAAGTACATTATTATGTTTTATTTCAGGACCTATACTATCTACATTTCCAATATTATCAAAATCGATTTAGTAGTTATGCAGATACGTGGAAACAAACATTAATGTATTTTCTATGATTTCTCCAGATACAATTACATATTCACTCCCCCTAGGGGTAAATTTGAAAGAAATAAAAAATACATGTTTCATTATTTGTTTTAAGTTTTATTTGTACCTAGTTTTGAGTGAACCAGACCAAGGAATAACATTTTTATAAAAACTTTATCAACCTATGTTACCCCTTCAGGTGTTGAATTTTGAAAATCAAATTCAATCAAACCCCATATGTTATTTTAAAACTTACACTATCGACGTGTCAAATTTCATTGAAATCGGTTAATAAGTTATGCAGATACGTCAAAACAAACATGACTGGATTTTTCCATACAAAATTCATTTTACAGACCCCCTAGGGGTAGATTTGGAAAATAATAAAATACGTGTCTCGCTATTTGTTTTATAGATTGTATGTACCGAGTTTTGAGTGAATCGGACCAAGGAATACGTGGAAACAAACATTACAAAATTTTCTATGACTTTTCCAAACAAAATTAAAAACAATTTTACACCGCCCTCAGGGGTAGATTTGAAAAAATAAAAAAACACGTGTCTCATTATTTGTTTTATGGTTTGTTTGTGCCAAGTTTTGAGTGAATCGGACAAAGGAATACGTGAAAACAAATATTACTGAATTTTTTTAAAAATTTACAAAGAAAAATCATTTTTTAAGCCCCCTAAGGGGTAGTTTTGAAAAAATGAAATACACTTGTATCATTATTTGTTAGATAGATTATATGTACCGAGTTTTAAGTGAATCGGGCCAAGGAATACGCGAAAACAAACATTACTGAATTTTTTATGACTATTCCAAACAAAATCATTTTACACCCCCCTAAGGGGTACTTTTGAAAAAACAAAAAACACGTGTCTCATTATTTGTTGTAAGGTTTGTTTGTACCGAGTTTTAAGTGAATCGGGCCATGGAATACGTGAAAACAAACATTACTGAATTTTCTGTCTATTCCAAACAAAATCATTTTACACTCCCTAAGAGGTAGTTTTGAAAAAATTAAATACACGTGTCTCATTATTTGTTGGATAAATTATATGTACCGAGTTTTGAGTGAATCGGGCTAAGGAATGATGAGGAGCCTTGAAAATTCATTTTTCAAGGCTCCTAGGGGTGGTTTTGAAAAAATTAAAAACACATATCTCATTATTTGTTTTAAGGTTTATTTGTACAGAGTTTTGAGTAAATCGGCCCAAGGAATAAAATTTTCCATAGAAACTTTATCACCCTATTTAACCCCTTTAGGGGATGATTTTCAAAAATAATATTAGCCTATGTCTTAAGTTAGAACCTACACTACATACGTTTTAAATTTCATCAACATTGGTTAAGTGGTTATCGAGATACGTGGTAACAAACACACACACACACACACACACTTACTTTCGCATTTATAATATTAGTAGGATAGGATTACATGCTATGCTAGGCACTTCAATTGAATTTTTTAAATGAATTTATGTGTCGGTAATATTATAATTTTTTTATGTGTAATTAATTTCCAATACAATTAATGTCGTTTTCGGCATAAACAAATATGAAAAATATGAATATGAATGCCTCACATTTTCTCCTATATACGAGTAATGTCATCATAATATAATACAAAAAAGGAGGTATTGCAAAAGTAAGCATCTTGATACTGAAACAAAAATAACAACTTTGTATCCAACTGAAGCATCTGTAAAACGTCAACGATATATCACATGCGAGAAAAAAGCAAAGGTATTGCAACTTACTTTTACGCAAAGATATATTGGATGCTCATTGAATAAAATGTTGCATCGTCGGGAAGGGTCAGAACTCAGAACCCTTTATTATCATGTTGGGACTGATGTGGGGCGATAAGCCAACCCTCCTTCCACATTAGACAAATATTTGAGAGCGGACGACATTTGTTGCGGACATGCCGTTTCTTTGTCAAGTTGATGGCTCAGCTCATTTGCAAGGTGCGAACTTTCATGGGTGTGTTTGTTTAATTTGGATTTTTGTTTAACGAAACAAATGTATTTTTTAGTAAAAATAGAGCAGCAAGTAAGCATGAGGCCCACCTGATGGTAAGTGCTTGCCGCCGCCTATTTGCACCTGCAATACCAGAGGCGATACCGGTGCGTTGCCTGCTCTTTTGAAAGAGGAATCTGTTAACTCCTTTTGATCAACTCTGATCAAGCTTCTGCGGAAGAACATCGGAAGGAAGGTCATTCCACATCTTGCAGTTTAGCGGGAAGAAAAAACACTTAAGGTGCGTTGTATGGTAGGACCACGTATCTATAATATGAGGGGAGTGGTTTTTTTTGTACTGATTGTTTTGTTTATTTTACATTTTATTGTTTTATTGAGAAATACTTAGATGTTTATATGCATGCAGAATCGAAAACCAACATAATATTGAGGGACATGCAGAAAATGGACATGAGAAATTCAACAATTTTATTGCATTTTTTTTTCTATAAATTTATTTATTTTATTATCAAGATTTGTAAATTTTACATAACGTTATCCGAGATCATTAATCAACATTCACAAACTAAAAAGGCAAAAAATATAGTGCTATTTTTAAATTTAACCAAACGATAAGGTCTATGACAAGGATAAAATTACTGACGGCAATATTGTGTTAAAGGAATAAATAAAGAAATTGAGAAAGATAAAGTTTTGAGTGTATCCAGAAAATACTTGTAAAATCTATGTAAAATAAACACCATTCCTTAAAACAATCTACTACAACAATTTTTACACATTCAAAGCAATTGCCTGGAATGTCTACGCGCAAACAGCTTGATTGTGAGTGATCATCTATCAAAGCGAAGCTAGCTTCTGTATGCGACTACAACATTGATAAATGAGAAACAACTTGACCTAATCTTAAAAGCAGAATACATGTTAAAGCTTTAGACGGGGAGAGCAACGCTAGATTTCATAACGAGTTGACACATGCATAATGAAAAATTGAACTGTCACTTAACATTAGGTGACATAGAGGCACCTTTTTTTAAGTGAAAACTTCTTTAGTGGTCCAAAGAATAAACTAGGGCAAGGGAAGAAAGTGGCTTTGTATACTAGTTTTATATGAATGTTAAGTTTTGTGATATATATTGGTATGTCTGACAGATAAGCACTTGATCCCCTACTTAATACGGTATCGTACTAGTCTTGAATTGAAAGACGAGGGCAACTGACTTAAGTCCAATCCACATATACCCAACCTGTCTTCCATATTGCGTTCCACAATTTTCTTCTATACTGGATATTAATCTCCTTTAATGCTAAAACTATCGTATAATTTAATCGATAAACTATAATTTTACCTGCAAAATGCTTCAATTTGTAAACTAATAGCTCGAATTGACTCAACTTAAATTCAAACTTATCTCAAAGTAATATCTCTATTTGACATGAGTATGGATTTATGTGCAGCCAGTTTGTTCTATCAGTTCTATTATAGGTACATATAGAGCCCACTTGAGTGTTTTAATATGGTAAAAATAAAATTAACTTGAAATTAGAATAGTAATAAAAAAAATCCGAGGTTCAGTGTCTCTGCGGGCATGTAGGGAGCTTGTAGCGGTGTAATTGAATTTCAGAGAGCATTTCAACGTATATTTGAATTGAGAAATTCCGATTTTCTCAAAATGACGAATGCATTTCAGAAGTTTCCGTTCCGTTAAACAGTCTCCAGAGATAGGGACGATAAGTGGATTGTGTATGCGTATATCGGAAAATGGTTCTTTGAGAAGATAAGTTAGTTGCCTTGTAAAATGCTGTTACCGTATGTTTTATTTCATAAAGTGTATTCAGTACGGGGTCCATATGTTAATAAAAAGTTGAATTTTACTTGAGTAAGTATATTATATACTTTTAATTAAATATGAATATTGAATACATGAACTAAATTGAAGTAGCATTAGTTTTAGGTCGCGGCATAGTCACTATTTAATTAATATTTAAGGGGAGACCACTACTACTACTACTGCGTTTGATGCTATTGTTGATAATTCTCATACATACATGAAATCGCCTTTTTTCCCATCGGGGAAGCCAGAGACTACTTTTTTCCACATGCTGTGATCCTGACATACCTCTTTTGCTTCTTCCACTTTCATGAGCGCCTTCATACATGCTCGCCGGTTATAAGCACTTTCGACTTGGCCTTTCTTTAAAACGTCTCCGATCTGGTCGTGATACGTTCGCCTAGGTCGGCCTCTACCGGCTCCCCCATTAACACTCGTATCATAAATCTGTTTCGTCAGTCTTTCTTTATCCATCCTCTCTAGATGTCCAAACCATTTAAGCATCCCTTTCTCTATCTTTGTCACCACATCTTCTACCACACTACAACATTCCTTATCATGCTGTTCTTCACCTTATCAATCAGAGTCACTCCGATCATACTTCTAAAACTTGATATTGTTGATAATTTTCAAGCATTCATAACATTTTATTTTTTTTTTCTTTAAGATTACTCGCAATCTGGGTTGCACATTACTAGTATTCTTGTTAACCCCTCCAACTAAGCTAAATATGCTTGTGTCTGGAGTGGGTTCACGTCAATAGTGCAATGGGTGAGGTGGGGATCGAACTCACGACCTCTCGATCGCCAATCCGACACCTTATCCATTGGGCTATTGCCGCCTATTGCTTTATCGAAAACAGTAAAATTTGGCTTTTAACTACATCCCAAAATACAAAATAGCATATACAAAATTGGTGATGCCATAAATCAAATTTTCTTAAAATTACATAATTTTCCCTTTTCAGATACACTTCTTCCAAAAATTCACGCAAAAATATTACCAACCATTATACAAATAAATAGCAGAAACGTTAGAAACAGAAATCCGAGTAAGTACCAGCCACAAAATTATAAGTAGATTTATCATACGCAAGAGTCGGCTCAAGATGCATGAAGTCTGAAGCGAGCTATTTTTTAAATGGACCTAGCGCTACACAAATTTATTGCTTAGTTGATCTGAGCTCATTTAAAATAAAAAAAAACATTTATTAGTTCTAAGATTATTAAAAAATAGTGACCATTTATACTCACTACTTTGTTATCGACATCTCGACATAGGTTGTTTAGCATGGTGGGGGAGGGGGGCTTGTTCTAGTAACTGTGGCTTGGACCATCACGGTCAAGCCAAGACGTAACCTGGAGCCACGGTAATATAATGAATATAATATAATATTATCGTGCTAGAGCCATGGCAGAAGGGCACGCTGACCTTAGTGGGACCACTCGACCGGGCTTCCCCGCAAGCCCTGGTGTAAGCGGTACAAGAGGTAGGCTGCAGTGCAGTAATGGTACTATGGCCGAGGCGGCCTGCGATGTGGTATGCTGCCCTGAGGCTGAGTTTCGTCGTATCGGTGGTAGGATCGTGCCATTGCTAAGTTGAAACAGCGCCTTGCTTGTTTCCCAGGTGGCAAGAGTTTAAAACCCGTCATTACGATGAAATCTTGGATTGTATACATTGAACACTGTAGGAAGATAATAATTCAATTTCACCGTAGCTACGTAAAGTTTTAAATATTTCAATACATGCCCTTTAACCTGTTGTTCACTTTTTTACTACAACAAAGGTGAAAAATTGAAGCTTAAATTGAGTTTGTAGGTGTGACATTCAATAAAAAATCCATCAACAGGGCTATGAGCTTGAACAATTTTATAGGTTTAGCTGCAAATATCTGCATTGTTCAATATAAAATACTTTAAAAGAAGAAGAAAAACAATAGTTTTTCAAATACAAGTCCCTAATTTTACCCCACATTGTATGTACAACACGTTATGCAAACAAGCATAATTTACAAGAAATAACAGTAAATAACAAGATTCTGCGTAAGACCTGCAGCCTTATAGAAAATGCCTCGAAGCGTTAGCAGCTGTTACTCGAACTAATTAACTCTGCTAAGCTAAATACTCGTGAACGCCACATAATTACCTCTTAGGATAGAGTTTGGCTTACTATTTAAACAAAAAGCAATAAGACACTGTTAATTGAGCTCCTGACGTTGCTCTTCACATTAAAACAAACAAGTTTTAATTAAGGCTGCAGTTGAAATAACTAAGCAAGATGACATACATAAAAAATATACCGTCCTGAAATGTGTCCTCAATTTTATTTTTAACCGACTTAAGAACTGGAGCAGATTCTTAATTCGACTATATTTTTTTGTTTGTTAAGCACCTCAGTACTCCGTCATTTATTAACAGTTTTGTCTTTTTTTTGTTTAGAGATGGCATAATTTCTTGTGTGGTCCCATTGTAAATACATCAATACTGATAATTAGGATCATTTAAAAAACTTCACTTGCCGCGCGAGTCTGTTTCAATAACAAGTGAGATGTTAAAAACCAAAGAACCACACCTACTCAAGAATAACAAAATCGGTTGATTTTCAGTGACAAGTTTAAGGTATTTATCTTTATATATATGGAGATATTTATGACATCTCAATTATTTGTATAATGATACAACCGTAGAGATGTATCAAACGACACGCCATATGCCCCATAGACACGCCACTAAAAGATAATAATACTACGTAACGCCACTAAACTCGCGACCTTCGGCTCTTCTTTGTCAGTCACTACCCACTCTTTTGCGTATGTCGTCGCGCCACCTGTAGGGCTATTCTGTAAGCTAATCTCGAAGCGAACTTCGCAGTGAGATTTGAATTTCGTGTTACGAAATTCAACCGTATTACAATCGTGTTACGATTTGAATTTCTTAGTACGACTCACCGCGGATTCCGCTTGCGAGATGCGTAAACTAACTTAGAGAATAGCCTAGCTTGTCACAGGACGTCCGACGCTACGTTTGCCTTTTCGAAGTCTAGTCTTTCTAAGTCCTGGATATATAATATACAGCTCACATGAATCTTATCTAAATAAAGTTCAAAATTGGATTAAATTAGAACAAAATCATTTAGACAATAATGAATTTGATTGGTTTAAAAATTCCACTTTCTAAAATAATGGTAATTTATAGCAACATCGACGCATGTTATTTTAAGCAGATGGAATATTTCGAACCCTTTACTCAAAGATAAAAGGAGCGTGAACTACGTTCTGCCTTTAAAAATATTTTTTATTTTTTTAAGACCTCAGTAAATGTTTTTTATTATTTTTTAAGCCCCTAGGCTCTATGTTAATTTATTCATATAGCTTGATCATAATGAATCTATATTAGTACAGTACTGCGCTAATGGACTTAATTAGGTCTCTGCCATAAGATACCAGAAAGATCAACGAATTAGTAAGCTGATTGTTTATAATTAGCGACTGGTAGGGGCTGGTTATAATAATATTGTATCTGATGTTACCGCGCTGAATCAATATAATTCTTTGGGTAAATTTGTAGTTATAAATATTAATAATATACGGGACTCATCGCGCTTAAAACGTTTATTTTTATGTAACTCGACATTTCGACTGAGTTGCATTGATCGTGGTCACGAGACGACGATCAAGACGAGTCAGTCGTCTCGTGTCCACGATCAATGCAACTTGGTCGAAACGTTGAGTTAAAAAAGAAATAATGTTTTAAGCGGCACAAGTCCCGTATTTTAATATTTATAACTATGTGCTTAAATCGCGAAAGTTTAAGGTTTAAATTGGTAGTTCATGGAAATTGCCAATTAGCAAACGTTTAACATAAATTCAATGATTATATGAATACTAATTTATTTCCTGATAATTGTTTCTATTTTTAGAGTTCTGAACCCGAAAAGTAAAATCTTAGTAATAGGGTTCCGTTGGTGGGTACCAAATAAAGACTTCGCTACCCGTCCGTCTGTCCGCCTTTCACAGGGCTGTATCTCCTGAACCGTTATATACCATATTTGAAATTTTCACAAAATATGTATTACTATAGGCGCAAAAAATATATTTACATAGTATAAAGCAAACTCGGTCCCGCTTTTTGTGCGCTTATATATTTTAAACTACGCAAACCGAACTTTTGATGCGGTTATCAGCAATAGATAGTGATTCAGAGTTATAGGGTGCTTCATAATCAGGATTAAACGTGGGCAAAGCCGCGCGGCGCAGCTAGTAAAGAAAAGTTACGAGGGAACAGAATCGGATGAAGATACATACATACATACTTACACATATACCGGTCAAAAACATAACCCTCCCTTTTTGCGAATGTCGTCGCTCCACCTAGTCACAGGGCGTCCTACGCTACGTTTGCCGATTCGCGGTCTCCACTCTAGAACCAGTCTGCCCCAACGGTTATCGGTCCTACGGCAGATATGACCAGCCAGCTGCCACTTCAGTTTGCTAATCCGCTGAGCTATGTCGATCACTTTAGTTCTCTGGCGAATTACTTCGTTCCGGATTCGATCCCGCAGAGTAACACCGAGCATAGCTCTTTCCATAGCTCGCTGAGGGATTTTAAACTGGTGGACTAGTCGAACCGTGAGAGTCCACGTCTCGGCTCCGTATGTCATGACAGGTAGGACGCACTGACTAAAGACTTTTTTTCTTTAGGCACTGTTATATAGGCGACGAGAAGACTCGACGGAGTTTCCCAAATGCTGCCCAGCCCAGCTGAATTCTTCTCTGGATTTCCTTCTCGAAGTTGTGTTTGCCTAGTTGGAGCGTTTGTAACCCTAGGTAAACATACTGCAGGACAACTTTGAGTGGGATTCCATCTACGGCAATCAGATATGAAACATCATACATAGAAACTTGAAATTTTGACAAAATATGTATTGCTACGACCGCTATAACAACAAATATTGAAAAGAGAATTTACTTTAAAGTTAAAAGGGGTCTCCGTACAAGAAACGTGTTTTCCTGGCGCTGTCCACTCGATTTTATGAACTGTAACAGATATTATAGATACTTGATCTTTTTACAGAGTTATAGACACTTGACATTGTCACACAGTTGTCATATTTTTACACATAATTTTACGGTTTGCTTTGAAAACAAGACAATATCATTGAAATGATAATTTCAGTATTATTTGCTCAATCTTATAAAATATTATGCTATTGACACAGAAAAGATAATAAATAGTCCTACGGACAGAATCTACTACAGTACTTTCTGACAGCAATTCTGACAGCAAACATGCGAGATTAAACCTAGTTCATTGGAACTAGGTTTAATCTCGAGTCGTATTTTGAACGTTATCTACATTGGTAGATAACGTTCAAAATACGACTGTCGTCGGTTTTATAGTGGACTATGCGCGTTAGGAAATAAAACTGGCCAAGTGCGAGTCAGACTTTTGTCCCGCACACGGAGGGTTCCGAACGCCATCTATCGAATTTCTAACGAACTTCTAACACCAACTAAGTAAACGTTAAAACAAAGGTAGAATAGTATTATATAGTAGTAATAGTAATAGTAGTAATAGTAATAATTAATATTATTAAATATCTGGTTGACCGAGCTTTGCTCGGTATTTTTTGCCACTTAAACAGACAAATATGACTCTTCCCGACATCTATTGACGAATAATAATACTATTTTTTTTAATTGAGAGCAACTAAAGGCCCATTTAGACGGGGAGAGTTTCTCGTCTCGAAGATACGATTATCGAAGGAATATAAAGAAGATTATATGTCTAAACATTCACACCTCTCGCTCTTCCACTCTGGCGACAATTGACGCGCAATAGAATATTGATAGTGTCGGTTTAATTAGAATTTACTCGAATTTCGATTCTCGCACTCAAAACGGTTCAACCCGATTTGTACGATACTCGTATGAACTTGAAACATGTCATACGAGATCGTGTTTATACAAGTCGAGACTCTCATAAGCAAGAATCTGCTTACTATACTTTTGTTGTGTAAACAAACATAGGCAATTATCCTGGCGATAAGTCATATGCGAATCTCGTATGACATAATCGTAGGCGAGATTTTAGTTCTTGCCTGTATGTAAACATTTTGATACGATTGTGTTATGGCCATTATTGCTTGTGATAGTAGCGTATGGTTTCTCGTAAGGAAACGTACGAGAAACTCTCCCCGTCTAAATGGGCCTTCATTGCTTTACCGACACAGTACTTCTACTCGCCAATAGATGTCGGGAAGAGTCAGTTGAAGAGTTTAAGTTGATTATCAATAAAGTTGATTATTGAAAACACGAATAAAACAACATTTTCTGGAAATGACTCCTAGCTAGATCGATTTATCGCCCCCGAAATCCCCTGTAGGTATACTAAATTTTATTTAATCGTTGGAGCCGCTTCCGAGATTCGGATTAAGGTAAAGACGATAGCGCCATCCTTGATGATGGTAGATGGCGCTGCGCTATCGTAAAAAACTTTTTTAAAACTTTTTTTTAATTTTTAACTTTGTTCTGTTCTTAGTATTTGTTGTTATAATGGCAACAGAAATACATGATCTGTGAAAATTTCAACCGTCTAACTATCACGGTTCATGAGATAAAGCCTGGTGACAAACGGACAGCGGAGCGGACAGCGGAGTCTTAGTAATATAAGGGTTCCGTTGGTACCCTTTGGGTTCGGAACCCTAAAAAACAGCGAGTGAATGGACGCTTGCTATTGGACTGAACCCTACGAGTGCGAGTCCGACATACCCTTTGGCCAGTTTTTTTTATCCTGTATCCTATTGTTTGTTTGTGTGTAAATACTTTACTGCACCAAAAATGTACAAAAGGAGGACTTAATGCTAAAAGTATTTTCTACCTGTCATCTAGCAGCGGAGGGAACATTTTGAATCGTGCAAGCTTATAGAAGTACAAAGAGGTGGTTTTACACTCTAAAATAATAATAATACTACTGGACTAATTAAAATATGATACTATTGACGCAGTTAATAAAACAATCTAAGAACTAATCGCTTCACAAATATATAACGTACTTATTCAACTCAGACTGTTCAGTGAAAGAAAACCGCTTAAACAACCACAGATTAATGAGTAGCTACTTACATAGAACAAAAGTTCGACGAAGCAATAGCCACAGAGTACTAATGCATCCGCTTTCGATTAAATTCAATTTAACTTCGATACTTATCACTTTGTTGAATACTTTGGTAGATTTATAATGTCATTTTCATTTTAGTTCATGTAATGTAATATAATAGGTCATGGTCTAACATTTTCAACCGACTTCCAAACAGAAGGAGGTAGTCAATTCGTCTGTATGTTTTTAGGGTTCCGTACCCAAAGGGTAAAACGGGACCCTATTACTAAGACTCCGCTGTCCGTCTGTCTGTCTGTCTGTCTGTCTGTCACCAGGCTATAGCTCATTAACCGTGATAGTTAGACAGTTGAAATTTTCACAGATGGTGTATTTCTGTTGCCGCTAGAACAACAAATACTAAAAACAAAATAAAGTTAAAAATTAAAGGGGGTCCTCATACAAAAAACGTGTTTTTAAACGCCATCTATCTAATTAGTTTCGGCAAAATGACATAGATGGCGCTAGTAAACGAGCCCCGTCTTTCTAGATCGCGACCAAACCAAATATTCTTGGTAATATCAATAAATCAAATATATGAGGTTGAAACTCTGTTATGTTTCGTATTGTACGGAACCCTCCCTAAGTGCGCGAGAAGAGACGCGATGCTGACTCGCACTTGGCCAGTTTTATTTTTTTGTGTATGTTACGCGATTACTCCGTCAATTGTAAACCTATTCGAATGATTCTTTTTTTAATCGGTTCTTCGGTTCGGTTCTTCGGTTCTTCTTTTTTTAATCAGAACTTCGGAAACGTACCCTACGTTTCCGAAGTGGTCCCATTGTAATTTCATCGAGATCTGATAATTATCTCCAGAGATATAATGATAAACGTCTCAAACTTGCTACTGAAATTGACTCGCGGGGCATGGAAGTCGGTTGTTTTAGTTTTTAAACTTATTTAGTTTTATAATCTTAATTATATGAATCAATTTAAGTGTTGGAAATAGCCTAATTTGCATATAGAACTGGGGTCTACGATTCGGTGTGGTGTAATACACCTTTTAGTTGATAAGACTGCTTAAGAATTAATTAAGATTGTTACACTATTGAATAATTTATGCTAATGTAAGCATTGTTTCTTTATCACTACATATTATAAAACAAGTCCCTCGGCCGCGTCTGTCTGTCAGGTCACGATTAACTCAAAAACCACTGAACAATTTTTTAAGGTTTATGTGTATAATTCGTTAGAGTTTTGTGTATATTAGTTGAAATATGACGATGGTTGTTAAATACGCGACACAACAAACTGATGCAAAAATGCAAGCATAGTATTTGGATCGCTAGTTTAAGATGTTCAGTAAAGTGTTTTCTATTATTTTATTTTTGAACAGAAAACTTCCTTTCTTCGTTTTTAAAATTGCTTGTAGATAAAATATTACACAGAACTTTATTATTTTTTACCCATGACGGAACGGAGACAGTATATGCGCTTGGGGTGCGAGGAGTTTTGCGTGTGCAAATCCATGTTGGATACCATGTTGCCATTTTTCTCCAAAACTACTAGTCCGATTTTTATGCAATTGTCAGTTATTGATTTGGGTTTGATTGGTGCTTATTTTTAGATAGGTGTTACGGTGACAACTCACCAGGGGGCGCTGCATCAAACATTGTTTGTGCAAATTCATGTTGCCATTATTCTCCAAAACTACTAGTTCGATTTTGTCTTTAAACGGTTCGTAATTAATCAGTGGTGGTTCTTATGTTATGACGTTAACTTTCTAAAGGTCGCTGTCGTGGGTATTTATACAATATTTTAATTTTGTTACTTGTGTTGTATCTTTTAACGAGGAGTGACGGTCAAGGAATAAGATATTTAAAAAGAATATTATTTCAGGTTCTACAGAAAAATATTATCAAATAAATGAGCACACAAAGAGCGCCAGATTAAAAACCGTTTTGTACAGGTAATGACAATACGATTCAAAGAGATCATTGTTATGTAAGTAAAAAGAAAAATATAATTTTTGTTTTGTTCATTGTAATTTTTTTTATTACATAAAAGAGCGCTGTTACTCAACACATCATACAAATCAACTATTTTTATTATTGCCAGCATTGGACATTTTTCTAAAGTTGAGATAGGAGTTATATTTTAGAACTAAATTATTAAATTTTCTTTATATTAATTTAAATATATATTTTTTTATCTTCTAAGCTAGCGTTTGACCACTATATCACTGGTTGGTAATGATAGGTGATGATGCGGTCGAGGATGGTAACTTGCGAGACATAATATGGAAACTGGCTCTCAAGGACAGCTACCGGAACATATTTAGATGTTTGACGACAGATTTTCTAACTTGAGGGTGGTGCTGGCGGACACCAGATAAAGTCTTACCATCATTCAGGGGTTCAGGGTTCTTTAACAATGTTTTTCCTTCACCGGAACCCTGTGAAATGCGCACATATTTTTACAATGGAAAAAGCCATTGGTGCACGGCGCGGATTGAACTCGCTACCTCTGGCATCAGAACCGACCATCCTCTCACTACGTACGTCACAGTGACTTCAATATTTTTGTAAACTTCAGTAATTGTGCAATAGTATAAACATTTTATATTTTTATAAGCTTGGAACCCGGCCTAGCTTATATCCTAGCCATGCACCAGTAGATCTTTTTATGTGCATTTTTAATATCTTATAAGCTAGGGTTTGATCACTATCTCGGCTGGTGGTAAGCAGTTACAAATTAAGCAATTTACGAACATCCATTATGTTCGTAAATTGCTAATTTTTTTACTGTATTTGATGATAATGATATGTGTATATCCTGTCCATCCAAAGGTTGCCTGGTAGAGATCGCTCCAAGAGAAAAGACCACATTACCATTGTATGAAACATGTTATGTTATGTTTTATTTGGTATACAATAAAAATCATTCTATCATCTTCTTTTTATTATCACTCATATCAGTCGATCTTACGAAGTGGGCCGTACTTAGTATTAGCGTTTGCAGTCTTCTTTACAAAACCTCTTTATAATATTAGTATAGATAGTTATTAATTTTATTCAATTATCATAAATAACTTTCATTTAAACTAGTATAAAACAGTTGTGTTAAATTGTTAATTAAACACAACTGTTTTATACTATAAAAATTAATTTGCAAATTGATCTTCCATAACACTCGTTTTTCCTTCCAATTTAAATCGAGAAGTTTGTTAAAGTCAAATAATTTTCAAAAGAATCATTCCTTTACAAAGAAACGTTGGAATATTAGTGTACAATTATTAAAGAATGCAAAATAACGAGCAGTCTGCAAAGCTTTCTGCCATGAATTCCCTTTGAGAAATCATTTCTCGTTAATCTGTGATTATACGGTACAATGAGAACTCGAATAGCCCTCGACTGATATTATTTTTTCTCGACACTTTCAACTTTTTCGTAGAACAAGCCATCTTTACAAATTGTTCAGCGTGGTTCTCTTATTTAGTGCCGCAAGCTTTCATTTAGAATTTCATGTCGTGATTTTTTGTCTCATTATTGATGGCTGTTGTGATTTCAATCGCCGACGCAAAAAGAAGAAGTGTTATAAGTTTGGGGTCTGTATCTCTGTATCTGTGTACCTATGTTTGTGTCTATCTGTAGTATCATACCGCCTAAACGGATGAACCGATTTTGATTTAATTCTTTTTTTTATAGGTGTTTTAATCGAGAACTTACTCGGCTTTGATTCATTAAATTCCGTTCAGCCGTTTGAAGACTATGAGTTTTTTCCTAGTTGGTGACGCTATGAATTCCACGTTCATAGGTCTAATCAACTTGAAATTCAGTATTCTCTCACTTCAGCGATATTGTAAGAACATAGTAGCATTGACTTGATGTCGGAACATCTCCTGAAATCTTCAGAATACTCAACTCCTTACCAACTTACAGCGTTTTTTTAAATATAGGCTAGCGTTTGACCACTATCTCACGTTTTGGAAAGTGATGATGCGGTCGAAATTGGTAAGCACGCAGCTTGTAGCAGAGATGACGTGTCAGGCTCTAGTAACCGTGGCTGGGGGACCACGGTGAAGCTAAGAGGAACCGGGGCCATGCCAGGCTGGAGGAACTGGCTGGCCTGAGACGGACCGTTCCACCGGGTTATCCACCAAACTGGGGTGTGAGCGGTACAAGTAGGTCGCAGTATTATATGGGCGGCAATGCTTCTGAGGTGGGCTGCGGTGGGATGAACTGCAGTTGAAGGCGAGGGGCCGCGATGGGAGAGGAGTGCTAATATTGTGCGCCGGCCTCCTTACCTTCCGTGACCTCGACGGTACCGCCATCGTTAGATGGGACATGCTGCGGGGTCGCAGAAGAGGAGGAGTGTCGATACGGCGATGCGCCGCTCTTCCTATCTTCTGCGACCGAAGTGGCTGGCGGTGGAGCCACTGATCTGTCCTACTAAGGGGACTAAGAGCGCTAAGACATAGGGTTTTCTGGCACCCATATTCTGGTGTGGTCCCCGGGAAGGAGGTTGCGACGTACAATGTGCTCTGGTACGTCGTGACGAGATGGGAGGGGCGAAAACCTGGTGACCCCTTGAGGACGGGTCCTTGCGGACAAACACCATCAGGGTTGCGGACGAGTGCGAAAGCGTAGCCCCGACACTCAGCGTCAAGAGATAGCACCTTGGGGTTTTAGTCCGTTGGAGTCGGATATTACCGGATTGCGGGGCCGATGAAGTGGTACCCGAACGGGTTTCACAAGGTAAAAAAAAAAGAGATTACGTGTTTGAGCTCATTGGAATGGTCTCAATGAAACAGATTATACACAAATCTATAAGAGTAGTTATACATTTTAAATTTTCATTATGTGAAAACTTGTAGAATTTTATTATGGCTTCTAGCCTATGGAGACCAATTCTGTTTTATTGATTTCTATGGTAAGGATTTATTGTAAGAATTTTTGGAAGAATATAGGTAAATAAAGTAATAACTGCAGAGAAGAGCATTTGATATCGCATTTACTTATAAGTAAATGCGTAATCAACACCAATAATATAAACGCGAGAGTCAGTTTGTGTATTTGTTTGACTTCTTCTCGGTCTTCAAACAGCTGGACCTATTTAGCTCAAATTTTTCACACGGATAGCCGGTACTATGGCTATATGATACTTTTTAACGCGGGCAAAACCGCGATGGTATTTACTTTTGAATCGCTTCCATTTATTGATATTGTAACTTTTTCTATTAGATACTTAAGCAATCGACCTCCACCTCATGGTGACCTAGATGCGAAAAGCTTACCACCAGTGCTAACCCATATGACACCACGTATGACGTTCAACTTTTTAAGGTCTAGTCCGCTGATGTGAAAAAATAACATAAATCAGTCTTAAGGTGTGACCACACCCCGGCGTCCTGTGTGCGCGATCTAGGCGGCGATCAGATAGCGCAGTAGTATTTGTACCGACTGGTTCACACCAAACGAGATCTACGGCGATCAGAAAACTATTGAAAATCAGATCGCGAACGCTCTCGCGGACGCAGGACGCCTTGGTGTGTTCGTAACTTTTATGAAAGAATTGAGAGAATGGTAGTAGCCTTAGATGTTCATCCTTATGCTATAAAGTGTCTCCATGTAAAATTTTAATCAGATTGGATCGTCCGTTTAGGAGTGATTAGGAAACAAACAGACAGAGTGAGAGAGTGACAGAGTTACAAACGTTTTTATAATATTAGTTTGGATACATTTTTTAAACCGCATTTTTGAATTAATTATTTGTTTAACATACTTGGGTTCTCTACTACATGTAATTAAAAAAAATGGAAGTAGAATTAAAAATATTGCATCTTCTCTATTTAGAGCCAGTTTCACCGGTTCCTGATAATGCAGCAAAAATCAGATAGTTATCTGACATTAGCTCTATCAGGAACCACGAAACTGGCCCTTAGAGTGCCAATTAATTTCTGTATACAGCTTAGACATAATACCTATTACAAAGTTTTGATAAATGTATTGTTGTTGAAATTTTATAGAAGCATGGTTTTATTATAAGTGGATAAGTTTTGTTTTTATTGAGACGTTAATGGGAATTTTGCGCTCGAACTTTGAGTTGGTAATCTTGTATCCGTTTATGAGTTTGATATTTACCCCAAAGGCTCTTTAAGTTGCCGGATTTTTTTTTATGACATTTTTTACTTTCATTTGTATATACCTTTCGTTTAAGTCAAATGGTTTGATTGAAAAGAAAGATAAGACAGGAAGGAGATAACATTTTAATTACTAAATTTGACCCAAACATAAACACATAGGGCAAGCCAAATAGAACCGTTAATAATTAAGATGAATAAATAATAGTTTAAAAAAACTAAAAAAATACGCTTTTATAGAAAATCCAACTAAAAAATAGAAAATAAATTTTAATAAATTTGAATTAAAAATAGTGTAAGAAAAAATGATTTTATTGTAAAAAAAAAGCGTGGGGTGCTTTTCAGGATATTATCAAAATAACCCTTCTAGTCATATCTGTTCATAAAATATTTGGAACTATTGATACCATGCACCCCACGCTTTTTTTTTACAATAAAATCATTTTTTCTTACACTATTTTTAATTCAGATTTATTAAAATTTATTTTCTATTTTTTAGTTGGATTTTCTATAAAAGCGTATTTTTTTAGTTTTTTTAAACTATTATTTATTTTTCATTTTATAGTCGACTTTTTTTTTTTTTTTTTTTTAATTTATTTATTGTCATCGGTCCTTAATAAGTATGCCAAATTTCGAGTTAATCCGACGTTTTGAAGGGGGTTAAAATCATGTTCAAAGATTCCGTTACATACTAACATACAAACATACATACGTCTAAAGCTAATAAAAGCATATTAAAAAACTAAAACAACCTACTTCCATGCCCCGCTAGTCAATTTCAGTAGCAAGTTTGAGACGTTTATCGTCATATCTCTGGATACACTTATCAGATCTCGATGAAATTACAATGGGACCACCTCGAAAAAGTACTCTACCGATTAAAAAAATAATCATTCGAATTAGTTCACAATTGATGGAGTAATCGCGTAACATACGTACAAAAATAAAACATACAGACGAATTGAGAACCTCCTTCTTTTTGGAACTGGATTAAAAAGTAATTACCACTTAAAGCACTTTAATCATCACACAATTAAATTTATTCGTTTTATAGGTTCTAGAGATCTATTAACCATATCTCTTTCGCTACTGTAGCCAATTCCTAGAAAAATACCTCTTTCTAGGCAGGTAAGAAAACAGTTACACCAAAGGGTACCAAAAGCATCAGTATAGCACAAATAGTATTGTTTAGCAGTGGTTAGGATTACTTGGTAACAATAGAACCTTTCTTTCTTATATTAATTAGTCTTTAGTTATAATATTAAGTTTGTCTTGAGTTTCCCTGAAAAGAATTTAGGTTACATCAACGGTTCACAATGGGTCCTACCACTAACGAGATGATTACAAATGGCCAATATTTTATTCCAGTCCGATTAATATTCCAATTCTTAATATTTTAATATATTAATATTCCAGTATTTCAGTATCATTAATGAAGTAAACAAATAAAGCATAAATATATAATAAAAAAATAAGTTCTTCGAGGGGGGATTGTTACAAAGGATACACGCAAACCTACGAAATTTTACTCAAAAAGTAAAAATGAATGGATGCCGACCCGAGAATACGATGCCGGTTCAGGACTCTGCACCAAGTCCGGGGAAATATTCACTAATTTATGTTATATATGCCTAGAATTAGAGGCGACACTTATGATTTGTGCTAATACTGCTGGAACAAATGTAAACGACGGGGACTCTCACAAGATTCACAAGGAAGAATGGAACAGAAGATTAGTGACGTACTTTTAGTGTAGTGTTAAAGTTAAGTATTCTGTGGAATCAATATATGTATAACTAAGTATCCCGTGTTCATATTTCCTCGTCTAGGTTCCCTCTATACATGTAGCAAAAGGTAGGCGCTCCGTAACGCCACATCCATTTCGTTACATTTGGCGCCAAATGTGCTGATCCCACACCTTTTTTAACCGACTTCAAAAAAAGGAGGAGGTTTCTCAATTCGACCGTATATTTTTTTTTTTTTTTTTTTTTTATGTTTGTTCGCGGATATCTTCGTCGTTTATGAACCGATTTCGATTATTCTTTTTTTGTTCGAAAGGAGATATCCCAAGTGTGGTCCCATGGTAATTTTATCGAGGTATAATAAGTATCTCCAGAGATATTGAGATAAACATCTCAAAATTGGTACTGAAAATGAATAGCGCGGCATTGAAGTCGGTTGTTTTTTAGTTTTTAAACGATATTATCTAAATTCTAAACGACCTAGTGCGAGACGTCCTAGTCTGTAAGATTTGAAGGTAAGCATATCGACGGTGCCGAGAGAATTAAAAAAATACAAAAAAATAAACAAAGCTGGATAATAACAGTAATGAGTAGAAGAAACATGGAGAGATCTTTACCTAACAACAAGCCAGTGATGGATAGAAATAATTCACGAAATGTAACGACAATCTCTGACCCACCTTACACGATTTCAGAATATGCTTTATTATTTCACGAACTGCGAAGCATTAATGTGTCGATTCATATTCATAATTACTTTCTACAAAATAACTTACTAAATTACTTTAATTGAAAGTAAACATTATCTTTCTATTACCAGATCAGATATGTAAACATCGTGGTAGCACAAATATTGTACATGTAAAACTGAAACGTAGCTGAACTCTACTAAGTATCCCAGCATCACAATTTTTAAACAAAAATGTAATAAACCAAATATTTGAAGACGACACGAGGCAACGGCAGACCTACAAAGGTAGATAAGATCATGAAACTTGCAACTCATTTACCATTTCAAACCCTAATGTTGAAGAGTTAAGGTTTTATTTTCCAGGGAATAAAATTCTACAATTTAAACTCTACATCTGCGGTCAGTAAACGAAAATGGGTTTAAAATTTCTGTAAGCACCGTCGCTCGCAGATATTTGCAGTAGGTACCTAGAAGTTAGTAAAAAGCAAAATAAATGCCAACATTACGTGTGGAAGTGGCAACAATGGAATATACTTTGTTTTAAACTGGTAATTATGTTGATGTTTCAACTTGAATAATTACATCATTTTGAACTCACCAGTTATGATATAAACTGTGATTAGCTTAGCATACGAGATATTATGTGAATCAAAATTATCATATTTAGTACTCAGATTATTCGTACTTTGGGTAATATTGATTTACATCTAGATGTTTTGGAAGACTAGCTAGCTTCATAAAACCTACTCTAGGTTAAAACCTAGAGTAGGTTTTATGAAGCTAGCATGTCATCAGTCTACCGATGAATAAAAGTGTATAAAACAATGTCATATACAGTTTATCATTAGTAACATAGATTTTTCTGATAGCTACTTCGGCGTACGTACATACAAAACTTAAATCTAGACTCGCGGTAGCGTGTCAAGCCAAGTTCGAGCTAACAGAACTGGCGAACATAAATATTTATCAATAACCGTCTGCAAATTTGTGGTTAAGTTACCCTATGCAAACGTGTTTAATGTTTAACTAGCTGCGCCCCGTGGCTGTGGCCGCGTTTAATCCTGGTTATAGACATTCCTCTTGAATTATTCTATCTATTGCTGAAAACTGCATTAAAATCTGTTGCGTAGCTTAAAAGACAGCGGGACCGACTTTGTTTTATACTGTGTAAAAATACAAGAACCGGCCAAGTGCAAGTTGGACTCGCGCACCGAGGCTTCCGTGCAAAATTGTCAAACTAAAGGACAAACTTAACTTTGCAGTTCGATTCATAGAAAATGTACTGCACCTACCGCAAATCATAAGTTTGTGTTACTAAATTCACTTTGTTGAAAAATGGAATGACTTTGCTGACGTCTGTTTTTCCACCTAAATACAAACTCGGGACGTTCAAGTCTAAAGTCAATAGGTTGTTACTGAGAAAGCGTGCTCCATCTTCGACCGCGTCGTCACTTACCGTCAGGTGAGGTAGCGGCCAAACGCTTGCCCAGTTTGCAATAATAAAAAAAACTTTTTTTGTTATTTAACTACATTTTACGGTTTTCAGATTTATTCCTATATAAATGCTTTTATAATTCTAGGTCAACGGGAATTACCCTATCGGTTTTGATTCCCTTGTGAAATCGCAAAATATGCGATATAAACATCGCGTATTATCGCGTTGACTTACAAGTTTGATTATAGCTAAAAGAGACCGTAGACGTGAGTATTTGATAAAAGTTTTAATTTGATATCTCTACGCGTTACTGAGAAAAAGGGTCTTGACAATCGGACAGACAGACAGATAGACAGACGGACATTAAAGTGATCCTATTTTAAGGTTCCTTTTTTCCTTTTGAGGTACGGACCCTAAAAAGCGAACTGCTTCGTTATGGAACTGATAGCTTCGATTAAGTTCCCAACAGAATAATGGCGAGTTAAACGGCGCACTACAAAGACAGATGCACCCGCTCTCTGAAAAATACACCCTAGCTAGAGCGTAGACGGTTTTTAACTTAACCTAACCTCATCGCTCGTTTGTCACCGCCCGCAGCGTAGACACGACTACATGACTATCAATACAAGGTATTTCAACCATTATAAAAAAGAAGAACGGTTTTCTATCCCGTACATTTTTATTGCAAGCAGACGAGCGCTTGAGGTCTCTCTCATCTGATATTTAGTTGAGTTAGTATTGTGAAAGTGAAAAGAGAGCCAAAATGCTGGAACATTTACATTCGATTCACAAAGTGCAATTACGAGTATCTCAAGATGTTTTCAAGATTTGTTACAATGGTAACAACATGGCAGGTACCATTTTATTAACCACCGACGCAAAAAGAAGGGGTGTTATATATTTGACGTGTGTATGTGTGTATCTGTCTGTGGCATCGTAGCGCCCAAACAATAGACCGATTTTGATTTAGTTTTTCTTTTTTTATAAGTTTTTTCGAGAGTGTTATTAGCTGTGATTCATGAAAATCCGTTCAGCCGTTGGAACACAGTGAGCATTTTTATAGATGATGACGCTATGAAATAAACTTTTGTAGTTCTGATCAATTCGATATTCTCTTACTTCAACGATATTGTTAGAACTCGGTAGCTTCTAGAATCTGCAGAATACTCAACTCCTTTCAAACTTACAGCAGAGATGTCGAGTTTAGGCTCATTTGAATGATCTCAACAAACAGATTTTGAATCGTTTGTGGGCTACAAATAAATAATAAGTCTATTGATTCGTAGTTTGGAGGTGGATTTAAATTTTGAATTTAAGTATTATCTTTCGAAAGTCTGAGGACAGCCAAGTGTCTGTCCTTATTAACCTTATAATGCCAGTTTAAAAATATATTCTCTACTAAAAATTACAACCTATTTCAAGGCACAATCTCAACACTACGATATTAAAATTGCTTTCAGTCTGAATTTAGAATTCAGACGATGTGCGGTGTCGTTGCTTATTTTACTAAGATTCAGCAGAATATTTTTGACTTTCAGATTGCGGATCAAGATTAAATTGGGGCTTGTTAGTGGAATATACGAAATTATTCTATAAAAAGCTTATTGATTTGAAACGTTCACCTCCGTCAGCGTCGGCGGGTACTAAATTGTTTGGGAGGTGATAAAATCTGCAGCTGAAATCATTTACTTCACAGTAGTAAAGCTTGGTTTAGAAAAATTGTTGCTAAAACGAGATAGAGACAAAAAGTAGTAAACGATTCTCCTATACGCTGATCAAAATATCATTCGTGTTGACTTTAACGTGAGCAATGCCATTTGTACGAAGCTGAAGCATTTTTTAAACCTTATAGGCTAGCAGCTAGAATATAAGGTCCAAAAAAAAAACGCTAGCCGATAGTATTTGAACACTATCTCGCCTGTTGGTAAAAAATGATGTGGTCGAAGATGATTAACTTGGAATACTATGCTCGGACATAATATGCTCTTACCTTCTGTTGACGAACACCCGTGCTAGGATTTGAACTGGCAACCTTTCGCTCAGACTTCAAGCCTTTACGCCCACGGGGCTCTTAGATTTATCAAATGCATCTGTTGAGCTTTGATAACTCTACTCAAATGGTTGTGCATTTCACATTACGTTCTAAGATGGCATTGTGCTTATCTGTAAATTGAAAATGGCAGTGAAACAAGGCGTTAGCAAAAATACATTAATAATACTATCCAATGCAATTCCGCAAGTATCATCCAAACCTCTCGCTTTTTAAAATGGCTGGAACTGATAATATGATATCTCAACTCTGCGAACCTAAATTTGAATTCAAGAAACTCTTCTATTTTTATCGAAGAATAACGGTCAAATTTACTCGACAGTAAATTTCGTAAGTAAAATCGTACCGTGATTTCTTAAAAAAATCTTATGATTGAAACAGAAATGTAATTCACATTTTAAAAGGATTTGACATCGTTATTTTACATAACCGACGGCAATATGTAAAATACGAAAAATCTAATTCTTTCCAAGTACAGTTCTGTTACTTTTTCGAGTTACTTATTCATTTTATGTGCTCGTTAATATATTCAAAATTATCCGCTTTATATTCTTCAAGTCTCTTTACATATACTTAGTCCGCACCTGAGATTCACTGGTAACAGATGATACTTGGAAAACATTTTTGTTTCTGAGTTTTAAAGCTACTCAGACCGACTGCATTTACTTTACGACTTCAAGCTTGAGAAATCTTTTAGTTTTAGCGTGTTTTAAATAGGACCTTGATACCTTTGGAAAGTTTGGAAGTCATAGAGACTACAAGCAAATATTATATAATAGTTACTACGTAACTACAAGTCTCATAAAATTTTGACAAAATTTTGTAGGTCAATAAAACTCGTTGATTATTATTGTTATATTACTTACAGATATATATACGTGCTAAGTGACGACACAAATGTTCGTCTTGCTCTTTTACAAGCTTTTATTTTACTTGCAATGTATGTATTTATGTATGTATGTATGTATGTATGTCACTATGTATGTTCGGGTGGAATCTTGGAAGCTAAATTAGACCCACTTCCCGATGCCCGATTAGACTCAAATTTGGTGTACTTATGTATCTTTGGTGACAATACAATAATATGGTACCATGGAGCTGGTCTGATGATGGAGACGGAAGGTGGCCACGGCATTTCTATGATAAAACAACATAACCCCACCGAGTTTGGGCTTGATTGATTTGTCTTGAAGAGAACTTTACGCCTAGATGATATCCAGGGTCTGATGATGAAGCTGGAAGGTAGCCACGGCATCTCTGTGATAAATCAACATAACCATACCGAGTTTGGGCTCGATTGATTCGTCTTGAAGAGAACTTTTCACCTAGATGATATCCAGGGTCTGATGATGAAGCTGGAAGGTGGTCACGGCATCTCTGTGATAAATCAACGTAACTCTACCGAATTTGGGCTCAAATGATTCGTCTTGAGGAGCACTTTAGACTTAAATGATAGTGATGCCAGGATCTGATGATGAAGCTGTAAGGTGGCCATGGTATTTCTGTTATAAAGCAACATAGCCCCATCGAATCGATTGATTTTCCTTGAAGAGCACTTTACCCATAATCACATCAAATATCCGTGGAATATTTTAAAACAACATGCCTTCTCATAAATATTTAGGTAGTAGGTAGGTAGTCGGTATCTATACCTACCTACTAAAAAGTTAAAAATAAATTACAAGTCAAAAATATTTTTAAAAACAAGCTTTTATCTGGGACAATAAACTAAAATGTTAAAAATAAATTCTAGTAAGTATTTGGCGTGTAGGTACTTACCTATATTTTTAAAAGCTTGAGGCACTTTAGTATAGTAATTACCTAGCCTGAAAAACGGGTAGTGCTTCAAGCTTTTAAGAATATAGGTAAGTACCTACACGCCAAATACTTACTAGAATTTATTTTTAACATTTTAGTTTATTGTCCCATATAAAAGCTTGTTTTTAAAAATATTTTTTACTTGTATTTTATTTCATTTGATATCCATAATTATTTTTCCAAAAAAGAGACAAGTTATTTTAAGAAAGACGGTACAAAGTACATATTTTAACTTATTATATAACTTTAACTGACTTCAAAATGGAGGAGGTTCTCAATTCGACTTTATATATTCATGTTTGTTATTAGATGAGGCGGTCTTTAATATAATTATATAAGTTATGACTTAAGACCACAGCTTAGGGTACAGACCTAAATAAATGTTCTAATAATGTGTGTTTACTTAATGCTCCGTTCAAAAAATTCCAAAAACGAAAACTTACGTAAACAGAAATAGGTATCCTAAATCGATTTTATAACATCGGCTCAGAAACACGCCGAGCAACAGAGCACGCTCGGTCAGCGAAACTTATTCGATATCCGCATATTTCAACCGGGGCAACTCGTCCAATAATAATACTAGCATGCAATGCACTAGAAACGAATGGTATCAATAAAAATAATCTAGGAAAACTATTTTCAATCGCAGATAGTAGAAAATTTTGTGAACTGACAGGCTCGTTTTGTTATGAAGGTGGTTCGCTTCTTACGTGCTTTTAGGGTTCCGTACCCAAAGGGTAAACCGGGACCCTATTACTAAGACTCCGCTGTCCGTCTGTCTGTCTGTCTGTCTGTCTGTCTGTCCTTCTGTCACCAGGCTATAGCTCATTTACCGTGATAGTTAGACAGTTGAAATTTTCACAGATGGTGTATTTCTGTTGCCGCTAGAACAACAAATACTAAAAACAAAATAAAGTTAAAAATTAAAGGGGGTCCTCATACAAAAAACGTGTTTTTAAACGCCATCCATCTAATTAGTTTCGGCAAAATGACATAGATGGCGCTAGTAAACGAGCCCCGTCTTTCTAGATCGCGACCAAACCAAATATTCTTGGTAATATCAATTAATCAAATATATGAGGTTGAAACTCTGTTATGTTTCGTATTGTACGGAACCCTCCCTAAGTGTGCGATAAGAGACGCGATGCTGACTCGCACTTGGCCAGTTTTATTTTTTTGTTTCTTTTAAGTGTTATCTACACTTCAATATTTTTCTACATTGTTTTATAACAATGTATAGGTACTATCCAAAATTTCATCGTATCGATGGAACTCGAACTCGTGCCTTCTGGGAAACCTGCCAGCGGTGTACCAACTCATTTACAAAACGTAACTACCACACTATTCTTACATATCTGTTTTTGAGGTTTTGAACATTTGTTTCCTAATAAATTGTTCGTGTTTGGTACCAGATCTCTCAGACTCTAAAGAAAGTGTATGTCTATCAATACGTCTGCGTCAAAAAGATCGTGTGTCGTAAAAGAAATCCCAACAAAGTCTACAAAATGCGCCGCTTTTCTCGCGTCGATCGCCGAAAAAGTCAGTTTTGTATTATTAGGCTGTATTTTCACTAACACGTTCTGGCGAAACTTATTTCGTTAGTAACTAACAAAGCATCTTTGTTATTCAGTTGTATTTTATTGCTTGGCTTCCAAATTAACTTTATAGGCGATGACACACTAAACTCAATAATATTCAGTGCGTATCAATTTAAGTCACACATACATATACAATAATCGTGATCCCATAGAAATCTTACAACGAAACTCCTCAAAGCCAACTCAACTGTCGCTTAAACTATCTACAGAGCGTTCTTATTAAAACTCTCGTATAAACTAGAGATTTTCTTTCCTCAAAAATGTGTATAGAGCCTTAAGTTTTCTGTGAACTACTGTGATGGTAGACAGAAATGAACAAACCGTGTACAAGCACACGTTAGCTCGGTAGATGGCGCGAGCTCGGAAACTATGTAGTGGTTCACACAAAGCTCTCTAGAACGAGTGACGAGTGACGGCTGTGTGATGACGGCAGTTTTTGAGGATCCTACTATGATACTTGTTGCACATTCTTAATATTACTATTTTTATACAGAGAGTTAAAAATGGATATACCATTTTTAACCGACTTCACAAAAAAATAGGAGGTTCTCAATTCACATGTCTACTGTATTTTTTTAACTTCGCGTCATTTCTTAACCAGTTAATTTTTTTAAGAGACTATGCTTCCCGTTTGATCCCACTGTGCTCTCGAAATTTTATAAGTATGTACCGAGATATTGAAATAAGCACTTCCAATTTAGTACTAAAAAAAACATATATACGGTCGAATTGAGAAACCTCCTCCTTTTTTTAAAGTCAGTTAAAAATGACTAGGGCAGCATTTGAAGTCGGTTATTTTCATTTTGTGAACGAGCTTAATTTTTTTTATTTGTTTAATAATCTAATTGTAATTTTAATTTCATTGCTGTAAATGAGAAATGTCCTTTTAATTCTTTGCTATCAATGTCAATACCTGACCAAACACTTCAAAAAATTCTGCAATAGTTTTTTGTTTCAGTATTCATTATATAAGTTTATGTGAGCATCTAATATTTATAACACGACTTAATAACTATACAACTCAAATCCCGAAGTCCTTGTACAAAAACATCCCCCTATTGTATACCATAATTTATTTAAATTACACATCATTTACTCAAACCATTAGTAGCCCTCTCATGCCGCCTACTCGCCAAGCCAGCGAGTGGAACCAGAACCCATTTCTACGTAAAGCTCCCGACCGGAAAATTACCCCCGTACAAAAGGCATCACAGCACTTTTTTTAGCACACGTCAGTCTCACATGTGACAAAAATGTTGATGTAATTTACGGACAAAGCATTAGGCATTTCTGGGTAAATTGAACCCTTCTCGTCTATAAATAAATAATTGAATAATAACGACCTTTAAGACTTTTTAGACAATCATTTGACGCGGAATGCTTGTCGCTGGACTAAGTATAATTGAAATACATTAAGTAATTTTTATTTATTTATTTGCCCATAGAGTTAATTAAGTCTGATGATAATTTAATCATACTAGTGAAATTATAATATCGTGGCTTTTACATTAAACCGAGACACACACAACAAAGTTTCGTTTATATTAATTTAATAATTGAACGCTGAAAACAGCAAAGAGAACTTGGTAAGTAATAAATAAAGCAATTAATAAATAGTTTTTAAATCTAATAACAGCTAAGCTTACGTGAAAATGGATTGACTGACTAATAGTGATCTATATGACTTGTGTCCGTTTTTGAAGGTTTATTTTTTATCCAATCTTCATAGGCAACTACTACTCGTACTCTCGTCTTCGTATTGGCGTTGGAGTTTTGCAAAGTGTGAAAATGTTTGTGTGTACTTTTACTCCTCTAGCAAAGAAAGTATGATGGTTTCACGTCTGTGACGACATCGAGAAGTGCGCTAATAATACTGAGCCATAATTGGCTCGATATATATCTAGCTCGATGATGATGATGGTGATGATGATCCACATCTTTCCTGGGAGCATGATATATAATTTCTAGTCTATAGACTAGACCATGACTTAAACTTGATTTGAACGCTACTTTGTTTGTTTACCTGACTTCATGACTTGTGTCTACCGTGTATTTAGTTGGGTAGCACAGGAAATGCACGGTGTTTACTAAAATATTAAAAGGTTTTATTCTCATAACACTGGCTAAATAATCTCATCGTATATGGTAGTACGTTTATCAGACAAAAAATACTTAACAAAACTTCACCGCCATTCGCGATTCGTTTATTAAAGAAATTATTACATCATACTTTTTATATTTCTAACAACGAAATGAAGCCGCAGGCATGAGCCGATTTCTTTTGCTCTTAAAAAAACTCTATTAAATTAGTCTCACTGTTATTGGCTTCAACATCAAACGTTGCTAAAGGTCTCCATTTGTCCAATAAAATAAAAAATAACGCAAATCCAATTTGTTGTGTCGGGATTGCTGGTAAATTAATTTATTTATTCTCTTTATGCCGTAGCAAAATAAATGCCTCTTGTTCTTTAACTCAACAGAATTTCAGTAACTGATTGTAATGGTTAAGCGATGAAATAAATCAGTATTCGTTGCGCATGCTCCTATTTTTTTTTATTGCAGTTAGGCAAGCATTTGACCACTATCTTACCTGATGGAAACTGACGATGTGATCGAGGGCGTAGCTTGATTGCCTAGAAGATACCTGTTCACTGTCGACTTAAAGGTACGAACACACCGCGGCGTCCTGCAGGAGCGCTCTCAGAACTTTTTAATTATTTTCTGATCATGAATGATGATGAACCAGTCGGTACAAATACTACTGCGCTTTCTGATCGCCGCCTAGATCGTGCACGCAGCAAGACCTTGCTGTGTGTCCGTACCTCAAAAAGACCCATGTTAAGCTACTCAGTTAAGCTACTCAGAAACAATTAAAAACTTCGAACAATAACGAAATTCAAAGCATTAATATGTGGGTGGTTTAATGTAACTCGCGGAAGAGTAATTGTTATCGGTCCGCGTTTGTACGCCTTAAGCCTATAATTATCTCTGAAGGGTTTTAAATGGTTGACCGCTGGTGGTATAGTGCGACAAAATCACAGAAATATGACTACCTTATTATTTATGTTCCGTGGATTAAATCTTATAGCGGTTGTGGAGTATCGACTACGCGCACGTAAAACTCGAAACCCAAAATCTCATTTTTTTTATTTCATTGTAGTTAAGCAAGCGTTTGACCACTATCTCAACTGATGTTAAGTGAAGATGTGATCGACGATGTAGCACGCTTGCCTAGAAGATACCTGTTCTCTCGCGATTTGAAGACCTTTGGATTGTACTTCACAGGAAACACAAACTCTGGCAGGGAATTCCATTCCTTTGCTGTGCGTATGATAAATGTTGATGCAAAGCGCTTTGTGCGACAGAATGGAACATCAACCATGTATCGATGGCGTATATCTGTACGTCTGGTAGAACGATGGTAAAAGGGGACGGTGGAATTAATTCGTGCAGTTGGAAGGCACACTCCCCGAAATGTATCCGATAAAAGACCGATGAACTGGCGACTTTGCGGTGATGCTCAAGGCTTTGAAGCCTTTTGCTTACAAGATTTTTGTAATTAATAAGTTTTTTAGCTCTCTTCTCAATAACTTCCAACGCCTCCAGCTGGTATTTGGCTGACCCATCCCACAGGTGAGAACAGCACTCCATACATGATCGGACTTGAGTTTGATACAAATTTAGCTGTCCTGGTGTGTCAGTGTCCTCATCCAATCCAAGTCGCGAACAGAGGTATTACTCACATTAACTAGAACACACTCGCTCTGGGATCGTGCGAGTGTACAGTGGAGAGCGGGACGGGTGTACTTCTTCTTCAACTTTCCACCTTCCTGACACCTAAAATTTACTACTAGGCAGCGTCTTGCGCCTACATTCAGAACCGCCTTAAAGTTTGCATCGTATTATGAGTAAGCTTTGGCCGTAGCACTTGACTAGCTTCTAAGTATTAAAATTCAGAACATGACAAGTCTAAGTAATAAGAATAGCTCACCAGTAAAATAATTCCATCAACAAAATTGCAAAATCCTTTTATACGCACACTGAATTAATACAGCTTTATTAAGACATAAACAGAGTTGAAGTGCCAGCCAAGTAAAATATAATAAAGGCTTCGCGAAAATACGTGAAAGAACTTTTATTTGATACTTAGTTGACTACCCATTGTGCTCGCTCAGTCATGTCATGTTTGACCGGTGTCCTATAAACGACTTATGTTTAGTAAAAAAATATTTCTATTCATCATTACAGTTTATAGGTTTATAAGTTTTTAGGTTTTCATGGTCATTGACACTATTAATTTACTATTAACGAGATATTTACCATGTTTTTATTATTATTTATAAGTTTCCGATATTGATTCGATTATTATAATTCCGATATGATCACTGATGAATTACTGTAGATTGTGGGTCTAATTATATATACAGAGAATACTCTGACTCTCAAGGGCTGAGTGCTGTCGGAACACCATAATTATGGCGACAGATTTCCTCCTATGGAACACTTTACTTTTTGGTGGCAAGTCAAGCGGAACATCCATATAATATGCTCCTAACACCAACATACGAACACCCGTATGCTGGTGTTAGGAGCATGCCACGTACGTGGCAGAACAGTCAGACAGTTTTTTGAAACTTAACCAATTTGACGTAGGTACACTATGAATTATGAACGCTCCCTTTAAAAATGCTTTATAGAATATTTGGATATAATTTATAATCGTACAAAATGAAAAAAACCGACTTCACATGCTGCGATAGTCAAAGACTGGCTAGTTATAATCATATCATCTAAGTATACGAACTTGCTTACATTGTTTACATCCATATCTCCGGAGATAATTGTCATAGCTCGATAAAATTGCAATAGGATCATACGGGAGGCATAATCTCTCAAACAAAGCAAAAAAATCAAGATTTGACGGAGTTCTGAGGTAACACACATTAATTTATAATAAATTGTCGAATTAAAAACCTCCTTTTTTTGAAGTCGGTTAAAAATACATTAATAATCCGAAAATCAAACTAAACTAGTCCCGAAGCTAAAACAGTTCAGTAAATATCAACATATCGGTACCTAAACAAATAGGATTCATGTTCTATTATGTATCTTAAATCCCGTTCAAACACGACCTGAACTTAAAGCAGGTTTAAGCCTGTTGAAATAATTCAAGAATACGAAATTCAAGTACTCGATTAAAATATTAGTTTCTGCATCAAATAGGGATGATTTAATGACTTCGGTTAGTGCTAAGATTCACTTACTCCATTTTGCTGGCGTAGGAGATTGTTATGAAGTTAGATTGTGTTAGTTATCTTCAGACACCCACACGTTAGTAGGTAAGTAGGTACCTACCATTTAGAGGTCTTCAACTTGCGATTGAATAGGTATCTTCTACGTTTGGGGAAAACATCGCTACTAGAGATAATGACATCAAATATAGTATATTTTGATGTTCAGTTAGGCACGCAATAAGCTTAGCACTCCTATTGCCTCTCTGTATGGTTTGAGGGTATCTAGTAAGGAAGGTACCAAGTAAAGTTGAGTCGCCCGAAAGGTTTATTTCATCAAAAGCGTTACAATTAACAGCATTTCCAAAAAAGGTATTGTTAGGTAGGTACAATTCTATTTTGTCAAAACTCGTAGTAATACTCGTAGTCATGCAACTTTGCATTGTGTTGCCCGATATAAACATTTTAAAATATATCTGCAATCAGGCATATTAAAAATTGCATTATTTTCAATTTGAACTGGTTAATTTAAGTCTAGCAATTATAAAGTATTTAATTTAATTCTGAACAGTATTGTCACAAGGGATCAGTTTTTACTTAAATTTATTGATCAAAACTCTAATGAAATATGACTTAGTGTGATAGTACGTTTTAAACATGGATTTAAAGGCCATCCGTTATCAGGCGGACGCAACCTATTCAAAAATGGCGGACAACTGTAGGTGGTACATTAGGATATAAACTATATTATAACTAAAATGCAATATTGTTTATTATGTATAAGCTAGTTTTATTGATATGTTAAAATATGGCAATGATGATAGAAGACAATGCAAATAGAGATAAAATATACCTACCATTACATTAAAAACTTATCACACTCCTAACTATATTCTATTAAAAGAACCTTTAGAAGGCGCAAAATCTCTATTGCTAAACGCCTGTAACAAAAACCTTTCCTACGGATAGTACGAACCTATACGATCAAAATATCAATCAGGATTCTTGATGCGCACTAAAATCGAGTTAGCATTAAGCCCCTCATATCTTTTGATAAATGACTTCCTTCGAGGTGCTCTCACCTTCCTCCAATAAAATCTAGGTCACAGAAAATTTTGCCTTAACCCTCCTCAGACCTATACATAGGTACTACAGGTAATAGCATTTTATATTATGCAAGATAGACATTTTCAGTACCTCTTGCGCAAGTCATGCGCAGAAGAATGCTGAGCAAATGTGAACCTTCCCGCTAACGAAGTTTTCTATAAACTTTTTAATGAAAACTGTCTGTCAAGTTTAAACGCAATGGCGAGGAGGCAACGAGCCCCGAAAGCCTTGGAAAGTTTTAATCTTCGCTTAATAATAGCTTCTAATGGGTCCATGAAGGCAAGCTGTCAAAATATTATAACAAGATTGAAGTAATTGAAACGAAAAGCCATACAAAAACCATAAATAAAGCAAAAAACAGAAACGAAAAATAACAACAATAAATAATGTGTAACGTTGCGCGTCCGAGAAGGGCCGCTGGAAGAAGTTGTTTATTTATTTGTATAGCCTATTTCCTACCACTCAACTCGTCGGGCTGGGTCGAAAAAACACTGCCATTTATCATGTGCCGTGGCTCGGGCACCTGTAGCTTGCGGGTTTTTTGCTACATCGCGTGTAGTGGGGTGCAGAGAGCGAGCGCGCGAGGCTTCTCCGCTGAGGACGACGGAACACTGAGGCCTCCCTCGCCCCGCTTCCCCTGCATCGACCGCCCCTAGTACCCCTGTTCTTTATACCACAGTCTCATCTCCAGTTTCTATATAACTCATCTGACAGTATACGTAGCAGTTTATACGCAATCTCTACACAGACAAGGGCATAGTTACAACGCCAACTTTGCAACGGCCGTATTTCGCGACAATTAATGCAATTGAGCCTTTTGTGAATCGCCCAAGAACTGAGTTCCGGAGTGAAATAATAGTGAGATGGGTTTTGTTTGAAGTATTGGTATGTTTTGCTAATTGCTTTTTTTATTTTGATATAGAATAGTCTGACGAAAGTCATTATTTATGTATGGCAAGTAGTCACAATGTCAACTTAACAGCAGATAATCATTTACTACTATGAATAAATTATCTAGATAATTTATGCTACGGATCAACACGTCAACACCAATATTATAAATGCGAAAGTCAGTTTGTTTATTTGTTTGTTTGTTTGGGACTTCTTCACGGTCAAACGGCTGAACAGATTTAACTGAAATTTTGCACAGGGATAACCAGTATTATGGATTAGTCTATAGAATACTTTTTAACGCGGGCGATGCCGCGGGACACAGCTAGTTATACATATATTATGAATTTTATGCGTCACATTTCTTGTTGTAAAGTTGGTTGTACAATTGTTGCAATTAAAGGGTTCTCCTGGTGATAACTTCGGCTATAATTACAGCTTCTTTACTCTTAAACACCATTAAAGTAAAAAGTTATAAACAAAATACGACATGGAAAACGTGAAGAGTACATAAGATTGATTTTTTTAATGATGTATATTTCACTATTAATATTTTATACACTAATGTAACTTATGTAACCTTTCACAATCTAGAAATAGAGAGTTCATGCTACCGTAGAAAATAATATTAAAATAATTGATGTACTTTTATAATTGTATTCATAGAATAATATGAGAGCCAGTCTGCTCCAATGGTTACCGGTCATACGGCAGACATGACCAGCCCACTAGATTCACTAGAGCAGAGACCGCGAATCGGCAAACGTAGACTAGACACCCTGTGACTAGGTGGAGCGACGACATTCGCAAAGCAGTGGGCAGTGACTGGAAACAAAGAGCCAAAGATCGGGCGCAGTGGCGTGTCTTGGGGAAGCCTACGTCCAGCAGTGGACTGATACCAGCTGATGATGATGACGATGACGATGAATAATATGAGAAAAAAAATTGGACTCCCACAAATAAAAAAAATGATTTTTAATGATTTGTGGTAACAAAACATGGAAAACGTTGGCTTAACGGTAAGCAGACTATAATAATTAAATCAAGTCGGGGCAATTTGAAAAACATAATTTAGTTAAAAAACTAACAAACCCTAATAATTATCTTTTTCAACTCAAATACTTTAAGCATGTTACTTGGAACGTAAACCCTAGTTGAAGAGTGTCTAGATGTCCAGGGTCTAGTGGAGGGGAAGCGGTCCTACGATTACCAACACATTGAACAGATCTAATAAAAGTTGTCTCTCAGGATACCATTGTGGAATGCTACCGGGAAAAGTTAAGCGGTGTATTGTGCTTCAGAACCCAAGAAGAGGTACACAGAATACAATGATCATGATTTTACAAACACTTTGCTAAGAGCGTACGACTGAAGAGAGAGGGGGAGGGGGGAGAAAGAGAGCGAGAGAGAGAGAGAGAGAGAGAGAGAGTTTGGAACACCTTGTATTGTATATATATTAAAATATTGCAAAACAAAATCTGTAGGTTTGACATAGTTGTACAAAATTTGGTACTAATAATTTCTATCTAGTTGAGCTTACTATATACAATCAAAACATATATCTACGATGTAAAAACAAGTAGTCATAATATCCATTCGTGTTTGAATAAATCAGCGTTACGTCCACAGGTTTGGAGTTGAAACACCGGTTTTTAAGTCGTATTTACCCTGTGGCCATGTTTCATAATAAATAATTTCTAAAGTCGGCTCCTGCTTTCGAATATTAATTTTGCTGAAAGCGGCTAACACCTAGCTTTTGTTTAAAATGTTAAATTAATTTCCTGATGGCTGGCTGCAGCATACTTACTTGTTGCTGTAATGTTGCCATTCTGTTCTAAAATATTAAATTGATAACTTTTGCTGAGCTGTTTAATAGTTTAATAGCATTGTTGAAATTGTTATTAAAGTTTATGTGATAGACAAGCTTGATTAATACGTAACTAATTTACTATAAACCTTTTTTGGCTCTCATTATCCGTGCTAGCTTGTCATATGTTCTATCCTCGTCATTCAAAGGTTCTCTAAAAGCGATAAAGCTGCTGCTACTACGCGAGTCAATTTCAGTAGTAAGTTTGAGACGTTTATCGTCATATCTCTGGAGATACTTGTCAGATCTCGATGAAATTACAATGAAACTACCTCAGAAATGTACTCGTATCCTAGCGATTAAAAAAAGAATTGTTCGAATAAGTTAACATTTGTCGGAGTAATCACGTAACATACATACAAAAAAAAAAACATACGACGAATTGAGAACCTCCTCCTTTTAGGAAGTCGGTTGAAAAGGTGTTACAAATATAATAAAGAATTATGAAAAGTTTATTGTAGTCAGACAACAATTTAACTGAAATCTCACCTAACAACAAGTGACAATTCAACTTAATTTTTTTTCTTAAGACTTTTTTTCTTAAATATAGAGCAGACACAAGTGGCCCGGCCCACCTGATAGTAAGTGGTTACCGCCGCCTATTGACACCTGCCATACCAGAGGCAATGGTGCAATGCCTGCTCTTTTGAAAGAGGAATCTGCTAACTGTCCTTTTAAAGCAACTCAGGTCAATCTTATATTGGAAAACATTTCACATCTCGCAGGTACGTAGAGAGAACAAACGCTTAAAACATGTTGTAAAGGAGAACCACGTGTCTATAATATTAGGGTGAGCCCTCTCACGAATACGCGATGGTGCTTTCTAAGGAGCAGAAGACGGCAAGTGAGACCAGGTGCTGAACGAATGACTTAAGTTCAATTCTCCTGGCACGACAATCTTAGCCTACCTTTGTTCTTATTCATACCAAACATCATGGCAGAATTTGGTGAACCGATTGGTAATATGTATATGTTTAGTGGGTAATTTAAACTACGGCCGTAGCCTACCACCTATCTTGTACCACCCATTGATCACGTGTAGGATTTATGCCATAATCTACTTACCACCTGCTAGCTAACTTAGGCTCTTGTAAACTAATAAGTTAGTTATAAGTTTTATTGTGTTTTATACATGCTACTTTTGTTTATTTCGATACGAATAAGCTTAAAGAGCCTAGTAGTAGGAACAAACAAATGAGTTAATATTGGAAATAACATTCTCAGAATTTTCTACATTAACACATTGTAAAATGTCGTTGTAAAATACAACCCTTTCTTTGTTTCCAATTCTTTTTATATGATGCCCCGCACTTACCTATAATAACACCTTTAATACACGACAGGGATACGCCGTAGAGCCTACGTAGCATATTCGTAGCTGCTCGTAGCTTCTCAGCAACGTAAGCTTTTCGTAGGTTATAACAATTTCAAGTTAGTGAAATTCAATATCTAGGTATTGAGAGCACAATAGGGTAATGTCAAAGAATGTCTTGCCTTACATTTGTTTATTTTCTAGTATGTATGATATTGTTTTAAACCCTTAGAAAAGAACTTAATTTACTTGCTGCTGATAAGTGTTAATCAGATAAAAAATATTTGGTGAAGGGCTCCTAAACATTCAGTATCAAAATAAATTTCTGAATTTCAACATTATGAAACCAAAGTTAAAATTGAGAAGCTATATTTATAGCAGCTTCCGCATATCAATTGATTGATCACTTTAACGGTTAACAATTTTGTATGCACAACATTTCGGATACAATTTTGTTAAACGATTTTTATACTGTTTTAAGTGTTTTAGCGTTAGACATAAGCTATGCTCTGCTACTTTAATTTAAAGTATGCTATATGATAACCTATATATATGTATATGTTTACCTAGGGCAAACGCTCCAACTAGGCAAACACAACTTCGAGAAGGAAATCCAGAGAAGAATTCAGCTGGGCTTGGCAGCATTTGGGAAACTCCGTCGAGTCTTCTCGTCGCCTATACCACAGTGCCTAAAGACAAAAGTATTTAATCAGTGCGTCCTACCTGTCATGACATACGGAGCCGAGACGTGGACACTCACGGTACGACTAGTCCACCAGTTTAAAGTCGCTCAGAGAGCTATGGAGAGAGCTATGCTCGGTGTTTCTCTGCGGGATCGAATCCGGATGCTAGCGCGACCCAATCATTGCCCCACTATGGTGGATGACGGC
This sequence comes from Cabera pusaria, assembly GCA_954871355.1. NCBI lineage: Eukaryota > Metazoa > Arthropoda > Insecta > Lepidoptera > Geometridae > Cabera > Cabera pusaria. Next base: position 21,923,727 of record OX940893.1, read on the forward strand.
TCGCCCCAGGTTTTTAGTGCGATATGCGGCCTTTAAAGCAGTGAGTCCCATATAACTATATATCTGACTCTGACTCTCATGGACGAGTGGTATACATAAAGGCTTTTCCTGGGTCTATAAAAATAATAAAATCGTTTAAAAAAACTAAAATAACCGACTTTAAATGCCGATCTATTAATTTTCAGTACCAAGTTTGAGATGTTTATCTCCATATCTCTAGAAATACCTATCAGATATCAATGAAACTACTATGGTACTATGGTATCACCCTTGAGATATCTCTTTTCCAACAAAAATAAACACCGAAATCGGTTCTTAAACGACGAAGTTATCTGCGAACAAATATTATATATATATAGATATATATATATAGATATATATATATATATATATAGATATTGATATATATATATATATATAGATATACGGTCGAATTGAGTAACCTTCTATTTTGGAAGTCGGTTAAAAAAGAGGTAAAATAACTAACGCAATCAGTATCTCTATACTTACGTTCCAGTGAAGCACGAAATTCTGGAAAACCAGAAGGTTGTGTGCTAACTTAAGGTAGTCAACGCTTAAACTAAAAGAAAAGTGTAGACTGTATTTATAAGCACAAGTATTATCATTTTATTTTCTTAACTCAGACACTCGCAGCAAAAAAAGCACTTTTCTCCAAATAAATATTCATGGTAATAAATAATAAAACCTGGGGCATGTCCGTGTTGTCATATGCAATATTTATGCAGGATAATGTCACCGTAAATCTCAAGATGATATAATGCGATGGCCATGACTTCTACATTTATAGGAAAGAAGCACATTTTTTTAGTAACTGACTTAATAATATATATGCCAACTAACGGCAAGAAACATTGAAGTAAGATGATAACGAATTTAGAATTAAACAGACCTATAAAAGTTGGTCTCATAGCTTCATCAACTAAAAAAAGCTATTGTTTTAAAAAGGCTGAACCGATTTTTATAAATCAAAGCTAAGAACACTTTCGATTAAGACACCTATCTAACAAAAAAAACTATATCAAAATCGGTTTATCCGTTTGAGCTTAACTTTAACGATGTCACAGACATACACACACATACACAGACCCCCAGACACACAAATACACACGGAAAACGTATAAACATCCTTTTATTTTTGCGTCGGGGGTTAAAAGAACCCGATTTCTCATACTGTGAAATTTAGTAGCTTGCAAGTTTGATGTGTTTTACACCATTAATAATTTGGTGATATTTTTAACAATAACACGAATTTAAAACCTATCATTTTGTAAATTTAGACAAAAAATGATCCTATCCAAAACTAAAAAAAAATTAACTATCAGTGTTTTCTCTAGGAAATTTGTTAAGTATATCTAGAGTTAGAAAATATGTGAAAAATGTTCCTGTATTTGCAGTTTTTCCATCTTTTTGGCTCAAAGTTAGGCGGGGAGAAAGTTCGATTTTCCCTAGTTTTGCCAGCGAATGTTCTGAGCTAGATATTAAATAGGTAGGTAAGTGAAATATCGGAACAGACGTAGTTAAAATTGATTTATTGTAAAACTTGTTGCGATAACGGGTGGAGTTGCTCGAATGCGAAAATTACAGAAGTTATTTTACACGAATGTAGTTAGTTATTTCATTTTATACCTTAATTACAGTTTGACTCGAATGAGAAACTTATCATAACTATGGTAGTAACTGTAAGTAGTTGGTAAGCAAAGAAGGTAGATTTTGTGAAATCAAGTTTCTTGTAGCATATTACTTTCCGTGACAAATTACAAGTAAGACGCACTCACTAAAGACTTTCGCCTTCAATCGTTGAGGTGTGGGCGCTGAAAAGACTCTACAAAGTTTTCCAAATTCCCAATTCCTTGAGGGGCTTCACATTAAGTGTGTCTCAAAGAACCCGTTTGGACCAGTTTAACTAGGCAGTGCCGCAATCAAACTGGGGTGTTTTTTATATATATATATCTTATAGGCTAGCTTTTGAGCACTATCTCACCTGTTGTTAAGTGTGATGCGGTCGAAGATGGTAAGCACCCTAGGCCTAGAATGGGAACTGGCTCTCAAGCATAGCTGCCGGAATACATTAGATGTTTTGACGACACATTTTCTAACTTGAGGGCCAGGCGGACACTAGATAGTGTCTTACCACCATACGGGGGTTGTTGGTTTCTTAACGATGTTTTTCCTTTACCTGAGGGCCACTGTGAAAAGCGCACATACATTTTTCGATAGAAAAATCCATAGGTGCACGGCGGTTTGAACTTGGTACCTCGGCATCAAAGCCAACTGTTCTCCCGATTACGCCACCGGGCCCTTAAAGGTGAAGGATGAAGGCTGAAGGAAAGGTGAAGGCTGCAACACAGGATCATATAGCGGGTCCTAGCTACTAGCACGAAACTTATTACTTCTTTATGAAGCTATTATACGCCTTATAAAATCTCTAATTTCTTGCAATTCAATCTTTAACAAAAAATTTTAAAAATTAGCGAGTAATACTTACGTATATGAATATTGATATTTATGATTTTATCGAGATAATTTTTATAGAGCTTACTAGCATTGTGGTCTGCACATTACATAGTAGTCTTGAAATGCATTGCAAGTAGAATTTTATGGAGAATGATCTTCTGAAAATTCTATTGATATTCAAGTATCTCTTGCCTCCAGGCCCTGATTGACGTTCAACCCTTTTTGTTTTTTCTTCTTCCAATTTCTAAATCATTAACTAATAAAAAAATAATCTATAAATCTGTATTAGCCTTATGTATCACAATATCATTATTAACTATGTAAATTAAGGGCTGTGATACGTTGATAAATAAATAAAAATACAAAAATGAAGAATCGTTATTTTTTTTTAATTCTGCCTGTCAGTCGACTAAGATCCACCACTAATAAAAGAGTTATTAAAGGGACATGAAAAAATGACTGAAAATGCATATAATAATATTATAACAGTGTAACGTACTAATCAAATGTCATGAGATCTGAAACTTACACCAAGAACATATTGTATGTACTGTGCATCTAATAAAACACAAAGAAGAATATATTGTTCCGCAGGAGAAGTTTAAGTGACGTTCATTGCTCGCAGAGGACCGATAAATGCTCCAGATCAACTTATTGATTCTAGAGCGGGCTGAGGATACGTGATATTAAGTGTGAGCTTACTACAGGACAGGGAGTGCCGGGGAGATTTAATGGTAGTAGTCTATATCTATACTAATATTATAAAGAGAGAACATTTGTATTTTTGTATTTTTGTATGTTTGTAATGAGTAAGCTCAAAAACTTCTGAACCGATTTAAAAATTTTTTTCACTAATACATAGAATGGACTTTCGGAATGAAAATAGGCTATATATTATCCCGTTTAAATCAAAGGTACATTCGTGGAGACCTAATTTGCAACCTAAGTCGGCAAATAAACGGTCGAAAAAACACGTTTCTTACGAACGCTGCTTAATTGAAAATAGATTGAAGAATATTTTCTATGCAAGAGTTGTACAACTTAATAAGACCTACAAAAAAGTCCGCGACAGCATATGTCTATCTCTTAAGGTTGACTCACAGTAACCATTTTAATCTTAAAATTTTTGTTAAAAAATATTACATAACTTCCAAGACTATTTTCAAGTATATAGTATTAATCCTTATCCAAATAATTACGTTAATTAGCTTGGTCACATATTATAGATTAAAATTGTCCTTTACAGTATATAATTCAAATGAAAACTCTAGAAGATATCACGAATTTCACAAACACGCATCGCAAAATTAATAAAATATTTACAGTGAAACCACAGATTAGGTTATAGTTACTACGAAAATATTATTATAAGCTTAGCTATGCTGTAGATCCCCACCGATCAAAATCAATTTGAAGTCAATATAGTATAATAATATGATCTATTGTATAAAATAATATTCATCTATATATACAGTGTGGAAATTAAACTCAGGCCCTGGAGGGAAACTACTTTAAATCCTTAAGCTAGCTCATTTTACTTAAAGGAGACATTCCTTTATTTTTGAAAAGAAACAAATCTGCATTAAAAGATTTTTTAAAACTCGCTTGCTTCGCCCGGGACTCTAACCAACTAAAATAAAAAAAAATAAACACTCTTTATTTTAATATACTAATCGGTAGTATTAATATTCAGGATAAAGTTTCTCTAACAAACATTAGGTCTTAAAAATAAAAATAATCGTTAAATCTAACATCAACTTTATTTTACTATCAATTTTGTAACACTTAAATTATTTAACTGATAAATTGTTCGAAATGAGCCCCGTCGTTCCGGCTACACAACATTAGTCGCCGTTGAAATTCATTTCTTGTAGCCTTCAGCAAAGTGTTGTGGTGTATGCCCCTAATAACATTTTCTATCGCAATCCTTAGCTCTTGAACGGTTTCATAGCAAGTTTCATAAACAACATTTTTTACATGACCCCATAAATAGAAGTCCATGGGCGTCAGGTCTGGACTTCTTGCAGGCCATCTAATCGTCCCGTTTGTACCTATCCAGGCATTGAAATTTTCATTAAGGTATGCCCTGGCAATTCTGCTGTTGTGGGCAGGTGCACCATCTTGTTGAAAAATGATATTATTTCGTTCCTCTTCTGGCAGAAGGTTTAATTGATTTTGTAAAAGCTCCAATATTTCAATGTATTTTGCTGCATTCAGATGTCCTTCGTAAATGGGCATCAAAACAACCATGTTACTTTTGATTCCACACCAAACATTAAACGAAAATCTGACCTGATTGTTCGTTTCACGGACACGGAATGGATTTTGACGAGACCAATAATGATTGTTATGTCTGTTATACATTCCATTATTACTAAAATTTGTTTCGTCAGACCATACAATACAGTCCAAGAAATTTGGGTTGCGGGCTATTTCTGTTTAAATATTTTCACAAAACTGTAATCTCCTGTCACTATCTCCGGGATGTAGTTTCTGCACCAATCGCCCATCACGATAACATTTGTATTTGTATTTTTTCAGAACTTTAAGTATACTAGTATGGTTGATGCCTATCTCTTGAGCAGCTTCCCTGCTTGAAGCCTTCGGGTAACACTCGAAGTATGTCAAAATGTTTAACTCAACATCGCTATAGTCCAAATTTTGTTGCTGTGGGCGTCCAGTCTTCTTTTTAAAACTTCCAACGGTCAGTAAATTATTCACAATTCGAGACAAAACTTTTCTAGATGGTAGTTCTCTGTCTGGATACTTCTCGCGATACCACTGCAGAGCTAAATCGTAGCTCTTGTTGCAAACAAAGTAAGCTTCTAATAACTCGAATTGTTCTTGATACGCCATTATGAGATAATTTAATTACGTAAGGAAAGCAACACTACTTAAATAAAATCTGTTGATAAAAATCGTTCGAATTTTAAAATTATTGTCTTGCATTGCAAACAAAGTCAAACGTTCAATTTTTAAACTTCTCCACTGAACGCCTCGGATCATGTAAGAAGGAAATGTGCATAAAGGTATTACCACCATTGAACAATTTTCTTATCGAAGATTTCAACAAGGTACTTAACGATAAATTAGCAAGCGTGTACTTCATACGAAGTCTTTGAGTGTTGGAGAGATAACAGAACTGTTACGTGTCTTTTACTTGTTAAAAGTGAACAGTAACCAAACATTTTTTAGAGAATCTTTATCCTGAATATTAATACTACCAATTAGTATGATAAAATAAAGAATGTTTATTTTTTTTAATTTTAGTTGGTTCGAGTCCCGGGCGAAGCAAGTGAGTTTAAAAAATCTTTTAATGCAGATTTGTTTCTTTTCAAATATAAAGGAATGTCTCCTTTAAGTAAAATGAGCTAGCTTAAGGATTTAAAGTAGTTTCCCTCCAGGGCCTGAGTTTAATTTCCACACTGTATAATAATATAACATAATATTTTAAACCACCCCGACTGATCTATGTATAATAGCTTTTTCCAATGACTCTAAACACGACATTTAAAATCTGAGCTGTAAGTTGGTGAGGATTTGAGTATTCTGTAGAGTCCAGGAGGCTTCCATGTTCTTACAATATCGTTGAAGAAGAAGATTTTCGAATTGATCAGACCTATGAATGTTGATTTCATAGCGCAATTAACTAGAAAAAAGCTCATAATTTTATAACGATTGAACGAATTTTCATGAATCAAAGCTAAGAAAACTCTAGATGAAGACATCTATCAAACAAAAAAAAAAACTATCAATAATAAAAACAAAATCGGTTCATCCGGTTAGGTGCTAAGATGCTACAGACAGGCACACAGATACACACGTTAAACGTATATTACCCCTACATTTTGCGTCGGGGAACGCCGTAAGGTTACGGCGGCAGAGGTACTCCTTGGTGGTAAGCTACTTTTTGGTAGATTTAATGATTCCACTACCACTGTACGAAAACTCATGATTCATGAATGCACATAAAACTTTCATTGGTAGGTATATAGCTAGGATTAGAACCAACGACCGTCGGGTCAGAATCAGGGTAACTATCCTTTACGCCAAAGGGCCGTCCAATATCAATACGTAAGTATTATAAAACAAAGTTCATCACTGCGTCTGTCTGTCTGTTCGCAATAATCTCAATAGCTACTGAACGGATTATCATGCGGTTTTCACCAATAGCCAGAGTGTTTATGAGGAAGGTTTAGGTGCATAATTCGTTAAGGTTTTGTGTAAATTGGATGAAATATGACGATGGTTGTTAAATATGTTCATATTTTATATTCCATGCAACAAACTGATGCAAATTTTGTAGGCATATATGTTCTACCCGTGCGAAGCCGGGGCGGGCTGCTACTGTAATATATTTTTATGTGATATAAGGTAACAGGACAAGCACGACGCTCGCCTGATGGTAGGCGATAACGTCTACCTATTACAGATACAGTGGTATACAAAATTCTGTACTGCCAGAATTTTGCTTGTCACTGCACTGCCCCTGTTACATTGAGACATAAAGCTGTTAAGTCTCACATGCCCTCTAATTTCACTGGACACCTTGCCATTTCAACTAAAAAACATTCCTATTTCACGGCTGCAAATTAATTGGCAAAGTGGTGGTACCACCCCAGATGGACTAGCAGAAGTCCTACCACTACAATAATAATGCCTGATTAAAACTAACTTAAAAAAACCGGCCAAGTGCGTGTCGGGCCACGCGCTGTGTAGGGTTCCGTAGTATCCCGTTATTCAATGCAAGTCTTTACCCGTTATAATCAAGCAACAAGGTACTTCGTCTTTGTCACTTTAAAGGATTTATTCTAAGGATTTTGTATTAAGTACAAAATTATCCAACACCCAAGTTCAACGACTATTACTTATTACTGCTGAACTAATAAAATTATCTTAACTGCTATAGTTTTTCTTTAAACTTCATGAAATGCACTGTTATCACGAATTTTTCCAGATTTTTCAAGCCAGCAGTTTAGCTTAGGGGGGGGGGGGGGACGATTGGTTCTGAAAATTAATAGCGCGTCGTTGAAGTCGGTTCTTTTTAGTTTTTTAAACGATCTTATAATATACCTATTTAACGATACTCCACACGATGGGGTAGAAGACGAAAAAAAACTTCATCCCCACTTCCCATGTAGGGGAGCTACCCTAAAAAAAATATTTTTCCAAATTTTATTTTATCACTTTGTCGGCGTAATTTATATACATACCCGTACAAAATTACAGCTTTCTAGTATTAACGGTCTCTTAGCAAAATCTCGGACAGACAGACAGACAGACAGACAGACAGACAGATAGACAGACAGACGGACATGACGAAACTATAAGGGTTCCTTGTCAGGACTACGGAACCCTAAAAAAAGAGTTTTGTTTCTTCTCAATTTGTTAAAGTAATTCATAGTAAGTATTTTAGTACATTATGGTACAAGTGTATAATGTTAGTGATTACCGCTGAGGCGCCATTGACACCCGAGCCGTTAGGTGAGGGTCTTAAGAAAGCCGAGGACGGTAATCATCAATACACACGTGTATCATACGACGTTTTTTAACACACTTGTGAAGAAAATAATACAAAAAAATCATTTTTCCTAGGAGTTTTCAGGTAGTAAACTTTCCATAACGTTGGGCACATCTTATGCCGGGCGGTGTAAATCATAAATCATTTTCTTCATAACGTCCTTGTAGACATATTTATTAATAAATAACTATAATTTAATCAGTGAAAACAAGTTGTGAGAAATTTTTCGCATTGGCGGGGAAAATTAATTAGTTTTCCTACGCGCGCGCATCTAACAATGATGATTGGCCATAGACTAAAAGAATGAGCTTTGTTTACTTTTAGTTTGTCGCAGATAGCGTTTTAGCCACGTACAAAATGGGGAATTTATAGTTTTTACAGAGAAAGCAAAAGTTATATTTGAGTGAAAGTTTTGTTTAATAAACACGTACACGTTTAAATTATCTATTTAAATTCGAAGTTGCATGAAATGAGCAAGCAATAGGTATATTCATTTATTAGTACTAATGAACACAATCTTTTTTATATCAAAACTTTTTAAGAACAAAGCTCAACCAAATCTATAACTGACTTGTGAATAATAGCAATGAAAAAGTCACAGTTTGATATCATTATGTGCCTAATTGCAGTGAAATTAGAGCCACTTTTTGAGCAAGTGTGTTAAAAAATATGTTATGCATTTCAGCGATACCAAAATATCGAAACATTTTGTTTCGCATCTTAGATACACGCGCTTACAAGGATGAAATCAGGTTAATTCAATTTGAATCGTCTTGGGGTCGGGCCAATAAAACTCTCCTTCGGACACATCGATCTTTTTAGTTGACGTCATACAAAGGGATGTTTGCAAAGCTCCCATAAAACTTGGGACCGGTTGTAAAACCCATTACGACATACATTTTTAAACATGTCAGTTAGTAAGGGTCCATAATCGCAGGGTTTTTAAAAGAATTTAGTACGGTACGGCCATTGTACCCTCGATAATCGGTTCCTGGTCAGTCTGAGAGATTAAGTCTTATTGTGAACAGATGGTCTGAAGTTTCCAAGTAACTTTGAAGGCTTTCAAATTAACAGGTTACTAGCTGCAGGCTTGTTATGGCTACGCCCACAAATTCTTTGTAAAAATAATACAGAAAATCTTTGTGCTCTTTTGAAAAAAGCTGTTTTAATGACAACATTTTTGTACCAACGTAAATAATTTGAAATAAAATATGTTTTTGCCAATTATTAATAATATAGACATGAACGTTATTTTAATATGTTTTATTTAATTTTAATGTATGTATGTATCTCTAAACAAAACTTTATGAGTGATTTAAAATCTAAGAAAAATATGTACCTAATATGTACTACCTTTAACAAGCATAAACGTGTAAAAAATCAAAATATATAAAAACTATAGCAAAGCACTGAAGTAGGCAGACTATTTAGTTTGATAATTATATTCTGTATTGTGTTTGCGTTATAAGAAGTGAATAGTTCCGTATCACGTCTTGCGGTTTGGTTCTGTTTTGCCGCTAAGTTTGGGTTTCCCATTGGGTATCAGTTAGTTTCTCCAACTTCTGACAACTTCTTACGATAACTTTATGATACAATGTGAACATAATTTGTGAGGCAACCAAATAATATCCGTCTATATTTTATTGCAAATATTGTACGAGTATAGAGGTTGCTGTGTTAGCGCGCGCCGCTCGCAATCTTACTAACCCACTTCACCTGAGAGCTTTAAGTAAACTCGATATTAGATAGTAATAGATATGCTCTATTAATTAAGTGCTACGAAAATACGTATAAATCCATTTATGAGACAATAATAATAATAATATAACAATATAACAACTCAATCAAAATCAGCTATATATATATTTGCTTTTCCCGGATGTACACTTCATTGCAGTTAATTGACAATTTTGGAAGATTTAGGTACTTTAAATGATTTTTAAAATAATACGGATTTTTCTGCATGACGATACGAAATACCTTCAAAGACATTATTCGTCGTCAAACGTTGAGACGCTCAATAAAGACCTCTATCAATCACTATCAGTTTCAGGTCAAATATATATGAGCTCAACTGACGCTATCGCTGAAGCTAATCGATGATGAAATAAAAATTTGGTAACATAAGTAATCGTTCCAATTTAAAGCTAAGTCTGGGTTTTTTTATTGAAATTAAACTTGGTCGTTAACCTGTATTCGGGTGATTGAATAATATACTCCAAGAGAGATACTCAGAGATAGAGATACTCAGAGATATTAGTTCCTGGTGTGCGGCATCTGAATTCAGATACCCCAAACGATAATGACCAACAAGATGGACACAAAAAAAGTGCAAGAGATGTTGCGGGACACTCTATAGTAAATCTAATACTATAAGAATCTTTGTCCTGACATACTGACTGACTGACTCACTGACAGACAACGCACAGCCTAAACCGCTGGTCTTAGAGACTTGAAATTTGGAGGGTATATTTGTCTTAGTTCAAAATTCACCCCTTAAGGGGATGAAATGGGGGTTCAAAGTTTGTATGGAGAAACAAGATTAGATAGTCTTTTCTATTCGAAACTTCACAAAAGTGCTTCAGTTCATAAATTAGTAAACACATGTTTTAGGTTTTTTCGAAATTCCACCCCTAAGAGGGTGAAATGTGGTAACAAAGTCTGTAAATCAATAGTTTTGGATCGCGCTGAAATTTGGCATACAGGTGGTTATTATGACGTTAGTATCAGCTAAGAAAGGATTTTCTAAAATTCACCCCTTAAAGGGATGAAACGGGGGTTCAAAGTTTCTATGGAGAAACAAGATTAGATAGTATATTCTATTCAAAACTTCATACAAGTGCTCCAGTAAAAAAATAAGTAAAAACGTGTTTCAGGTTTTTTTTAATTACACCCCTAAGAGGGTGAAATGGGGTAACAAAGTGTGAAAATTAATGTTGTTTCGGATTGCGCTGAAATTTTGCATGCAGATAGTTATGACGAAGTTAGTTCCGTCTGAGAAAGTATTTTCCAAAATTCACCCCTGAAGGGGATGAAACGGGGGTTCAAAGTTTGTATGGAGATACAAGATTACATAGTATTTTTTATTCAAAACCTCATACAAGTGCGCCAGTAAAAATAATAAGTATATACGTGTTTCAGGTTTTTTTTTAATTACACCCCTAAAAGGGTGAACTGGGGTAACAAAGTGTAAAAATTAATGTTGTTTCGGATTGCGCTGAAATTTTGCATGCAGATAGTAATGACGAAGTTAGTTCCCTCTGAGAAAGTATTTTCCAAAATTCAACCCTGAAGGGGACGAAACGGGGGTTCAAAGTTTGTATGGAGAAACGAGATTAGATAGTATTTTCCATTCGAAACTTCATACAAGTGCTCGAGTAAAAAAATAAGTAAATACGAGTTTCAGGTTTTTTTAATTACACCATAAAGAGGGTGAAATGGGGTAACAAAGTGTGAAAATCAATATTGTTTCGGATTGCGCTGAAATTTGGCATGCAAATAGTTATGACGAAGTTAGTTCGCTCTGAGAAAGTATTTTCCAAAATTCACCCCTGAAGGGATGAAACGGGGGTTCAAATTTGGTATGGAGAAACAAGATTACAAGATAGTCTTTTATAATTTAAACTTAACACAGGTAATTATTATAAGTAAATACGTGTTTCAGGCTCTTTCGAAATTCCACCCCTAAAAGGGTGAAGTGGGTTAACAAAGTCTGAAATCAATATTGTTTCGGATTGCGCTGAAATTTGGCATGCTGATAGTTATTTTAACTTACGTATCCGCTCAGAAAGGATTTTCTAAAAATTCCTCTCGGATACGTAACGAGGATTCAAAGTTTGTTTGGCGAAATAAGATGAGATAAAGTACGTGTTGTAGGATTTTTTGAAATGGGGTAGTTAACAAAGTCTGAAATTTTGGGTTTATCGGTTTTTATAAATATAAATCCCGAATTGCCTTAGTCACGCGATAACATGAAAACGGGTGAACTGATTTGGCTAATTCTTATTTTATAATATATTAATGATAGAATCGTTTTTACAAAAGAAAAGTTTTAAGTAAATAAAAGAAGTTTTTAACGCGGGCAAAGCCGCGGGGCACTTCTAGTTGTATATAATTTTTTTAAAGTTTTTGTTTATAAAGGTATACAAAACATTACATATTATTACTATAAACTCATAAACAAAATACAAATACAGCACCTCCTCCTTTTACGCTACTAGTCTTATACAAAATTAATTACATCTAATCACTGCTAGGCATGTAACCCAATTTTTCCGAACACCGCTACAAGATCGTTTAGTTTTTGGTCATTAAGTTTTTGCTCGTAAACCGAAATTAATAACTGACACCCACAGATTCCCATCTGTTACGCCATAACAGTGTCTGGTAGTTTTATGGAGTGATACCGAAAGCTATAAGGAATAGATGAAAAACTCGGACGTTATGGCACATATTTGATGACTTAGTAATATTACGAATGTACCTTTTAACAAAAAGGTATGAAAAAGATGTAGATGTGGAAAAATAATGGATATAAAAATTTTAACGATTTTTTTTTATTTCTAAGAAGCAAACACTTGGCCGCTATATCACCTGATGATAAGTGAAGATGCGGTCTTGATTGAAATAGTGCTTATCTTGATTATTTTTTTGCATGGTAGGACACTATCTAGTGTCCGCCTGACCAGCTACCACCCTCAAGTTAGAAAATCTGTCGCCAAACATCTAATGTGGTCCGGCAGCTATCCTTGAGAGCCAGATCCTATTCTAGGCCTAGCGTGCTTACCATCTTCGACTGCGTCATCACTTACCAACAGGTGAGATAATGGTCAAAAGCTAGCCTATAAAATATAAAAAAATAATAATAATTATATGATACCACGTATGGATAAATACGAACGTACGGGTAAACTACTACATGATACAATGGACATATAAGCTAGAACTAAATTTTATTGATCACAAAGACTCCAGACACAAGCATATTTGAGGGCCCGGTGGTGTAAGTGGGTGAATGGTCGGCTTTGATGCCAGAGGTACCGAGTTCAAACACCGCCGTGCAGCAATGGATTTTTCTATCGAAAAATTTATGTGCGCTTTTCACAGTGGCCAGTGGTGGTCCAGTGAAGGAAAACAACATCGTTAAGAAACCAACAACGCCCGCATGCTTACACTATAAAGGAGAGATAGAGGTCAAACGCTAGCCTATAAAATAAAATAAAACATTAAATTAAAAAATCAAAAAACCCGACTGCGCAAAAAGTGAAGTGTTAAAAAACGAACTGAAAAGAAAAAAACAAGTAAGTCTAGTAGTTTAGACTTCTGTTTAGGGATATCAAAAAACTATACCATTTAAATTCTTTCTCGGTCTATACACTCATAAAATAAATTATAAATTGTTATATGGAATATAGAGACTTTAACAGTCGAGACACATTAATGGCTTAACGAATGGGGATTAATGTGTCCCGACTGTTAAAGTCTCTATATTCCATATAACAATGTATAATTTATTTTATGAGTGTATAGACCGAGAAAGAATTTAAATGGTATAGTTTTTTGATATCCCTAAACAGAAGTCTAAACTACTAGACTTACTTGTTTTTTTCTTTTCAGTTCGTTTTTTAACACTTCACTTTTTGCGCAGTCGGATTTTTTGATTTTTTAATTTAATGTTTTATTTTACACTTTTTAGTTAAGTAAAGGACGGCAAATTCCGTACTATTAAACGACTATACCAAAAGGAAGAGGTTGTTTGTTACCTCAGAACTCCATCAATTCTTAACCGATTTGGAAAATTCTTTTTTTTTTGAGTTAATATGATTTTCGTTTGGTCTCATTGTAATTTTATTGAGATCTGAATAGTAACTTCAGAGATAAGCACCGCAAACTTGTTACTGAAAGTGACTAACGCGGCATGTAAAATCGTTTTTTTCGATTTGTACGATCATAAATTATTTGTTATAAATATACTTTGAATCTCCATTTTAAGACCTTTAATTCGATACCCCACTCGATAGGTTTTGAAAAAAATATTTTTTTTTAACCCCAAATTTTGGCGTCGGAAATCCACCATTTTGAACTTTTCAATTTTTTATGTTTTTGTTGACACTCGCGCTAGCATGGCGAATCTATTGACGTGCCAATTATCAAAATTGGCCCAGGCGTTTGGTCTCTAGTGTGCCACAAAGGAACAAACATACATACATACATACATATATAGACTGATAAACACATTACCTCTCCTTTGCGTCGCGCAGTCGGGTAATAAAAAATATTTAGCTTAGTTAAAGGGGTTAACAAGAATACTAGTAATGTGCAACCCACATTAAGCAATGTGGGTTGCAAGCATTTATTTAAAAAAAAAAAGTGGTGTAACGTAAACTTTCAGAAAAAAATAACAAATAATCCTTCAAATACGCAGACACTAATAAAATACGCACCTGCTTTTCATATAGCCAAAACGGCTAGACGAATAACTTATTCGAAATTTATACTTGCGGTCTTACTGAACACGATTTATGTTTAAGAAAATAGACTTGGATCGTTTACTTTAAAGAGCAAAGTTCTCCGAACTCAGCCTGACTTTAAGTTCAGTTTTATGCTGTCCTTTAGATGACTATTGTTGAAGAAAAATGGCTTACACTAAATTTTTTGAAGGTCCTACCTCGGTTTTGTTTTCTAAAGTTGTTACCTACATTTTAAGGTTATTATTTAGTATTAGCACTTCACTGTTACCCATCTGTATGCTATTCATATATATGTGCTATTATGTATGCTATGCTGTGCATATATATGCTATTCATAAACTATTCAGCGTGAAAGGGTTACAAAAATACTGGGTCACAAGATTTTGCACATATAATTGTAGTGCTTTTCTATTTATTTCTTGAATGAAGGCTAGTTTATCATAGTTTTAAGTTATAAAAAATAAGTTCAAAAACTAAAACCCGACTACTGAAATATCACGCTCTAAAAAGTATGAAACAAGAAAATATTCTCATCTGAGATCGCTATGTACAAACTATTCAATATGTATCGTTTATTATATATAGTTTATTTTTATAAATATTCTTAGTGGTTCAGTTCAGTGGATACCCGTGGTCGTATGCTACTTTTCAGAATGTATTGTTTTGTTACGAACGTTGTAGGTTAACGCTTTTTCAAAAAAAATAAAACCGACTTCATTACCACAAACAGGCACTCAAAAGCGAAAAAGAAATTACTTAATATAATTATTATAAGCGCTACCCACTTATCTATTTGAAGTCGGTGCCAGCCAAGTCTATTGGATAGTAGATAGATACTATGTATGTAGTAGTAGTAGTAGTATCTATCTACTACCTATTAGACTTCACTGGCACCGACTTCAAATAGATAAGTGGGTAGCGCTTATAATAATTATATTAAGTAATTTATTTTTCGCTTTTGAGTACCTGTTTGTGGCAATAAAGTCGGTTTTATTTTTTTACAGTTACCGTAAGAATAGCTGTCAATAATACTTAAATTCAAAAAATTAAACCCACCCCCGACTGATTTGTATATGTAATCCGAGTTTATAATCAAAGCATATGTATAACTTTGTACATTGAGACCATTCCAAGGAGATGTCTCAGATTAGATCAAGCTTACCATATTATTCAATATCATTGAAGTAACAAGATACTGCGTCAGCGCCATTTTGATTTTTTGACGTCCGCGGTCAAAGGACTACGAGCTTACGAAAGTTGCTATCGTAGATTTTTTAACCAAAGAAGAGCTGATAATATATAAACGGATAAACAGATTTTCATGAAATAAAGAACACTTTCGACAAAGACATCTATCAAACAAAACAAACTAAATCAAAATCGGTTCATCCGTTTGGGTTACGATGTCGCTACGATGCCACGATGACAGACACACAGATACACACGTCAAACTTATAACACTCCTTCGTTTTGCGTCGAGGGTTAAAAACCAAAATCAACGTGAAGAAAGATGTAAAAACCATTATTCAAGGTCATATTTTTTTGTCTTCAAAAGTATATGCAATAGCAACCTCCATTGTGTATAATCTTCTTGGGACTCTTCTTCTAAAACCAGTACATTCTCGTATGTTTGAGATATTTATCTCCATATCTCTGAAGATACTAATCAGATCTCAATAAAATTAAAATATAACCACCTCGAAAACGTACCCTACCTATTAAAAAAAGAATCATTTGAATCCGTTCACAATTGACGGAGTAATCGCGTAACATACACACAAAAAAAAACATACAGACGAATTGAGAACCTCCTCCTTTTTTGTGAAGTCGGTTAAAAAGTAGCATACGACCACGGGTATCCACTAAACACCACTAAGAATATTTAAGAAATACGATAAAATATTTATTAAAAGTAAGTTTTTTATATAAAAAACGATACATATTGAATAGATTGTACATAGCGATCTCAGAGGAGAATATTTCTTGTTTCATACTTTTTAGAGCGCGATATTTCAGTAGTCGGGTTTTAGTTTTTGAATTTATTTACTATTAACTTATGGGTCTCTAGCTTGGTTCTTTTTTGGGCATTAATGGAGCCGAAACCAAGAGGCCCTTAGAACATAAAATACGATAATTAATATTGACAAAGGAGGTATGGATTATGTAAACTAGTTATCTATTTTAGTAATGTTACAAAAGTGTGGGCTATTGCTATCAATGTTTAATGGTAAGTAATCTTGCCTATGAAATGAGGTACGTCAATTATGTCTCATTACATAATATTCAGGCGGGTGATGACTTACCATCCAATAAAGGCGGATGAAAGTGGATTTCACTAAACTTTACTAGCGGTTCTATGCCTTTAACACTTCAACCCTGGAGTTGAGATATAAGCTCTTGCTTTCTTGCCTCCGGCAGGCCGGCTAAGGTAAGCTAGAGGTCAGAGAAAGTCATATAGCCCTCACGAGATAGGAGTACGCGATGTCGCCACTCACTGCCGGTTCGCCACAAAGCCGGATAGTACAATTTTTAAACCTATTAGTTTTTTTTTTAAAGATTACTCGCAATGTGGGTTGCACATTACTAGTATTCGTGTTAACCCTTCCAACTAAGCTAAATATGCTTGTGTCTGGAGTGGGTTCACGTCAATAGTGCAATGGGTGGGGTGGGGATCGAACTCACGACCTCTCGATCGCAAGTCCAACACCTTATCCATTGGGCTATTGCCGCCTTCCTATTAGTGATTCAACCGTGAACAATATTTTATTTTTAATAGGCCAACGTTTGACCACTATCTTGCCTGGTTAAAAGCGATGATGTGCTAGGCCTAGAAAGGGCTGTACACTCTTAGGGCTGTACACAGTAAGGTAATGACGGCAGATTTTTAAGCTTTTAACACCATCAAGGAGAGATTGCGCCGCCAATTAGCTTTTTGGTAGCAAGTCAGGCGGACCATCGGTATAATACTCCTACCACCAGTGAAAAGAATAGGAATATTATTCGTATTGAGGAACAAAATGTCTGAAAATCTAAATACCACCAACTCACATTTGTAAACAGGTATCTCACCTATTACTGCTATATTATGGCTATAGACGTAATAATCATACGTAGACATAGTTAATACATCAAGATGTACTATTATACCTCGAGGGCCCGGTGGCGTAATCGGGAGAACGGTCGGCTTTGATGACGTGTTACCGAGTTCAAACCGCCGTGCACTAATGGATTTTTCTATCGAAAAATTTATGTGCGCTTCTCACAGTGGCCCTCCGGTGAAGGAAAACAACGTTAAAAAATCAACAACCCCCGCATGGTGGTAGGACACTATCTAGTGTCCGCCTGGCCAGCTACCACCGTCAAGTTAGAAAATCTGTCACCAAACATCTAATGTCTTCCGGCAGCTATCCTTGAGAGCCAGTTCCCATTCTAGGCCTAGCGTGCTTACCATCTTCGACCGCATCATCACTTACCAACGGGTGAGATAGTAGTCAAACGCTAGCCTTTAAGCCTTTAAAGTATTAAAAAAAAACCTACATCATGATGTACTACGGTCAATTATTATACAATTTCAAGGGTAAGATAAGCCTCTTAGCATCGGTTAGACCTCAAATATTAATGTCTAAGGCTATTTAGCTCTAAAATTAGCCTAAATAGCTCGACCCAGATTTGATTAGATAATATATTTTGCTATTGCTCTACGTGAAAGGCCTATTCATTGTTCATAGTCCCATAAAAAAATTAAGGCTCGGGCCTTCATAGTTTGGGAGATCCTTTAAATAAATTGCAACATTTCGGGAACTGACTCGAAAACAAGTAAAACGCAACTTTCTCATGGGGTTCTTTGGGTAACCCCTGGAGTCCTCCATCGAAGATTTTCGTTTGGACCACATTAAACCCGACACCCTGGAAATATATACACTTGGCAAGTTAAAAGCTTGTGATAAACGCAGACTGATTGCAGTAAAAATCATATTTTAGGTAGAGCTAATTGAACTGACAGACTGTCTAGGTGTGGACTATAACTATTATAAACGAATGATGATGATACTTTACTAATAAATCTAGTTACTAAGTGACCTATATTGGTCCACTCATAGACACTATTGTCGAACAGGATTTTTAGTGTAAAAATTTTCGAAATATCACGTTTCCAAGTGAAATCGCATTATCTTTACTCCATAATTTCTGAATCAGCCCAAATTACAGTCAAGTTACATTGCATATCACTACTAAATCTTTTATTTAGTAGTGATATGCAATGTGAATAGGATAAAAGATTTAGCGACACAAAATAATATTCCATATAACTACAATATATTTATCCCACATTATGCACCGTTCTATAAATATGCGGGTAAACGCGTATAATTTTATTTATAAAGGTGTTGGAAGGCAATAAAGATCTTGCTTAAGCGCGCATTTTCCGAGGCTCACTCCCCCAGGCGTTTTATTTGTGAAAAGGGTTCGCTAGGCGCCCTCAGTCTGCGATCCCTTACACATGGCGTCTATTTTGAGGCCTAGATGAAAATGCCAACGGTTTGGTCTGCGGACTGAAGTCTCGTATAAAATATTCATGAAGTCAGTGGGTATATCACTTCCTCATAGAATTACGATAAAAATGTTTGGAGTTAATAAACTATACCATAATATAAAATAGTTTAAAAGCTTAAAGAAGGACCAGTTTCAAATTTTGTGCAAGAGAAATTTGTTTCGTTTCAGATTTCCATTAAAAGCGACTCCTGTTCTTGTACGTTCACTGCATTTAATAGGAACTACATCAGCTTACTATTCTCCCAGTCTACGCGCACATCCGGCCGGCGCTACACAATCATTAAAATGCCTCAGCTTATACTTTTATTCATTCTGTGGCCTCAGTGACAGCTTCTTCTACTACTTGTGTACATGACTTAATGTGTATTTCTATTAGATATAAAAGCTGTCAAAAATCTGTCAGATTTCTTCATATTAGCTCTATCAGGAACCGGTGAAAACTAGCCCTGATTATAAATATATTATTCATAAATTGTATATTGGACCACATTAGATCATAATTAAGATTGTAGTTTTGAACTAAAAACCAATCGACTTTCATGCAGTGCGAGTCAGTATCGGTGGCAAGTTTGAGACGTTTATCGTCATATACCTGGAGATACTTATCAAGTGAACGTCAACATACTATTAAAAATCCTGAAAATAGAACACGTTTCTTGTATAAGGACCTCTTTAATTTTTAACTGTAGTTTGTTAGTCTTTATTATTTGATGTTATAGTGGCCACACACTTTGTGAAAATTTCAAATGTCCTACCACTTACGTTTCAGACAATACAGCCTCGTGAAACACAGACGGATGGACAGTGGAGTCTCAGTAATCACTCACATGAATCGAATAACTTATTATTTTGTGAAATTAGTAAAATTAATAAACTAGCCAAGTGCAAGTCTGACTCGCACTCGTAGGGTTCCGTACCAAACCACAGTATTTTAAAAGATCGAACAAAAAATACCACTATCAATTTTATTTTTGCTAGCAAAAAATAATAATTAATAAACATTTTATTTCTTATAACGTCATCTAACGTCTAACAAAGGTGTTAGAGATCGACATTTCAATATAACGCCATCTGTGGGACGTTTACCTTACTAAGCGTTCATAGATAGCGTGAAATGCCGAAAAAACACGTTTCTTTTATGGGGACCCTCTATTATTTTTAACTTTATTTAGTTTTTAGTATTTTTTGTTATAGCGGCAACAGAAATACATTATCTATGAAAATTTTCACTGTATAACTATCACGGTTCATGAGATACAGCCTGGTGACAGACGGACAGACAGACATACAGACAGACAGACAGACAGACAGAAAGACAGACAGACAGACAGACAGACGGGCAGCGGAGTCTTAGTAATAGGGTCCCGTTTTACCCTTTGGGTACGGAACCCTAAAAAATATACACTGTTATTCTCGTCCGTAAAAGTAAGTTACGTAAGTTGTAAAATAAGCTATAGATAAGCTCAATAACTAAGTAAATAGTTAAATTCGCAGCGTGTAAGGACTTAAAGGGCAACAGTGTGCTTAGAAGCTTTGGTATCAATGACCTATAGCTATTAAGAGTTAGTGATATCTTTCGACAAAATTTATAGACCGAATTACATTGATGTGGGAACACATGTTAGTGTAATGCGAAAAGACAATCTTCTAAGGACTTAGGACGAAAATAACAAGCTGGGACGTAATGTATTCTTATTAACTTTGTAGTAGTTAAGTCTACTTATATGACCGACTTTAATGTTTATTTGGTGTCTTGCTAGATATTTTGTTTGTTCATTTGCGAGTATATTAATGTATATTGCTATTCCACTCAGTAGTTTTTTAGGGTTTTAGGGCTAGTAGATATTGCTTTTAGATAATATTTATGTTTATTTGCCGTCATTTTCAACGGGAAGTACCCTATAGATTTTGATTCCCTTGTGAAATCGCAAAATGTGCGAAAATATGCGATATAACCCTTTCTTGATCGCATTGACTTACAAGTTTAATTTTTCACAGCTTGAAGAAACCTACCTAAGTATTACATATTTGTATTATTTTTCAATGTATTATATCAATTAAACATTTATTGTTTGAACTTGATACCTCTGCGCGTTCCTGAGATAAAGGGTCTTGACAGACGGCCACACAGACGAATAGACAGACAGACAGACGGACAGTTGGACAACACAGTGATACTTAAGGGTTCCTTTTATCTTTTGACGTACGGAACCCTAATAAGCGCTATATTTTACTAACATTACTCAGGATTTCATAGCACTGACTAATATATTTATCAACCGACATTCAAAAAGGAGCAGGTACTCAATTCGTCTGTTTGTTTTATTTTATGAATAGACATATCATTATAATTTTGTAAACCGATTCGAATGGTACTTGGTAGGGTACATTTCCAATGTGGGACCACATTGGAAAATAATTGTAATTGTAATTGCATCGAGATCTGATAAGTAGATAGTCTTCAGAGATATGACGATAAACGTCTCAAACTTGCTACTGAAATTTACTTGCGTGGCATGGAAGTCGGTTGTTTTAGTTTTTAAACTATCTTAATTATTACCTAGATCTAACCTGTCTAACGAAACTTTACGCTCCCTATAGACTTTCTTTCCATGAAGTCACCAGGGTATGAGGTAAAAGCTACGCTCATTGGTCAAACACCGAATTCAAACGGTACCAAAAGGCTAACTATTGACGGGTTGGTTATTGAACCGTGAAGGGCCTGGCCAAAGAGAAATGTCGAGTAGATAAACCTATGACGCGTGTCTAATAATAAAATCTTGAGTATTCTATACTATAATAACTAGAAGATAGATATATAGTACTTGCTCGCCGGCCCTACCTAACAGCACGAAACATACCTTATTTTTTTCTTTTTAAAGGTAAGTATGGTCACACCGCTGTGTCTGTGGTGGGGCCGCGGTAGTGATCACTCATTCAATCGTTGTCTAATCGTGTTTGGTTTGAACCAATCGGTACAAATACTATTACAGTAACTGATCGCGCCCAACAACACTGCTTATCGCATTGGTGTGGCCGTACTTGAACTCTTTACTGACAGCTTTGACCTCCCTGAAAGGAACACTACATGTTCTGTACGGCCTCTAAATAATTTTTCACTGCTCAACAAATTATTACTGCAATAAATAAAATGCCACAGGACTGATAATAGTTGGGATAGTTTTTTCCTAAAGTGGAGACCGCAAATCGGCAAACGTATAGCACAGGACTTCCTGTGACCAGGTGGAGCGACGACATACGCAAAGCGGTGGGCAGTGCCTGGAAAAGAAGAGCCGAAGATCGGGCTCAGTGGCGCATCTTGGAAGAGGCCTACGTCCAGCAATGGACTGACACCGGCTGATGATGATTAAATAAAATTAGGTAACATGGCTAATAAATGAATATAAAAAAAATTAATGACTAACTACAATCTTATAGGTACATGAATTTTAAAAGCGTGTTTAGATACCACCGTAATCGTACATAACATATCTAAAAACAATAATTTAAAGAACCGTCTTCACATGCCATTTTCGATAGACGAGTCATTTTCAACCGACTTCCAAAAAGAGGAGGTTCTCAATTCGTCTTTGTTGTATGTATTTTACGCGTCTACTCTGTCAATTGTGAACCGATTCGAATGATTGATTTTTCAATTGTTAGTGTACATTTTCAAAGTGTAATTTTAATTTTATTGTAATTTGTATTGTAATTTTATTGAGATCTGATAAGTATCTCCAGAGATATGATGAGAGATATGAGAGATGAATACCTTAAACTTAATACTAAAAATGACAAGCGTGACCTTTTCAGTCGGTTATTATCGTTTATATCCTTATCTCTGGAGATACTAATCGGATCTAAATATTTTTTCAAGGTATACTCTGCTAACGAAAAAAAAAAGATTATTTAGAATTGTTTCCAACCAAGCCAGCCAGCTTGAAAGCCAGGGCGGAATAAGTTGCAGTAAATTTAAAGTAAATTTACCTTTTGTCACAGAGCAGATAATAATACTACATACTCTTGTCTTTCTTTTAGGTACTGTGTAAACTGTTGTGAGAATGTATTGATGTTTTGTAACAGGTGTATCCCCTAATAAACCCCTGGGTCAGTTTCATGTAATGGAAGGCGAAACCACACACGGATTTTGCGGTGAATCCTTCGCTATTGCCAGATTTGTTAGGTCTGCGTCTGTAGTATGGGGATTTCGAATACAAATCTAGATATCGATTTAGGTGGCAGGTAAAAATGTGTTTATCTACTTTTGCGGTTAGATTGTGACTTCTAGATAGTTCGATTGTTTTAAACAAAACGTTATTGTACATTACTCGCGTTGTATGCTGTTGAACAATGTGGTTCAAGATGGAAAACTATGCATGTCTGAAAATGTTAATCGACAGTAAGACCATATCGTTGAACTACTACCACCATCTTTTGTTTAATCCACATTACACTCGCATGTGCAAAACTTACAACTACACAAATATGAAGCCTTTAAAACGATTGTTTCCTTTTTGCTTCCTAATGGATCTAAACACCAAGGCGGAGCTTAATTAAAAAATCGATTAAACTTAGATTAGACTTGCCGACTTTGAAAGGTTTGTGCTAATTGGCAGAGTTTTCAAGTTTGGCTGGGAGGGAAGGCGCAATGTTTTTTTGAAGATACGTCACTAAAACCCTAAAAATATGGGGTATGATTTAAAATATCCTTTCCCCCCCCCCTATAAAAGCTAAACTGCTGGCTTGAAAAATCTGGAAAAATTCGTGATAATAGCGCATTTCATGAACTTTAAAGGAAAATTATAGCGGTTGAGATATCTTTATTAGTTTAGCAGTAATAGTAGTTGAACTTGGGTATTGGATATATTTGTACCAAATACAAAATCCTTAGAATAAATCCTTTAAAGTGACAAAGATGGAGTACCTATCTGCTTTTTTATAACGGGTTAAGACTTGCACTGAATAACAGGCTACTACGGAACCCTACACTGCGCGTGGCCCGACACGCATGCCGGTTATTTTTCTATCGGCAGTCACCAAAGACAGTTTTTTTTCACCGCATAATTTTTTATGCGGACAAATATGCGCTTGACGGCAATTTCACGTAATGTCTGGATGCCACAGATCGTCGTTTATTGACTTCTTAGTCGATTTTAAAAAGAGGTTTTTCGTGTATCGTCTTTGTTTGTTTTTGTACATGAAGGAGGTAAGTTTTCTCCTCACATTAATATTGTTTAATAAACTTAAAACACACATAATTCACATGTCATGCAATTCATATTTCAAATTAATATTCTGAGATTTTTTATAAGATTTTGATAATATTTATATTTTGTAGATCATTCTTCATTTATCAAAATCAGCTCACGGCTGCCAGAGTTAAGAAAACATACGAGTTTATACATAAAAAAAAACATTCACATGAATTTAACTGATAACTTGTACTAAAGTCGCTCAAAATTACGACTGACGTAACGGTAACATGAGTCATACCTGCGAAAATTGTCTCTTTACACCTGTAAATAAACTTTATATTGTCACAAGCCGTGGGCGCTTTTGTGGCCAAGAGTTCCGTTTTCAACCATTATCTCCATGAATAGATTACAATAATGTTATTGTGCGGCTGGCCAAACTTCAGCTGTTATCTTCAAATCGCCGCTGGAGGAGATTGGATGGATTTGTGACATTGAATCTGCTTAGATAGTATCGCTCTTCTGACGGATGATCCAACTGTCTATGGTTAACGCTTTGGTAAAGTAATCGCATAGAGATGCAGAGAGGAAAAAAATAAGTAGAGAAAACATTGCGTTATCTTATTTTTAAGTTAAGCGATGCCGAGAATAGTTGCCAACTCTAATTACAATATTGACTAAAAGCAATCATTAATACTGATTGATTGTTTCAGTAGTTTATGATTTAATCTTAACATTTTAGAAATATCTTTAATGACCAAGCGCTTTATAGTAGGATAATTTTGTAATAGAAAACTGATAAAAACTAGAATTTGGGAGAGGGTTAAACTAATATACATTATATGACAATATAATCTATATGCCCTCATTTAATAACGACCTCAGCATTCCAGAAAGCCCGTATGAAGCCACTACACCTTTTTCATATTATTTTAGATATTTTTTTCAATCTTATAGAGAGGCTTGAAACTTCCTCAATATTCCGTCACTTATGATTTTACACACGAAAAATTACATATAAACGCTTGAGTTTACATATAAAAGCTTAAGTTATTTTAATAAGTTATGACATGTGAAATACAATACTTGCTAATGTGGAAAAAGCGCCAACACTTTTTGTCTTTCTTAATTTAAAACGGGAATTTAACGTGACTTACGCGTTATTTCGATGTTTGCTAGCAGTCACAAAACAAAAAAATATATGCAAATCAAGCAACTAATCCAATCCAAAAAGCGGCATTAGCCGAACGGATAAGACGTGTCGGACTGGCGATCGAGAAGTCGTGAGTTCGATCCCCACCCATTGCACTATTGACGTGAACCTACTCCAGACACAAGCATATTTAGCTTAGTTGGAGGGGTTAACAAGAATACTAGTAATGTACTTACAACACACATTGCAAGCTTAAAAAAAAATTCATCAATCAATTTAAAAACATTAATGGTTAAGTTGTGCCATCATTACAATCACAAATTTAATGGATACCTCAATATTTCGAGGAGTCTAGCAAAAAGCATTGCTGGTATAGTATTCCGTTCAATTCAAAGAATATCCAGTGTCATCACAAACATGAAAAAACTGCAGAAATAAAAGTTTCCAAAGTCGGCTTTTTTTTCCTAGATCCAGTGGCTTTACCCGGGTAATCTCATTCCTAGCGACAAAATTAAATTGCGAGGCTGGAGACGGCGTATAGTAAGTCTGATAACGTAACTTTACTCAGCAGCCTATTACAGTATCATATCTAGATAATTGGCTATTTACACAAAGATATTCTCGCCCCATATCCCAGACATTCCACATGGTAAAAATTGTTTATATCTACTAAATCTTCGTCTACTTTTTGTTTAATCATTTCCATCACCGTGCTTCTACATAATTTTTGCATTATATTTTTGATTACCAAGTAAGACGTAACAATCACTAACAATCGGAAGAATAAAATATGTGGTTAGTTTAGTAATAGTAGACAGTGACCTTGCTGGTTCTGTTTTTTATTTACAGTTTACGTGTTGTAGTTAATATTTTTCTTATTATCATTAGTAACTTTTTACAATTAATTAAACATTAAAGATATAATGTAGGTTGTTATTCCTGGAGGTTTAATTATTATTATTAACATACCAACTGCGTCCGCAGGCTTCACCTGACAGCAAGCGGGGCGGGCGGGGCATGACGTTCACGTCGCGTGTTGATCGCGTGCTCTTGGCGTGTGAAATACTATGATACGCGTTAGCGAGAGGGACGGGCGTGACGTTCACTTCACGTGTTGATTATGTGGTCTTGGCATTCGAATCTGGGGGCATGGTAGTGCCTCCGCCAAGACGAGCCAAGCAAAGCGCAAGGGCGAAACTACCTACCTTTTCTCGAAGCGCTGTGTCGTTTATTTTTTATTCTCATAACTTGGCTTTGGATTATACCAGATACTTAAAAAAAAATATTTTGATATGATGTCAGTAGTGGACTTATTAAACATATTAAGTTTCAATTGCAGCTCTCATAATTTACATTTTATTGATATCTAAAAAAAACTCCAATGTCGTCACTGACTCACTCACTGATGATAATTAAAATTCTAAGGGTACTTCATGAAGTCCTAGAAAGCTGAAATTCTGTATGTAAGCTAGTATTAGTACACAAACAATTAAAAATATGTAAAACGGGGAACTTTTACTCCTCAACCCCTTAAACTAGGGGATGGAAGTTTGTATGAGACTTCGGCAAATTTTGGTACTAGAGGTGTGAAAATTGATATAGGGACTCATAGGGGGACATAAAAAATATAAAATATATTTTATCCATATTTTGGTTAACAATCCTTTATCAATTTATCCAATTATTTAAGTCAAGTATCGCTGTCATCTATCACTTATTATTAACAGTAAAGCAACGAAGAAAAAAGGCAAAGATAGAGCACGCTATGAAAAAAGGCACTTCTGGTGATTGTCCAAGATATAAACCCAAAAAAGTAAAAATAAATAAAAAAATACTGTCATACGCAACTTACAAAAAGAAGTGAAATTCTACTAAAAAAATTTTCATGTAAAATGCTGTCAATATGAGGGTTCCTACTGTCTAAAAGTTCGAAGTTGGAAATTACCTAGCCACATATTATTTTGACTAAGGTGTAGAGCTTGTGAAGTTAGACTTTATACAGTTAGGGCGTGTAGAATTAGAAGCTTGGCTCTACATGAGATCTGATTATTTTTGACAGAGAGAGCCATGTAGTCTCATTGGCTACATTGTAGATGAAAATGTTTTTGGTGGCATTACTTTGACGATGCTTGGAAGACGCCACAGCACGCAATGATATGGACGTTACGCTCCGCTCTGGCTCTTCCTACGCGTGATTCCCGGATGGTTCCAATGAAGTATAAAAACATATAAAATCTCCCCTATTGGCATTACCGTATTAATTTACACTTTCAAATAATCACGATTCCATAAATCACATCTACACTGCCATCTGGTTAGAGCACTTGCACTAGCAAGTGATAGTCTATCTCTAATAAAGAAGTTTTTACAAAATATAATATTAAGCGCGAGGCCGCCCCGATGACGTGGAATGGTTAACGATACGGCAACCTTTATACAGGATGTTCAATAGTTCGTTCCCCTTTACGGCTTGGTTGCCTTTTTATATTCAATCGGTATTCGAGTCGCTCCTTTATGTATCAACTTTCGTATTTTGAGCTGAAACTTGCAATATTGTATCCGTCGGTGAAGATACGATATTCTTATAAGGGTTTAACTGCTATAGCACAACTTTATAGTAGATAGATCTATAAATTGCTGAAAAAAATGTATTTTTTTAAAAGATATAATATAAGTTAATAAGGTTATCACGAGGGTTGCCTAAGCCACAATATTTGCCTATACTATATTTATGTTCGCAAATTTCTAAAATGTTAGTATTTTAGGTACTGCACTGCACTGAGACTTTCAAGAGTAGTTTCAGAAACTGGAAATCGAACAACATTTATTTTTACCTACATCAGTAACAAAGAGCCTGTTTGAAGTATTTATCTCCATATCTTTGGAAATATTCTGCAGATCTCGAAAAATTGTACAACGGAGTCAAACGAGACGTTCACTATCTCATACTAATGATATTCAGATTTAAAATTTAAAAACATCCCCGACTGATTAATTTATTATTTGTTAATTGAGAAAATCGACATCTCTGCTGTAAGTTTGTGAGGAGTGGCTAAAGATTCCAGGAGATATTTCAACATCAGTTCAATGCTACCATGTTCTTACAAATAGTTACAATGCCACAGACAGACACACAAATATACACACACGATAAACTTATAACACCCCTTTCTTTCGCATCGAGGTTTTAAATATGCTACTAATTTCTTAAATTTGCACCTCATAAGGTCGAATCATACAAGTTTCGACGTACCTAGAAAAGCTATACATTGGATGCTAGTAGTGAGACATTTCAGTGTTTGTTGATAGATTCTAATCCATTACCTAACGGAATCCTGTTATATCAACCCGAAACAGTCTGAAATCTGTTCAGAGCTGTACGAGCTGCGGTGAGGCTCAGTAGATCGATCCTTAACCACAAGGCACCGGAACCTCCATACATTCTAGCTCCTAGTATATTACCTATCTTATCTGTACATGCCAACTAAGCGGTATATCATATTCGGAAAATGAAAAAGTTTTTAGCATCATACACGGCATCCATACATGGTGGATATTCCAGCAATTCACATGAAACCATTGACTTAAATTCTGCATATTCATGCACTAAACGTTTTAGTCCAACGTTCATTATCCAAACCGCAAAAGATTGGAACAAACTGTGGTCTGACTTGTTTCCGAGTAGCTGTAACCTTAGTGTCTTCAAGTCAAGAGAGAACAGATATCTTCTAGGCAAGCATGCTACACCCTCGATGACATTGTGACCTTCTAGCAGGTGAAACAGTGTTCAGCAGCAGTGCTAGCCTAATAACAATTTAAAAATAAATCTGTTAATACCGACTCTATTTTTTGAAACCATAACAAAGGCCTAAATCGCTATAATAAGAAGTGCCCTCGATCCCTGCTCCATAGGATACCGTTACGGGGACTCTCTCATTCATTATGCTAACGAGTCGCTGACTTCGACTGTGATGGATTAGCTATCCTATCTCGCAACGGGCTTCAACACGGTTATGAGGTATTACAAGGTTATGAGAATTTTAACGTGGAATTAAAAAATGCTTGTTTGTTATCGCACGGCGGGTTATATTTGTGTTAGTGGCTGTTTGTTTTTTATGAATGGAATATGGAATGGATATTTAAGGTAAAGATAGGTAGTGCTATAATGTGCAGGAGACGTCTGCCGGATCCGCAAGTAACTTATAATTTATATTTATATTTATACAACATTTTAGACGATTAGTTCGAGACAGAACATAATAATAAATAAACTACTTTATTTTCCTGTTCATGATAAACGTTGTATCGAATTTCCCGTGTTATAATATCGTTTAAAAACTAAAAAACAACCGACTTCAATGCCGCGCTATTCATTTTCAGTACCAATTTAGAGATGTTTATCTCAATATCTCTGGAGATACTTATCATACCTCGATTAAATTACCATGGTACCACACTTGGGATATCTCCTTTTGAACAAAAAAAGAATAATCGAAATCGGTTCATAAACGACGAAGTTATCCGCGAACAAACATAAAATATATATATATATATATATATATACGGTCGAATTGAGAAACCTCCTCCTTTTTTTGAAGTCGGTTAAAAAATATCCTATGTTTTATTTTACAACACCTTACTTGGCCACTACGATCAAGCAACATGGCCGTGTATAAAGTTCCTGAACACTATGATTGTTTGTTGAAAATTAATAACTATATGGTTAAATAGGAAACGTATGTTCATATAAGATACAGCAAAATATAAATAAAAACCAAAAATACAAGAATTTTAACGAGATATCTGAAATGTCTCTATCTGGATCAGTTTAAATAAGGGAAATTCAAATGAAACTACTCTACAAAGCAAATCAATGTATTTTCAAACCAAATACCTACATTCTATAGAAGCACAAGTCAGCCAGCCTTGTGATATCTTGTATGCAGAATATTGCAATCTAAAGACACATACACGACTATACAAATAGAACAGATATTTCGCTACAATGAACATTGAGATCTATTCAATTTTACTCACACTACATTTTCGGAATTTCTGTGAAACATCTGGATACAAACATTGGTACGACAACCAGTTGCATGTAGAAATGTTCACATATATCCCTGTTTGGATGATAAATGGAACACTATAAGTTAACTACAGTATAATTAGAAGAACTCTTAAGCCAGTCCCGTAATGCTCCAGTAAATTGATTTAACACTTACTAGTTTTAACGACGCAATGTATAAGGCCTATCTGCATTCGGCTTGATAGTATATTAGTCTGTGATATCACGGGGCGTTTTATTTAAAAAACACCTGAATTACTCAATATAAACATCATCATCATTGTCAGCCAATTTCCGTCCACCTCTCCTATGGTACGCCATTGAGTGTATGACTCTACTACTATTGGTAGGAGCATATTATACCATTGGTCCGCCTGCCTTTTT
The DNA here is from genome assembly GCA_954871355.1 of Cabera pusaria. Lineage (NCBI taxonomy): Eukaryota > Metazoa > Arthropoda > Insecta > Lepidoptera > Geometridae > Cabera > Cabera pusaria. Next base: position 21,954,544 of record OX940893.1, read on the forward strand.
TTTATTTATTTTTTTAAGATTACTCGCAATGTTGGTTGCACATTACTAGTATTCTTGTTAACCCCTCCAACTAAGCTAAATATGCTTGTGTCTGGAGTAGGTTCACGTCAATAGTGCAATTGGTGGGAGTAGGTTCACGTCAATAGTGCAATGGGTGGGGTGGGGATCGAACTCACGACCTCTCGATCGCCAGTCCGACACCCTATCCATTGGGCTATTGCCGCTTAGGACTTGCTACCAAAAAAAAGCTTACCTCTATCAAGGGGAAAATTTGTCGCCATAACCTTACAGAGTGGCAGCACACAGCCCTTGAGAGACAGAATAATCTAGTGGTCTAACGATATATAAAACAGACGCAGGCTTATTATCAGAGTTGTGTTTGTTTCTCGTACTACCAGTAAGTATTCATTGCCTAAACGCGTCGGTACTCACACATTGATTTATGACGAGCCCTCGCAAGTAGATAACTTTCATTTGAAGACGTCAGATGCCGGCCTGCAGTTACAAATGCGGATACAAAACGTTTTAAATGGATTGCCCAATAAATAAGCTGTTCTAAAAATAGGTTACAATAAATTTTAGGTAGCGGAAGGATGCCCTTTATAAACTTAAAATTTGGTCTTTTAGAGTACCTTTAATTTAAAGCCAATCTGTTTTTAAATCTCTTTGAGTTGGGTTGATCTCTTACCTTACCTTAAAAGTACGGCCACACCGCGGCGTCCTGCGATCTGCGGGCGCCATCTCAGTACTTTTCAATTGTTTTCTGATCGCGTTTGGTGTGAAACAGTCATTACAAATACTACTGCGCTATCTGATCGCCGCCTAGATCGCGCACGCAGGTCCGATGCGGTGTATCCGTACCTTTAGTAAAAGGCTGCAATTGCAGAAGATAATCTTAAAATATGATGAAAATCTAGATTCTTATTATGATGACTTTATTTTTATTTTGCGGACCTTATGAATTATTATAAAATCAAAGTCAATTGTCACTTGAGTTTTAGTGATAATTATGAAATATGAAATAATTTGAAATATGAAATGCAGTAGTGATTAACGATAAATATTAAAATTGATCAAAAAGATTTTATTTAAATAAAAAAGGTTTTATTAACATAAAAATATGACGTTAAATATGACATATACGACTTGAACATAGTCATGCCACCTAGAACTAACTTCACGGTGTAGAATTTAGGTGTCGGTGTGCGCGCGCATCGTACCACCTAGAACTAACTTCACGATGTTAAATTTAGGTGTCGGTGTGCGCGCGCATCGTAAAAATTCACTCTCATCATTTTTCTCTATCGCGCCAAAAGAAGTATAACTTTAAAATCAAAAAGTGAATGGCTTGGAGGAGGAAAAGTGGGAAAGTTTGTTGTAGCGTCATTTATCGACGGATTTTAATCAAATTTGACAGGCACACCACGTACTTAATTCTAAATTCTAATTACATACAGCGGTTGGAAACAGAGAGCTGAAAATCGAGCTCAGTGGCGTGCCATAAGTGAGGCCTATGTCCAGCAGTGGACGGAGATATGCTGATGATGAAGTCAACTGACTTTATAAAAACACGATACTTTACAAGCATTTTGGTTACTGACGACATTTAGTAAGTGCAACTGACTACACCAGAGGTAATTTTGTTTGAGCATTGATTGGCTTATTCAGCGTAAAACTATCACCAAAGATTTTATTATACATAAACTATACATTTCTTTCTCAACAAGAAATATTTGGTTACTGAAATTTTCCGGCACCCCGAAGCGTAGCAGGCGAACACGGCTCTCTACAACGCAGTGAAAATCGCTTTTCATGTTACAAGAGTGCTTATAGTTTTATGCTGTAATGTAGGAGAAGTGCTATTAGACTGTAATCTTGTACTTTGATAGGCGACAGCATACACGATTACGTTATACGTATCTACTACGCACATAGTGAATTTACGTAATATACCTGACCATGTCGTGCCTCTATTATTTCAGAGCAGTAGCGCTGAGTCTGCCTGAAGTATGGCCTAGCAGGGGATCTACCTATAGGTACTTAAAATAGGTGTCATAACATTCATCATAATAATATTCAGAGAGAAGCGTTATTTTATATTCTATTCACGATAATCCTTCGTGTTTCTGCGTATGAAACGTGCTTAGATGCTTAATCTCCTTGGGATAGACTGGTACTGTTCTGTAGACTATGTATGTAGACTGTTCGTAGCTGAAGGTACATACATTTTCATTGGGTGTACCAAAATTTTAGAAAAGAGTTTGTGACAGAGTGAACTACCCTAGATAAAACCTTATTCATTAAACAACAAAATGTGAAGGTGTTCAGTTCAACGTGAATTTATATCATTTTCTTTTATGTAGATACATATTCTATTCTATTCTTTCCATACACATTTGGTCGATGTTAATAATTATTCTTAAATATGTTCAAAATCACATCTGTCTTAGAACCGATAACCGCTGAGATAGACGTGTTTTAGAGTGGTGATCACGACTTAGTAAACGTACTTACTGTAGGACGCCCACCAGCTAGAAAGAGCGATGATATTCGCTATACGCAAGCTGGCTGGCCGCGACTGGAAACAAAAAGCTGAAGATCAAGCTCAGTGACGTGCCATAGGTGAGGCTTATGTCCAGCAGTGGACAGAGATAGGCTGATAATTATCATGATGATGGTGTTTAATAATATTTCACAAGATACTTTAATATCTATAGTTAAATAGATTTTTCGAACATAAAATAAAAATAAATTACGAGCTTTTTTACATGTACAGTTTCTCGATCGTACGTTCCACAAACAATTTTCTTATAGTCTTTAACACAACTGGTGGAATATTTGGTACCAAAATCTCGAACATAATGATAAATGTAATTAAACTGATAAAATGATCGTATAATAATTATTTCTCCAACCGCAACATCATTGAAACCTTGCTTTTTAAAACAAACATTTTAGAACGTTTTTGAACAGGCCATGTGAGATACATAATATTTTTAACCGACTTCACAATAAAGGAGAGGTTCACAATTCGGCTGTATTTTTTTATGTGTGTTACCTCCGAACTCCGTCAAATCTTAACTGATTTGAAAAATTATTTTTTTGTTTGGGAGACTATGCCTCCTGTTTAGTTTCTTTCAAATTTTATTGAGTTATGACTATTATATCCAGAGATATGGAGATAAACAATATAAGCAAATTTGTATACTTAGATAACAATGATTATAACTAGCCAGTAGGTACTTTGACTAACGCGGCATGTGAAGTCGATTTTTTCGTTTTGTACGATCATAAATTATTTACTGCTACCAACATAAATTATTAATTTAATTACCTCTATTCATTTCACAGCTGATATCATCACACTGCACCTTTCCCATTGACAGCTGAACATAGTTTATACATCTTTGAAACCCTCAACTACTCAATTCAGTTTGGCTACGTATTCTCCCACACACATCACAATTATGAAAAAAACCAGCCAAGTGCGTGTCAGGCCACGCGCAGGGTAGGGTTTCGTTGTAGTATAATATTTTACATAATTAGTTTTAAAATTATCCAACACCCAAGTTGTGGTGTTTACTCTGTCTGGTGATAATATCCAGATAATGTGGGTACCTTGCGAGTTGGGTGTAACGTATGTCGAGGTACCTACTAAGTACAATAAAAAATTACTTTACTGCCAACCGGTGTATCCGAGCCGTACCGAGTATCATCCCGTTCTTCGTATTTCGCTATATTCCTGAATTCCAGACAGTTCATTGGCGACGAGACAAATATTAAGAAAGTGCAGGTGCTGCGTATTGTTACGGTTTAAGTGATAAACGCGTAAACATGTCGTTCGGCAAAATAAAGGAGTTTGACGTGAGTGCGGGAAACTGGACATTGTATTGTGACCGGATCGAAATGTACTTCCGTGCTAACGCTATCAAAGATGAGCTGAGATTAACAACGTTCATCTCGATTGTGGGTGATGAAGTGTACGAGTTGATGGTAAATCTCGCAAGTCCGAGGAAACCCACCGACTACGCGTACGAAGAACTCGTGACCTTGGTGCGAGAACATCTGCAACCGAAGCCGTCTGTAATGGCGGAACGATTCAAATTTAGGCAACGGCGTCAGGATTCCGGTGAAAACATACTACAGTACGTGACGTCCTTAAAGAAGCTAGCGAAAGACTGTGATTTCGGGAGTGCGCTAAACGAAAACCTGCGGGACCAGTTCGTTTGCGGGGTTGGCAGCGAGCTCGTACGTCAACGGCTGTTTTGTGAGCCGGAGCTGACGTACGCGAAAGCGATTTCATTAGCGACGGCCCTAGAGGCTGCGGAAAGGGACGCGGCGGCCGTGGATTCATCGGCAGCGTCGGGCAGCGGGGCGGCAAACGTATCAGGTGCGATGCATGCACTGCGCGTGACGTCATCGCAGCGCGCGCACAAGCGTAGAGCTGGCGAGACTACGGCGACGGCGGAGGTGAAGCCGTGTGAGGCTTGCGGCGGTCAGCATCAGACGAGCAGCTGCAGATATGTCAGCTTTGTATGCAGCAGCTGTCGGAACAAGGGGCATCTGAGGAGGGTGTGCCCGTATAAAGTCTCGGACAAAGCGGGAGTGCGGTGCGAGTCGGGGACCAGGCGCGGGGGCGCGCGCCCTCACAACGCGTACTACGTGCAGCCGGCGGCGGCAGCCGCAGCAGGCGGGAGTTCGGCATCGGATGAAGAATTCGAAGCGATATTTCAAATGGGGCTGAGTGACTGGTAAGCCTCAAAGTTAACATTAATGGAATTGATATACAAATGGAAGTGGATACGGGAACGCCGTGTTCTTGCATCAATAAGACGACTTATGATCGTTTTTTTAGCAACTTGACATTGGAAAAGTCTAAAGTCGTATTCTTATTTCATGACGGTAAATCCAAAGTGAAGCAACTTGGTTTTGTAAAAGTAAATGTGCAGTGTGATGGTGGTGACGCAAGGACATTAGATCTGTTCTTGTTCGACAAGGGAGTGACGTCATTGATAGGCCGTCAGTGGCTCGCTGAGCTACGAGTACAGATTCCTATTCTGCAATATCGTGATGTAGTTGGTGATAATTTTAAGATTGAGCCGGTGAATAATCACCTTCGTAAAATACTCGACAGATATAAGGAGGTGCTGAGCGACGGCCTGGGACGGTACACGGGAGGGAACGCGGTGCTGCGGGTGCGCGAGAGCGCCGCGTCCGTGTTCCACCGCGCGCGGCCCGTGCCCTTCGCGCTGCGTGAGCGGGTCGACGCGGAGCTCGATGCAATGCTGCGTGACGGGGTCATCGAGCCGGTCGACTGCTCCGACTGGGCCACGCCGCTCATGTTGGTACCTAAGAGTGATGGTTCTCTGCGCTTGTGTGCCGATTTTAAGGTAACACTCAATCCAGTACTGCTGGTCGATAGATATCCGCTGCCGAAGGTGGACGAGTTACTTGAGAACCTCGCCGGGGGGACGAGTTTACAAAAATTTATTTGTCTCAAGCATATGCGCAGGTATGTATTTCGGAAGACTCCAAGAAATATACCGTTATAAATACGCATCGCGGGCTGTATAGATATAATAGGTTGGTGTATGGTCTTGCGTCGAGCAGTGGTATTTTTCAGGGAATCATCAACGATGTAGTCAAAGGCGTACCCGGAGTACAATGCTTCGCAGATGATCTAATTCTGACCGCGGCAGATAAGACGTCACACTTGCAAACCTTAGAATTGCTTTTAAAAAAGTTGAATGCTGTGGGATTAAAAATTAAATTAGGTAAATGTTCATTTATGGAAAAATAGTTTAGGTACATAGGGTTCATTGTGAACAAATAGGGTATTATGCCCGACCCGGAGAAACTTCGCGCGATCCGAGATATGCCCCAACCACAAAATGTATCACAGTTAAAGTCTTTTCTCGGCACAATAAACTTTTACGCGCGGTTTATAAAAATTCTGAGTGACGTTTTGCATCCATTACATGTTCTACTGCAGAACGACATGCAGTGGGAGTGGACGGCGAAGCACGCGAAGACGTTCGAGCGCGTGAAACAGCTAATGATGAGCAGCCGCGTGCTGGCGCACTACGACCCGCGGCGGGACCTGACGCTCACGTGCGATGCGTCCGTCGTCGGCGTCGGGGGCGTGCTGTCGCAGACAGACGAGCGCGGGGAGGAACGCGCGGTTGCATACGGGTCCAGAAAACTTTCGAAAGCTGAACAAGGCTATGCGCAAATACACAGGGAGGCACTGGCTATAGTGTACTGAGTTCAGAAATTTCACCAGTACCTGTACGGACGACGGTTTTTATTGAAAAGCGACCACAAGCCTTTAGTTAGCATATTCGGACCTCATAAAGGTATCCCTACGATGGCCGCCAGTAGGATGCAGAGGTGGGCCCTCATTCTTTCCGCATACAACTTTGAAATTCAATACGTTCGCACTAGTAGTAACGGCGCTAATATACTATCTCGTTTGCCCGTCGTTGAAAAGACAAATATTGAACCGCCCGAGCAGACATATTTGCACTTCGCGACGGACGCTATGCTGCTTGACAATGATATAAGATTAGAAAAGAGACAATGCTTTATCCGTTGCTTAGTCGGGTGTACAGTTACATAGAGAACGGTTGGCCTAATCAAGTCGAGATAAAACAGCTCGAGCCTTACTTGTCAAGGAAGGATGAGCTTTATACGGAGCTAGGATGTGTTATGTGGGGTCATAGGTTGGTGATTCCTGAATCATGTAGGCCGTGGGTGTTACGTGAGCTGCACGGAGTTCACATGGGTATAGTTAAAACGAAAGCATACGCCCGCTCGTACGTGTGGTGGCCCGGTGTGGACGAGGCGGTAGAGGCGCAGTGCCGGGCATGTGGCACCTGTGCGCGGTGGCGACAGCTCCGCCCGCCGCGCCCTCTGCGCCCTGGCGCTGGCCGAGCACCCCGTACGAGAGGATACATATCAACTTTCTGGGGACGATTGACGGACATACATACTTAGTTATAATATATGCACGTTCAAAGTGGGTAGAAACTTATAAAATGACCCGTAAGACCGCCGACGCGACCATAGTGAAGCTTCGTGAGTCATGGGCTAGGTGGGGGGGATACCGAAACAGTTGGTTTCGGATAATGATGCATCTTTTTCAAATAAACAGTTCCAAGAGTTTTTGTGCAAGAATGGCGTGTATCACGTGTTCTCAGCTCCGTACCATCCAGCTTCGAACGGAGCCGCTGAGAACGCGGTGAAGCTCATAAAGTATGTGATAAAGAAAGCTCGCCGCGACGGTGTTGATCCGGAAATAGCTATTCAGAGGTTCTTGCTCGTCTACCATAATACGCCGCACTGCGCGACAGGCGTGTGTCCAGCTCAGATGCTGCAAGGCATGCGATTAAGAACTCGACTAGATATCGTTAAGCCTGACCCTGGCAACTGATTGCGGAATAGAGAGCTATCGATTCGTGAAAAGGGTAAAGGCTCGCGGCAGTTAAGCCCCGATGAATCGGTTTGGTATAGGACATTCGGAAAGCAGGCAAAATGGTCAGAGGGGCAGATCCTGGATCGTTTCGGTAGGAATAACTATACAGTTAGAACGGAGGACGGCTCGGCAGCGCATAGGCATATCGACCAATTGAAACGGAGAAGTACATGCGTCTTCCCTTCTGAGTGTGCAGAAACAGCCAGCATGAGCGGGGTGGTGCAGTTCGAGCAGGCGCCGGTCGCGGAGGATAGTGACTCGTCCCCGGGGGCGATGATAGTAAGGGGGGAAGGATCGGTGGATCAAGGCTCGAAAGCCGAAGACAGTACTACGCAGACATCCATTGATATACCTCCCGCTACCGTGCCAGGTACAGCTCTTAGGACTAGGCCCAAGCGCACAAAGAAAGCACCGGTTAGATATGGAATCGAAATTGATTGATTCGATCACTTTATAGTATATAATAAGTTAAGAAGCTATATTTAAGTATCATGCTACAATATAATATATGTATAAATAAAAAATATATATATATTATAATCTCAAGTTTTGTACTTGTGTGATATCGCTTTATAAAGTTAGCTTAAAGATTTAAGGGTCAAGGATTGTGGTGTTTACTCTGTCTTGTAATAATATCCAGATAATGTGGGTACCTTGCGAGTTGGGTGTAACGTATGTCGAGGTACCTACTAAGTACAATAAAAAATTACTTTACTGCCAACCGGTGTATGAGTATCATCCCGTTCCTCGTATTTCGCTATATTCCTGAATTCCAGACAGTTCACAAGTTCAACCACTATTGCTGCTAAACTAATAAAGTTATCTTAACCGCTATAATTTTACTTTGAAGATGATAAAATGCACTAGAATCATGAATTTTTCCAGATTTTCAAGATAGCAGTTTAACTTTAAGATTAACTGAAACAAAAATTTACACTTTAAATTTTAATATTTTGCAAATGGGGCATTAAATCGAAAAATAGTATTAGCAACTCCTAAGTAATTTTAAAAGAGCTATTGACGCGACGACAACCCACACAATGGACCCCATTGTCGACGAAAAGAATTCATCTCCACTTCACATGTAGGGGAGCTACCCTAAAAATGTATTCCTAAAAAAAAATATTTTACCACTTTGTCGGCGTAATTGATATACACACACCCACAAAATTACAGCTTTCTAGTACTAACGGTCTCTTAGCAAGACCTCGGGCAGACATACAGATAGACAGACATGACGAAACTATAAGAGTTCCTTGTCAGGACTACGGAACCCTAATAAAATATTACAATATAAATATATTATATGATATATTTATTTGCACTGTAGTTAGTATCATGTTACGCATTGTACCACCAGCAACTCCTTCTAAAAATTCTGTCCATCCAAAGGTTGTCTGGCAGAGATTTTAAGGGATAAGACCGCCCATTACCTATAGTAATTTAAATAGGTTAATTTCTGTCTGTTGTTTTTTTTTTAAATGGTGAACGAATGGAAAAAATGGTGGTGGGTAGAAAAAATCTGTATTGCAATAAATATTTTTTCTATTCTATTCTATAAATCCAGTGTAATCAATATTAATCAATGCTAAATTTATAACATTTAATTTAAATCTTAATAAAATAATATGTAACATTTATTTAGTAGGTATATGCACATCATATAGTATTGCTTGATTACTTTCCAATCAAAGAACTTTAATATAATGTATATATATTTTTGATTGAGAGCGGATCGATTAAGGAAGATTGACGTAAAGGATTAATGAGATAAGTGTGAATGGGCCAGCTGGAAGAGGCCGATCTAGGCGAACGTATCATGACCAGATCGGAAACGTTTTAAAGAAAGGCCAAGTCAAAAGTACTTATAACCGGCGAACATGCATAAAAGCACTCATGAATGTGGAAGAAGCGAAAGAGGTATGTCAGTATCGTAGCATGTGGAAAAAAGTAGTCTCTGCCTACCCCGACGGGAAAAAGGCGTGTTTTTGTGTATGTATATATTTATATATTTATTACAGTATATATTTATTTTTTTAGTAATTATCAACACCAATATTATAAATGCAAAAGTCAGCTGGTATATTTTGTTTGTTTATTTAATTGTTTGGGACTTTTTCATGGTCAAACGGCGGACCAATTTAGCTGAAATGTTGTACAGGGATAGCCAGTACTATAGTGGATGAGGCTAGGTGTAGGGTACTTTTTAACGCGGGCGAAGTCGCAAAGCACAGCTAGTACTACTTCTCCTAGGACAATTTATGATCGTACAAAACGAAAAAAACCAAAATTACATGCCGCGATAGTCAAAGTATCCAGTAGTTCTAATCATGTCATCAATGTATACATTTTTTTTTCTCCGGAGATAATTATCAGATCTCGATAAAATTTAATTGGGACCAAACATGAGGCATAATCTCTCAAACAAAAAAGAAGATTTTTTTAAACCGGTTAAGATTTGACGGAGCTCTGAGGTAACAAACATACAGAAAAAACTAATAATAATACAGTCAAATTGCCAACCTCCTCTTTTTTGTGAAGTCGGTTAGTAAAATTGCCTTCCATTGCATGGGTACATCTACCACTAAATTATATAAGGAAATCTAGAGATATAAAATTATTTGAACATATTATAATAAAGAGAGCCGTATTTTAAATGTAATATTTTATTAATATCCTAGATCTACAACATTGTAAGCGTAGCCACGTCGTGAAGAATCAGATATACAATATCAGATGTCAAAGCTTTAATTGATATAGATGGCTGGAGCGAGGGCTGACATTAGAAATAACATCCTAATATATCATAATGTTAACCACATTATCGTACCTATTTTCATATTCAAAAAACCACCTACGTGTTTGTTGACAGGATATCAAGCAACCACATCGGGAGGAAAATGAGACATGATCAGCGTATGCCTTATCAATGTAACTACCTACATCAACGTCAAAGTTACGGAGGGACGCTTCCTGGAGATTCCTTCCTTCTAACATTAGTAGGCTCGAGTGTACGGCGACTTTCTTCCGGCATCAGCTCTTCGATTTGAGATAATGTTATTATGTGGGTGCGTGCGTCACAGGCGGGCAGGTGTCCGCGGCTATTTACCGCCCTACTTACTCAAGTGCCGTGGGGTGTAGGTACCACGCTATGGATCGCAGGACGCCCAGTGAGCAGAGTGGTGCGAGCCCGCGCGGTCGCCTCGTAGCGCTCAGCGCACCTCCCCGCGTAAATAAACGAGACGCACAACACGCGATAAGGACGCCAGAACGGGACGTAACATCGACTTCCGTTTTCAACAGGTCGTTATTGCAACTTCCACTAAATGGTGATACAATATTTTTTACTTCAGACTGACAGCACTTTTATTAAATCGCGTCGCGCTGAACTTTTATGAGTTAAGTGCAGTTCTAAAGCCCTCGCTTCAAACGTCTGTTTATTAGGGTAATTTGATTTTTATCGTCTGATTGCGTTTATAATGATCCAGAAACTTTCCGGCGATGTTTTCGAGCGTGATATTGGTCTATTTGTTTTGAGGTGTAAAGAAGATATTTTATTTTATATTATCGAATTGTAGGCCTTTGAAATACGAGTACGGTTTCATAATCGGATATCGAAGCGATTCAGACACAGATGTCGGGTTGGGTTGTGACACCTTTTGTTTATTATAATAACAAACTGTGGCGTGGAACGGTCGGGCGCCCACCTGATGATATGTGGTCAACGTGGGTCATAAATATCTATAAGGTTAGGGCGCGTTGGGGTTATATCGTTCGAAGCGTAGCGATAATATTAGGGCATTGGTTTTTCGGGAACCTTTTCCGCTTAAGGAAATTTATTTTCCTCTAATGCTAGTTGGTTATGCGGAACATGTTTGACCCATCGCTCGTGCGCCGTCTTCAGAAGCATCTTGTGGTTTTACTCGCCCCTTTTATAGCGGAATCTGACCTATTTTCTTTAATGATCGAAATGTGTTTTAAAAGTTTTTTTGCTATTTATATAGCATATCTACATATATGCTAAGTACTTTGTTTGGATTTTGGTAACAATTGACAGTCAAAATAAAATATATGATTGTATGTATAACAACTATAACACAACAAATTGAATGAGCTACAAATGTTCAATAAATGATTAAGGTATTATTGGGTTACCTTTTTTTTCCAAGAGAATAAGCTAGCATTTGACTACTATCTCGCCTGTTGATGATGTGGTGGAAGATAGTGAACACGCTAGGCCTAGAATACTCTGATTCTACTTGATTTCCGCCTGAATTGCTACCAAAAAGTAAAAAGTAATAAACAGATCCGATTTGACGCTTTTGACAGTGGTATTTCAGAAGGTTTGCACCTTAGCTACTAACCGAGTCTAGTTAAACTATTTTTAACCGACTTCACAAAAAAGTAAGAGGTTCTCAATTTGTTGAAATATTTTTTTTTATATATGTTCAACGATTACTCAAAGATGCCTGAACCGATTTGTTTTTTTTTCTTTACCCTTCCCAGTTGGTGCCATTTCAATTTTAACGAAATTGGCCCAGCCGTTTCAATATATAACATTTGTATTGCGATGCATTTATATGCCTGGACGACATGCTGCTAACTACTGGCACAGATTATTCATATAATCCACGTTAAAGTTAAAGTAGCCAGTAGACGTGGTAACTATTATTAGTTACTACGTCTACTGGCTACTTTGAGTAGAGCGACGTTTGAAGTCGGTTCTTTTAGTTTTTTAAAGGATCTTTAATTATTTGTTAAGAAAACGGATAATTTAAATTTTAAATTGTAAGTGCATATAAAAGTAATTTTAATTAGCTAATATACATTTTCACTAATTTTAATGCACATTATAAGCCCGACGATAGTTAATTACCTAGTTCCTTAATTAACTAGTTTTAAAAAATAAACTAACGTATCCAGAAACTTTCGTTTCGCAGTAAATTCAAACAAAGCAATTGCTGACAACATAAACTTTATGGTGCTATTCAAAATTAATGTTTATTGCAATGGCATAAAGTATTTATTGGATCTATTCATCCGTTCCTTATTTGTGTTAACGAACTTCGATGTCGAGTCATTAAGGAGCAACAAATGAACGCTACTCATGCTACGAATGCTACGATTTTTACAGAATGTTGCGTCGTGTCGTAGCATGGCCATTGAGAAACTAAATAACACCGGCCAACTCGAGTTGCTCTCCCACCGAGGCTTCGGTACCAACTTCTCAAATTAGTTTAAAAAACAAACTTAACTTTGCAGTTCGATCCAGAGAAAATGTACTGCACCAACCTTAAATCATCATTATCAGCCAATTTCCGTCTACTGCTGGACATAGGCCTCTCCCATGGCACGTCGTCAACCGTAACTAATAAGTTTATAATAGTAAATTAACTTTTTTTAGTAATTAAACTACATTTTTACGGTTTTCAGAATTATTCCTATATAACTAAGGCTTCGGCCTCGAACGAAACCGGCGTTTCAAAACCATTGTTGAAAACAGAAAAATATTTCTTTTTTAGAAACCTGGTTGACTATGAAGAAAAATAATTCTGTTTTCGAAACTAGTTTCGAAAGCAGAATATGGAGTCAACACACTAGGAACAGTGACCACCGCGTGACGTGCGCCGACGAGCGAAGCAAGAAGGGAAGCCACGGCAGCGGCCGCGCGTCACCAGAAATATATGAATATGCATATACATAAATGCATGTATGCATATATACATGTGTATGCATATATACATATAAATATATTTTACACATGCACTAATTAAATGGTGATTTTATATTTTAACTATATTTTGACTTTGTTAATTAAGAAATGATTTAAAGTGAATAAAAATGCACATATTGTACATATGCATATATACATATATATATATATTAAATTATACTAAATTGTTCAATCATCACTACTCAAAATTGGTGGACCTTTTTTCGATGAGACCTTTCACATTCAAGAATATCATAATCAATTTATTTTTTAAAAGTAACCAATATACTAACACTTCTTCCAATCTGTCTACTCTAATGCAAATAAGTGAATAATTTATATGGCTCTAGTAATTAGTAATACATTAATTGATAAGAATTCGATTCTTTCTATATTTTACTGCTACATGACTATACTTCATCATTATTATTATTATTTTCTCTCACTCCTAGTTTTGTATCGTTTAACATCCAGATATGTTTACATTATGTTAATATGTACCCATAAGTGAAAACTAATTAAGGCTGCTTGAACTATTAATTTGTTTCCTAAATCTAATTTTAAAGCTGTTTGTTTTCCATTTAAGTAAAAATAAAATATTGACATACATATATTTCTGGTGACGCGCGGCCGCTGCCGCGGCTCATCTCCTCGCTTCGCTCGTCGGCGCACGTCACGCGGTGGTCACTGTTCCTAGTGTGTTGCCTTAGTTTCAGACTATAGCCACCTCCATCAAAACTCCATAGACAACCAGGTTTCTAAAAAAATTTTTTTTTTTCACTAAGTGTTCGAAACGCCAGTTTCTTACCAGGCCGAAGCCAGAAGTATGTGGTTCAAGACCTTGCTTGTGGCCAAATTTCATGATTCTTAGTAAATGGGAAGTACCCTATAGGTTTTGGTTCCCTTTTGAAATCGAAAAATATGCAAACAAATGCTTCTTAAACGGTCATATCTTTTGATCGCGCTGACTTACTTTGACTTACTTTCTTTGATTTTTTCACAGCGAAAAGATACCGTAAACCTAAGTATTTAGTATAAGTCTCAACTTGATACCACCTAGAGGTTCTATATTCGAGAGATGAAGAGTCTTGACAAACGGACAGACGGACACATAGACAGACAGACAGACGGCCAGCAAAGTGATCCTATAAGGGTTTTCATTTTTCATTTTAAGGTTAGCTAAGGTAAGAATTGAGAGCGCTCTTAAACGAAAAATAATAAAATATTATCTATACTTATTTTCAATCGTTTTCTGATCATAGATTGCGTTTTGTGTGAACCAGTCGGCACAAATACTACTGCGCTATCTGATCGCCACCGAAATCGCGCACGCAGGACGCCGCGGTGTGGCCTTACCTTTAATGATAATCCGATTGAAACGAATAGGTGTTAACATTTTCAAAACGAATTGTGATTTAATAGCGCTAATTACGTCTTATAATATTAGTTAGTACTCGATCCTTCAAGACAATTTGTATGTTTGTCGTATTAATATTTATTTATATGTGAATGCAGCTCTAGAAGTTTATGTGCCACTGCAAAAATATTAACGAATCATCGTAAATCACGACCTAGCAAAAATAATCAAAATAGAAAAATAAAGTAAAATAATATAAAATGTATGATAATTAGTTTTGGATGACAATAACTTTTAGTAACCACATAGGATTATCCGCTATTTGCACATTTTTCACATGATCTATAATCTAATCTAGAATGGAAAAAATGTCATGTCCCAAAATGAGGTAAAAAGAATTCCCTTTGTTTTATTTGAGCGATATTCATCTAGTTAGTTTATTATTAACCGAGTAACCTTCGCTGAAAATTTAATAAAATGTTAATTTGCGGGCGCTAAATATTTATTTAATTAAAGGCCAATGAAGGCGGTGGAATTTAATGACTTCACGTTTCAACTTAATGCTGTATTCGTATATTTTGTTTTAAGATACTTAAATACTCTAGGTTTTAGGAGTAAATTGAGTCCTACCATAAGGTTGGCAACGTTTTAATTTAAAGTGCTACGATTTGTATACAAAAATATAATGCCTAAATATGAGTAGGTAAAAGGAGCAAAAACTTGCACTGAAATCACATCTGTCGATCTTAAATAAGTCCTTACATATGGGACACTATAGATTATAATGTTTTATTTGGTTTGTAATAGAGGTTTTATTATTGTCTATGATTCTAATTCACCACGGACTGATTAAGGATCTGTATTTTATTAATCAGGTGTTCAGATAATGAACTCCATGTAAAAAAATGACCATTTTGGTTTTCTAACTGTTTGTCTGTTTGTGTCAATTTTCTTTGTTCACAAAAACCTTATCATTATCATAGTTTAGAGCCCATTGCTGCCCTCTACAGGTGATAAAGCCTCCTTACGCCATTTACCTCTGTTTGTAATACCTAATATTAATTCAATTATATAAAAACACTTTATTAGTGTAAATAACGAACACACTATCGTTACTCAAACAAAAAATCGAAAGATACTAAGGCAAAAACCTCTCAAGGACTTGTTGAATATGCTCGTGCAAACATTGATATCGTATGCAAAATATATTCATGCTCTCAGAGGAATTGAAACTTGTTCTGGGCGGAGATTAAAAGCCGCTTCCTACTTCTGCTAATACAAAGACTTTGTTCGGGTTATGATATTAGCTTTCATATAGAACAAAGAGAATTCTTGTGGGGAAAAATGGAAAAAGTGTTGTGTTTCTGGTTGGGTAGATTTTGTGATTTATCCATGTTTTCGTTTGTTCTACTTGATTGTCACCATTTCTTACATATCAATATTATAAGAATATAGCCATGATAAAGTTGTTATTAAACACGATATATCAAAATTGTTGTTGTTAAATGGGTGATCGACGAACGAACCGTATACCGCGGTTTTAGGAACGACATAGCGGGACTCGTGGCTCGTTGAAGCTGATCGACTAGCGAGCGAAGCAGTCGTGTTTGAATGAAAATTGAGGCAATGTGATCTACACGCGGTTCTGGAAGACGAGCCGATTAAAGAAATAAAGCAAACATGATGAGCCGCGAGCCAGGCTTGTCAGTATGCTATCCGCGGTATTGCAATAATACACCGGCGAGCTTTATCGACGACCATAAAACCACGGTTTTATTCGCCCGTCGATCAGGGGCTAATGCAGCTAAAGAATTGATAACATTTTGTTGATATAACTATAAAAAAATAAAATTATAAAAATTGGTTTATTGTCAAAACAAACAGAGAGCATCATAATTATTTCATTTCCGATCATAAAATATAGTTTTGACAATCGGAGTACACTCAGCACTGTTCTGCGGAGATACAAGATACAAGATACAAGTTTCTGCAGAGCTGGTTTTCAGTGCACTCCGTTGCTCGAACTGAGATGTTTGTCGACCGTAGGACTATTATGTAGTAGCGGGATAAAATTACATGAAATATTCTTTAAAAAAAAAAGTTCTATATAAAATCAGAAGCTATAACCTCAGTCTTATATTTTTGTGATAGTCAAATTGAAAACACAAGTATTACTCTTATAGATGAAACATAGGTAAAACTTGCATATAATACATTAGTACCTACGTCAATAAAAGTTAAAGTAATTCTTCCGTTCTTTTTGTCTTTTTTGCAAATCTTCTACGCATTTGTAGTAATACGTTTTTTAATATTTAGTAAAATCTGATATTCGAGTTAAACGTAATGTTACATTGCTTTTGATATATAAATAAGCGTTTTGGCCGAACAACTGTGTAATACTCGTCCATTTCTTGGGAAAGTACTTTGAAATGTCATACTTTTTCACGTTTTTTGGGAATGGAGTGGCAAAATCTACCAAAGTTAGCACCAAACCAACATTGTGTAAGCATTTCGTTTTATTCTGATGGCTGTTTACAGAATGTGCATACATACAAAGCTATTTGTAATTTAAATTCTGCACTCGTTTACGTGTGGTAGCACTTACCTTCACATCTTCTTTTATGTTTTTTTTTTAAATAACATGATACGTGTTTTTAATAAAATCGGTCGTGCTTACATGAGAAGAGGAGTGAAAAGAACTGTTGTTTTGCTTATTTTTATTATAATTTGTTAAAGTTTTTGAGCAACTGTTTATGCTTGCTATATGGTTGCTGTAAGGAGCATTATAGCTTCTATAAATTGTTTTTTTGCGTTAGAGAATCATAACTAATTTGGTGAACTAGAATCTTTCACTTCTTCGGCAATTGCTTTCCAAAAGTTTTCCAATTTAGCACAATCAAATGTAATTTAGATAATCTTTGTCGTTTCTGTGGCAAATTTTACTAGCCCATTACTTCTTTGGTTTGTTTATCCTCTGAGATCTATCTATCTATTATTTTTATAAACTTAGGCTGAGTTGCACCATCTTACTTTAACCGTAACTATAAAGGGTGTTTTTGTATGGAGTTGAACTGACTTTTGCATTTGATATAGTTGAAGTAAGATGGTGCAGCTTAGAATTAACAAAGCGTTGTATTTCTATTATTCATATACGGTCTTAGTTAAATGCATCGTCAGACTTGGAGGTCATCATCATCATCATCATCATCATCATCCTATCTCTGTCCACTGATGGACTGTCCACATATGAAATTTTGCTGAGCAATAACCAATAATTTAGATTGATAAGATGAATTTTTAAAGCAGAAAAACTTACTGGACGCAATATGGTATTTTACTCTAGATGAGAAAAAATCTAAAATTATATTATTGAGATAGCTTAAGCAAAAAGCAGTCGGAATACGTTAGTTTTAGTTCATGAAATAGCAAATTAATTTTTAAAATCAATTCAAAGGTTTCAGCCTTCTTAATCTGTTTAATAACACCATTGAATGGTAGTCACCAGTAGTCGCCATGTTATTACGTCATACGGCCAAGTAAACATAGAAGTGTCAACTGTCAACTCCTATCACTGTATTTGTTTACTTAGCCAACTGACGTCATGACCACATAGCAATATGGCGTCCACTGCGTCCAGCGTTTTCGTCAAATTACGCGCGAAATTTAAAATGCAAAATTTAAATGCATTTTTATGGCACTTAACGATTGAATAAAAATTTTGAGAATTTTTGTTCATTAGCACCATAGAATCTTATTGAGATACTTTTCAAAAATAGGTGCAAAACCCCATTTGTAATATAATAATATAATCTAAAACCGTAGACATTATAATTTAGAGACCCTTCAAACAAATACCTAGTTAGTCTATTACTTATTTCAACAGCTAGACACATTAGTTTAATTTCTTCTAACGATTAAAGTTTCAGGGTACATTCCTTTCATTAACAACGATTTATTATTGAGAGCAAACGATAAGTCTAAAGTACTACGTCTTAGCGAAAGTAATAAATTGCAGTTGGTTATTTATTCTGAATCCCGCGCCAGAGAAGTTAACGTCTGACTGGAGTAGACAGATCTGTAAGGCTATACTTAAGACTAAACACATAAAAGTTTAAGATTTAGTACCTAATACATGATCTACAAATCTTATATGGTTGAAACATCGTTTAGAATTTGAAACTTAATATCCGTAGGCACGACAATTATTATAGACATTTGATTTCAGTGATGTTTCTTCCATGTATAGGAAATAAACTTTCTGGAATGGTATTTTTATCAAGATTTTATTGGTATTTTTAGAGTTATAAAGATAAATATTCTCAAGCTTGCTACTGAAAATTACTCTACCGATATCATTAACGTGATTAGATAAAAAAAAAAAACATGTCTCTATTGACATCGCGTAAGTCACGTTAAATTCCCATTTATATTGAAAAGTTTAAAATGAACGTAAGTTTTTATATATTTTTATCACTAGATATTTTAAAACAGCTGCGTCTGTCTGTCTTTTTGTGATAAACTCTAGAACTACTGAATGGATTTTCTTGTGGTTTTCACTAATAGACAGAGTGATTCGTGTTTAAATTGAGTGTTAAATTCGTTATAGTTTTGTGTAAAGTAGTTGCAAATTACGATGATTGTTGAAGATGTTAATTCTCACTCGACGCTGATGCAAAATGTAGGCGTATATGTTCTACCAAGGCCAAGTGCGAGGCCGAATCGCACACGTAGGGTTCCAACTGAACAAAATTTGCCGGAAAAATATTTTTTTGTATGGTCAATACCTCATACAAAAAAATATTTTTTTTAAAATACCTTCAATTTTAAAATTAAATTAGTTTTTTCGGGTTCCGAACCCAAAGGGTAGCAACGGAACCCTATTACTGAGACTCCGCTGTTCGTCTGTCTGTCGTCTCCAGGCTGTATCTCATGAACCGTGATAGTTAGATGGTTTAACATTTTCACAGATGATGTATTTCTGTTGCCGCTATAACAAAAAATACTAAAATCAAAATAATAATAAAAGACCCCCTTTTATTATTTTTTTGATTAAAACAAAAAACGTGGTTTTTACTATAGCGCCATCTATGAACGATTGTTTACCTTATTAATAATATTAATTACCTACCCTAACACCTTTGTGTTAACGTTCACTTAGGTAGTGATAGAAGTTCGTTAGATGGCGTTGTAGTTAATAAGTATGTTTAGTATTGACACAGTAATATAATATAATATTACCGTGGTATTATACTGCGGTTCGGGACCCTCTAACTAAGGCGAGACAAAAGTCTGACTCACACTTGGCTAGTTTTTATTTTTAGTTTATGTTATAGCAACCATTGTAATACATACTATGAGCAAATGTCAAGTCTTTATTTATTACAGATTGTAATATCGAGCATAAAACGACTCTAAAAACACTTTTCTTGTATGAGGGGTCCCCCTTTCATTTTTAACTTTATTCTGTTTTTAGTATTTGTTGTTATAGCGGCCATAGTAATACATACTTTGTAAAGATTTCAAGTCTCTATCTAATATGGTTCATAAGTTTAAGCAAAAACGCCAAAAAAATCTCGTATACCCCCTTAAATATTTTATTTTATTTTGTTTATAGTATTTGTTGTTAAATCCTCAATATTAATGACTTTGAGAAAATGTCATGTATGTACCTATTACGGTTGAGGAGATACTAGTCCTGTAAAGTGCGGACAGACAGATAGATGGAAGGACGGACGGACGGACGGACAGCGAAGTTATAACATAATAGAGCGCATAAAATACCTCATGCTACATGAATAGAGGGAACCTAGACGAGGAAAACAACTTGATAACAGTTATAAATTATATTGATTCTTCTCTCATCTATATACTGTCGGAACGAGGACATTTGTATCTAAACTAAGATATAAACTTAATTGGGACTCCACTATTGGGGAATCATACGGCACTACTCCGGCTCTTCGTGCTCCTTGTATAAGCCGTATAAGCTTCACATCTCCGTATTGTCATGAGATAGAATATAGATATTATTGAATAGGTTCGACCAGCTCATTTTGCAGCATTTAGTCGCTACTTATAGTGAATCACTAGTACATCACCTTCAACAGCGGAGCTTTGTTTGGGTCCATTCCATACGGACGTCTCGTAGATTAACTAGTAGATTAGCCATCTTTTATCGACTTGGAGTCTTCATCTCTAAATATGAAACGTGCGTTCCAGGCCTATGGTCTATTTCTTCTTAATTTTCTTACTAAAACTTATTTTGGAAATATTTCCGTGTATGGTTTCCTCTAGTTTCTTTCTAAACTCCCTCCTGTTAAAAATGTTTTCTCCGCCATCCCGTAATTTAATATTTTTTTTTATCGATCCAATCAGTCGAAAAATAAAAAAAGATTACATATAAATATAAAAAGTATGAATAATGAAAAATGAACGAAAAATATTCAAGATAATTATTATTATATCCCAAAGTCTCAGTAACAGGGTTCCTTTAGTACACTTGGTTACAGAACCCTAAAAAGTAATATAACGTTTTACGCGTAGCAAATAACTAATTTTGTTTTCTGAACAGAATCTTTTTTTTTTTCTACATTACACATCTTCATCATCATAATCTTATCTTATCTCATATCTCAGAAACTACAATATGTTAAACAAATAAGAAACGGAATGAATTAGAAAAAGCTTCAGTAAACACTCAATTTTCCGAGAAGCAAAAAAGGTGTCTTGTTCATTATATTTCTTCCTTCGGGGGAAGCTCATACGATAATAACAAGCTAGTTACAAGTTAATTAGTAAAGTTATCTCAAGTTGTAAGTTTAGCTCACAGACATGGATTTTACCTGGAAGGCACTTTAACTAGGTACACCTTTTAGTAATACAACTACCTACCTACTTGTCCTTTGGTTTAAAAAGGTATCCTATTATGTTCTCGGTTTATCATTGAGTCCTTCTAAAATTTATACGGTTTTCACGGAGCATGAAATCTTACACGGCAATAAATAGTTCACATTGATTTTTTTTTGTGTAATAACTAAAATACTTGTTATTTCTTATTTTAAGAATGAGTATATTTCCTTTTTGAGTTGGCCCCCTCTTTTGGACAATAATTAAAATACATTTTAAAAAATAAACAGTACTTCAGACAATTATTTTGCAACGTGGTTATTATCATATGTTTATCATAGTCATAATAATAAACCACAGGTCGCCTGAAACATAGCATAATGTGACAACACATTCATTAACGCATAATAAATTAAATTTTATTGGTAAATATAAATATAAATATATATATATATATATATATATATATATATATGTATATATATATATATATATAAATATGGTTTTTGTAATATCGATCTTTATTATAAATATAAATCATGTTGATATAAAATTCATATTTATTTATTGACACATTTAACAAAAGTTATGTAATTTGATATTATCTAAAAAACCCTAATAGGTTTGTTTGTGTAGTAGATTTGCGGTATCTTCCCCAATTTATATCTGTGGTTGTATTACTTAATAGAGAGATGTAGTAACTTGTTCATAAACAAACAAGGAACACGGTGCGAACGCACCGCACGTGTGTTTTACATTATGCGTGTAGGTTTCAGTTACGTATATTACGGGAATACACCGTGTTCCTGTTGCTTCATTATCGTTAATTACGAGACCGGAGACCGGCTGTGTTATAGTCTATCTGGCGTTATCTATTGGACCAAGTCTGGACACTTTCAAATGCCGGCTACTTTATTCAGTTCACAGAACGTCTAATACAAGTCAGTTGGTAGTGACGAGTATGTTGGGATCTATGCAAGGAGATCATAAAAATTATCAATATATTAGATAATCCGAAGAAATGGTCAATGTATCTTATGTCATGGTGTCAAGGCATTGATTTAAACAGTGATAGGCTGTTGCACGTATCTCTTATAACGTTTTTATATCAACTAATTTTAAAGCTTAGATTATCAGTTTCACAAAAAATTGCATGCAAACATATATAGTGTAGGATTATTAGTAAGAAACTGTCTGAAACGGACAGAGTCCAAAAACAAAATATTTTAAATCTATTTCTAGATATCAACTTTAGGTAATTCTAAAATACGGTTCAAATTCTACGAAACAATAAAGTCACTTACAGGAAAAGCTATTCTTACATAAAAACTTCGTGTAGGTGGACAAATGTAGAAACATAATGAAGATTTACGCTTGTACTTCGTTTGATTGATGAGGAGTCCACGCTATCAATCTTCATTGGTAGCTAGATACGTGGTAAATGGACACTCGTCGGCAGGATGTAAATGCATTATTCAAACCGGAAGCTTCAAAAAAATACTTTTTTACTCCATTGACGTGCTGTCGGAGCATAGATGTATGTATAGGGTTATATTAAAGTAATGGGCATGGAGACTAGCTTATTATTTTTCATTTCTTTCAGTTATCTTAGCGAAATTTTACTAAACTGTTATATTTAATTTTTTTTATATCTTATAGGCTAGTGTTTGACTATTTCACCTGTAGGTGTGTAAGTGATGATGCGGTTGAAGATGGTAAGCACGCTAGGCCTAGAATGGGAACTGGCTCTCAAGGATAGCTGCCGGATTAGATGTTTGGCGACAGATTTTCTTACTTGAGGGTGGTAGCTGGCCAGGCGGACACTAGATAGTGTCCTGCCACCATGCGGGGGTTGTTGGTTTCTTAACACTTTGACTGCGGCACGCTCGTCGACGCGTTCAGCCTCGCACTGAGCGAGGTTGAACGCGTCGGCGAGCGCCCCGCACTCAAGATCCTGAAGAAGGCCTCCGGATGAGGCCGAAACATATGTCGATCGCTATATCGACATCGCGTAAGTCACGTTAAATTCCCGTTTTTAAATCTATAAGTTTAAAATGAACGTGAGTTTTTATAATAAAATTTGTACATATGTACTTTCCTTTCATAATATAGGAATACATTTTGCGTCTCCCGCCCGTGATGCGACCTTCCATTTCCAAGCAAGTACAATACCACCTTAGACCACACCACCATTAAGAATCACGTGAGGTAATGGTCAAGTGCTTGTCTATCTATACTTCCATATCCATACATCCATACTAATATTATAAAAACGTTTGTAGCTCTGTCACTATCTGTTTGTTACCTAATCACACCTAAACGGGCAATCAGATATACTTTATAGCGTAAGGATGAACATTCATATGCTATTATTATATATAACATTCATAAATTCATAGTGTACGTGAACGAAATCGCGGGTTTCTAGTTTCCTATTAAAACTCCCACTAGAAACTAAAACAGATCTGTTATTTGTAGTTCAGTTCAAATAACAACAATTACAATTGAAATAATGGGAAGGAGTGGGTGCAAATTGTTATTCTCAGTTGAATTGTTATGAATGATATACAAACTGAGCTGCGCAGCAAGCTACTTATGGAGATACTAGGTAGTAGGTACCCGCGACTTTGTATACGTACACGAAGAGTTTTTTGTTTTTTATCACTGAAAAGCTCTGCTAATCAATATTTGTTTTTCTTAGTTATAAATTATGTCTAAAAATCCTGATTTTATTTTCACATAACTTATTTTTCAAAAAAAATAAAACCGACTTCATAAAGTCGGTGCCAGCCAAGTCTAATAGGTAGTAGATAGATAATACCTACATGTATCTACCTACTTACTAACCTACATGTACCTACTTACTACTACTACATACATAATATCTATCTAATATCCAATAGACTTGGCTAGCACCGACTTCAAATAGAGAATTGGGTAACGCTTATAATAATTTTAAGTAAATTATTTTTCGCTTTTGAGTGCCTTTTTGTGGTTATGAAGTCGGTTTTATTTTTGTTGAAAAATAACTTATTTTACCCATTTTAGTGCAAAAAAAGTTTTAATGAAATTACATGCAACTATTAAATTTCGTGTCTGGGCCGTTATACACTGACGGATATATACTTTTTGAAAATTTCAAGTATGTACCTATAACGGTTAAGAAGATACAGATCTGTAAAGTGCGCACATATAGACACACGGACGGACGGACGGACGAAATGTCCAAAATGGCCCTGTGCAATTAAAGCATCTGACATACACGATAATTAATTGTCTATTTTATTACAATAATTCCAAATACTTTTATAACACGGACTAGTTGTATTCCAAAATGAATATTAAAAAGGATTATTTGCGATTATTAACATTAATTGCCGCCATATGGCCAACAGAGTACTGAATCACTCTACTACGTTATAAGAGGCACTTCCCTATATTGTGGATACCCGAATTATGAAAGCACTGTGTAGCCAACCTAACAACGGAAAGTATAATTTACGTAGTAACTATTATATAATATGTGGTTTTATGCTTATAATTTTTTTTTGCTGTGTTGATTGGTACAAAGTACGTTCATAATTCTGAGTTATTTAATTATGTATGCAGTGTCGCGGGACTGAAATGGCCGCCATCTTCGCCAAATTTCATGTCATGTCAAAAAATATTAGGTATGTTGAAAAAAGTTTACACCCTAACAAGACTTGCCCGGCAGAACATTCCTGTGAAGACAATTTTTTTATATTTATATATAATTATTTATTATAATTATTAATATATAATTATTTATTGAGGGCCCGGTGGCGTAATTGGGAGAACGGTCGGCTTTGATGCCGTGGTACCGAGTTCAAACCGCCGTGCACCAATGAATTTTTCTATCGAAAAATATATGTGCGCTTCTCACAGTGGCCCTCCGGTGAAGGAAAACATCGTTAAGAAACCAATAACCCCCGCATGGTGGTATAACATATCTAGTGTTCAAGTCAGAAAATCTGTCGCTAAACATCTGTTGGTTGAGGTGGTGACCTTGTTGTCTTCGCAGGCAGAGTCGGGAACGGGAGGCGGAGAAACAAACAACTCATTTGGAGTCTCAATAAAATCTCTGTTTATTTAATAAGTATTACCGCTTAAATACATTCCAATAGTGCTGATACGTAATTGACCCAGTTTCGCACACAAAGACATTTTGCTATCGTTGCAACTTACCCCTACAATATTCCCCCCCTAAAAATAATAAAAAAAAATCTACAAAAACTTTATAAAACTGCATAGAATACTTATCGTAATTAACTAACCTAACACGATATCCCTTGTTGCGCATCGACAGTCGTAGTTGCTAGGTCAGCAAATACCTCTGTCTTGACCTACTGGTTCAATTTACTCACGCTTCAATTTCGTAATCTACATTCAGCAAGTGAATATTCGGCTTTATTTATCAGCTACGCAATATTCTCTCGGGCGACTTCTTCATTTATCAGCGAAACTTCTTCAGCGTGTTATCTTGTACTCGTATCTTCATGGCCGACCGTGACAAAAATAACGCGTCCATCTGGTAGTACTCCTGTTCTTCCATCCTATGCTCTTTCCATTTACTCCTCAGCCGTTACACGTCCGGAACATAGCGAGACTGAGCAATTCTCTCCAAGTCTGCGCTCCACGTATGACCTTCCGTGTAACCTTCGATGATCCCAGTGCATCTTCTGGCTTCAGACATCTCAATGGTTTCCTGGTACTCAAGCAGGATCGACAGCGCTGATAACCTCGAACTAGTGGCACTTGTAGCTCTCCTTAACTCGGCTGGTTACTGATGTCATCACGTCACAAAGCAGCTTGATCTTCATTACACTTTGATGGTGAACCTTTCCTATGGACTTCCAACTTCCGAAGGCGAGTTTTTATAGTTGTTGGCAACAGATCAGGGATTGGGTACATGCTAGTCCTAACTCCTGAATTCTTCTTTCTTCGAACGGTTTGCGGTGCGGCGGCTGTGCGTTCTTCTTTGTCTATGGGCGGTGCTCAGCGATAGCGATTATTGCGCGTGTGGTGTCTCGGCAACCTCTGGTGCAGTGCAGATCTAGTTGACGTTTTCAGGCGTTGCAGGTGGTAGTGATGACTCCATATTTTTAATTAATCTGGCTTCATCCTCGATGTGCGTGTTCGGGCTCCCCCGACAGAGATCAGCCCTGTCGGGGTCACCAATGTTGGTTGAGGTGGTGACCTTGTTGTCTTCGCAGGCAGAGTCGGGAACGGGAGGCGGAGAAACAAACAACTCATTTGGAGTCTCAATAAAATCTCTGTTTATTTAATAAGTATTACCGCTTAAATACATTCCAATAGTGCTGATACGTAATTGACCCAGTTTCGCACACAAAGACATTTTGCTATCGTTGCAACTTACCCCTACACATCTAATGTGTTCCGGCAGCTATCCTTGAGAGCCAGTTCCCATTCTAGTCCACTTCTCTATCTTCGACCGCATCATCAGTTAGCAACAGGTGAGATAGTGGTCAAACGCTTGCCTATAAGATATAAAAAAAAAATATCCCCACCTTTATTTCTATCTCGCTCACAGTTACCGTAAGAATATCTTATATGCAATAGCAACCTCCATTGTGTGTAATCTTCTTGGGACTCTTCTACTAAAACTAGTACATTCTCCTATGTTTGAGGTATTTATCTCTATATCTCTGGTGATACTAATCAGATCTCAATAAATATAAAATGGGACCACCTCGGAAACGTATCCTACCTATTAAAAAAAGAATCATTTGAATTCGTTCACAATTGACGGAGAAATCGCGTAACATACACAAAAAAAAAAAAAACATACAGACGAATTGAGATCCTTCTCCTTTTTTGTGAAGTCGGTTAATAAAGTAGCGTATGTTCATCCTAATGCCATAAAGTATTATAGCATGAGAATTAACATACGCTACTACATAACAAACAGTTACTACTCCTTGTGAAATTTCAGTAAGATTGAATCGTCCGTTTAGCCGTGACAGATAGAGAGACAGAGATACAAATGCTTTTATAATTAGGCAGTCTGGATTAAAGGTGTGATCACACTCCACGTTATTAAGGTACGGACACACCGCAGCGTCCTGCTTGCGCGATTTAGGCGGCGATCAGATAGCGCAGTAGCATTTGTAACGACTGGTTCACACCAAACGCGATCAGAAAACTATTGAAAAGTACGATTTCAATTGAGATCGCGCCCGCAGATTGCTGGACGCCGCGGTGTGGGCGTACCTTAAAGGACTTGTGACAGTTTTTTTTAAGTTTGTATTACAAAAAACGTTATTTTAGATATGTACATAAAAGTGTCAAACAAATATTCATAAAAAAATCATAAAATTCTTTCCGTATTCAAAATAACAATAGGAATAAATTGACACATTTTATTTATGCGCATTAATATTTATGTTGCGGGCCATCCATAAAACGCAATAGCTGGAATGCGTGACCGAAATTATTGTGCCATTCAAAACCTCGACACTTTTCATCGATAAAATAGTAAATGTAAAAGATTTTATATTAGGTACTATTATTTATTTTGTCACATTAATTTCACAGTAAATATTTTATAAAAGTGAATAACGAAGTATTTTATAATAACTAATATTTACCTATTATTATTGATTTATGCTAAAGTCAGTTGAAAGTTTATTTGATTGTTTGTTATCTCTCCGCAGTCAAACGGCTTAATCAAAAACTAAAATTTTGCAAAGGCCTAGTATGGTGAGCTGTGAAAAAATACTTTTCCGTACAGACGCAGTTAAATACTACATGTTCATTTAGTATCAAAATAATAAAGAATTGTGTAAGTGGATTTTAGCGGGCGGTTTTTCCGGTAATATTAACCGAAAAATAATGACTTGACACAATATGTACCGCTTTTGGTTACCAGAACAAGATAATCTAATATGGAGGATAAAGGTAAGGCGCACCAAACTGAAATAGTGTCCGGCTTAATGTAGAAGACGAAAGTTTAAGATACAACCAGAACGGCGGTAGAATCACCAGATGGTAGAGTATGATCTGAGCTTAGTTGTGGACGTAGTAATGATATTCACATATCACAATCAATAACAGCAATACCGTCTAGCTACACTACTACTTTCACGGAGACTGTTTACACACTTGAAAAAACTATATTTATGCTATACTATATTATATTTTATTATATTATACTATGCTATACCGCAACCAAAAATATTTATCGCAAACAAAAACTAACTTTGTTTTTCATAGTGTTTGTATGAAAAACAAAGTAATATTTGCGGTCGCTTTATCTCAAAAACTGCTGACTATCTTGTTCAAACTAATTTTCGTTAAAAGATTTTATTGAGATCTACAAAACATATTTTTTCTAGATTTTTCACTCCTTTACCTCAGAACTCCCTCATTTACTAATCGATGGGGATTTTTTTTTAGAGCAAGCATACTACTATTTTTTTAGTCCAATTGTAATTTTATCGAGACCTAATAAGTACCTCCAGAAATATGGAGATAAACACCTCTAACTCAGTACTGAAAATTACTAGCGCGGCAATTGAAGTAAGTTTTATTTACGTTTTTCTTAAATTATTACTGTGATGATGTAGGATATAATTTTATTTCGTCCTTCAATTCTTCCTTCAATTTGTATCCGAACTCTACAAAGAGAAATACAAAGTTTGTTCACATTATCAAAAGGTACTTACCGACCCGTACACCACCGTTTACCATAGCCCGAAACTTTGAATACCTATTGCTGAAACTTTAGCCTTCTTGGCACAACTTGCTCCTTTGTGTCATTTTCTAGCAATTCTAATGATTTTTATGCCCGTTTGCACTAAATTTATGAATCGCCTTAGGTTGTTCATATATTACAAAATTCTTTAATTCAAATATTAAACCACTCCCGACTAACCTACTATAATCTGTTTATTGAGACCATTACAATAAGCCCAAACACGACATCTTTTCTGTAAGTTTGTGAGGAGTTGAGTATTCTGCAGATTCCAGGGGATACCCCAGCATCAAGTCAGTGCTAGCATTTGCTTACACTATCAATAAAGTAAGATAATGTTATGAATAAACAATTAAGAAGACCTATTAAAGTTGATTTCATAGCGCCATCTACTAGAAATAAGCACCTAGTCTTTAAACGGCTGAATGGATTCACATAAATCAAATCTAAGAACACTCACGATTAAGACACGTCTTATCAAACCAAAAAAAACTTAATCAAAATCGGCTTATGCGCTTGGGCGCTACGATGCCACAGACAGACACACACATACACAAATACACATGTCAAACTTTTAATACAATCTTTTTGCGTGGTGGTTAAAATAATCAAATCCGGAAATCAAAATCTTAATATATCTATATATATAATATCGTTTAAAAACTAAAAAAGAACCGACTTCAATGTTCATTTTCAGTACCAATTTTGAGATGTTTATCTCAATATCTCTGGAGATACTTATCAGACCTCGATAAAATTACCATGGTACCACACTTGGGATATCTCCTATCGAACAAAAAAAGAATAATCAAAATCGGTGCATAAATGACGAAGTTATCCCCGAACAAACATAAAAAAAAAAAAAAAAAAAAAAATATACGGTCGAATTGAGAAACCTCCTCCTTTTTTTGAAGTCGGTTAATAAAAGAAAGTCGTGTTAGTTACACTATTTATAACTCAAGAACGGCTTTACCGATATGGCTGAAAATTGGAGAGGAGGTAGCTTAGAGCCAGGAGACGGACATAGAATAATATTTATTTTGGTAAATTTTTAATTTTATTATTATTATTATTTTTTGAATGTGTGCGTGTTTAAGGAAACATCACAATGTTGAAAAACATGCTATTTGCATTCTCACCAAAATTCCACTGAAAATCTTCAGTGATTGATTGATTTTAAAATATCTTTATTTACAATATAACCTCTCTCTCTTAAAATCTTCAGTAAACACCTCATCTTTACTGAAGGTATGACTTAGACTAGACTTTTACTTGAAAACTGAGCTGAAATGTGACTCTGACCCATCTATCTCTACGACCAAAATTGATAAAAACTTGAAAAATTTTAAAATTTGACACTGGCTAAATACACTAATCGCGTGAAGACATAATGAAACTTAAAAAAAAATGTAAACTTACAAGCAATCGAGACAATAATAATCAATGCCTAATCAATTTTATATTTTGTCAGAATGTAGGCAAATACAGAGATATACAAGAATGTGATAGCCAAGTTATGAATGTCGTATACAGTATACAGTCTTATCCATAAGGCAAAAAATATTAGACAGATAGATAGATGAATACTTTATTGCATACCAATCAACACATTATAATCTAAGAAAAAGAAAAACTAATTAGGTGTGACAATGGGCGATCTTATCGCTCAGATCGATCTCTACCAGACAACCTTTGGATGGACAGGAGCTAGTTTTGAAAAATAAGCGGTCGGTGGCATACAATACCTTTAGTCAAAGTACTAGATGATTATATCCATATAATTACAATAACAAAAATACATATATACATATAACATTATATATATATATACATATACAATACATATAAAATATAAATATAAAAAATGTAAATTGTTAAACACAATCCAAAATTTCATCGTACCGACGGGACTCGAACCCGCACCCCTGGCAGAGCACCTGGACGTGTAATCCGGGGGGTGCGGGTTTGAGTCCCGTCGATACGATTAAATGTTGGATAGTGTTTAACAATTTACATAAATATAAAGTGTGAGACACTTCAAAGAAACATAATATTTGATTTACGCAGTGCAACATCTCTCGTCGGATTTGAAAACTGTAATGATTTCTTCCGAATGATTAACTTACGTAATAAGTAGTCATAGATGGCGCCACCAATGCATAATTGGGTTAACAAATGCAATCCACTAATTTCGTCGTATCGATGTATCGAACCGTGGCTTAATGGGCAGAGCAACTGGACGTGTAATCCGGGGGGTGCGGGTTCGAGTCTCGCCGGTACGATGAAATTTTGGATTGTGTTTAACAATTTACATATACAAATACATATTATATTTAGAGTGAAACTAGTCAATTTGTGATAGTGTTATATAATGCTTATATACCATATTTTTAAATATTTGCGGAGTTCGGGCTTCTCTGATGTTGACAGGAAGTGCATTCCATAGATGAATAGCATAAATAGTTATTCATTAAGTAAGTACCTATACTCATATAGAATTAAAATTAAATACTGGTGATTATATTTTTACAATCAAAATTAAACTCAATCGAACTAATTTCAAGTTAATAACTTATCTATAACAATAATAACATTGTTTCATTGCATGATGTCTTGCTGACACGCGGTTGAAGTACTTGATTGTTGTATTTTTATTATATTTCTGTATTGCCACAACTTTATTATTTACTTGATAATCAAAGTGCCATAATACATTACTGAACTTTATATCTCTTTTGTATTCATTGTATTACGTTCATAAAATCCTAAATTAAGTTAATCTAAAAGGTAACACGACATTCGTTGTCTGTTAGGTGGTACGAAGTTCGCCGGGCCAGCTAGTAGATAAATAAAGGACTCTTAGCTAATTTGCAAAATAAATTTTGAGATATTGATGTAGTTTTTTAGGGTTATATACCCAAAGGGTTGAGTTCTGAACCTAATTAAGAACCTCCTCCTATTTGGAAGTCGGTTAAAATAATCCTAATATTTCAACTTAATTAATAATACACAATGAAAACAAAAACAAATTGTCGCATTTATGACATGAATAAAGTTTACTTAATGTTAAGCATTATCTTCAACAGTGTTTATAATTATATGTCTGAAAGCTCTAACGTTTGATTTCCACAAGAATTACGGAGAACCGTTATGTCCTAGTAGGCTTGTTCTTGCTCGGTCATTAAAAAGATCGCTCCGAACTAGTACATTCATTCAGCTGTCCTAGTTCGGACTTCTAGTACTATTAGTACAGTAGGTCATAATTACTCAATTAAAAATAGTCCCTATGACTGTCACCATAATGTTCAAAAATAGCTGTTTTAAATAGCATAGAGCATCTCACTCGTTCGTTCACTAGTTACGATAACCCAATCATTCATCGTTAATTTCATTCCGTAAGCATGAGCAATTGAATCACAGACAATAATCGCGAACGAAGTATTAAATGTACTATGTACTAGTAGACTTACGG
Organism: Cabera pusaria; assembly: GCA_954871355.1. Taxonomy (NCBI): domain Eukaryota; kingdom Metazoa; phylum Arthropoda; class Insecta; order Lepidoptera; family Geometridae; genus Cabera; species Cabera pusaria. The sequence continues at coordinate 21,987,141 of OX940893.1, forward strand.
AATAGTTCATTTTAGTTCAGTGTCAAGAATTCATTCATTATTAGTACTTAGTACATGAACTACACAAGGCTATGTCCTAGACAACCTTAGTGTTGTCTCTAGGACAGAACTATTAGATATATTAGTTGGTTTTGAATTAATTAAAAGTCGTTATGTAAATGATATTTTATTCAACCATTATAAAATAATGTTCAAATATTCTTAATATTTGCTTAGAAAGTCTAAAATAGATGATATATTTTTGGTAGGCCGTTAGATGAGCAAATTTAATTTGTCTACGATTAATTAAATTGATAGCATCTTGTTATGTAGGTAAAGTAATTAAAAGTTGGGCAAATATGACATGAATGATTGTTTAAAAATCTTATTAGCGAGCTAGTGGACTGTATGATAGAAATATAGGTTTAGATGGAGACAAGTAAGTATATTTTTATAAATATTTAATTCTAAGAAAAATAGATAAACAGAACTTGCATCTCCTGGCAACCTGACAGCTAACTACCAACTAAACATCAAAATTCAAAAATATAAAAAAGTAAAGATATGATATGAAAGAAGGCCAGTCACCAACATACCAGACCCCTAGTGGAACACTAACTTCCCGTGGTGACTGGCTCTGCTTCCAATAAAATGAGTTTCCGGGCCGGACGCCGCAGAGTGCCACCTCTCGTGTGGACGTCCACTACGCGGACCACTCCGTCACGGCCTGGATATACCTTAACTACCCTCCCTAGGGGCCATAAGCCGCGAGGGAGAGTAGAGTCAGCGATGAGCACCACATCACCCTCGCCTAGCGTTGGTGCATTGCTGGATGGTCCTCTAGGTCGGAGCGTAGGCCGTTGGTGCATTGCTGGATGGTCCTCTAGGTCGGAGCGTAGGCAGGTACTCGCGAAGCCATCGTGTCCAAAAATGGTCAGCAAGCCGTAGAACCCTCCGCCAATCGCATTTGCGCACCAAGTCCGCATCTGTCAGCGTGCATGTCCACGGCGCCACTGATGAGGTGCCCAGAATGAAATGGAATGGGGTCAACGCCTCAGGAGAGTCAGATGAAGATGAGATGTATGTAAGCGGTCTTGCATTAATTATTGCTTCGGCCTCGAGTAGGAGCGTAGTCAATACTTCCTCCTTTATAGATTTATGATTTAGGGAGGCTCTCAGAGCTGTTTTTACAGACCGGACTAATCTTTCCCATGCCCCACCCATGAATGGTGATGCAGGTGGGATAAAGCGCCATTCAATTTTATGGTTCGTGGCAAATTCTTCGACGGATTCGTTGTGCAGGGATCGCAGTTCACGGGATGCTCCGACGAAGTTTGTGCCATTATCAGAGAATATGGTAGACGGGGATCCTCGACGAGCAATAAAACGCCGTAGGCTCATAATAGCAGCATCAGATGATAGCGACGTGACAACTTCGAGATGTAGCGCTCTTGTTACCAAGCACGTGTAAAGAGCGACGTAGCGTTTTTCATGGCGTCGAAGTATTGTGACGGTTATTGGACCAAAATAATCGAGTCCCACGTGAGTAAATGGTCTTTTGTGATGGTCTAGTCGCTCTGGAGGTAAATCGCCGGTCGGGGGCTTAATAAGCTGACGTTTCCACCTTTGACAGTGTGAACAGGCGTTTGCTACGCTTCTGATTGAGTTCCGCGCTCTTAGTATCCAAAACATCTGCCTCAGTTCATTTAACACATGTTCGTTGAAGGAGTGTTTCGCTTGGATGTGATGGTGCAGGATAAGAAGCCTTACTATTGGGTGGCGACCGTCTAAAATGATAGGCGACTTTGTATTCTCACTTACTCCTGGAGCAGACTTTACTCGGCTATCCAGTCGGATCAGGTTATCATCGTCAAGTGTCGGTGCTAACGTTGCAATGCGACTAGTCTTCGGTATGGGCTGTGTGGCTAACAAGGTTTTTAGTTCCTCGGAGAAACTGTCCATCTGGGCTCGTTGAAGTAGCATCTTCTCGGCTTGTATGATGTCAGATGCGTGAAGTAGAGAGGAAGATGTGGTGCTATCTATGTACAATTTCGAATTTGGAATTAATGGCCGAGAAAGTTTTAGTCGGAAAAGTCGCGAGCCCTGAAGAATGCGGGCGGTTGCGCGTAGCAGGCGCAACCATGAACTGAATCGCGTCGGGTTAGGTACCGGGGGATCAAGTAAAGGGACGTCAAAGAGCAACCCCACAAGTTCCGACTTTAGTTCGGAGTCTGGTGAGGTCTCTTCCACGTCAATGGCCAGTTCGGTCGGCCAAGTGCACGGTGAATCTAATAAAAACGGTGGTCCAGTAAACCATCTATAGAACGGAGTCAAATTTAGTTTTTTTGGTTTAGTGGCGTCGTCAGCAACGTTGAGAGAGGTCGGGATCCACCTCCAATTGGACGGATTGGTGGTTTCCAGTATCTCTCCCAATCTGTGGGCCACGAAAGCTTTAAATGTGCGAGCGTCACTCCGGATCCACTTTAGGACGGTGGTAGAGTCTGTCCAAAAAGTGACTGTGGAGGGCGTCATACGATGAGCACGCAGGATAGTTTGAGCAAACCGGGAAGCAATAAGTGCCGCTTGGAGCTCTAAACGTGGGATGGAGAGTGGTTTCAGTGGCGCAACTCGTGCTTTGCTACCGATGAGAGCTGTAGACACAGAGCCGTCATCATAGCTGAAACGCCAGTAGGCAACACACGCGTAGGCCTGCTCACCAGCATCAGCAATTACATGCAGCTGAACATCAGTGGGGTCAGATATATTCATATACCAACGCGGGATTCGGATGTCAGCGGTACTGTGCAACTGACTAAACCAATCTCTGCATTCAACCACAAACTTACTGGGTACCGGCGTGTCCCAGTCGACGCCTTCTCGCCACAGCTTTTGTATTAAAATGCGGCCCCAGATGATAACAGGCATAAGTAGACCAAGCGGGTCATAAACTTTCATTACGCTCGACAACAAGCTGCGTTTTGTCAAAGCGTCCGATGGCATCATCGTGCCTGGTCCTGCGCGAAAGCTTAAAGAGTCTTGACATGGATTCCATTTAACGCCTAGGACGCCAACCTCGTTGTTAGGAGGTAAGTAAACGTCTGAACTGGCGTCGCTTCTGAGTTCCCTCGGAACAAGGGAGAGTGCGTTCGGGTTGTTCGACGTCCACGCTCTCATTTCAAAACCGCACGCTTTATGTACCGTAGTTATGTCAGCGGCCAGCTGCGCGGCATCAGTTACCTTGGAGAGACTCCCAAGATAGTCATCCATATAATGGTTTTCAAGAATTGCCTGACAGGCGGCGGGGTAGCGACCTTTGAACATCTTTGCGTTTTTGTCCTTAATGTATAGCGCAATGAACGGACTGGATACTGCACCAAAAATCATAGATGCCATGCGATATTCTATAATAGCACCGTTCTTGTTACGCCAGAGAAAACGCTGTGCATCCCTGTCGCCTTTGGCAATTTTGACTTGGGGAAACATTTCTTTAATATCTGCATTTAGGGCCACAGCGCCTTCCCTAAAGCGAAATAGGATGTCCAAGAGTGAGCAGAGTAAGTCAGGGCCTTGTAAAAGTAAACTGTTAAGGCTTACGTTTTTCGTTAAGGCGGCCGCGTCGTGCACTACTCTTAGCTTCTTTTTCTGTGGGTGCATGACGCCAAAAGTGGGCAAATACCAACGGATAGTGCCATCTGAATTGACACAAGAAGCATTTGAAGGGAATCGTTTGTAGTACGTTTCCGGACTACACTCTTCGGCGTAACCCTTGTTAATAACATTTTCGATAAAATGTTGATAGGCTTCAGCAAAAACTGTGTCTTTAGACATTTGTCGTTCAATACCCTTAAAACGTGATAGCGCCTGCGGGTAGCTATCGGGTATTATGTTCGGTAAATCTGTTTTCCAAGGCAGACCAACTTCAAATCGTCCATCGTCAAGCTGACGGGCCGAAGTTTCGACAATGTCAATTGCTCTCTTTTCTTCGTCTGATGAGCGCGGTGTGCTCTTAGTTATTCCTAACGAGTCAATGTCATACTGACTTTTTATGAGCGCGTCTAGGTCGTCGCAGAGATAGTTGACAAACTCAAGCGGTTTAGATGAAACTGACAATGCACCGTGAAGAACCCATCCTAAGAGGGTTTTAGATGCAACAGGTTCATTTTTCTTGCCAAATCTAACTTCGCGACTCAAAGACAAGTGCCAGTCAGGAGCGCCGATGAGGACAGTAGGGCAAGCGTGGGTGTGCGAAAGTTCGTCGGATAAGTCTGATAGATGATCAAATTCCATCAAATTAATTGTGTTTGTATGATGAACGCGGAGTCCTAGAGGATTAATCGCTCGCGCGTGCTCTACTAAGTAGCGGTCGGGTAGGTTACGTCCTCGTATGTAAAAGTTTACGTAGCCCACGTCCACTACTTTCGTCATACCTCCTACACCCTCAATAAGGAGACGATCCTTACGGGTGGGTCTGACACCAATGCGCGCCGCCACGTCGCCGTCGATCAGCGTTGCCGTACTGCCCTCGTCGAGCAGCGCCGTTGTTTCGTACTTGCCGTTGGGGCCCTCGATCACGATTGGGAGCGTTTTCAGCAAGCCGCGGGGACGAGAAGTTGACTGCGATGACCCTGCCGTGTTGATAAGGAAATCAGACGTGTTCGTAACTTTAACAGACGACTCAGTTTCATCAACGTTAACACGCACAGTTGGGTTCGCGGAGGGTATTTGCACATTGTTGCATTGGTTGGTGGAAGTCGAACTCACGCGATCATCGACGGTATTGACTGACGCTGTACCATGAAGCAGTGAATTATGACGTCTAGAACACCCGTTAACTCCGCAAAGTTTTGCTTTACAGTTATTCCATGTGTGTGGATTCGACTTGAGACAGCAATAACATATTTTGGATTCCCGAACCCAACGCCATCTATCGTCTATGGCAAGAGATAAGAAAACCTTACAGGTTTTTATAGTATGAGGCCCCTGTTTACAATACGTGCATTCAGTTGTTTTGCTATTAGAGACTGTAGCGTGTACCGTCTCTTTTTTTCCAAAGAACTTCGTTGAGTGCGTCGTATTTTGTGCCCTAACAGCTGTACTGTCAAATACGTAATTATATTTAAGCTGCTTATCGGCTTCTGTTACGAGGAAGCGTGATAGCAACTCTAATTTTGCAACGTTTTGTTCTACAGGCATGTAGGTTGCAGCGAAATCAGTAAAACGAGCTCTGGTGTGTTCGCTTAGCTTATACAAAATGCAGCGAAGTAGCTCCGGCGAGTGTAAATAGTCGTTTTGATTCAATAGTTTTACAGTTGTTACGAAATTGCGCAATTTATTTGCTAGTAAATTTAATTCTTCCGGAGAACTTAACTTAGAGCTTCCACGTAGTTCGGCAACTTCACGGGCTACCAGGATCTCCGGGCGGGCGTAGGTCTGTTCCAAGGTGTTCATAATCTCCTGGGGGTCATGACTGGTCCACAGGAGTGACGCTACGGACTGGTACGCCGGGCCACAAACGGCTTTATTCAATCGTGTCAAGTTCTCTGCTGGGGAAAAATTCGATTTAGTTCTGTCGTAACTAATTTTAAAAGCCATCCATTGTCCGACCTCACCCGAGAAAGTGACGAGTTCGGGTTTCTTCGGGCGGTCGGAAAGAGCAGTAATGGCCTGGGCAAGTTGTGCTAAGGAGTTTGCTTGAGAATGGTTAGTCAGTGGTTTTTGTTTCATTGTGACATTTTGGTTGCTCTCGACATGTGCGGGCTTAAAACAATTAGCATTGTTGACGTCTAGTGCACGAGACGGTACCGTGTTGGCGTTGACAACTGACTGAAGAAGGAGTCCTTGGTCGTTACCCAAGGTAACAGTTAGTGCATCGCCAGGTGTGTCTCTATGAGCTAAAGTTGTCATGTTTGCATTTTGCTCGGAAACCCACGACGCAGTGCGTTTTTCGGTATCGCGATTAGAATAATATGAACCACAAGATGACTTATCTTTGACATTCAAAGCGGCGAGTTTTGCTTGTAGCTCTGTTTGTTCCGCTTCGGACTCTAGACGCGCAAGTTCGAGCTCGCGATCAGCCTGCTGTCGAACAAGTGTGCGTTCGCGCTCCACGCGACGTCGCAAGACCTCCGCTTCGACGGCCAGCATCTGCGCGCGCACTGTTGCAGATGAATGCGAAGAGCTCGAGCGCCCGCCCGCCGACTGCTTGCTGTAAAAACTATTTTTGCCGTGTAGTGTTTGGGCATTGCCGTCCTGATGTGCACTAGAAAGGTCACTTGTGTGCTTGACGGAGCCAGGTTGTGCTACGCCAGAAGATGTGCCCACAAGTTCTGTGACCGTGCTAATTGGCAATGCCGAATCACTTTCGGTAGTTGCGGGCGGAGTCGGCCGGGCGCCGGGCGGTGAATGCAAAACGCGGACACGCTGTGTCTGCTCGACTCCTGCAGCCGTCAGGTTCGCCGCGTCTGTTCTCTTCATACTACGTGTCTCCACCATGATCGTGAAAATTATCCGATAAATATGTTTGAAATGAAAATGAAAAATAATGTATGAAAAAATTTTGTCAAAAAATGACAGAGGAAAATTTTGTTTCGAAACGAAAAATGGTTTTACTTACGGCGAGAATGGACCAAATATTAGCGAGCTAGTGGACTGTATGATAGAAATATAGGTTTAGATGGAGACAAGTAAGTATATTTTTATAAATATTTAATTCTAAGAAAAATAGATAAACAGAACTTGCATCTCCTGGCAACCTGACAGCTAACTACCAACTAAACATCAAAATTCAAAAATATAAAAAAGTAAAGATATGATATGAAAGAAGGCCAGTCACCAACAAATCTAAAAAAACGGACTTCAAATGCTGCCCTAATTACTATAAAAAAGCTCATAGTCTTAAAACGGCTAAACGGAATTTCATAAATCAAAGCTAAGAACACTCCCGATTAAGACACTTATCAACACAAAAATAAACTTAATCAAAATCAGTTTATCCAATTGGGTGCTACAATGCCACAGAGTGACACACAGATACATAGATACACACGTCAAGCTTATAGCACACCTCTTTTTGTGTCATAGGTAAAAATATTCAAAAGGTCCATTAACTTAGGTTCAATTTACAATATTATATTCGTGCCACCTTGTGTTGTCCCTGTCACTTATTTTCATAATAGCTTTTTATAGTCACCAAAAATCTGCTACAAATATGATGAAAACGAGTAAACTGTTCCAAACTTTAAACATTAAATATTACTTTAAGTTGTTAAACATTTACGAGAAGTGAAAGAAACTGGCAGCCAGACAAAACATTTCAAAATTAAACTTTTAATAGAAAATAAACCTTTGACCACATTTAACCAAAAAATACGAGCGCATCTTATACATTTTTCATGTGTCTAGACGCATTTTAAAACCTTAATGCTCATAATAAATGTAAGCCCTTAAAATATGTTTGGAACTACCAGGTGAGATCATATGTTTTTTCTGAGTACCTGGACTTGACTAAAGAGGTTTCGAGTAACTTTAGTGATATATTGTAAACATAAGTGTAGTGATAGTAGTATGGGTGATCGTTGCAATTTGCGGTAAGACCTCTTGTCTTTGTTTTAACGTGTGATAATACTCAATACTTTATTGCTTATATAATTACTACTACTATTATATAATAAAATACAGTCTGATGCTGTAAAGCTAAACGAATGTCTACTAGTATATCGGAGTCCTGACAATTGTTAAATAAAATATGTTGTTGATAAAATGAGTTTGTATTCGAATTATTGTTTCTTGTAATGAAATTCCACTTTGATGCTAAATATCACTGAGGTTTACTTCGAAACCTCACTGATTTACTGACTAACAAGTATCAGATTCCTCTTTCAAAAGAGCAGACAACGCACAAGAATCACGTCAGTATTACCCCTAGCGGCAATAACCACTTACCATCAGGTGGGCCGCATGCTTGTTTTCTTCTCTATATTATTTTTTTTTAATTAAGTTAATTAGGTTAAGCAGTAAATTAGTAAAATGTGTCAATTAACACTTCTCTTAATATCTTTATTATGAGGGAGACACTTTGCTTTTTGTTCTTTTTAAATAGCGTTTACTATCACTATGTACGAGTATATAGATATATTGTTGAAATGAATTAGTGCAGCTAACATTTTAATTTAAACATAACAATAACGCACTATCTTTTCCATACATAATTATTTCCTTCAACTCGATTACCTAGCATACTGTGAAGCCCGCAGCAAAACAAAGAGTTGTCTCATATTACTACCGCACCCTGCCATTACCTAATTGAAGTTTGTTTCTTTGCAGGTAGCCGACATGTGTTACTTCAGTGTTATTGTGATAATCTTCAAGTGAAAGTGAAAAAGTGAAGTGGTAAAAAAATGAAGCTGGAACGGCTAAAATCACTGTTCATTGTGGTGTACCTCTCTGGAATTATTTTAGGTGAGTTTTTTTTTAAGTTATAGTTACTAGAACCACACAAAAAATATTGCGCCGATGTGAAGTAATGACATTTTCATGTTTTTAAACAGTTTTTCTAGCTTCACTTGAAAATAACTAACAAAAATTGTAATAAAATCTTTTAAGTAAATTGTAACCTATTTCAATTTTTTTTTAAATTTGATAATTTTTTTTAATGAAACTTTTCTTAAAACAGCTTTTAAAAATTGTTCTCCACATTATGAGTAGGTATTTACCAAATCTCAGCAACGGCTGAATTAATTGAGTGATAGTATCCGATCTACATTAAATTTGTATTTATACTATACAATTGAACTATACATAATTTAAATCGTTTAAAAAACTTAATAAAACCGATTTCAAACGTCGCGCTAGTCAAGTAGCCTGTAGTTAGGAGCATGTCGTCGAGATATATAAATGCATCGTAATACAAATGTTGATATTTTAAAAACGGCTTACCCTTTGAAACAAATACAGAATTTTCTAAATCGATTCCGGCATCTTCGAATAATCGGTGAACATACATTTTTAAAAAATCCAACGAATTGAGAACCTCGTCCTTTTTTGTGAAGTCGGTTAAAATAACTACTACACATTTTATTTCTTGGATAAAAAAAAATGTTAAAGACGGCAGGATGCCACTATAAATATAGCAAATAGCCGCCTGTTTCAAAGAAAAGTTTATTATCTTAGTAACCTGAGAAACATACAAAAATAATTTTGACGTAGGCATATATTATTGTATTGTGGGTTTTAGTTTTTCAGGTATAAAACTTTTGGTGGTTGGGTAGGTTGGAAGGTAGCTTATATTTTGATTTTAATTTCCACATACGAGGTTCTGTGTACGATTGATTAAACCAATGTTTGACAACGTGTGATTTGTTTTTGACCTTTTGTGTATATACACCTATTTTCATATTTCGTATATACATTTTTTTCACACAGAATTATCATTGACTATTTCTATATGCCATTGCATAGGATATATAATGCAGTTAGTAGAGTAGGATAGGGTAAGTTGTTTATTACTTTTGTATTCCAATCTGATTTAAAAAATAAAGCAAAAGTCAAACATTTAACCATTATCTATAACCTGATGTTGAGTAAAAATGCGACTTCATAATTTACAAACTATTTTTCAACCACTTACTGGTTGAGCTGTTTGTAGTTCGATCCCCACCCATTGCACTACTGACTTAAACAACAAGACAAGACTACTAGTAATGTGCAACCCAGATTTCGTGTAAGCTTAAAATATATATATATAAGATTAGTAAAACGGAAAAAAAAAATAGTTTAAAAGAACAAAAAAAATATATTTTATTTAAAAAAAAAGCGTGAGGTGTATGGTGTCAATAGTTATAAATATTTTATTGACAGATATGAGTAGAGTGATTATCATTTTGATAATATCTTAAAAGCACCCTACTCTTTTTTTTAAATATTTTGTTTATTTACACTATTATTAATTTATATTTATTGAAATGTTTAACACTATTCTTAATTTAAATTTATTAAAATTTATTTAAAAAAAAGAACATTTGAATAATTTTTTATCAAATTATTGTATTGTCATCGATCCTCGATAAATCTACAAAGTTTAAACGAAATCTTAGCGGTTGTCTGGAAGAGATCGCTACAGATAAACATGCACAGGTGAGATAGTGGTTAAATGCTAGCCTATGTGATATAAAAAAAGGTGGTAGGTACTGGTAAGTTAGGTAAAATGTATTTTAGTACTAGTAACACTACCATTTTACTATACACTGGAGTTATTTTATCAAACGTTTACATACAAAAACCTTAATTATAGAAAACGTTTTTGACTATTAAAAATCGCTTAGTACTTACAGTCTAAATAATTTAATAGATTTAATATTACCATTTCCACCTTAACGAACTTTGAATATCGATTCCGAAAAAGGTCACTGTCTTGAAAATAAGTACCTGTAATATTAACTAGTAACACTAGATTTTTATATTAATAAAACAAAAATAACAATCACTATAAATTGTTAATTAAGAAATCTCATTTCATAGACAAATATTATGTCATAAATATCACGCATGATATACAGCGAGCTGCGCAAAGGGCTGTGCTCGGAGTCTGTGGAATTGAATTAGAAATAAAGACAGAAAAACAAAGTTATCGACAAAGATGATTAGCAAGCTGATGTGGCAGTAGGCTCGTCGTCGTATCATGCTGATAATCGTTGGGTTTGAAATGTTTGGATATATATAATATAATATATATATTTTTATTAATATATGTGTGTATGAAAGATTGACGAAACAGATTTATGAGATGTGTGTGAATGGGCCAGTTGGTAGAGGCCGACCTAGGCGAACGTATCACGACCAGATCGGAGACGTTTTAAAAAAAGGCCAAGTCAAAAGTACCTATAACCGGCGAGCATGTATGAAGACGCTCATGAAAGTGGAAGAAGCGAAGGAGGTATGTCAGGATCATAGCATGTGGAAAGAAGTAGTCTCTGCCTACCCCAACGGGAAAAAGGCGTGATTGTATGTATGTGTATGTATGTATGTATGTATGTATGTGTGTGTATTACGTGTGACTGCAAATAAGTGTGTAAGAGAACACATTAGATGTTTGGCAACAGATTTTCTAACTTGAGAGTGGTAGCTGTCCAGGCGGACACGAGATAGTGTCCTACCACCATGCGGGGGTTGTTGGTTTCTTAACGATGTTTTTTCTTTTCCGGAGGGCAACTGTGAAAAGCGCACACATTTTTCGATGGAAAAATCCATTGGTGCATGGCAGGGATTGAACTCGGTACCTCTGGAATCAAAGCCGACCATTCTCCTACTTACACCACCGGTCCTTCAGTTTCGTTAATATATTAGTTTACTTTTGGTTTCCGCTAAGATCTTAGCCGTTTCGGGCGTGACCACTGCCGGGTTAATTCGGTTCTTGTTCAAAAGTCGGTTGTCCTACTTTATCCCCAACAACAACAAACAAACAACAAGACGCATGTTCGATATAACTTAATCTAAAAGGGTATCTTCATATTACACTCTCGGCTTAGATTCTTATGTAATTTTGTATGAAACTTAACTTATGTTCTATCAAATAATTATCGTAAAATGTATAAAAACAAACTTTTGGAACAATTACCTGCTGAACATTTAGAGGTGATAGTATATTACGATACGTGTGACTTAAGTAGTCTATTAATTCACGGCGTGAAGTTACGTCGTGCAATAATTGACTATTTAAGTCACGGAAAAGCGTGCGTAAAGTGCGGGTTTGGGTCACACTGTGCTATAAATGTAAGTCATAATACCTCTTTGAAAAGAAAAAAACCCGTCTAGTGCAAGTTGGACTCACACACCGAGGTTTCCGTCCAAACTGCTTAAACTAGGTTAAGGTACAAACTTAACTTTGTAGTTCGATCCATAGAAAATGTATTGCACCAACCGCAAATAATAAGTTTGTAATAGTAAGTTCACCTTTCTTTTGTTATATAACTAAATATTTACGGTTTTCAGATTTATTACTATATAAGTGCTTCAAGACCTTGTTTCTTGTCAAAATTCATGATTCTAGGTCAACCGGAACCTATAGGTTTTGATTTCCTTTTGAAATCGCAAAAAATGCGAAAATATGCGACTTAAACGCTCATATCTTTTGATCAAGTTGACTTACAAGTTAGATATTTTCACAACCAAAAGAGACGGTAGCCCAAGTATTTAATATAAGTTTCAACTTGATATCTTTACGCGTTCCCGAGAAAATTTGGTATTGACAGACGGACAGACAGACAGACATACAACAAAGGATTGCTTTTTTCCTTTTGAGGTACGGAACCCTTAAAATCACACAGGTTTTACGTGTTTTATTATTATGTAAATATTTCGGATGGACCAGCTGATCAAATGATCACTAATTTTCCCAAAGTTAGGTGAAAATGCAGTTTAAACTGAAACTTGAAACCTGCTCCCCTGGAAATAGAAGCCAGCAAAATAATATGAAACACGAAAATACCGATGATAGGTGTATTATGAAATTATAATTAAGATAACAAAGCATAAAAACTTAAATAAACCCTCCACACATCCGCACAATAATATCAAACGTCCTCTTTTATCTGAAGTCGGTTGAAAGTGTATTCTTATCCTTCTCTATTATAGTCTTAGTAGCTGATCCCATTAATAGAGTTACCCCCGGATGAAAGCTTTCCTTTTAACATCTCTATTGCATTACATCGTATAGTTTTGTTCTTTGTCGGTAGTTCTTTTCCCTGAACTAATTTACCGGATTGTAATGCTACTTTTTAGGGTTCCGTAGCCGAATGGCAAAAAAACGGAACCCTTATAGATTCGTCATGTCTGTCTGTCTGTCTGTCTGTCCGTCCTTATGTCACAGCTATTATATTCCGAAACTGTTAAGACTACAGAATTGAAACTTGGTAGGTAGATGTATTCTATGAACCGCTTTTCGATTTTTATACAAAAGTAAAAAAAGTAAAAGTTTAAGGGGGGGCATCCCATACATGGAACTGAAACAAAAAAAATTTTTTTCTTCAAACCTATACATGTGGGTTGTTTATGGATAGGTCTTTAAAAATTACATTGAGGTTCCTAAAATCATTTTTTCTCAAAGTCAATCAATTGAAAGATAGGCGCATCTAAAGTGGTAAATTTTGTGCCGAGAGAGGGGGGGGGGGCTCTAACTTTTAAACTATGGGAGTAAACAATCTAAAAAAAATATATGCTGTAGATCTCAACAAAAACTAACAAAGAAAATTGTTAGTTTTTATGTTGTTAGGTTTGAACGAGATACAGCCAGCAGTTTTTGAGATATGGCGACCGCAAAGATAACTTTGTTTTTCATACAAACACTATGAAAAACAAAGTTAATTTTGTAGTTGCGAAAAATCATAGTTATGCAATACTTAACTGTGTTACGGAACCCTGCGAGTGCGAGTCCGACTTGCACTTGGCCAGTTTATTCTTTTATCCAATTGTGTACCAGTCAAAACAATATCCAAATAATCCAGCGATTCCAAAACAAAGTACTAAATAGCGTCGTAAATGCACCATGGTATATCAGAAACAATGACCTCCATCGGGACCTTAAAGTGAATGACGTTATTAGTGTAATTTCAAAATATGCCGAAGCTCACGACCGTAGACTTCATCACCATGTGAACGTTGACGCTATCCAGCACCTCGACAACACGGACATAGTGAGAAGACTGAAAAGGATAAAACCTTTTGAGTTAGATTACTCTAACTCAAAAGGTTTTATCAACTCAAACTCAAAAGTGACAGTAAATTAGTGAACACTGCTTTCAAAGAACATAATATAATTTAAGATTTAATTTAAGTTTAAGATAATAAGTTATAATTTAAGTTTAAAAACTAAAACAACCAACTTCCATGCCCCGCGAGTCAATTTCAGTAGCAAGTTTGAGACGTTTATCGTCATGTCTCTGGAGATACTTATCAGATCTTGATAAAATTACAATGGGACCACCTCGGAAATGTACCCTACCGATTAAAATAAGAATCATTCGAATCGGTTCACAATCGACGGCGTAATCTCGTAACATACACACAAAAAAATATGGGGGAGTTGAGAACCTTCTTTTTGGAAGTCGGTTAAAAATAGTACCTTTGCCTTAATAGAGACAATAAAAAAGTACAATTAGGCACATTCTTAGTTAAACAATAATTAGCAGTTCAGGTCAAATGTAAATTACTTTTTACTATTAAGACTACATTGTAATATCATTGTATAATAATCGATGTGTCATTATATTGAAATATTATTTAAAAAAAAAACAATTGTGCATGAAAATGACATTGTCTGCGCATGAGAACTATATGACAGAAATTCTTTATTCAACCGACTTCGATAAAGGAGGAGGTTTTAATTCCAGTGTTCATTTTAATGAGTTTTACCTTAGAACATGTGTTAGAATTTATTAACCGATTTGGAAAATACGTAGTTTTTTTATTTGAGAGAGTAAACTTACAGTTTTTTTTTAGTGTATCCAGCTTGTCTAGTGAGGCAGTCGATGGTGAAACGAGGCGCTACGAAAGTTGAAAGATGAACATCATACTTTCTGTATGAAACTATTAAAATAATTAGTTTTAATTATGTAACCGTCAATATTCATCATACGCACAGCGAAAGAATGGAATTCTCTGCCAGAGTCTGTTTCCTAGGTTTTTGTTAAGATACAATCCGGGGGTCTTCAAATCACGAGTTAATAGTTAACCTCTAGGCTAGCCTGTTACATTGTCAATCACATTGTGGATGCAAAGTTTGACTATAAGTATCTCTAAAATAAAACTGGCCAAGTGCGAGTCAGACTTTTGTCTCGCACACGGAGGGTTCCGAACGCCATCTAACGAATATCGAACGAACTTCTAACACCAACTAAGTAAAATAACACTAAAGCTACTTCTACTCGCCAATAGATGTCGGGAAGTGTCATATTTTAAGTTGATTATCGATAAAGTTGATTATTGAATACACGAATAAAAAAACATTTTCTGAAAATTAATCCTAGCTAGATCGATTTATTGCCCCCGATTCAGATTCAGAGATTAAGGTAAACACGATATATATCTATGGATTTTCATAGATGGCGCTATCGTAAAAAATACGTTTTTTTGTTTTTAACCCATTTATTTTTAACTTTGTCTGTCTGTCCGTCTGTCACCAGGCTGTATCTCATGAACCGTGATAGTTAGACGGTTGAAATTATCACAGATGATGTATTTTTGTTGCCGCTATAACAACAAATACTAAGAAGAGAACAAAATTAAAAATAAATGGGTTTAAAAGAAAAAAACTTGTTTTTTACGATAGCGCCTAATGCTATTTTTGTTTTCATTAAGAATATTTTGGAAGGGAAATAGTCTCCCCGAGACAGGGTATCCTAGTGGGGAGCCTATTGCTCACAGCGATATTTTATGTAAAGCAAAATTCTGGAAATAAACATTATTCTTAAACATTATTCTTATTTCTGTTGCCGCTATAACAACAAATACTAAGAACAGAACAAAGTTGAAAATTAAAGGGTTTTAAACAAAAAACGTGTTTTTTACGATACAATACGATACGAAATTAATTCACCTCGACGCAGCTAGATGGCAGCACAGGAAAAATTAGCACGCGCAAGCGTTTCATTTGTTAAATTTGTGGGCCTCGGTAGATTTGTTTACTTAGTTAAGGTTTCATTTCACGTATGTAGTGTTGTTGTTTTTGCAGATCGTAGATCGAAATAAAACACTGCGTGCCTGTTATTCACTGTATTGAGAGATGAAGTCTTTTTGAATATGATTTACAGAGAGTTAGTTATTAACACTAAATATGCGGAGATTACAGAGTTACACAATTCGCACAACGAAGCCATTAAAAAAAGGAATAAGAGCGTACTTGACAGCTAGTCGTAATGTTACCAACATATAAATTAATATGTAAAAGGTTTATGGTTTATCCACACTACAATACTCTCACCAAAACTAAACCTTTTGTTTACAAGTACTTATTTTATACATACATAGCTCTCACATATCTAAACGTTGTTAAAAAAAAAGATGACACAAAATTATAGAAACAGTACCTCAATTAAGAATATACTATGATAACAATACACATCATAAATGTTCAAACAATACATATATGTTCAAAGAATCATGATACTATTCATACACACATAGGTATAAAACTTATTTTATGTTACTGATTTCAGACTCACAACACCAATTTTTATCCGTAGGTACTGAAACTGTTCTTTAGACAAAGCTTTAGTAAAAATGTCAGCATATTGCTCTTTAGTACATACATATTTTAAATCAATTTGTTTATCCGCATACTTCTCTTTTATAAAGTTATATCTAACATCGATATGTTTGCATCGTTTGTGAAAATCTATATTTTTAATTAATGAAATAGCACTTTGATTGTCAATATTTAAGCACACTGATTCTTGTTTATAATCACCAATGTCTATTAAAAGTTGTTTAACCCAAACAGCTTCTTTTGTAGCTAAACATGCAGCCATAAACTCGCTTTCAGTAGTAGACAATGCCACACTTTGTTGTCTCTGTGTTGTCCATGTGATGGCTGCACCATTTTTGATAAATACATATCCAGATAATGAGCGTCTCGTCATAACATCTTTAGCATAGTCTGCATCACAGTAAGCCTCAAGCTTATTTAGTTTTGATACGGTATAGCACAGACCATAATCTTTAGTTTCCTTCAAATACCTCATTATTTTCTTGACAACATTCCAGTGTGTGTGATCAAAACAATTCAAAAATCGACTCACCAGGCTCACTCCGTACATTATGTCGGGTCTACTCACAATTGCCACATGCATTAATGAACCAACTGCTTCACGGTACGGGAGACTGACATCTGGTGCTGTGCTGCTCATCTCTAATGTTGTGTGAGGATCCACTGGAATGTTTGTGCCATTAGCATTAGTCATATTAAACTTTAAGAGTAATTGTTCGATGTACTTCGACTGATGAATGAAGATTTCTCTGTCAGTTCTCTCTATCTCCATCCCAACAAAAACTTTCGGTTCAAATGATTTAATATCATAATTATTCTTCAAATCAGTCAAAATGCTATGCAGGGTATCCTTTTGTTTTGAAATTAATATTCCATCATCCACATACAATAATAAATAGACTTTCTCATCATTTACATGGCCTATATAAACACATCTGTCTGCATGACTATTTTGAAAACCAAATTTCTTTAGAGTTTGATCAAATTTATGATTCCAGCACCTCGGCGCTTGCTTCAGACCATAAAGTGAACGATTGAGTTTACATACCTGGTTTGGTTTCACATTCAAACCTTGTGGGGGTGTCATGTAGATTTCCTCGGTTATATCTCCATAGAGAAAGGCTGTCTTGACATCAAATTGAACCATTTGGAGATCATGCTGTATAACTTCTGAAAGTAAAATACGTACGGAATCATATCTCACAGTCGGTGAAAATGTTTCTGTATAATCCTTTCCTTGTCTTTGTGCACATCCTTTGGCACAAAGTCTTGACTTGTATAGTTGACCAGATGATTCCTCTTTTATTCGAAATACCCATTTGCAGGTGATTAATTTAGCTACGGGTGGCTTCTCAACTAGACTCCAAGTATTATTTATGGCATGTGCCTTCAACTCTTCTTCAATAGAGTGTTTCCATTTTTCAGCTTCTGCACAATTTGGTGATATAGCTTCACTATAAGTTTCTGGAATGCTAGTCATATTATTAATATCATGTTGCGCTGAAAGGAAAGAGTTTCCTTCTTTCATTTGTTTAGATTTAGATCTCGTTATTATATTTCTAGTAATCTCTGGTGAACTTGTTTCATCTTTCTCAGGTATATATACTGATCCATCACAAGAGTCGAAGGATCTGTCACTATTCTCTTCCTCTTGAGTGGAATTTATATTCTCTGTTGTGTTTTCTGACAATGGCATTATAGTGTAGTTCCTCTTAACTGAATTTTCCAAAAATATTACATCTCTACTTACTACAACTTTTCTTGTCTTTGGATTATATAATTTATAACCTTTAGTGTTTTCACAATATCCAATGAATTTTAGCTTAGTGGATTTTGGATCTAGTTTCTTAGATTTTTCTTTTGGAATATGCATCATTGCATCACAACCAAATACTTTTATATGTGAGATGTTTGGTTTCTTACCAGTCCACTTCTCCTCAGGCGTTGAATGTTGCAGTACTCGTGTCGGACATCTGTTAGTTATATATGCTGCAGTCGCGATGGCTTCTGCCCAATATTGTTTCTGTAATTGAGCATTTATAAGCATACATCTAGATCTGTCTAATAAAGTGCGATTCATTCGCTCCGCCAACCCATTCTGTTGGGGCGTATAGGGAGTGGATGTTTGATGCAAGATTCCACATTTTTGCAAAAACATTTTAAATTCATTACTGAGGTATTCTGTGCCATTATCAGTTCTTAACTTTTTAATTTTACAGTTAAGTTGATTTTCAACCAAGGATTTATAATGGGTAAACTTTTCAAAAACTTCAGATTTATGCTTTAGAAAATAAACATATACTTTCCTGGTATAGTCATCAATGAAGGTGACAAAGTAACGGGCGTCTCCTAGAGATGGTACTTCCATGGGGCCGCATACATCAGAATGGATGAGTTCTAGCTCGGATTTAGCCCTGGAACCTTCCACTGGAAAGGGAGTTCTCGTTTGCTTACCTTCAGCGCAGGATTCACATATTACCTTTTCTTTGTTTTCTATTTTTATACCGGCATTTTCTGAAAGTTTCGATAAATCTTCAAAGTTCAGATGTGCCATTCTCTGGTGCCACAGATAAGCATCACATTTATCTGCTTCAGACATGTATGCTGTTGTATTTTGAATATTCAGCCGGTACATGTTGTTAGTCAGGGTAGCATCGGCCACTTTAACTTTATTTTTGTTGAATATTTCACATCCCTGTTTGTTAAATTGCACATGACAACCACTTTGTATCATCTGACTAACTGATAGGAGGTTTGTGGCTAACTCAGGCACATACAAAACATTTTGAACTTGTATTGTGTCTGCAACACCGTTGTTGATAATATTCAAGTTCACTTTCCCGCAGGCCTTCACTGGTAGTTTCTTGTTGTTGGCTACCTTTATACTTGTAATCGGAGGTGAGATTTCATCATAGAGCCAGTCTCGGTGCATTGTCAGATGCATAGATGCTCCGGAATCAATATACCAGCCACCATCATTACTTGTAGAAGCAGAAAACACGGCCACATATCCCGTGTCATCTTTCGGCTTTTGTTCGTTCTTCTTTTTATCTCGGCAATATCGACTTATATGTCCATAACGGTTACAAACATAACATCTTGGTCCTTTACTTGCATTATTATTTTTCTGTTTGTTTGTGTTTTGTGACTTAAAACCGTTGCATTTATTCACATATAATGCTGTAGACTCGGAGGTTCTTACATCTTGTAGAAGCTTAGTCTTCACTGAATCTGAGGTGATTGCCACACCGGAACTTTCGAGGGCCATTATCATTGGTTGATACACATCGGGGAGCCCCGCTAGCAGCAGAGTTCCAAGCCACTCGTCTTGGACTGAAAATCCGATATTTCTCAGTTTGTGGGCAGTTACCATAATTTTAGTTACGTAATCTTCAATATTTTGACAACTCTCGAGCTTCGTAGTTATCAGATCTCTTAATAAACCCACACGTCTCGTAAGACCGTTATCATCGAAAGCTTTAGATAGGTTATCCCATACCTCCTTGGGACTTTTTGCGTCTTGCACATGAATATAATTAATGGGATCGACAAGTAAAATAATTTTGGTTTTTGCTTTCGTGTTCAGCTTTTCATCTGTTTCGGTGCCTTGCACACAATCCCATAGTTCTTCGTGTTCTAAGTAATTTTGGACGGCAAATTTCCACGTGTTGTAATTATCACGTCCAATAAGCTTTTCTATAAGCGTCATCGCGTTGGAGGTCATACTTTTATAACAATTTCGAGTCGGCAAGATAGGCCGGACACGTTTTAAGGTTAGGCACGCGGTACATTCGGTGTCTGGGCCAATAACCTGTTGTTTTTGCAGATCGTAGATCGAAATAAAACACTGCGTGCCTGTTATTCACTGTATTGAGAGATGAAGTCTTTTTGAATATGATTTACAGAGAGTTAGTTATTAACACTAAATATGCGGAGATTACAGAGTTACACAATTCGCACAACGAAGCCATTAAAAAAAGGAATAAGAGCGTACTTGACAGCTAGTCGTAATGTTACCAACATATAAATTAATATGTAAAAGGTTTATGGTTTATCCACACTACAATAAGTGTACACTGTACAGTATTGAATAACATATCTTCAATTTTCAGTAAAATCAGTAGAAAGTTTGTCGTACGAACACTCGGTCTTCCAGATATTTAATTATATTAATTACCTTTGTGTTAATAATTACTTATTTGGTAAGAAGTTCGTGGCGTTCGGAAATTCGGAACCCTCCGTGTGCGGGACAAAAGTCTGACCCGCACTTGGCCAGTTTTATTAAAACTGTTAATCGAGACTTAATGGATATTATGCGGAGACATGGAAATAAACATCTTAAAATCGTTACTGAAAATGACTCGCGCAACATTTAAAGTCGGACTATAGTTTTGAAATGATAAATGATTTTAATGTGAGTTAAACTTTAGTGAATGGTTAAAAATAAACTAAACACTTAAAACTGTTTTAAAAGTTGTACAACTTTAACCTTCATCTACTGTGACATCTTTTTATTGACATAGGTACAAGCAATTGCAAAACATTATTCTGTTAAAAAGTTGAGCTAAGTAATACACACATAAAATCACGTCTTTTTCCCGTTGGGGTAGGGAGAGACTACTTCTTTCTACATGCTACGATCTTGACATACCTCTTTCGCTTTTTCCACTTTCATGAGCGCCTTCATACATGCTCGCTGGTTATAGGTACTTTTGACTTGGCCTTTCTTTAAAATGAATTAAAAGTTATGATAAATAAATTACGGTATTACCACGTGATACAAATACAGTCATAAATAAAACAGAGAGAGGACAACGTGGCTAAAAATAACTCAGCCAAATACAAGGTAGCCCGTTTGAGAAATAAATAATGAAAAAGTTTATTTGATCCCCGGAGACAGTTTCAATATTTGATAGTCTTTTAAATATGTACACTAAAGATATTTTGGACCACTGAGCATTCTGAGCAGGTTTAAACTTTTGTTACCTTTGCTCATTATCCTAAAACGTTTTGAATTAACCAATGAAATGACATTGATTTCTATATTTTTAAGTATCTAAGTTCATTTTATGTGATGGGTTTAAACGAATTTGTACTATTTTACCTTAATATTCCAGAAACATCTCTTAGTTATCGGAGCTGGCTTTCAAGTTTCTTGACCGTATCTGTCAGTCAGCCAGTGATAGGATATATTTTTGTCCGCTTATATATCTTCTTCTTTATTATTACTACATAGTATAAAACAAAGTTGCTCCCGTTGTCTGTACGTTTAGATATTTTAAACCATGCAACGGATTTTAATGCAGTATTCAGCAATAGATAGAGTGATTCAAAAGAAATGTTTATGCGAATAATTTAATATTGTTATGTGTTAATTTGTTGAAATATGTTACGATAGCTGTTGTTAATGATGTTGGAAGATATCAAGCTAACTGTGAGCTTTTATCAAAAATGCTGTCCCTTCTATTGAAATATAACAAAATAATGTACCTACTCTACACGAGAACAACGTTAGTACCTATATTGTACCCGTGCGAAGCCGGGGCGATTCACTAGTTGTATATATAACTATAAACTTATAACACTATTTATTTATTGCACACAAAATGGAAATCAAATAATATGATCAATATATTCATATGAATTAGTATAATAATACTAATAATTACTGTACACCAAATCATCTATGACTAACAAAAAAAAACCATGAAAGGTGGTCTTGTAAAAAACTTTTCCTTATTATTGTTTTTCTGTGGGTGGTGTTTCAAGTACATATCTGTATCGTTTAACAGAAGGAAAAATATCTGATATCAAACAGCTTCAAAATATGATAAAAACAATATCCGAGACATTTCAGCGACCTTTTCTGTAAAATCTTGAGACTTAATTTTTACTCCTACAGCCACTAAAATAAAACCAAAAACAGGGTTGTATCCAGTAAAGTTCGCCTCACGACTCTACATTATCGAGTTTGAGTTCTTGCGCAGACGAAACTTTCTAGAAGGGATGGGTGATAAAATTACCCTCAATTTATTCCCCTGTCCGGCCATTCGTAGCACCCGTGCGAGAGTGATTTTGGGCAAATCTCCCTGAGATACAGACTAGTGGTTCTGGTTAAAATATTTGCTACGGTTGACTTGATGCTACGGTGAACGTAGTGATTTGGATTTTAGTATTGTTTGCCAATTTTCAACCCTCGACGCAAAAAGATGGGGTGTTATAAGTTTGTATGACGGCGCGCATGAAAGTGGAAGAAGAAAAGAGAAAGAGGTATATCAAGGTATGTGGAGAAAAGTAGTCTCTGCGTACCCCTACGGGAAAAAAGTGTGATGTGCTAAGTTTGACTTGTGTATTTATTTATTTTGAAGACCCCAGGATTGTAGGTACTTACCGAGAAATACAGACAGAAATCAGTAAGGAATTCCATTCCTTGGCGTTACCTATTAGGAATGTTGAAGCTACATATTTCGTATGGCAATTTGGGCGCCACAGAGAGACACTCTTAGACAGATACCCTCGTTAAACTTTATAACACCCCTTCTATTTGCGTTGGGTGCCAAAAATTGAAACATTTTTATACTTCTTGTTTACATGCACGTAAAATGTTAACTTGCAACTTAATTTAATGTTTACACGCATCTAGGTAACTTAAAATTAGTTAAAATTTACGTGACTACTTGACATTGGCTCGAGCTATTCACTGGCAAAGATATGTCAACGTGTTCGCCTAGTATTTATATTTTTAGAAGACGGATTGGAACTGTTGCGTTATGTGGATGGAATCACAGATTTGTTTTTTCTGTGGATTTGATTTTTCTGAATGATGTGTCTTGAGAGAGGTATTTGGCTGGCAGTAGACTATTAATATGGTCATTATGATGATGACGTTATGTGAGTTGGAAAGGTTTCTAAGTTAGGCAAATAAGCCTATTCATTTTCTTCCTCTAATACTGCTATCATTATATTCTACTAATGCTGAATTGTATAATCATCTCGTTTATTATTCCATTACGTTTTTTACACATAATAAAAAGCCATTATTACCCTCAATTAGAATTCCAATTACCACTTCAAACTTCGCGAATTGAGTTTACTCGACCATTAGTTTGATCTAACTCGAGATAGTACTCAAGATTGACCTCGCTTTACTTTCAGAGACTTTTCTCTTTACACAAGCGGTTTTACTAACTGTAATTAGATTTACTGAATTTACTTTGAAGCAAAGACTTTGAAGTTGCCGTGCCCGGAGGCAGGTGGAGCCTTTATCAACGTGCCTGTCCCTTTTTCAGATGCACAGCTATGTTTGTGTTTGTTTTACTCAATTTTTGTGCGAAATTGTCAACGTTGCAAATTGGATTTGTTTAGTAAAATCTTGGGGTTTATTGGAACGATACTGATTTTCATTCCGGTTTGGTGTTATTAGATTTTTGGGAGTCTTTTCGCTTGCTTCGATTATTGAGTTTGTAACGAATTGTATTTTTTGAATTGTGTTTAAAAGAAGAATCGTTTAGTGTTTCGTTCTTTATTTTATGTTTTCGATATTCATTTTAAGTTTAAAATATGAGACAGATTTTCATCGCTAAATAAAAATGTAATGAACAATTGACTATAGAAGCTGTATTATTTCATCATAATTAATTATTTATCCGACTTCTCTAAGTACGCTTACAAACATTAAATAAACACACAACAACTCAAATAAAATAAGCAATTCAGAGAACAAATTTCACAACATATGCATTCAAAAGTTAATAATTGTTTGTACAAGATGAAACATTGAACCCTACACCCACCAAAAGTTTGCTAAGTAACAGTCTACGTCACAACTGGCAATCCGCCTACGAACCTCCAACCTTACATTTTCATAATACCTTTTAATTCCCGAAAATGACTACATTAAAGACTCAAACTGGAAAGATTTACACGTTGTTGAGATTTAGGGAAGTTACAAGGGCATGTTATGTTTATGTAAATACCCTGATAGGAGTTAATGTTCTGAATTCACGCAATAGTCTAATATAAGGTGCTGCCTTGAAGGAAACTCAGCTAAAGCCCACTCAGCATTATTAAAATAATCTCACGGGAAATCTTTGTGATAAGGTATTTTGACCATTTTAGACATTTACTTGGTATTAATTACGTAGAATTTTTATAATTCAAGCAAATGTTATAAGGATAACAAGTTTTCCAAATAACTGAATTAAAATAGAAACAGAACCCTAAAAAGTTATTGCTTTTAGAAAAACTATTTAAGGTACGGCCACATCGCGGCGCCCTGCGCCCTGCGGGAGCGATCTCAGTACTTTTCAATTGTTTTCTGATCGCGTTTGGTGTGAACCAGTAGGAACAAATACTACTGCGCTATCTGATCGCTGCCACGCACGCAGGACGCTGCGATGTACCTTTATCCGCTTCGTGCCAAACGTGCAACTTTTAAAATTTAAGAGGGTTTTAACAACTATAAAAAAATGATTCAAATGTTTCGCTAGTAATGTTCAGTACCAAGTTCGAGGTTTATCTCTATCTCTAGAGATACTAATCAGATCTTTGGGAAATTTAAATGGGACCATTTTGAAATAAACTTCTTTCAAACACAACAATAATTATTTAGCAAATCAAGAACAATATTATTATAATTTATGAACGTATAAAACGAAAAAAACCGACTTCACATGCCGCGATAGTCAAAGTATAGATAGGCTCATTATAATCATGTCATCAAAGTATTTAAATTTGCTTATATTTTTTATATCCATATATCCGGAGATGATTGTCAGATCTCAATAAAATTTGAATGGGACCAAACGGGAGGCATAATCTCTCAAACAAAAAAAAAACACATCAGTTAAGACTTGACGGAGTTCTGAGGTAACACACGTAAAAAAAAAGAAGAAAAATGTACAGTCAAATTGAGAACCTCCTTTCCTTTTTTGTGAAGTCGGTTAAAAATAAAAATATTTCTCAACCTAAATATGATTATATCAGAATTCAGCTGACATTCAAAGTAAGTAGATAGCATTTCATCATAACTAGCTATATTCTGCAGCTTTGCCATCGCAAAATATTTATTCTTTTTTTTTATACTTTATAAACTAGCGTTTGACCACTATCTCACCTGTTGGTAAATGATGATGCGGTTGAAGATGGTAAGCACGCTAGGCCTAGAATGGTATTATAATATATAATTAATTATATTAATTAATGTTCATCATCTGTAAGCCAAATAATATCATATAAATCTGGTCAACAGTGTTTGCCTTTTGGAGGAACAACACAAACATCTAAACATACGAATTGACGGTTAAATATTAAGGCGGACTTGTAACGTTTTTTGTAATGTATCATTCAAGGCAAGCTAAGTTTCAAATCGGCGATATTGGCTTCGACCGCTTGACTCAAGAGTGCTCCGTTTGCCACGTTGTGGTTGCGTTGACGTGTCAACCTGCACTGTCTTGTTAGTATATACATATATAGATTCACATCGAGAGGATTAGCTCACTGTACTGACTTATGTAACGCGTTATAAAAACTTGATATATATTACAAGTAAACGTTGAAAGTGTATCCCTTTATTGGTGAAATTACGCAGCTAGAGAGAGCGTCTACTAGAAAGAGAGAGCTAGCTCAATAAGGTCCAACTATATATTTTTCATTCATTTGTAAACAGTTACAATCAGAGTAACTTAAATGTTCATCATCATCATAATCAGCCCGTGTCAGTCCACTGCTGGACGTAGACTTTTCCCAAGAAACGCCACTGAGCCCGATCTTCGGCTCTTCTTATTCAGTCACTGTCTACCGCTTTGCTTAAATCGACACTAGAATGTTCGTTTCATTGTAAGAAACGTTTATTTTCAATTAAAATGGAAAAATTAAAATCAGTTTGCGTAGCTTCCGTAAACTTTCCTATGAGAAGGCCGTTAAACATCGACAAACAACCTACCTGTTTGGTAGGTAAGAAGAACTTTGAAATGTACTATAGGTACATACATATCTCGTATATCTATAGTACGATTCACGGGCATATGCCCGTGAATTTTATTTATAATACTAGCAGCACCTGGAGATTTCACCCGCGTAGTCCTGTTGGTTTAAATAACACTATACGTTTCCGAGCACTGTAAGACCTCATAGTGTCGTTTGTGAATACGGGGGTTATTTTGGGACCTTCGAAGACCTTTTTAACTAATGGCTGTCATTGACATTGCACAGAATATCACTCCAAAGAACCTTCGTCAATTCATTTTCCCAAACGCGGTCTCCACTCCACGACTCGTTTACCCCATCGGTTATTGGTTCTGCGACAAATGTGACCGCCAACCGCCCCACTGCACTACCACTTCAGCGTGCTTATCCTGCAAGCTATGTTGGTCACTTTACTTCTCTGCAGAATCACTTCGGATCGGATGAAACTCCCCTAGAAGAAACTCTCAATGAAATACAGGGTATAGTAAGTAGAAAGTGCGGGAAAATACCTTAGTACGTTCATCTAGTTAACCGATTAGTATGCAATATGCGTTATCCGTTTTTTTTCTAAACTGCAAAACAGGCTTCTAGAAGTCCTTGTTCTGGGTACTGAAGTCAACAAAGTTAGGCCAGGCCTTATTCATTCGTAATAGAAAGTAAGTGAATTTTAAAGTATTTAATGGAGGAGTATTTTACCCTACTGTGGGACAGTAAAAAATAAAGCTAAAATAGGTAATTTTATTATTAATGTAATTCAAAATAAAGTATTATTTTATATCGTAGGAT
Organism: Cabera pusaria; assembly: GCA_954871355.1. Classification (NCBI taxonomy): domain Eukaryota; kingdom Metazoa; phylum Arthropoda; class Insecta; order Lepidoptera; family Geometridae; genus Cabera; species Cabera pusaria. Next base: position 22,014,127 of record OX940893.1, read on the forward strand.
GTGCTACCCAAAAGGTGCTAGGTGAAGTCAGCTGTCAGCCCAATATAATGTTACTCTTTGTGTCAGCCTTCAGCTAGTCTTCGAAATTTATCTTATTTCGAATATTATGTTTAACTTCCTATATTTATATTTATCTACAGTTTTTTTCAAACAAGACCCTTTTCAAACATAGGAAACTCCTTTGTTATCCGACAAATAGTTTTACGACCCATTCGAATGTTCTTGTTACTGGCTTTAGCAACCGTAGTATGTAAATAGTACATAAATCGGCCACCAGTGTACATTTGCATTACCTTGAAAATAAGGGGTGGTCTCTTATCAAAACAAACTGGTATCAAATGAGTTAGACGTTAATTGAAATCGATTTTGTGTTACGATGATGGATTAACAGTTGCTTTTACGCCGTTTATTCAGCTTCGTGGAATTATGAAAGAACGGTATCAATTTTATATGTTTACTTTCTTAAAGGAGCCTTCGAAAAACAAAAGACTTTTCCTTTTGGTTTTCGTTAAGGTATTAAGGTAGAATATTTATAATTGAAATGATCTTCTGGGCTTATTGCGACCAGAAAATATCTGGTGGGATATGATGCACATTGCAGATAATCATACATTCTTATATAGTGGTAGGACTTCTGCTAGTCCGCCTAGGGCGGCTAGGGCGGTACCACCACTTTGCCAATTAATTTTCAGCCGTGAAATAGGAATGTTTTATTAGTTGAAATGGCAATAGTGAAATTACAGGGCATGTGAGACACAACATATTTATGTCTCAAGGGAACAAACAAGCGCAGTGCAGTGACATGCAAAATTTTAGACTGCTCGAATTTTGCATGCCGTTGTATCTAATTGGTAGACGTCATCGCTTACCATCAGGCCAGTGTCGTGCTTGTCCTGTTATATTTAACCGCAAAAAAATCTCACCTGGAAGCCATATATGACCGTTCGCCTGAAAAATATAGCTCCCACTACTTTATCATTTTACAACAACATTAATTACAGCTTTATGTCTTCAAGCTTGTCTTCAAAGCAAGAGGTCACCGGTTCAAATCTTAGCACGGGCGTTCGTTCACAGTTGGTAAAAAAATATTATATTGATGTTCCTCCTGACTTGCCACCAAATAAAAAGGGTAAAATTAGTTATTATTCAAAAAAAAATTAAACCGACTTTATATCTCAGGCACTCAAATGCGAAAAAAAAATTACTTAATATAATTATTATAAGCGCTACCCACTTATCTATTTGAAGTCGGTGCCAGCCAAGTCTAATAGGTAGTAGATAGATAATACCTACATGTACCTACTTACTACTACTACATACATAGTATCTATCTACTATCCAATAGACTTGACTGGCAACGACTTCAAATAGATAAGTGGGTAGCGCTTATAATAATTATATTAAGTAATTTATTTTTCGCTTTTGAGTGCCTGAGATATGAAGTCGGTTTAATATGTTTTTGAAAAATAACTTGTTTTACCCTTTTTAGTGCAAAACAAGTATTAATTAAATTACATGCATCTATTAAATTTCGTGTCTGGGCCGTTATACACTGACGGATATATACTTTGGGAAAATTTCAAGTATGTACCATCGCGTACAGTTGTGCGTATCCAGTTTCAAAACATTTTCGGTTGCAAGTGTCGATTATTTTTCCAACCAATCAGAAGAGCCAAAACCAAAAAAAAATTTTCTTACCAATCAGAGGAGCCAAAACTAAAAAAAAACATAAATTTTGGCTTTGTCCCTTCTTGTCATTGGTCAACAATGTCAACATATACAGAAGCGAGATGCCAATTCAATAAGAGTGCACAGGAAATTATTCCTTAAGGTGGATACGCACAAATGAAGGCGATTGTACCTATTACGGTTAAGAAGATACAGATCTGTAAAGTGCGCACATATAGACACACGGACGGACGGACGGACGGACGAACGGACAACAAAGTCTCAGAAAGTGTTAATTTGGGTTCGGAACCCTAAAAAAATGTCTTTAAATGCCGCACTTGTGAAAATATTCACTAGTAATAATGATGTCATCAAGGTATCAAAGGGCAGTGTCCAAAATAGCCCTGTGCAATTAAAGCATCTAACACACACGATATTTAATTGTCTATTTTATTACAATAATTCAAAATACTTTTATAACACGGACTAGTTGTATTCCAAAATGAATATTAAAAAGTATTATTTGCGATTATTTACATTAATTGCCGCCATATGGCCAACGGAGTACTGAATCACTTTACTACGTTATAAGAGGCACTTCCCTATATTGTTGATATCCGAATTATGAAAGCACTGTGTAGCCAACCTAACAACGGAAAGTATTATTTACGTAGAAACTATTATTATAATCTGTGGTATTATTCTTATATATATATTTTTTGCAGTGTTGATTGGTACAAAGTACGTTCATAATTCTGAGTTATTTAATTATGTATGCAGTGTCGCGGGACTAATATGGCCGCCATCTTCGCCAAACGTCATGTCATGTCAAAAAATATTAGGTATGTTTAAAAAAGTTTGCACCCTAACAAGACTTTGCTCGATAGAACATTCCTGTGAAGGCAAATTATTTATTATTATTTATTATTATTTATTAATGATGCCGTGGTACCGAGTTCAAACCGCCGTGCACCAATGAATTTTTCTATCGAAAAATATATGTGCGCTTCTCACAGTGGCCCTCCGGTGAAGGAAAACATCGTTAAGAAACCAACAACCCCCGCATGGTAGTAGGACATATCTTGTGTCCGCCTGGCCAGCTACCACCCTCAAGTTATAAAATCTGTCGCCAAACATCTAATGTGTTGCGGCAGCTGTCCTTGAAAGCCAGTTCCCATTTTAGGCCTAGCGTGCTTACTTACCATCTTCGACCGTATCATTACTTAGCAACATGTAAGATAGTGGTCAAACGCTAGCCTATAATATATTTAAAAAAAAGGAAAAAAATAATCATCCCCACCTTTATTTCTATCTCGCTCACAGTTACCGTAAGAATATCTGTCTAAAACCAAAATCAACGTGAAGAAAGATGTAAAAATATTATTCATGGTCATATTTTTTAGTCTTTAAAAGTATATGCAATAGCAACCTCCATTGTGTATAATCTTCTTGGGACTTTTCTACTAAAACCAGTACATTCTCCTATGTTTGAGGTATTTATCTCCATATCTCTGGAGATACTAATCAGATCTCGATAAAATTAAAATGGGACCACCTCGGAAACGTATCCTACCTATTAACAAAAGAATCATTTGAATCCGTTCACAATTTATGGAGAAATCGCGTAACATACATAAAAAAAAACATACAGACGAATTGAGAACCTCCTCCTCTTTTGTGAAGTCGGTTAAAAATAGCTTACCACCATGAAGAAAAAAATCGGCCACCATAACCTTATGATGTTCCGGCAGCATACAGCCCTTGAGAATTAACTTTATGATTATTCTAGGACTGATGATGAAACTAAATCGCTAGGATTTCATCATCTTCGACCACATTATCGCTTATCACCATGCTTCTTCAAGTATTACCATACCAGACTCGTTTCATATAACTGTATTATTAAGATCCTTCGGATATCAGTGCCTGTATCACCTGGGCGTAAATTATTTGTAACCCCCCCCCCCCCCCCCCCCAATTTGTGATTGATCTTGTCTTAATCGAGAGTTTCCTTAGATTTCATTCATGAAAATCCGTTCAGCAATTTTAAAACTATGAGCTTTTTAGGGTTCCGTAGCCGAATGGCAGAAAACGGAACCCTTATAGATTCGCCAAGTCTGTCCGTCCGTATGTCACAGCCATTTCATTCCGAAACTTTTAGGACTATAAAATTGAAACTTTGTAGGTAGATGTATTCTGTAAACCGCTTTCCGATTTTTATACAAAAATAAAAAATATAAAAGTTATAGAGGAGGCATCCCTTTCATGGAACTGGAACAAAAAAGATTCTGTAGATCTCAATAAAAACTTTTAGCGAAAATTGGTTTGAACGAGATACAGTCAGCAGTTGTTGAGATATAGCGACCGCAAGTATCTTTTTTCATACAAAAACTATGAAAAACAAAGTTATTTTTGTAGTTGCGAAAAATCATAGTTATAGAATACTCTACTGAGTTACGGAACCCTACGAGTGCGAGTCCGACTGACACTTGGCCAGTTTATTTTCTAGATGATGTCGCTAAGACATACATTTTTATAAGTCTGATCAATTCGAAATTCGGTATCTTCTTGCTTCAACGATATTGTAAGAACATGGTAGCATTGACCAGAAGCAGGGACATCTCCTAGAACTTGCAGAATAATTAACTTTTCACCAACTTTCAGCAGACATGTCGAGCTTGGGCTAATTGGAATGGATCAATTAACAAATTATACATAGATCAGTCGGGGGTAGTTTAACATTTTGAATTTAAGTATTATAGATAACCTAACTTATTTGCTACCTGTCTCAATTTATCATTTAATTGGTCAATTTCAGAGAAAAGTGAACAGTTCAGTTATATTCAGCTCTAATTAAATGAACCAAACTCATTATACAATAAACACCATTGTTACGAGTATACTTTAATCAAAAGAGTTATTGTGGTAAATAAAAAAGATATCGTATACTACAAAAAAAAAAACAATATGCTAGAGTCTACTAACGAGCTAAAACCAACAAAACAGTTCTTGTTTTATTACAGGGTTATGGATAAAGGTGAGTTTGGGACGAACATTTCTAAGCAGAATATATAATCACTGACCCTGGAGAGACGAAAAATCCTGCCACAAACATGCGCTGTGATTTAAAAGGTAAAAGGTAACCTGAAAAACGTTATTTAATTATTAATTAAAATATATGCCGTTGCAATTTTGTACTTTAACATTTTTTTTTATATAATCTGCATACAGTCCACAGCACTGATATTTATGACATACTCGTATGTGCTTTGGGAGTATCATAAAGTGGCGTATCTTAGTCACTTCCCATCACGGTGGACGATCAAGGGTTCTTCCTGCAGGCATCGAAGAAACCAACGCAACAAGCGTTCCCATAACTATTCTGATTTCAAACAGCAGGAATCGGTTTTTTTTTTTCGATATATATGCACTTTAACAATCACCAAAACTAACTACGCGGTCACAGACCTTCAAAGGGCGTCTTGCTCACACCGATTCTCAGAGAACATTACCAAAATCACTACTTCAAAGGCCTTGTCCAGGTGCGACGAAAATTATGGACGTGTGTCGCGCACACATGTGAACAGTGTATACACTTGTATTCATACCTTATGGAGAAACAAAATAAGATAGTATTTTCTATTCTAAATTTCACACAAGTGCTAAAAAATAAAAAATAAAAAGTAAATACGTGTTTCAGGTTTTTTCGAAATTCAACCCCTGAGAGGGTGAAATGGGGTAACAAAGTGTGAAACTCAATATTGATTTAGATTGCGCTGTAATTTGGTATACAGTTGTTGTTATGACGTTAGTATCTATTAAGAAAGGATTTTCCAAAATTTACCCCTGAAAGGGATGAAACGGGGGTTCAAAGTTTGTATGGAGAAACAAGATAAGATAGTCTTTTCGATTCGAAACTTCGCACAAGTACTTTAGTAAATAAATAAGTCAATACGTGTTTCAGGCTTTTTCTAAATTCCACCCCTAAAAGGGAAAGTGGGGTAACAAAGTCTGAAATCAATATTGTTTCGGATTGCGCTGAGATTTTGCATGCAGATAGTTATTTTGGCGTAGGTATCCGTTAAGAAAGGATTTTTCAAAATTCACTCTTTAAGGGTATGAAGTGGGAGTTTAAAGTTTGGGTAGTCATTTTATTCGACATTTCACACAAGTTCTTCTGTAAATAAATAAGTAAATACGAATTTCAGGCCTTTTTTTAAAATACTACCCTAAGAGGGAGAAGTGGGTTAACAAAGTCTGAAAATCAATATTGTTTCGGATGGCGCTGAAATGTAGAATGCAGATAGTTGTTATGGCACAGGTATCCGCTTAGATAGGATTTTCTATAAATTCCTCCCGGATATAACTTATTATTATTAATTATATATATAAACTTATAGATTTACTTAAGTACTTCTGTAAATAAATAAGTAAATACGTGTTGCAGGATTTTTGCAAGGGGTTGGTAAAAAACTCTAAAAATCAATATGGTATTAATCATAAATCAATTTTCGGGTTTTATAAATATGAATCCCTATTTCCCTTATATAACTTGAAAACGGGTGAGCCAATTTGGCTTTCACTTCTTAGATGTATTTTATGATAGAAAGGTGTTTACAAAATAAAAACTTTAGTAAATAAAAAAAAGTCTTTAACGACGAAGCCGCGGGGCACTTCTAGCGAGATATAAAAGCAAAAAACGGGTAAAGTTAAACAACTTAGCTAGCTATGTGTAAATAACTGTATTAGCTCTAGTCAACCAATAATCAAAATATCAAATAATTTCTAAATACTTCCAAAAGTCTGTAACTCAAACTCAAGATACGCTTTAATTATTAAATTAATTTAACTTAAATTAAGTCTTTCGACGCTTAATAGCCTCAATAAAGATCGTGTTTACCAAAGTGAACCTCCATTATTACTTGAAATCGGAATTGTGATAAACATCTATTCGAATGAAAACTTGGGAAGTTATTCATAGACGATTTGTTTAATTAAAAGATCAAGTTGTAATATTCAGTAGTTATTCCATTAATTTATACTTTCAGTAATAATATGTTGAGAGTCTTCAAAAATAATTTTTAGTGACGTCTGTATCTTTTTCTTTATTTGTCGTGTATGGTTTCTTACGAATACTAATAACATATGTTGTCAGTTTCAGTATTATACAAATCAAAAAATATATTTTAGTGGTTTAAAAATAAACTGAACCAAATTTAGCTTTACCTAAAGGTTTGTACATAAATAGGTTTCCATTAATCGTCCCTTTGTTTAGAGGCCAATATTTTTTCCTCCTCTATCTTCAAGATGAAAAAGACATGAGACAAAGACTCAACTAAAAGCTAATCTAAGCCTCAAGTGGACTAGTGTTAGTATTCCACGCACTCACGTTCATTTTGCTCCACCGCTGACAGCAGATAAGAGCTACGTGCTACGTCTGTCGATGACACGTCGTAGCACTCATAACCACGACTAGACCGCGTAGATGTTGAAATCTCGTAGCACTTTATAAAGTCGAGGTAAAAAACCCACATATATTTTGTATTTTACTTTAGTTGCGATATCTTCATTTTATCATTTATATTCAGACACAATATAGCTACTTGCTTTAGTATATAGCTGTTACAAGGAAAAATAATATAACACCAACAGGTAATAAATAAATAATATATGAATGATATTTGTCGATAGTTGTATTAGTATGATGAATGATTTGCTGGAGAAAAACCATATACGAATTCTATTATAACTAGGGATCCATAAGTTTCGAACTAAATTTATCAATATCAAGATAAATGCAGAATACTTAATTTGTTTGCTTCCTTATTAATGATACTTACTTAAACATAATAGATAATTCTTGAAAACTAAATTAAAAGAGGATACTAATTCTTTTGTGACTTAAATATAATTATCATAAGCTTAATTTATCGTGGTCCGCATTGTCACATAACATAAGTCCACTGTATCGTCACAGTTATTGTACATAACACCATCATTTCGCTTATAAAACCTTGACTCAGGCGGCATGTGAAATCAGATATTATTATGTTTTAATTAAATCTTGTGTATGTCACTAAAACTGCGCCCGTTACCAGACAATTTGATGTTAAATCTCACATGCGCTATAATTTTACCCCGCTTTATAACCAAATTCATATACGAGTAGTATGTTGCTATAGAAACGCATGGATTGGCTTCGCGGAACGTTTCCCAGATGAGTTGTAAATAGTTAATATTCAAAGCTCTGCCTGTGATGAATGCGAGCGTCTGCTAACGACGCGGTGACGCAACGCTCATGTTTCTAGATGTATTCCACGACTATTATTTGACTTTGCTTTACGATAGACTATGCTATACATATAAAGCTAATAAAATTATTGCAAATTATTACTTACTGTCTGAGCCCCGCGTCTTCCCCATGGAATAAGTATCGTATGACACATTCCACCACTTGGCTATGCCAATGTTAAGTTTGACCTAAAGAGGTTGAAACTATAATAAGCGTGAAGGTGGTTGGTACAGTGTTGAATCAGGTCAGCCTTGCAAGATCCACTTTGACAAACTTTGTGAAATGTTAAAACCTGCCTGTTTTGACATCCATTGTCAACCCTGCTCCTGCCTGATCCAAAAAAATATCGAAGCCGATGTTGTTATTTCGCATTTGTGCACTCGCTCGTTCGGACCGTACATGTATAATGTATTGTTCTTCTTGAAACCCAAATTCTGATAAAGTTCTGTGTGAATAAAGGCAATTAAGTTGTGTGACGAGAAATGGTTGGTAGGATTTTTGTATAATAAAACATACAAAAAAAAATGCTACGTTAGTTTTCTTACCATAAATATAATATATTGCCGTAGCTGTTCTATAAACAGCAAAATATAAGGGATTCAGGTGTGCAATAAGGTGCCTAGTTTCTACAAAGATTTATGATATTAATCACGCCTTACACCTTCCCAGTTCTAGTAATTTGTGCTCTCTCGTGCACTTTATGGCTATCAGATTTTACTATTTTCAAAGCTTTTAAAGTAAGAGCTCTTTTCATTTTCGAGTAGGTGCTGATGTTTTTTATGACTTGTTATTTTTTTCATGAGTATTTATTTGCAGCTTGAGGGTGGTAGCTGGCCAGGCGGCCGCTAGGTATCGTTCTAGTATTTCAGTTTCTTAAAGATATGTTTCCTTCACTGGAGGATCACTCTGTCACCTCATCAGACAATTTCTATCTACTGCTGAACATAAGCCTCTCTTATGGCACACCATTGAGCTTTTAGCTATTCGTTTCTTGGCGCTGCCAGCTAGCTTGTGTATATCATCGCACCATCTAACTGGAAGGCGTCGTACACTAAGTTTGCCGAGCCGTGCCTACTACGTCTCTACTCCAGAACTCGTCTACTCCAATGATTATCGGTCTACGACAAATGATGTGTAAAGATTACTTTAGTACTTTGATTTGCTGACGAATAATTTCATATCAAATTCCTTTTTTTTATGAATGATAGATATTAAATATTACTTACCTTGCTCATATCCTGGAATAGGTAGTACATAGGATACATTTCAGCGATGGCTAATTCAGCAAAAGCTAGTACATCTATATAAATGCGAAATGTAATTCTAGATGGATATCGATTTCACTTATATTATATGTTTCCGCAGCATCCCAATAGACCATGGCCACACACAACAGACACCATCAAATGAGCGAATAGGAGAAAGGTGCGCTGTAAGTAATTGGCTTAAATGCGCAAGAGATTTTTTCACGGTAAAACATAACAAATTTTAAAATATGACGTAAAAAGATTTTCGTTAGAAGTTGACAGAAAACGTAACGGTTTTTGACACAAAACGTAACGCTTTTTGCTAACGAGAATTTCACTCATAAATTTCCATAGGGGGCCTTATATGAAAGTAAACTCATAAGGAGTAAACTTCAAATACATATTCTAACCTTGACCTTAGAATAAAATAAATAACTTAAACTCAAACACTTCCGCTAAAGAAAAACATCTGACACCACTTTTTATTTACTCTCGAACCTAATTCAGAGAGTCGTAACAGAACAATAAAATGGCAGTAAAACCACCTCAAACTAAATAAAAGGTAAATAGAAATTGTTTCTTAATGTGCTCGCATTTTATTGCGGTCTACAGCGTTTTACGTGCTAATTAGAAGCAATCAACTGAGGAGTAAAATGTTTCTGTGACTCAGAAAACATGTTGATTTGTTTAAGGCAAAGACGTTTTATGTATCCCTTAAATAAGTACCGTCCTAGAGTATATATATTTTTTAAGTTACCCGAAAAGTCACGATCTGGCTGCGTGACCTTGTTCCTAAAGAAAATCGTTATTCACAAACAAAACCTAGATCAATTAAATACACACGAAGACAGTCGTTATTCCAAATTCTACAGAAGAAAGGTTTTGTTCTTGTTTGCTTAATTTTTAGGATGGGACAATGTAATTATAACACTTTATCGTCCTTTCTCAAAGTACTATTGTGAAATGTAAAATGGGATATTAAACAAAACACAACACAAACAAAAACAAGTTATAGGACGATGGTACCATATACAATCATCATCAACCTATCTCTGTCCACTGCTGGACATAGGTCTCACATATGACACGCTACTGAGCTCGATTTTTAGCTCTTTGTATACAGCCGCTGCCAATCAGCTTGCGTATATCATAGCTCCATCTAGCTGGAGGGTGTCCTACCCTACATTTTCCGAGCCGTGGTCTCCACTCTAAAACTCGTCTAACCCGACGGTTATCGGTTATACGAAAGAAGTGCAGATATCATATATATTTAATTTGTTTTAATTATTATATTTTTAAAATGGAGCATTCAATTGTAGGTAGTAAGATTACAGTAGTTTTATACTAGTTATGCAGGAATTTAATTATTTTCTAGATATCAGCTGACTTTTAAATAAATTGTGCTAAATCTTTAGCAATATAAAAAGCAATTCATGTTGCACGAAACCTAAAAGATTAAGGAAGAATAGATCAAAACACGTTTATTTTATAAGCATTGAAAGCATATTTAATTTATTCAGCATAATCTAACAGTACTCGTAAATAATTTTCTTGCTACTTCGCTCAATCAATAGCTTTGTTTATGATTTCATCGCGTCGTCCCAATCTGGCCGGTTTGCCAACTGATCCAATTTGGTCCACCTAACGATATTCAAACATTGTTCAATGTAATTTGATTAGAATCAACCTATAACGAGACCATAGAATTAAATTATAACCGTTTAGGTATCGTATTTCTTTCTTGCTATTTCGGTCGCATTGTACATACATAAATCATTTATAATTTAGTCGGTATAAATAGTTTATTTTGTTGCGCCATGTAAAGTTCATGGTTGAACCTAGAAAGTAAAAGTCAAAAGGCTAACAACCGTTATTGAGGAATTAGTATATTTGTGGTATTAATATCAATCGAATCCATGTCAATTAACTAATTAAAAACTATTTTTTGACGCGTCATGTAAAGTTCATGGTTGAACCTAGAAAGTCGAAGTTAAAAAGATAACGACCGTAATTTAAGAATATTTAAGTGTATCTTTGGTACTAATGTCAATTAAATCAATGTATATTATTGGTAATTAAAAGCTACTCCTTAACGTTGGAGACATTAAAAAGGTGATGTGGAAAAGCAATATGTAAGAAACATGCTAAGATACTGAAAAATCTTTCGTATTATTTTCATAATATGAAATGCTGATTGAATAAAACATTAAACATCTATATTGCATGGTGGTAAGGCACTATCTAGTGTCCACCTTGCCAGCTACTAACCTCAAGTTGAATAATCTGACATCAGCTACCCTTGAGAGCCAGTGCTGTTCTAGGCCTAGCATAAAAGCGGCAAAAGGATTCAGAGCCGTGAGCACCGTCTCAAAGTCGCTAATTTATCGGTTTTCCGAAGTGAAAACTTCTTAAGTGGCGTTGTGAACTTTATGGGATGGGTAAAATATGTTAAACTCGCGTCAGGACACGTGAACTGATCGAAAATTCGTAAGACGGAGGGAGAGTAGACCAAATGCACAACGTTGATGTTCAAGTTTTCACTTCTGCCGTCACTTCCGGAGTGCAATGCACACTTTTTTTAATCGAATACATTTCGAAGCCATTGCCAAGGAATGGACTTACTTGCTTGAGTTTGAGTTTCATTGAAAGAGCGCCTTAAGGTATTTAACTCGGGAGTAAATAGGTATCTTCTAGGCAAGCGTGCTACATCATCAGGTCAAGCGCTGGCCAATCAATGATAAAATAACTGGCCAAGTGCAAGTCGGACTCGCACTCGTAGGGTTCCGTAACACAGTTAAGTATTCCATAACTATGATTTTTCGCAACTACAAAATTAACTTTGTTTTTCATAGTGTTTGTATGAAAAACAAAGTTATCTTTGCGGTCACCATATCTCTAAAACTGCTGACTGTATCTCGTTCAAACCAATTTTCGTTGTAAGTTTTTATTGAGATCTACAGCATATATTTTTTTTAGATTTTTCACTCCCATACTTTAAAAGTTAGAGGGGGGGGGGGGGAAACACATTTTACTACTTTAGACGCGCCTATCTTTAAAATGATTGACTTTGAGAAAAAATGATTTTAGAAAACTTAATGTCATTTTTGAAGACCTATCCATAGACACACCCCACACGTATAGGTTGGAGGAAAACAAATTTTTTTTGTTTCAGTTCCATGTATGGGATATATAAAAAACGAAAAGCGGTTCACAGAATACATCTACCTACCAAGTTTAAATTCTGTAGTCCTAACAGTTTCAGAAAAAAATGGCTGTGACATACGGACGGACAGACAGACAGACAGACAGACAGACAGACAGACAGACAGACGGACAGACAGACATGACGAATCTATAAGGGTTCCGTTTTTTGTCATTCGGCTACGGAACCCTAAAAAGCGTGCCACTAACCTCAGCCTCATTGTTACTTACCAACAAGTGAGATACTGGTAAAATGCTAGCCTGTGTACAATAAAAAATATGAATTATGTTATATATGTTATTATGTATGTTATATATGTTATACCTGATTATGGGGATCACACATAATACAGTTACGTGCCGAAGCTCGCTACGCGAGGAACTTGCCTTAGACATGTCTCCTAGCAGGGCTAGCATGGCCTTATCCCCGGGGGAAAGATAAAATTATTTCCCTGTTTTTCGCCACTGACAGGAGATCAACACAACAGTTTAAAAGCTTGGTGAAGTTTAACCCCGAGTTTTGATTTGGTTCGTATTAAAAAGTTTAAAACAAACATATAAACTGGCCAAGTGCAAGTCGGACTCGCACTCGTAGGGTTCCGTAACACAGTTAAGTATTCCATAACTATGATTTTTCGCAACTTCAAAATTAACTTTGTTTTTCATAGTGTTTGTATGAAAAACAAAGTTATTTTTGCGGTCGCCATATCTCAAAAACTGCTAGCTGTATCTCGTTCAAACCAATTTTCGTTGTTAGTTTTTATTGAGATCTACAGCATATATTTTTTTTAGATTTTTCACTCCCATACTTTAAAAGTTAGAGGGGGGGGACACACATTTTACCACTTTAGACGCGCCTATCTTTCAAATGATTTACTTTGAGAAAAAATGATTTTAGGAACCTCAATGTTATTTTTGAAGACCTATCCACAGACACCCCACACGTATGGGTTTGAAGAAAAAAATTTTTTTTTTCAGTTCCATGTATGGAATGCCCCCCCCCCCCCCCCTTAAACTTTTATATTTTTTATTTTTGTATAAAAATCGGAAAGCGGTTCACAGAATACATCTACCTACCAAGTTTCAATTCTGTAGTACTAACAGTTTCGGAATAAAATGGCTGTGACATACGGACGGACAGACAGACAGACAGACAGACATGACGAATCTATAAGGGTTCCGTTTTTTGCCATTCGGCTACGGAACCCTAAAAAGAATTGATTAAAAGAGCTGACTTTTAATCAATTGTTAATAATTGTCGAAAAACTTTACTTATAATTTGCCTTCTCCGCCAAACAAAACACGGATAGGTGAAAAGACAAAATAGTCCCCTTTCCATGCTAGCCCTGCAGAAAAAGGACATCAGACATGTCTGAAACTTGTCGGAGCAATTTCTATTACGAAACCCGTGAGTGTACAACCATTTTCAATAATAAGTTATGCGTATATATATATAACTAGCTGTTACCCGCGGCTTTGCCCGCGTTATTGTGTCTTTATGACCTTTGAGGTCTAGATCGATGATCTCTTAGCCCAAGTCACCATAGATGACCCCAAAGTCGAACTCAATATCCTCTATTGTTAAAGTCATTAATCATTTTGGTTAGGTATACGAAGTTGTGCTGTTTCATTGTTTGACTCAACACAAAAGTTCCTGAAACATTTCTTACAAAGAAATTAAGGTAAATAGCTGCGCGAGCGAACATTTTTTATGACTTTTTATGACCCTGACAGTTTTATAACCTTACAATCAAGTCACTGTTGATGACTCTTAGGTCGAACTCGATATCGTCTATTGTTAAAGTCATTAATCAATACTTGGTAAACCTAAGCAAGGTTTACCAAGTTTTGCTGTTTAAGTATTTCAGTCAGTCTAATGTATGAGGCTGTTAAAACACGCTATTATATGCTATATAGCGTTATTACTACGCAAGCGAAGCGAGCGCAATTTGTTTTTTTTTTTATCTTTTATGACCCTGACAGTTTTTATGACCTACTATGTCCACACCGATAACCCTAGGGTTTAACATGATATCCACTTATTTTAAGGTAAATAATCATTATGATTATTGAAGGTTGAACAGTTTAAAATTATAAACTCGTCTTGATGCATGTGGCTATTAATATACAAAAAATGATGAAATATTACCTACAAAGTAGATAAAACAAATGCTTGCTCGAGCGTAGCGAGCGATATCAATGCGCGAGCGAAGCGATGGTGAAAAATGTTTACTTTTTATGACCCTGACAGTTTTTATGACCTCCTAAGTCAACACCGATACCACAAAGCTTAAACTTGATATCCACTTATTTTAAGATTAATAATTATTATGATGATTGAAGGTTGTACTGTTTTAATGTATGACTCGTTTTGATGAATGTGGTTATTAATAAACAAAATTTACTGAAATATTACCAACAAAGAAGATAAAACAAATGCTTGCGCGAGCGTAGCGAGCGCTATTATTGCGCGAGCGAAGCGAGCGCGAAAATTTTTTACGACCTTTTATGACCCCGACACCTTTTATGAGTCTCTTAAGTCCTAAGTCCTCCTAAGTCAACACCGATAAAACAAAGGTTAAACTTCATATCCACTTATTTTAAGGTTAATAATCTTTATCATTATAGAAGGTTGTACTGTTTCAATCTATGACTCGTTTTGATGCATGTGGCTATTAAAATACAAAAGTTGCTGAAATGTATTCTACAAAGTAGATATAACAAATCTTGCGCGAGCACAGCGGGCGCTATCACTGCGCGAGCGAAGCGAGCGCAAACATTTTCTATGACCCAGACAGTTTTTATTGACCTAATAAGACCAATACTGTTGACACAAAGGTTAAACTTTATATCCACTTATTTTAATGTTATTAATCATTATGATTATTGAAGGTTGTACTGTTTCAATTTATAAACTCGAAAATTTTTACGGCTTTTAATGACCCTGACAGTTTTAGTTTTGATGACCTACTAAGTCAACACCTATGACCCTAAGGTTAAATGTGGCTGTTAACTCGAATGTTTCTGAAATACTTCCCACAAAGCTGATAAAACACGTTGGGCAAGCAAAGCTATCGCGTAAATTTTGATGACTTTTAATGACCCTGACAGTTTTATGGCCTAATTAGGACACATATTAAGTTTAGTCATTATAGATGGACCTAAGGTCAAACTTTTATGATTATGCAAACTCCATGTAAAGTTAACAAAAAATAAAGGCACCTACGGTTAATTGCCGATAAAAAGTATTCCTTGCCCTTTTATGCCCTATTTAATTTCTTTGTACAAAATTTCATATGAATCGGGCAAGCCGTATGGCCGAAAAGAGGCCACACATTCACAAAATTCCATAATAAAAATCTAGACACCCGAAATTGCCAGCCAAAAAAAAGTATTCGTTGTCCTTCATGTCTTATTGACTGTCTGTGTACAAAAGTTCAGTTAAAAGGGTTAACCCGTTTGACCGAGAGTAGGCCACACATTTGCAAAACTGGGCACCTAGACTCGACAGTCGGAAAAAAAGTATCCGATATCCTATTCTTTCCTAGGAACTGTCTTTATACAACATTTCAGGCAAATCGGTCAAGCCGTTTATTCGATAAGAGGTCTTATATTTACAAAATTCAATTTAAAATATCTGGAACCCCTGACTCGACAGCCAGAAAAAAAGTATCCTATATCCTATTCTGCCTTATGACATGTATTCATACAAAATTTCAGTCAAATCGATCAAGCCGTTTTTTCGAGAAGAAGTCTTATATTTACAAAATTCAGTTAAAAATATTTGGACCCCCTGACTCGATAGCCAGAAAAAAACTGTCCTATAACTTATTCTACCCTATGAACTGTCTATATACAACATTTCAGGCAAATCGGTCAAGCCGTTTATTTGAGAAAAGGTTTTATATTTACAAAATTCAATGTTATATATCTGGACCCCCTGACTCGACAGCCAGAAAAAAAGTATCCTAAATCCTATTCTGCTCTAAGACATGTATTCATACTAAATTTCAGGAAAATCGGTTTAGCCGTTTATTTGAGACGAAGTCTTATGTTTATAAAATTCAATTGAAAACATTTGGACCTCCTGACTCGACAGCCAGAAAAAAAGTATCCTAAAATAAATCTGATCTAATCTAAATATCTTATTCTACCCTATGAACTGTCTATATACAACATTTCAGGCAAATCGGTCAAGCAGTTTATTCGAGAATAGGTTTTATATTTACAAAATTCAATTGAAAATATTTGGACCTCCTGACTCGACAGCCAGAAAAAAAGTATCCTATATCCTATTCTACTCTATGAACCATCTGTATACAACATTTCAGGCAAATCGGTCAAGCCGTTTATTCGAGAAGAGGTTTTATATTTACAAAATTCAATTTAAAATATCTGGACCCCTTGACTCGACAGCCAGAAAAAAAGTATCCTATGTCCTATTCTGCCCTATGACATGTATTCATACAAAATTTCATGCAAATCGGTCAAGCCATTTATTCGAGAAGAAGTCTCATATTTACAAAATTTAATTAAAAATATCTGGACCCCCTGACTTGATAGCCAAAAAAAAAGTATCCTATATCCTATTCTGCCCTATGTACTATCTTTGTACAAAAGTTAAGCCAAATCCGTCAAGCCGTTTGACCGTGAAGAAGTCCCAAACAAACAAACAAACAAACAAATAAACAAACTGACTTTCGCATTTATAATATTGGTGTTGATATATAGATCACATGTTTTTTTAGGGTTCGGTAGCCGAATGGCAAAAAACGGAACCCTTATAGATTTGTCATGTCTGTCTGTCTGTCTGTCCGTCCGTATGTCACAGCCATTTTATTCCGAAACTGTTAGGACTACAGAATTGAAACTTAGTAGGTAGATGTATTCTGTGAACCGCTTTCCGATTTTTATACAAAAGTAAAAAAAATAAAAGTTTAAGGGGGAGCATCCCATACATGGAACTGAAACAAAAAAAAAATTTTTCTTCATACCTATACATGTGGGGTGTCTATAGATAGGTCTTCAAAAATGACATTGAGTTTCCTAAAATCATTTTTTCTCAAAGTCAATCATTTGAAAGATAGGCGCGTCTAAAGTGGTAAAATGTGTGTCCCCCCCCCTCTAACTTTTAAAGTATGGGAGTAAAAATCTAAAAAAGATATATGCTGTAGATCTCAATAAAAACTAACAACGAAAATTGGTTTGAACGAGATACAGCTAGCAGTTTTTGAGATATGGCGACCGCAAAGATAACTTTGTTTTTCATACAAACACTATGAAAAACAAAGTTAATTTTGAAGTTGCGAAAAATCATAGTTATGGAATACTTAACTGTGTTACGGAACCCTACGAGTGCAAATCCGACTTGCACTTGGCCAGTTTTTTTTTTTATACGTTATAGGCTAGCGTTTGACCACTATCTCACCTGTTGGTAAGTGATGATGCGGTCGAAGATGGTAAGCACGCTAGGCCTAGAATGGGAACTGGCTCTCAAGGATAGCTGCCGGAACACATTAGATGTTTGGTGACAGATTTTCTAACATGAGGGTGGTAGCTGGCCAGGCGGACACTAGATAGTGTCCTACCACCATGCGGGGGTTGTTGGTTTCTTAACGATGTTTTCCTTCACCGGAGGGCCATTGTGAGAAGCGCACATAATTTTTTCTATAGAAAAATCCATTGGTGCATGGAGGCTTGAACTCGGTACCACGGCATCAAAGCCGACCGTTCTCCCGATTTCGCCACCGGGACCTCGAAATGATCATTATGTATGTTTGTCAGCCCGTCGTTAAAGTCTTGTATCTTCTACTTTACAATTGTTATATGCGCTTGATAAAAAACTTGATAGTTTAAAGGCAACTCTGCGAATACTGGACTACTCAAAAACACTTATTCATTTGTAGCTCATACTTGCAAAGAGGCGCTGTATAAGATTACAAAATATCTATAATTAAGATTTAAAAAAGTTAGTAAGTTTAAAAACTAAAACAACCAACTTCCATGCCCCGCGAGTCAATTTCAGTAGCAAGTTTTATCGTCATATCTCTGGAGATACTTATCAAATCTCGATGAAATTACAATAGGACCACCAATGAAACGTACTCTACCGATTTCAAAAATAATCATTCGAATCGGTTCACAATTGACAGAGTAATCACGTAACATACACAAAAAAAAACATACAGACAAATTGAGAACCTCCTTTTTGGATATCAGCTGAAAATATTTTTTATAATATTATACTTGTGCATATACTGTACTCTAAACTACGCATGGCGCAGCTTGCTATTTAGCTAATAATTTATCTTAACCGTCTCTATGAAACTCACAATTTTATCATCAAATGAACATCTTAAACCGTTTAATTCCCAACTAAGCTTTCATCCGAATTAGACAAAGTCCCACTGAAACACTTCTAAATTAAATCCATCCACAGAAAACGAAAGACGGCTCTTTGATGCCACACGAGAGAGACAATCGTAAGACTTTGTTGACACTAAGCTCACTTGAAGTATAAAAAAATGATTGAGTATTAAAAATATTATTCAATTATCTTTTCCCTCATAACTTCTGCATTATCATAATTTAACAAATAAGGCACCGTTGAAAGCGTCTTGATTGTCCACTGGTTTTAGGTTATGTGATGTCACATTATCACGTCAAATTAAATATGGAAAGATGACAATAATACAGTAATAAATAGTTTTTTGTGAATTTTGTCGTAATCTCCAAAAATCTATCCTGAGAACCATTTATCAGATCATGATAAAAAATATTAAAAGAACACACCGGATATAAACCCTACACAAAGATAAAAATACATATTGACAACCAATGTCACAACATTCTTAGAACTTCTCTCACTATGTCACAACTCTTTCAATGCGTCAAAAACTATCAGCCTTATGTGAACATGAAACCAACTCCATTAACACTAGAAATAAAATTTAAATTTACGTCATGAAGTAACCAAAGCAATTTGCTTCGTAATTAGAAACGCGAGGCTTACATGCTATAATTAAAATTGCCCTAGGGTGCTATTTCCAAATTGAAATTTATATCGTGTTCACATCCCTGGTAGTTCTAATGACGTTCGTCTGATTTAATGATTGTGGTACGAGAGATGATGTATTTTTCAATATAATACTTCGATTCGTAGGAACACTACGGTGCTAAACGGGTGCTACGCTGTATTATTTTTAGGGTTCCGTACCCAAAGGGTAAAACGGGACCCTATTACTAAGACTCCGCTGTCCGTCTGTCTGTCTCTCTGTCTGTCTGTCTGTCTGTTAGTTAGACAGTTGAAATTTTCACAGATGATGTATTTCTGTTGCCGCTATAACAACAAATACTAAAAACAGAATAAAGTTAAAAATAATAGAGGGTCCCCATACAAGAAACGTGTTTCACGCCATCTATGAACGCTTAGTTAGGTAAACGTCCCATAGATCGCGTTATAGGAAATAAAATATTTATTAATTAATATTTTTTGCTGGCGAAAAATGATAGTGGTATTTTTAGCTCAAACTTATAAAATACTGTAGTGTGGTACGGAACCCTACTAGTGCGAGTCCGACTTGCACTTGGCCAGTTGTTTTATTTTTTATAGGCTACCGTTTGACCACTATGATCTATGTGCTGCCGGAACACCGTAAGGATATGGTGGAAAATGTGAATCTTGACCAGCATAATATAATACTGGACTGTGATGGTGGTAAGCTACTTTTTATAACAAGTCAGGCGGAACATCGATATAATATACTCCTACTGCCTGTTGACGAACACCCGTGCTAAGAAATGAACCGGCGACCTCTCGCTTAAAAATTCAAGCCAGCATTCAAGCAAGTAATAAAATCTAGCGCAATTCCCTTTTGGTAGGAATGACAATACGAAACCAGGTTCAGTATCGTCAAGTGTAAATAAGAGCATCTGGAATAGAATTGTCCGAGAAAGCAATTTCCGTTTCCGTGATAGAAACGGAGTTTTTGTCTCGATGGAACTTATAGCCCGAGCACGGCGCAGCGCCTGTCGGGAAACTTTTAACATCGTGCGTGTTCTCGTGATCAATCTTTGATGCCTCACGATGTTAATGAAGAATGAACTTATGTTTATATTTAGTGTAAATACTATTACTACGAAGTCCACTTGAGCTTGTACCACAACTTCGTCAGATATTAAATTGAGAGACAATATTTGATGGTAGTATAAGGGCAAAGGGTACTAAAAGCAAATAATATCGTTTAAAAACTAAAAAACAACCGACTTCAATGCCGCGCTATTCATTTCCAGTACCAATTTTGAGATGTTTATCTCAATATCTCTGGAGATACTTATCATACCTCGATAAAATTACCATGGTACCACACTTGGGATATCTCCTTTCGAACAAAAAAAGAATAATCGAAATCGGTTCATAAACGACGAAGTTATCCGCGAACAAACATAAAAAAAATAAAAAAAATATATATATACGGTCGAATTGAGAAACCTCCTCCTTTTTTTGAAGTCGGTTAAAAATAAAACACTAAAGGTACGGCCACACAGTGTTTCTATCGGTCTAGTTCACTAATTAGGTAAGATTATTAAGATGTTGTCTGCCTACGCGCCCAATTCTCCGAATATTATATGTATAAGCCTGTTGTGTATATGTCATATCTGTCATATTTACTGCGTTGTCATTTCGGCAGATTGGTCGGAGGTACGGCCACACCGCGGCGTTCTGCGATCTGCGGGCGCGATCTCAATACTTTTCAATTATTTTCTGATCGCGTTTGGTGTGAACCAGTCGGAACAAATACTATTGCGCTATCTGATCGAGCACGCAGGACGCTGCGGTGTGTCCGTTCCTTATGTATAGAATATTCCACTGTATTTGAAAAGTCAGTAAGTAGTGCATTCCACTGGCCGCTCCAGTATGTCCAAAGCTTAAAAGGGAACGGAATTTACATTCTATCGGTTTACGAGTCCACTTGAGTTTAAGCAAACAACTCCTGGCTAAGTCAACATTTTATTAAGACTTGTGCTCTTGCTCGATGTTTTTTTGGCCAACTCCTTTGAAAGCTTTTGCTCTTGACCTCTTCGGTAAGAAATTACTTTCAAAAGGTCGCGGTACTCAGGCTCGGATGGAATCAAGTTATACTGGGATTGTAATTATTATTGTACTTACTATGTGTTGTGCTATTGTTATTCGGAGATATAATATAGCTTAGGCGTTGTGTTGTTGATTCATAGTAGAAAGCTTTATCAAAAGGCTGAACCAGTTTTATACGATGAGTTTATCCGTGCAGCTGATGCGGCATCTATAAAAACAAAATATATATCATGCCATTTTTAACCGACTTCAAAAAAAGGAGGAGGTTTCTCAATTCGACCATATATATGTTTTTTTTTTTGTTTTTTTTTTTTATGTTTGTTCGCGGATAACTTCGTCGTTTATAAACCGATTTTGATTATTATTTTTTTTGTTGGAAAGAAAATATCCCCAGTGTGGTACTATGGTAATTTTATAGAGATTTGATTAGTATCTCCAGAGATATGGAGATAAACACCTTAAAATTGGTACTGAAAATTAATAGCGCGGAATTGAAGTCGGTTCTTTTTAGTTTTTTAAACGATCTTATTATAGCGGTATATTGTTAGACTGCCATCTTACCTTAAGGTAACAGACGATGTAATTGAGGATGGGATGGTAACACGCAAGACCTAGAATGGGAACTGGCTCTCAAGAATAGCTGATAGATGATATTAGATGCTTGAAGACAGATTTTCTAACGTGAGGGTAGTAGCAAGCCAGGCAGACACAGGATAGCGAACTACAACTAATTTTCATTTTATTTTTTCGAAATTTACTTGTTTTTCTTCTGCATTCTAATTAGAATGCATTCACAAAGTGTGTAACATCGTTTTAAATGTTGAATATTGAGTCATTCGTAAGCTGCTTAAATTTAATTTTAATCAATTGTTTAACCATGATTATTGTAAAGATCGGAGTAATATAATATCGTTTAAAAACTAAAAACGAACTGACTTCAATGTTCATTTTCAGTACTAATTTTGAGATGTTTATCTCAATATCTCTGGAGATACTAATCAGACCTCGATAAAATTACCATGGTACCACACTTGGGATATCTCCTTTCGAACAAAATAAAATCTTTTTCAAAAAACATAAAACCGACTTCATTACCACAAACAAGTACTCAAAAGCGAAAATTAAATTACTTAATATAATTATTATAAGCGCTACCCACTTATCTATTTGAAGTCGGTGCCAGCCAAGTCTATTGGATAGTAGATAGATACTATGTATGCAGTAGTAGTAAATAGGTAGATACATGTAGGTAGTATCTATCTACTACCTATTTGACTTAGCTGGCACCGACTTCAAATAGATAAGTGGGTAGCGCTTATAATAATTATATTAAGTGATTTATTTTTCGCTTTTGAGTGCCTGTTTGTGGTAATGAAGTCGGTTTTATGTTTTTTGAAAAAGATTTTTTTACCCTTTTTAGTGCAAAACAAGTTTTAATTAAATTACATGCATCTATAAAATTTCGTGTCTGGACCGTTATACACTGACGGATATATACTTTGTGAAAATTTCAAGTATGTACCTATTACGGTTAAGAAGGTTCATCTGTAAAGTGCGCACATATAGACACACGGACGGACGGACTGACGTACGGACGAACGGACAACAAAGTCTCAGAAAGTGTTCATTTGGTACCCTTTGGGTTCGGAACCCTAAAAAATTGACTTTAAATGCCGCGCTAAAGTGAAAATATTCACTAGTAATAATGATGTCATCAAAGTATCAAAGGACAATGTTCAAAATGGCCCTGCGCAATAAAAGCATCTGACACACACGATAATTAATTGTCTATTTTATTACAATAATTCCAAATACTTTTACAAAACGGACTAGTTGTATTCCAAAATGAATATTAAAAAGTATTATTTGCGATTATTAACATTAATTGCCGCCATATGGGGCCCACACAGTCTGAATCCACTCTACTACTTTATAAGAGTTGGCACTTCCTTACATTGTTAATACCCGAATTATGAAAGCACTGTGTAGCCAACCTAACAACGGAAAGTATTATTTACGTAGTAACTATTATATAATCTGTGGTATTATGCTTATTATTTTGTTTTCTGCAGTGTTGGTTGGTACAAAATACGTTCATAATTCTGAGTTACTTATGTATGCAGTGTTGCGACCGGGACTGATATGGCCGCCATCTTCGCCAAACGTCATGTCATGTCAAAAAATATTAGGCATGCTCAAAAACTTTGCACATTAACAAGACTTTGCCTGGTAGAACATTCCTGTGAAGACAAATAAATTCTCCCCACCTTTGTTTCTATCTCGTTCACAGTTACCGTAAGAATATCTGTTAATAATACTTAAATTCAAAAAATTAAAACCACCCCCGACTGATTTGTATATGTAATCCGAGTTTATAATCAAAGCATATGTATAACTTTGTACATTGAGACCATTCCAAGGAGATGTCTCAGAATTAGATCAAGCTTACCATATTTTTGCAATATCATTGAAGTAACAAGATACTGCGACAGCGCCATTTTGATTTTTTTACTTCCGCGGTCAAAGGACTACGAGCTTACGAAAGTTTCTATCGTAGTTAAACACGTCAAGTAGTAACACTCCTTCGTTTTGCGTCGAGGGTTAAAAACCAAAATCAACGTGAAGAAAGATGTAAAAACATTATTCAAGGTCATATTTTTTAGTCTTCAAAATTATATGCAATAGCAACCTCCATTGTGTATAATCTTCTTGGGACTCTTCTTCTAAAATCAGTACATTCTGCTGTGTTTTTTGATTTTTTTGATTTGTTTGATATTTATCTCCATATCTCTGAAGATACTAATCAGATCTCGATAAAATTAAAATGGAACCACCTCGGAAACGTACCCTACCTATTTATAAAAGAATCATTTGAATCCGTTCACAATTGACGGAGTAATCGCGTAACTTACACAAAAAAAAAAAAAAAAAACATACAGACGAATTGAGAACCTCCTCCTTTTTTGTGAAGTCGGTTAAAAAGAATAATCAAAATCAGTGCATAAATGACGAAGTTATCCCCGAAAAAAAAAAATAAAAAAAAAAATATACGGTCGAATTGAGAAATCTCCTCCTTTTTTTGAAGTCGGTAAAAAAATGCAGTTTTTAAATCCGAATATTTAGTTTTTGAACGATTGTTAAAAACTATGCGGATTCTTTTAAGATAATATCTTTATCAGAACCATAATATAGTGTGAAATCACGTAAATTTAAAGAGACCTGTCTAACAGTCAACAAGTATAAAAGATACTCCAAGTATAAAAGTATAGTGTAAGTAAATTTGTATAAAAAGCTGATGATGAAACTTAGCTTCCAAAGAAAACTATACCTACTTATATCTATATTTTCCTCTCAAAATAAGCTATTCGTTACCAAGTTTCATTGACATTAAAATAAATCAGGCACTTACTCACAGTGAGGGATACGCAATAATTAACTTAAGTACGACTTAATATTCTACCCTCGTAAAATCTAAGAGCGAATCGTAGTAAAGCATAATCTTATCTAAGTTGTGTTTGGCTGTTTAAGAAAATCGTTAATAAACTGACTTGGGATCTTCAAGGGTCATAGTATTAATCCTAAAGTGGTAGGTAGATGTAACACGAATGCCCTCAGAAGTTAACGTGTTAAGTTTTCTTGAGATAACTGTGTGGGAATGAGTGATTAGATTATTTAAGAACATTAGAAGTTTCTTTTGCAATGCGTTGTTGTTGAGTGTGTTTTGTTCGAGTAAAGTTGGAATACACAGTGCTTTGAATGATTAAGAACGAGTAGATTTAACTCAAAGAGGGTAATTAAAATATAGGGGTAGGTACTGTTACAGGTCGTCATCGGCATTGAATTTTGCAAGAATAATGAGAGACATGATTTTTAATGGGTACGCTTTTCGACTGACTTTCAAAAAGGAGGAGGTTCTCAGTTCGTCTGTATGTTTTTTTATTTTATGTTTGTATATATGTTACGCGATTACTCCGTCAATTGTTACCCAATTCGAATAATTCTTTTTTTTTTGTTTCGAAGGTGGCATTTTTGTAATTTCATTGAAATTTGATAATTATTCCCAGAGATATAATGATAAACGTCTAAAACTTGCTACTGAAACTGACTTACGTGGCATGGAAGTCGGTTGTATTAGTTTTTAAACTATATTAATTATATTAACTTCACTTGTGACTAATGAAGTTCTGATGATAATACTATGATGTGGTATCTTAGAGCTGATCTGATAATGGAGTCAGGAGGTGATATTGTAACTCTTCAGTGGCTGCTATAGCCTTGAAAAATGATTCACTTTACGGTCTGCTTTGCATCAACCAATTGGTTAGTATTAATAGTTTAGTACAAACACTAACATACACATAATATTAATCCATACTATCCATACTATCCACACTATCCATACTATGCATACTATTCATACTAATATTATAAAAACGTTTGTAACTCTGTCAGTCTGTCCCTATCACTCTGTCTGTTTGTTACCTAATTACGCCTAAACGGAAGATCCGATCTGACTGAAATTTAACAAGGAGATACTTTATAGCATGAGGATGAACAATTTTTGGCGTATGTGAACGAAGTCGCGGGTATCAGCTAGTATAATTTAAATCACAACACCAAGGAAAAAAAAACAGAAATAAATGGTAAAAAAACGTAGATTTATTAAAACAAATAAATACGCCATACACAAAAATACTTAAGCCGCATTTTCACTAGGGGACATATCGCGGGAACAAATCGCCCGACATTCACGTAGATGTATCTGCAAAAGTTGCGGGACAATGTCCCGTGACATATGACTTGTTCACACTAGCCAGTCATTATCAGTATGTCGCCCGAGGAGGTAGTGTTGTTCAGTGCAGCAGGAACACAAAGCGACACACGTTCTCACTAGTCAAAGCCTGTCCGGCGACTGTCGAGGGACACGAAGGTCGCGCGTGTCGACGCTCGCAGACCGTCGACTAGCGACAAGTTGCGCGACCCGTAAATGTCCCAAACGACGTCGGGCGACATCGCGTGGGACACGTGAATTTCGTGTCGAGCGACAGAGTCGCGCAACAAATGTCTAATGAAAATGCGGCTTAAGTTTTGTTTATCAACTTTTAACTTGGCCGGCCCTCACACAAGGTTTTGGTATCAACATGAAGTAACTAAACCAAACAGAACGTACAATAGAACACCCGTAAAGGGACGCTAATTTAACTCTAATAAACCCACTTAAGTGTTTTGTCCCTTCCTGAATTATGGTGACGTCGCCTCCGCCTGCCGTTGGAAGGCATTTATTAAATCTAACTTTGTGTTCTCAACCCTTGAGTAGCCAAGCTCATAAATGAGACTATGTCTCAGTTTTTACCAACGTCAAAAAGGAGTAGGACTTCAGTTCGTTGTAATGTTTTTCTTATGTATATTCACCGATATTTCTGTCAATCGGGGAATCGATTTTCAAAATTATTTTTATTGTTCGAGTGACCTTTGCCCAGCAGTGAATCAAATAGGTTAGTAAAAAAAAATAGAAAGAGTATTAATACTCCTGAGGTGGTATGCAAATTAGTCGATATCTGATTAGCAACTCCAGAGATATTGAGATGAACACCTCAAACTTGCTACTGAAAATTACTAGCGCGGCATTTGAATTAGTTTTTTTTTTTCGATTTTGACAACTCCCGCCATAGAAAACCTTGTGCCGCGAGGGATTTTTCACAAACACACAGATCACGGACACAACACGTGCGCCCTCGCGACATAGTCCCGGTGACATCGGATAAAACGGAAGAAGTAGACGGCACCACCAGAAGAAGCATAATGATACCACAAACCAAGAAGGCAGTAAATGAAGATCATTATCTTCTAGTCTAAGGCCAGAACGCCCGCCAGTCCCTCGGGAGTAATCACTCCCGCCGGTAGAGGTGGGTCGTAATCGGTTTTTCGCGTAACTAGTTATACGTAGTTTCATGATTGCGAATAAGTAGTTTTAAAAACGCTTATTTTAGTAATCGGTTATTTCTACACAGCATACACATAGAGCTACTTTGGATAACAGTTTTGCACGGTTACTAAAATTGATGCTGTTAAATATCACGTTACAAAGATACGAAACCTTCGCATTATTTCGGTAATACGGTTTTGATTTTATTTACTATTTCGTGAATAATGATATAAGCTTATACTAATTTAGTCACCGCATATCGCCGCACAAAATGCGTACGCGTAATCTAATAACCATTTTGCATTACAATTTTGAGAAATGGAACGTTTCTTATCACAAATCTGCTTACGAAAAATAACTGTTTACTTTTTAGCCACGAAACTACGTATACAGTTATTAGCCTCGTAAGCAGTTTCTAGAACCGCTTACGTTAAATAATGCCCACCACTAACTCCCGGTACCCAGCTTTAGTAAAGTGACTGAGTCCAGAAGCTCTCACCCTCTCTAAAATCGCAGAAAATAAATAGACTAAATGCATAACTTAATTGAATATGTATTATAACGAAAATCCAATAACTAATAATTCTGAATATCTCATAAAATCTGTGTTCGACATCATTAAATAATTTATGAAAAAAACATATCAACTTTGGCAGATAGTACTAATGTTTTAAATGAAAAGATACTTAACGTGAGTGCGTCCTTAAATTGAGTATACAAACATCTCCACATGAGATCTCATACTTAAACATAAATTGTGAAAATTAGATCTAGGAAATATTAAGGCAGATTAAATTACGTATGGGACCTAGAGTCTTGGCTATTTTGTAACAGCATAACAATTGAGACTCCGAAGTTAGTCCTTTAGGGAATCAAAGAGCTGACTTAATTCCAAATGTATTGTTAACTTGTGCAGCGATTACCGTTAAGACCCGGGTACATGCATGCTCAATCATGAATGCGCAAATCGCTTATGTAACGGTTGCACAAATATTATAAATACCTTGATCGATACATACATTAAACCGGGATTTTATCATTACTTTAATTATCATCATTACTTACCAACAGAATTATTCAGATTGTGGTCAAACGACAATTCAAACATAGTGCCATTCTAAAATCTAGCAAATTAGAGCTATTTATTTCAGATTTTTTCATATTTTTTTGGTAACTTGTAAAAATTAAATTTTTATCCATGAACAAAATTGTACGGAGAAGTTTGTCGAAGCGAAGTGTGAAGAGGGAAGTGTATCATACAAAAAAATTTGCAAAAACCACTCCGTCCACTTTGTTCGAGGAAAATAGGATACAATAAACTTAAGTGACGTGACTTTTCATCGCAAAATAAGGCAAAAAGCTTCTGGAGAGACGCTACGTTTAGTTCAGCTATAAAACGCGTAGATACTTTGGACTACTTTGGAGCTACTATAACTACTTTGTAGTCGCTTTTTGGTGCTTATTGGTAGTTTTTATATTATCTTATATTATCGACCAATACGCTTACCCTTTTAGGTTCACCGATTTTTCTTGATGCAGTTCCTCAAGCTATAACTTCCCGCCAACAGCTCCTGCTTGCTGCTCAAGAACGTCTGCGAAACTTACCATCTCACGTTGCTATTACGTTGTTGCGCAAGTGTTTTGCACTGCCCAAAATCACTTACTTTTTACGAACTACACCTACCTGGCTGTGTCCGGAAGAAATTCCTGCCTTTGACGGTTCTCTGAAATCTGCCGTTGAACTGGTCCATAACGTATCTTTGAACAATACGCAATGGAGTCAAGCAGCTCTCCCGGTACGGTACGGGGGTCTTGGGATACGGTGCGCTGGTGATGTTTGCTTGCCGGCTTTTCTGGCATCTGCATATGGGGTTGCGGACCTTGTCACTGTCATTCTTTTGTCCAATGGTGACAGGGCGAGTATACCCTATGTGCCCGAGGTAGTATCGGCCTGGTCGGACCACACATGCGAGCGAGCCAATTCCGGATGCTCCCTGTGCTCAATAAGCGTGGGACAATGTAGGAGCAAAAAGGACTTTACGTCAGATGGTGGATCGTGCCACAGGGGCAGAGTTGGCGAGACTTAAGGCTGTGTCGCAGTTAGAATCCGGTGCATGGCTTCACGCTATTCCATTGTATCACCTGGGAACACATTTGGACGATGACTCTTTGCTGGTAGCGGTGGCTTTCCTCCTTGGCTGCAAGGTGTGTGAACCCCACATATGCATCTGCGGTTCCAGGGTGGAGACCGATGGCCATCACGCACTGAGCTGTCGTCGATGCACAGGTAGGTTCCCACGTCACAATGCACTCAACGACATAGTCCGCAGAGCTTTTGTCTCAGCCAACGTCCCCTGTGTGCTAGAACCACCGGGTCTTAGTCGGTCTGACGGTAAAAGGCCAGACGGGTTGACCCTGGTGCCTTGGCAGAAAGGCAAATGTCTGGTTTGGACGCGACGTGCGTCAGTCCCCCAGTCACCTAGGCTGCACTACACTCACGGCGGCAGCGGCCGCGAATGAAGCCGCTAAAAACAAGCGCACTAAGTACGCGGCTATGGAGTCACATTATTATTTTGTGCCCATAGCCGTGAACACAATGGGCTGTTGGGGTGCAGACGCCAAGGCTCTAAGTAAAGAGTTAGGGCGTAGAATAAGGGACAGCCCCGTTCCTGCACTTTCTTGGTGTAAAGGTGAGCCGTTGCTATCCAGCGCGGTAACGCTGCTAGTGTTATGGGCACCTTTGCACCGGGAACGATCAGGGGCCTTATTCAGTATGACCATTTTAAAGTCTAACGGTGCCGTGTTACGTTATCTCCGCGTTATGGTATTCTCTATGCCAATTAAAACGCGGTAGGGTAAGGTTATGAGCGCGTTTTGAGCTGTCAAAATATCGTGACATATGAGGACGTGTAACGCGCGCGTTTTGTATAATTTACCTATCGTGTGGCATACAGAATACAATTTTTTAATAACGTGACGTGGCGCGTTAAGGAACGCGTTATCTCATTAGTCATACTGAATAAGGCCCCAGGAACGGATTGCCAGACAATTGAAATTGTATTATATTAATTTAATTTATTATAATTGACTTGTATTCTGAATGTCTGAATATGAATAAATTCAATCTAAGTAATATTGTAAAAAAAATAATCAATACAAACATACTGTAAATATTATCTCATAATATTAGTATTGATTTACGTTAGTATTGTATTAATTAGGTAATATATATAAAATCCAAAGTCCTGATCCAAAGTACTGACTGACTGACTGACTGAATGAGACAAACATTTAAAGAGCACAACTTGGTATACCTGACCATACTGATTAATGACTTTAATAACAGAGGATATCGAGTTTGATCTTAGAGTCATCTAAAGTGGCTTGATTGTTAGTTAATACAACTGTAAGGGGCATAAAAAGTTTTAAAAATTTCTACTTCTCAACTTGGTATACCTAACCATGATGACTAATGACTTTTACAATAGAGGATATCGAGTTCGACCTTGGAGTCCTCTATAGTGACTTATTAAAGGTTATGAGGTCATAAAACTGTCGGGGTCATAAAAAGTCGTAAAAATTTTCGCGCACGCTGCGCTCGCGCACCCATTCATTCGCCTTATCTACTTTTTAGGAAATATTACATATTTTTTTGTTTAAAACAAATAATTTAAAATAGCCTCATGCATTCACAACTCAAACATTTAAATATTAACTTGTTCAACCTTACCATATTATTGACTTTAACCACAGAATACTTAATAGTCTTGAACAACAGAGGATATTGAGTTCGACCTTAGGGTCATTTATAGTTACTAATTAGGTCATAAAACTGATGCTAGTTAGGTATAGAAATAAAAGTCATTCCAAGTATTCGTTATAATGATTGACCTAATCATAAGAACAATAAATACTAAAGTAAACCTAGTTAAAAAAGAACCAAGTAAAATATTAAAATGAAACATAACATTTTTGCTCGGCAAACCTTTGCGATTAGCCACCTAATTGTTTCCTTAGCTGATTGATTATACTAAATTGGGGCGGCAACTTTCGTGTCAAACCGCCGCTACTCAGCACGAATGTCTTACTTTCATATTTTCTTTTCCATTAATAACTAAACGAAATAAGTTCGGCTGCTAACAACATTTTAATAAACAAAAGCATATCTGGGTCAACACGATGAACGCAAGGATCCACTTTAAGCAGTATTTATATTCTCCAAGGGTATCCAAAAAGAGGAACAGCAGAGGCGTACAGTAATTTTAATTAGATCGTGTAACGGGTGCTTAATCCAGAACAGGTAAAAAGTACGAAACCTAAAGTCTTTTTTGGTTGAATTTCAAGTTCTTTTTAGGGTTCCATACCCAAGGAAGTGCAAGTCGGACTCGCACAAGTAGGGTTCCGTACCACACTATAGTATTTTATAAGATCGAGCAAAAAATACCACAATCATTTTTCGCCAGCAAAAAATAATAATTAATAAACATTTTATTTCTTATAACGCCATCTAACTTGTATGGAGACCCTCTATTATTTTTAACTTTATTCTGTTTTTAGTATTTGTTGTTATAGCGGCAACAGAAATACATCATCTGTGAAAATTTCAACTGTCTAACTATCACGGTTCATGAGATACAGCCTGGTGACAGACGGACAGACAGACAGACAGACAGACAGACAGACAGACAGACGGACGGAAAGCGGAGTCTTAGTAATAGGGTCCCGTTTTACCCTTTGGGTACGGAACCCTAAAAATTAAAGGGTTTAAAACCAAAAACGTGTTTTTTACGATAGCGCCGCCATCTATGAATATGCATCGTGCTATCGCGTTTACCTTAATCTCGGAATCTGAATCTGAATCTCGGAAACGGCTCCAACGATTAAATAAAATTAGATCCAGCTAGGATTCATTTTCAGAAAATGTTGCTTTATTCGTGTTTTCAATAATCAACTTAAAATATGACTCTTCCTGACATCTATTAGCGAAAAGAAGTAGCTCCAAGGGCGTCGCCAGCTTATGGCATTAGGTAATATTATAGAGGACAATACATATGAACGCATGTACATTAAACCTTCTGAATTTATGTACGTTTTGTCATGCGATGCGGAATTTATTAATAGGTAAGGAAGTCAATTGCTCGCACTTTGGTCGCTTTGCGGCTAGCTACATTTGATCTCTAGGGGGGGGGGCAATTGCCCCCCCCCCTGCTCCCCCTTGGCGACTACCTTGATTAGCTCTAGTGTTATATTACTTAGTTGGTGTTAGAAGCTCGTTAGATATTCGTTAGATGGCGTTCGGAACCCTCCGTGTGCGGGACAAAAGTCTGTCTCGCACTTGGCCAGTTTTATTTGTGAAATATGAGTGCCTGATTAAACATTGCATGAATAAATAATCGCAACAAAAATAGACGCCAAACCTAGTTCACCCTGTTAAGTGTGGCATTAAAAGAGCCAAATAAAATATACAAGATAAGGGTTTCTAAATAGCTCAAGCTTGAACTGTTATCTATTGCCGAATAATAAGCACCCAATATCAAAAAGCAGATTCATATTAACGCGCCATATTAATTCTGCCTCCACAAGGATATCAAATATGTCAAATATATTCCTTCCAATCACACACATGACAGATTTTATTAAAGGCATATTTTTCTCCGTGACGTCATCCGAATCGGCGCGATTAGCGAGGGGTAAGAATTTAGGAGTAGATTAAATTCACACCGTGAGACTATGGGCTCATGAGCGCTGATATATGACATCGTTTAGCACTGGTAGGCCTCGGTGCTGGCGTGATGATAATAAACTAAGCGTAAGCACCCACCTCTAATGCCATGCGTGACTTATTAAAAAGCCAGTTTGCGTAACAGGATTAAATAGGGCTTGAGTACATCATGGGTAAACACAAACTATAACGCTCTGGAAAGTTTCACGTATACAAATCAAGTATTGATATTTTTTGTATATATTGTATGGTATGTTTATTATGATGATGTCAGTTTTTAACCCACTTCATAAAAAGAGGAGGTTTCTTAATTCGACCGTATATAATTTTAACAGATTCTGAGACTTACGAAACTCTGGAGTGATAGAATTTTGTGCGATACTGGACTCCAGCTTAGAATCCTAGATATGAACTGTATATAATTTCACTGGACACACACTCGAACCAAATAACATAAATAATATGATAGTACAAACAAAGCTTTTATTTGATGTGTATTATATTAATAGGTTATTACCCACGCCCGTTTTTGAAAAGTGTCTGAATAAGATTCTATAGTGCTAATGAACCACTAAAAAATTCACAAAATGTTTATTCAATCGCTAAGTGTTTGTATATTCAAATTTCGCAATCGCGCGTAATTTGACAAAAACGCTGGACGCAGTGGACGCCATATTGCTCTGTGATCATGACGTCAGTTGGCTGTGTAAGCAAATGCAGTCATAAGACAGTTACAGTTGACAGTTAACACTTCTATGTTTACATATCCGTATGACGTAATAACATGGCGACTACTATTTAATGGTGTTATGAAACAGATTAAAAAGCTGAAACCTTTGAATTGAGTTTTAAAATTTAGTTTGCTATTGTATGAACTAAAACTAACGTTTTCCGACTGTTTTTTGCTTAAGCTATCTCAATAATATATTTTTAGACTTTTTTCTCGCATAGAGTAAAATACCTTATTAATAACTGTGCTCCGTGGCTTCGTTCACAATAAACAGTATCCTATGGCCCAGTCCATAATACTGGTTATCCTTGTGCTGTAAATTTCAGCTGAATCGGTTCAGCGAACTGGGAAGAAGGTCCTAAACAAACTAATATACAAAACCGTCTGTCGCATTTTATATTGCTATTGCTAGTAATTTGATTCAATTTAATATATAGATATCAAAACTAAGTTGAAATAAAGCACCTTGGTGAAGCCAATAATATGTATATCAGATCATTAAATCTGCCTCATTTTCAGACGTACAAAATGTAATTATCTTCTATTTTATTTATCTGTTCAAAAGCTTGTTGACAAAATGTTCAGCAGTAAAGTAGTCGTTGTTATTTTTTAAGCTTGAATCCACATAACTGCTTTTATCAAGAGCTACCATTTAAATTTAGAAAAAAGATTCCGACGAATTGAGAACCTCCTCCTATTTTGTGAAGTCGGTTAAATAAAAAATACACTTTCAAAACTAGAACGCCAACGTGTTAGTGTTGTAATTGAAGTTAACATATATCTAAACGACATTAACTTTGATCTAAATTCGAATTCTACAGCAAGACGTAATCCGAGGCTGGCTCCAGATTTCCCCCGGGCTTAAAATATCACAATCTACATGTGTCTGCCCGTGATCCAATAGAGGGAACCACTCGTATGGAAACTTCGTATAATTGACAATTTACATTGAAGTTTTATTATTATTGTAGTGGTAGGACTTCTGCTAGTCCGCCTGGGGCGTTACCACCATTTCGTCAATTAATTTGCAGCCGTGAAAAAGGAATGTTTTTCGGTTGAAATGGCAAAGTGTCCAGTGAAATTACAGAGCATGTGAGACTTAACATCTTCATGTCTCAAGGTAACAGGCGCAGTGCAGTGACATGCGAAATTCTGGCAGTCCAGAATTTTGCATGCCGCTGTATCTGTAATAGGTAGATGTCATCGCTTATCATCAGGTGAGCGTCGTGCTTGTCCTGTTACCATTTACAATAAAAAAATGTATCTTTGACTAGCTGTGCCCTACATCTTAGCCCGCGTAAAAAAGTATCCTATAATACACAATACTGTCTATCCCTGTGCAAAATTTCAGCTAAATCAGTCCAGCCGTTTGACCGTGAAGAAGTCCCGAACACACAAATATACAAACTGACTTTTAGTTTTTTAATATGGGTGTCAGCCGAATTGCAAAACCTCTTTTCCTCTCCTTCTTGTTGAAGTCGATGAAAAAACAAACTAAATCAAAATCGGTGCATCTGTTTGAGAACTACAGACATATACACAGATACATACATCTTTTTTGCGTCGGTGGTTGACAATATGATTGTCAACTAATATTCTGACTTGTTCCCAGTTGCTGGCATGTCGGAGGTGTGGGTGGAGCTACGGGCGCCGAGGTTCGTTGTCCACCATCACAGTGCCGTCCTCAAATGTGACCATAACGTTGACCCGGAGTCTCTATACAAGGTATGGATGCAGATAAAACTCAATCCTATCCATATTTTAAACCTGCAATACGTATTGGCCCAGCGAAGGCCAATGCCAACGTATAGCCAGCATATATGCCTTGTCTCGACATCGCTCGATGTCGTTTGGCTAGTTGGTCGAGCGAAAGCAAGCGCCAACGTGTATAAAAGAAGAAACAATCCCGACCAATTTGTTGCCTAGGCGATCAGTCACTAGAATTATATGTTTAAGTGCAAGCATCAGATCATCCAGCAGCATGAATTACATAAGCACATGTGGGTATCATATCACCTACATAATATTTACGTTATAACTAAACTTAAAATTAAACATTAATAATAAATTTATCTACGTAGTAATACCTATTTACAAACTAAATTAATAACATAAGATTAGAAACTATAAATGAAATGTAACAAATATTCCTAAGTACTTACCTGATACTTACCTGTCGTTTCTCATAGATTCTGCACCTGTCACTTAAATAAAAGATAAATAAAATTACTTACTTAACTAGATTAAATAATATTATAATAAGTTAAGTACTAATATATATATATATAGCATAAATATTTACAAATCACATTAGAATAAAATATGTCATTGCCGTCGATTTCAAATACTGTATTAAGCTAATAAATAAATATCGGGCATAGGACACGCGCACGCGCCGAGCTATCTATTTGTTTACCACACCAGTAACCCGTTCGGCGACTACGTCACGCGGGGCGGCGCACGCTGCCTCGCCGCGACACCGGCCGCCGACAGTCTACTCGAATAATCAGTGCGAAGCGCATGCGCGCCGCCTGCCCGACCGCTCCACATATTTACGCGTTTGATTTCATAACTATTCTCCATACGATCCTTCTAACACTCAATTAAAGAGTAACAACCAGGGCGTTCACCACACGGACGCCCCAATAAACTGGTGTTGCCCGACGTGCACACCATAAACTGGTGACCCGACATTGAAGCAGCATTTGGAGAATACCGAAAATGGATACCAGCGGTGAGTCGACCGAAGTTCCTCGGACGACGTCACAAGACGGCGGGCGCGTTTCCATTGCACCATCCGACATTTTCCGTGTCAGCATTCGAGTTCCACCCTTTTGGCCTGTAGAGCCAGAAGTATGGTTCGCGCAAGTGGAAGGACAGTTTGCGATCACTGGCATCACATCCGATGCGACGAAATTTTATTACGTCATCGGACACCTGGATCCCCAATATTCGAAGGAAGTGAAGGACGTCATTATAGCTCCACCGGATACACAGAGGTACGAAAAGCTCAAATTTGAGCTCATCAAGCGCCTAACAGTTTCCAAGGAGAAGAAAGTGCACCAACTTATTATGCACGAAGAACTCGGCGATCGGAAGCCATCGCAATTTTTGCGCCATCTGCAAAGTCTCGCCGGTTCTAACGTACCTGAAGATTTCCTTCGCACTATTTGGAGCAGCCGCTTACCCAGCATTATCGAGACACTCTTGGCATCGCAAGCTCATAGCTCCTTAGAGGCGTCAGCTAATAATTTTAATAGTACTGCCCACGCGACACGTAGCAGCTACCTCATCATCTGCACCAGCATCGGTTGTCGAGTCGATGTCTGCAGAGATAGCCGAGCTGAAACGTGCAGTTAAAAACTTGACGCTGCAATTGGATAAGCAATCACGACCGCAAAACCGTTCTAGAGAAAAAAGAAGCCGATCTGCAACCCGCTCAAGCTCCAACTATCGCAAGTTTCCACAGTGCTGGTACCATTCCAAGTTCAGCACGAAGGCTACCAGATGCCAAAAGCCTTGCGACTTCGAGAAAGCGGGAAACTCTCACGGCGGTCGATGGCGACGTCAGATTGCCCTCTCTCCACTGGTCGCCTGTTTGTTACCGACCGCAGCTCGAAGACCCAATTCCTCGTGGACACCGGAAGCGATCTGTGCGTCTTCCCTCGAGCTGCGCTTCGTGAACGACGAGAGAAGACTACCAGCTGTCTGCCGCTAACGGTACCATCATTAATACCTATGGTTACATCCAAATCAACTTAAATATTGGCCTTAGGCGCAGTTTCCCTTGGAACTTTGTAGTTGCAGATGTAACCAAAGCTATTATTGGCGTTGATTTTTTAAATTTTTATGATTTGATTGTCTACATCCGTAGTAGGCGTTTAATTGATAACACTACTTCATTGTCAACCGTAGCCATCATCGACAGCGCAGACACTGTTTTGTCCGTCAAAGTGCTGACTGGAGGCACGCGATACCACGCGATTTTAAATAAGTTTCCAGACATTACACGACCAGCAGGTACGATACGCGTCACTCCAAATAGCACGAAGCACTACATACGCACCACACCTGGCCCCCCAGTTGCTTCTTCCCCTCGCAGGTTAGCTCCAGATAAGCTGAAAATCGCACGGGAGCAGTTCCAGCTGATGCTGAATAGTGGAACTGCTCGTCCATCAGAGAGTCCATGGTCTTCCCCCCTTCATCTAGCCCCCAAAAAGGATAGTGGCTGGCGTCCTTGCGGAGATTACCGCATGCTAAATTCCAGGACAATTCCGGACCGGTATCCCATTAGGCATATTCATGACTTTTCCCACAGAATTGCTGGTAGCACGGTCTTCTCCACCATCGATTTGGTAAAGGCCTACAACCAGATCCCTGTGCACGAGGAGGACATAGAGAAAACAGCCATCACCACGCCCTTCGGTTTGTATGAGTTCCCCTATATGACTTTTGGTCTTAGGAACGCGGGACAGACATTCCAAAGGTTCTTGGATGAAATGACTCGAGGACTTGACTTCTGTTATGCCTACCTTGACGATTTCCTGGTCTTCTCATCCAGTCCTCGTCAGCACGAAGACCATTTCCACCAGCTGTTCGAAAGGATGAGTCAATATGGCATACTGGTGAACACTTCTAAATGCGTTTTCGGTGCATCAGAAGTGACTTTCCTAGGGTACCATATCTCAGCAGCTGGCACCAAGCCTACAGAAGCCAAGGTTCAAGCCATCAAGGACTTTCCTGCACCCACCACCGTCAGACAGCTCAGAAGATTCTTGGGTATGTTAAATTTTTACCGACGATTTTTGCCAAATGCCGCACAAACCCAAGCTCCTCTAAACGCTCTTCTGACTGGCTCGGTAAAAGCCTCGCACCCGGTCAACCTGACTGGTGCGGCGCTTACATCCTTCAAGCAGTGCAAAGAAGGCCTCAGTTATGCTGCGTTACTGGCACATCCAGACTGCGAGGCTAAACTAGCCCTCGTCACTGATGCGTCGGACGTAGCGTTAGGTGCTGTTTTGCAGCAGTACAAAAATGATGCTTGGGAACCTTTGGCGTTCTTTTCAAGGAAATTCAGCCCTTCGCAGCGAAAGTACTCGCCGTACGACCGCGAATTACTCGCCATTTACGAAGGCATCAAGTACTTTCGCCACATGCTAGAGGCCAGACACTTCACCATCTATACTGACCACAAGCCGTTGTGCAACGCCTTTCACGAGCGGAAACACAACTGCTCACCACGCCAGTATAGACACCTCGATCTGATTTCACAGTTTACGACGGATATCCGACATTTATCCGGTAAAGACAATATTGTCGCTGATACACTTTCCCGGATCGAGGCATTGCAAAGTCCAGTAGAACTTGAAGTGCTAGCCAAAGAGCAAGAATCAGACTGCGAACTTGCTACCTATAAAGATGCCAAAGACACTTCTCTTCGTATAACGAAGATGAATATACCTGGGAGTTGCTTACAATTGTACTGCGACAACAGCACACCGATTCCCAGGCCATTCGTACCAAAATCTTTACGAAAGAAAGTCTTTGACAGCTTACATTCGCTAAGCCATCCTGGTGCAAATGCCAGCACAAAGCTTGTAGCACAGCGCTACGTTTGGCCCCAGATGAAGAAAGATTGCCGCGAATGGTCTAGAACGTGTTTATCATGTCAACGCACTAAGGTAAATCGACACGTTTCATCGCCTTTAGGCACCCTCGATTTACCATCAGCGCGATTTAAATTCGTTCATTTAGATCTTATCGGTCCACTTCCGCCATCTGGTGAACTGCGGTATTGTTTGACAATGGTCGATCGCTTCACGCGATGGGCTGAAGTTGTCCCGATTCGCGATATCACAGCAGAAACCGTGGCCAAAGCATTCATATCGGGATGGGTAGCGCGAATGGGTTGTCCTACCGATATTGTTACAGACAGAGGCAAACAATTTGAATCTGCCCTGTTTCAACATCTAGCAAAGTCTATAGGCTTTAAACACCGGAAGACGACAGCCTACCACCTTCAATGCAATGGACTCGTTGAGAGGTTTCATAGGCAACTGAAGGCAGCAATAAAGTGTCATACCGATAGTAGTTGGGCAGAAGCATTGCCATTCGTGCTACTCGGTATTCGAAGTTCTTTTAAGGATGACTTACAAACTTCCTCTGCCAAACTTGTGTATGGCCTTTAAGACTACCAGGCGAATTTTTCGGCGAAAAAGTTGACAAATGCACGACTGATCTCACTGATTTTTCAGCACGAATCAGATCATTTGCCAACAATCTTCAGCCAGTCCCAACGTCACATCACTCCACGAACAAAATCTTTATATACAAATATCTTTCGCCATGCTCACACGTATTTTTACGTGATGATGCATTAAGAGGTGCATTACAACCCGCGTATACTGGTCCCTACGAAGTGATCGAACGTCACGCCAAAATATACAAAATACGTGTCAAAGGGAAAGTTCCGTCAGTATCGATAGACCGACTCAAACCGGCCTATATATTGACAGACGTCACTACCCACGACAACCTCACACCTCGTCCCACTCCTAAACCTAAACCACTTCCTAGGTCTAATCCTTCTCCTGACCCACCTATGCCAACCAGCCCACCCGTGAAAACAACACGTTTCGGGCGGTTAGTGCGATTCCCTAATTATTATCGCCCGTAGAAACGGTCTCTGGAGGGGAGTGATGTGGGTATCATATCACCTACATAATTTTTACGTTATAACTAAACTTAAAATTAAATATTAATAATAAATTTATCTACGTAGTACGTACGTAGTATACCTATTTACAAACTAAATTAATAACATAAGATTAGAAACTATAAATGAAATGTAACAAATATTCCTAAGTACTTACCTGATACTTACCTGTCGTTTCTCATAGATTCTGCACCTGTAACTTAAATAAAAGAAAAATAAAATTACTTACTTAACTAGATTAAATAATATTATAATAAGTTAAGTACTAATATATATATATAGCATAAATATTTACAAATCACATTAGAATAAAATATGTCATTGCCGTCGATTTCAAATACTGTATTAAGCTAATAAATAAATATCGGGCATAGGACACGCGCACGCGCCGAGCTATCTATTTGTTTACCACACCAGTAACTCGTTTGGCGACTACGTCACGCGGGGCGGCGCACGCTGCCTCGCCGCGACACCGGCCGCCGACAGTCTACTCGAATAATCAGTGCGAAGCGCATGCGCGCCGCCTGCCC
This sequence comes from Cabera pusaria, assembly GCA_954871355.1. Classification (NCBI taxonomy): domain Eukaryota; kingdom Metazoa; phylum Arthropoda; class Insecta; order Lepidoptera; family Geometridae; genus Cabera; species Cabera pusaria. The sequence goes on from OX940893.1 coordinate 22,055,252, forward strand.
GACCGCTCCACATATTTACGCGTTTGATTTCATAACTATTCTCCAAACAATCCTTCTAACACTCAATTAAAGAGTAACAACCAGGGCGTTCACCACACGGACGCCCCAATAAACTGGTGTTGCCCGACGTGCACACCATACACACTTTACTGCCGCTGTCAGGTGATCGAATTGGTTTGTGTGCACCTTTAGCCAGTTTTTAGGGTTCTGTACCCAAAGGGTAAAACGGGACCCTATTACTAAGACTCCACTGTCCGTCTGTCTGTCTGTCTGTCTTTCTGTCTGTCTGTCTTTCTGTCTGTCTGTCTTTCTGTCTGTCTGTCACCAGGCTGTATCTCATGAACCGTGATAGTGAGACGGTTGAAATTTTCACAGATGATGTATTTCTGTTGCCGCTATAACAACAAATACTAAAAACAGAATAAAGTAAAAAATAATAGAGGGTCCCCATACAAGAAACGTGTTTTTTTTCGGCATTTCACGCCACCTATGAACGCTTAGTTAGGTAAACGTCCCATACATCTATGGGACGTTTACCTAACTAAGCACGTTATATTAAAATGTCGATCCCTAACACCTTTTTTAGATGTTAGATGGCGTTTTAAGAAATAAAATGGTTATTAATTATTATTTGTTGCTGGCGAAAAATGATAGTGGTATTTTTTGCTCGATCTTATAAAACACTGTAGTGTGGTACGGAACCCTACTAGTGCGAGTCCGACTTGCACTTGGCCAGTTTATTTTTTATCCACTAGGTTTTTACTAATTATATCGAAGAAGAAGTATTTACTAGACGGCAATATTAAGAAAAGAATAAAAAACATTTTCATTACATTCGCTTATTGCTGCAACTGTGTAATGTATCTTAAAAGCATTTTTTAAAACAGGGTTTGTATAATATCTTAATCGTGTGTGTAATGGAAATTTCTCATGAAACAAAATATACTAAGTAGCCTATAAAATTTGATTGTACTACTTTTGGCGGCAGATGATCTCCTCGCTACTGCTTACCTACTTACTACCACTGTAATCTACTTTTTGGTAGCACGTCAGACGGAACGTCGATATAATATACTCCTACCATCTGTGGACAAAGACCCGTGTTAGGATATGAACCAGCGACTTCTCGCTTAAAAGTCTGGAAATCTACCCATTACGCCAATGGGAATATAAAAAAAGGTAAATTAGAACTGTCGATGAAGTCTAGGATTTTAATTCCAAACGAAATCATTCGTCGTTGTGAATAAAGTGCTATGTTACAAAACATTTCCACACCAATTTCGCGACAACTCAATTTACTTTCCGTCTATTAGCGCTTCATAGAAGGTAAAGTCTACAAAGCTCCATTTATTCGATTAGAGAGACGCAGGTGCCGTAAGCTAATAAGACCTGTTGCGGCTTAATACTAACAATGGCCAGGAAAAAGGGCGAATCGATCGACACGCGCCGGAATCCCGGTCGACGTGATGTCACGCGGTATTTTCGTCTTGTTTCCCGTGCTTACGTCTTCACGAAGAATTGCGTCTCTTGGGTAAATATTGGAGTATATTAGGTGAGTAAACGAGAACAACCAGGCTATACTGATGTTACATTAAAATGTGAAAAAGCTTATGTGAAATGAAACTAAATTGGAATGAATTACAATGGGAGAAGATACCCATCGTGCGCATCCATACCCATTGTGTGTATTAAACATCATCAATGTCGATTGGTTTTATTTTGACTCATCTATTTTGAGAATCGGAATCATTTATTGAAAACTAATTATGGTTGTTTATCCTAGATCTCAATGCACGGTAGAAAATTAGTTCACCCTCAACGGGCATTCAATATTCACATGTAAATAGATTAAATCGATTTATTAATTTTGAACAATTCCGTATTCAATTTAAAAATATTCCAGATAGAGTTAATTACTTATATTTTTGTGAAAGTATTCAACAACAATAATTTAATAATATAATAATGTAAGCACAAGAATAATAATAAAATTTGGAATGTCAAAGAATATAGAATTGTTCATTACATAGATGTCAAAATGAAATTATAAATGTCAAAATGTCATATTAAAATATTCATTTCTCTGAACCTAAACACAATGGTATTCTAGGACTAGCGTGCTTATCATCTTCGACCTCATCATCGCTTACCATTAGGTGAGACAGTAGATAAATCGATAAGCTATAAAAAAACATCCACAGGTGCCCTTCATCGCTTGTCGGGCCATCTATTTGTAAACCTGCACGCAACCACCCTAGCTACCGTACATCTTATCTTGCCAGTAATAAATTAATTAAAATGCGCCTATCGGTGACACTATCGAGCTTTATCACCTTTTCCTTTTCCACTCGCCGGCGCCTTTGAGGTCAAAGATCTTGAAAACAATTGTGTTCGTAAATATATTCATGTTTTTTTTTCCTGGTAGAGTTACTTTGAGATAGTTAAGGTTGATATGGTATCGAAAGTTCTAAGAAATTATGTGACTTAATTTATCAGAATAACAATGTAACAATATTTTATCTTTGATCAACTTGATTTCGTTTTCAAGTGCTTACAATACGAAAGATTTTGTTCTAAAAAAAATGTTTTTTTAATTTGATTATATGAATCGTTATTTCAATGTATAATTTTTCGGAATAAAAATTACGGTAATAAGGTGGTCACCACCGTACATAATTTGACAACATAGATTCAAATATTTATAGTAGTATTAAATATTTTTTATGCATATAAATGAAAATATAGTAATTTAATTCATTTTACCACTAAGAACAAAAGGGTACATATACCATTATATATTTTGAAAGATTTGCGAAATAAAATATTCAGTACAATGTAATATTTTGTTTCGCAAATCTTTCAAATGTTAAATGTCCAGAAGTAAAGTGTACACAACGTTTGCTGAATGCTTTGTGAGTGGAGACACTTCAAAAAAGTTTTGCTTTCTATAAAAAAATACTTTAAAATCATCTAGGTACATGTAGTGCATTCATATCAATGTTGACAATATTCAAAACATAACATGTAGTAAATAGCTATTAAATTATACTGAAGCTTTCAATAGCAAAAGGAAATAATAATAAACGAACGATAGCAATTCCTCTGGGGGCTGCAACTACAAGCTAAGTAAACAATGATTGCGTTTAATAGCATAGCGAGGGTAAACGAACCCTGCATTTGTATGCGAAATAATACGTAGAAATAGAGGTAGGTATCATTTCAGCTTCTGGGTACTGCTTGTGGGTATATTATGCAATAATGGGCATTATTATGCTCGATTCTTAACGAAATGGTTATGCAGCAACTGAACAGAGCAGTTGTTAACCACGCTTACTAACCATCAAATTTTAAATTTTCCACCAACCGCACTTGTCTCGCGCCTCGCGTCGTTTGCAAAAATTATGTTCGATCCAATAGTTGGAGACACCTTTTCAAGCCTTATTAATGATATATAATACTGTAGACCTTTAGTCGAATTTTCTCGACATAGGTTTCGAGCGAATCCGTCGTTCTTTCTCGGGACGAGAGTGAAGTCACGCTACATGAGTAAAGAAATGGTGGTCACGTGTGGGATCACGATGCTCACTTGTCAAAGCCTCTTGTGTTGAAAATTGCGGATGATTCACCGGGTGTAGAAACGATTGTCATTTGTCAGTGTTGTATGGATAGTACGGAAGTTTTTGTACAGATACGGTGGCGCTACAAGAGGTCTAACGGTCTACATCATAATTATGATAGCTTAAAAACTAAAACAACCGACTTCAATGCCCAGCGAGTCAATTTCAGTAGCAAGTTTGAGATTTTTATTGTCATATCTCTGAAGATACTTATTAGACCTCGATGAAATTACAATTGGGACCACCTCGGAAACGTACCCTACCTGTTACAAAAAGAATCATTCGAATCGGTTCAGAATTGACGGAGTAATCCCGTTACATACACAAAAAAAAGAAAAAAAATCATATAGACGAATTGAGAACATCCTTCTTTTAGGACGTCGGTTTAAATTATAATCACAGCTCAATCAATATTTAAAAGTCAATGTCATGTTCTTTCCGATGCGATATAAGGCGTCAAAAATGAAACTTCACTAAGCTATAAATACTGCATTTACTTGATGCGAATAGCCGCAAAGCAACGTCTGAATCAATTAAAATGTTGTATTCATTGTTGGAATGAGATCAGTTTACAATTAAATTTCGTATTAACATATTCATTAGTTTCCACAGAATGTAGTCGAGTCGGAAACTCACATACGTTGTGTGACTTTGGTTAAAGGAAATTAAACGCTAGCATAGAGCGGGGTAAGACAACAGCCGGGCATTAATCTCCAAACTCAAACAAGAAAATTAATATCCTGCATATAAACCTGCCGCGCCAGTAACTTTACAATTGAATGTTACGTGGCAATATTCTATGTATTTTAATGAAATGAGGTAGGTACATATTTTGCTAGCTGATAAATGCACCTTTGTTTGCGTGATTTCAGGATATATACATTTAACAGCCATTATTGACCAAGCGAGCGAAGACAGCAAAGCATCTCAGTTTTGAGATTGGCCAAAAACTGCTTTTGTCCGGATGTCAGTTTGTCTGGGTCGCTCTTTTAACGATTCTGACGAAAATTTGCACATGAGTTCCATTATTTATTTTTAAAAAAATTGTCGATCGCATTTTTTTTATTGGGAAGAAAATTCGGGGGGGGGAGGGGGCGTGAAGGGGAGAAGTCTGCTGTAGCTTTATTTATCGATGGATTTCAGTCAAATTGAAGAGGCATACTAAGGATTCTATTTTACACAAGATGTTGCAAAAAAAATTCAAAAAGAGGAAATTTCAAAAGGGGGAAAAGGCGGCGAAATTTTCTGTAGCGTTATAATATGAACGGATTTAATTTTTTTTATATTTTCGTTGTTAACCTACCTACACCAATCTGACACTACGCAGTCCTCTTAACCTTCACAAGACAAACCCTTGCTATTAATCACTAAAACTTTAATCCCTATTTGTTGCCAAAAGCCAAAACTCTGAAATGGTTTTGCTAAGCCAGGGGAAAGTGTGGGTTATTCCATGGATATAAGCGCACGGACTTAAGACCGTGAATCACAGCCGACATAATAACATAAATACATTTAACTATCAACTTACATACGAACATTGCTAGTTAAATAGAAGCTTGATAAAATAATAAACTGGCCAAGTGCAAGTCGGACTCGTACTCGTAGGGTTCCGTAACACACTAACTAAAAAATGAAGTTTGTTTTTCATAGTGTTTGTATGAAAAACAAAGTTATCTTTGCGGTCGCTATATCTCAAAAACTGCTGACTGTATTTCGTTCAAACCAATTTTTGTTGTTAGTTTTTATTGCGATCTACAGCATATACTTTTTCCCATATTTTTTACACACATTTTACCACTTCAGACGCGATTATCTTTCAAATGATTGACTTTGAGAAAAAAATATTTTAGAAACCTCAATGTCATTTTTAAAGACCTATCCATAGACACCCCCACACGTATAGGTTTAAAGATATTTTTTTTAATATTTCAGTTCCATGTATGGGATGCCCCTTAAACTTAGACATTTTATTATTTTTGTATAAAAATCAGAAAGCGGTTTACAGAATACATCTATCTACCAAGTTTCAATTCTGTAGTCTTAACAGTTTAGGAATAAAATGGCTGTGACATACGGACGGACAGACAGACAGACAGACATGACGAATCTATAAGGGTTCCGTTTTTTGCCATTCGGCTACGGAACCGTAAAAACGTTGGATATTTGTTATATTATTTTTATCTCAAGTCTTCTTATCTCATCGATAGTTTTTCAGATAAGTACCCTTCAAGCCTTTTATTAATTGGAGAGCTCCATAGTTCCTTTATTATTGACCTCTTCACTTTAAGCTGCTTTTTTATTTGTGCTTGGATCATTGTATTACCTACTAACAACTAACATATGTATTTTTTATCTATGTGTATGTAAGTGCCATTTCAGTGTAATATTCATTCTTCTTAGATTTTTTTATATCTCTAGCGTTTGACTACTATCACACCTGGTGGTAAGCGATAATATGGTCGAAGATGGTGAACACGCTAGGACTAGAATACTCTGAGTCTTTTTTTATAGGCAGATGTTATCGCTTACCATTATGCAAGTGAGGTGATTGTCTGTTATTTTATTAATCACGAAAAAAACATATGTATTTATTTATATATATTATTGTAGTCGTTATATTATTACAAGGTTTTTTAGCTTGCCGTATAAGTGTCTATGCATATTGGTCAAATCTTGTGGGCTAAATTAGAACTACTTACTGACGTCAATTGGACTCAAATTTAGTATACTTCATCATCGAGCCTTGTACTATTCATTATTCTGTGATCAAGCTAAACTCAGGGTGAAGCTGTAGGAACTCCGTGATGGGAAATGGTAGGACAGTTGAATTTTGGCGTGTATGTGTTATTACCATGAGTACTTTTCATTACGTAATGATTCTTAACAAAAAGTTTATGTATATAAAGGTTTTTTTTTACTTTTAATTTGTAATTTATTCATCTATTTTACTCCTCAGGTGGTGTTCTTCAAGAACGGGCAGCGTATAATGCAATTTGTGCATGGCAGAGATCCCCCTTATGAGCTCTACAATTTTACCGGCGCGGATATCAACGTAAGTTACCTTTATTAAAAAGCTTACTAGCAATTTTGGTTGCACATCACTGTCTAAGCTATATAATATGTTTGTGTCTGGAGAGGGTTCACGTCAAAAGTGCAATGGTTAGGATCAAATTTACGACATCTTGATCGCTAAGCCGACGCCTTAGCCATTGGGCTATTGTTATTGCATTTTTTGTATCATAGACTAAAATATAGAACACGGATTGAGATGTTTGCACTTTTTAAGCTATTCAGAGCGACTTATGTAAAGCGCCGTCTTTCATTTCCAAACAAGAACGATTTCATTTTGAGAACCTATCTCTAGAGATATTGAGATAAACATCTTGCTACTGAAAATGACTTGCACGGCATGATGTCATTTTTTTAGTTTTTAAATTATCAAAATTATGGACCAATCGATAGAATTGCTTGTTTGTCAAATAAACAAAAAAATAAAATCATTGTTAGACTTCACAAAAGAATGCGATGCTCAATTATGTACCTACTGTTGATTTAATTTATTTTAGATTTCGGGAGTGATTGTCACTCACGGGAGTGATTATCACTCACTGTTTCCTTATTGAGTCCCTAAAGGTTAATTATGTAAAAAACCTTTTAATATAATTATCTTTAAATCAGTAGGTCTGTCCAGGGATCCAGTCCTACTCGGACGCTTTAAGGCCCACTACAAGAACTGGCTTGAACCATTTACCGAACAAAGAATTATAGAATGCGTTCCCAATTGCCATCTACTATTCCCAGATAAGCACAATTCCGCCTCAGATTAAATCGTCTCTTAACATCAAGTGAGATAGTTGTCAAGTGCTTTTCATTAAAGAATAAACACTCTCTCGTGACTAATATTGATCTCCCAAATGATCCAACGCGTGATTTGGTAACTCAATTTAAAAAATATACATATTTCTAATCAAATCAAATATCTACAAAATCATTCTTATTCAGCAGAACTGGCTAATTTATCGAAATTCATCCTATTGATGAAATGTAACCTAGTTTTCTACCAATTTAAACTAGAGCACACTACTTTGATGCTGGCCGTAATAGCTACATCTTTTTTAAAAGGAAAAACGCAAGGGTCGATAGCGAATTGCACTAGAGTGAGAGCGCAATATACGCATCTACAGTAACACAAATTAACCGAAATCAGTAAAATAGATGCTGCTGTAAGGTCGCATAGTGGCATCTCGCTGTTTCCTTCCTCCTTTTTCAACCGACTTCCATGCCACGCGAGTAAATTTCAGTAGGAAGCTTGATACATTTATCGTCATATCGCTGGGAAACGTACCCTACCGATTAAAAAAATAATCATTCGAATTGGTTCACAATTGACGGAGTAAACGCGTAACATACATACAAAAAAATATCACTTTAATAACTTATAGGCTAGCGTTTGACCACTATCTCACCTGGTGGTAAGCGATGATGTGGTCGAAGATGGTGAACACGCTAAGCCTAGAATATTTCAAGGCCTAGAATGACTTTCAAGGGCTATGAGCCGCTGGAACACAGTAAGGTAATGGCGGCAAATTTTCTCCTTGATGGTGGTAAGCTAATTTTTGGTAGCAAGTCAGGCGGAAGATCGATATAGTATGCTCCTACCACCTTTGGATGAACACACGTGCTAAGAATTGAACCAGTGACCTCTCACTCAGAAGTCTAGCCATGTACACTTTACCTTCAATCATTTTATTCCTTTTTACAAGCTTTTATTTAGTTTCACCTGTCCCGATGTGTGTCATCAAATCTGGCAAATTAAATTTGATCCACTTTGCGGTTACTGATTGAGCTGAAATTTTGCATACATGTGTAAATCGCGTGACAATGCAATATTATGATGACATGGTGCTGATCTGATGATGGAGCTGGAAGCCGTCCTGATGTTTGTCATCAAATCTTGCAAGTTAAATTTGAATCACTTCCCGGTTACTGATTGTGCTGAAATTTTGTATACATGGGTAAATCGCGTGACAATGCAATATTATGATGACATGGTGCTGATCTGATGATGGAGCTGGAAGGTGGACAAAGGAACTTCGCAATGAAACGACACAACCTCATCGAGTTTGGGGTCATTTGAATCGTCTTGACGAGTAGTTTGTCTTTCAATGGTAACCAGAGTCTGATGAAGGAGCTGGAAGGTGGTCATAGGAACTCTGTAATGAAACGACGCAACCCCATCGAGTTTCGGCTCTTTTGATTCGTCTTTGCTAGTACTCTATTTTTATATGTTACCAGGGTCTGATCTCATGATGGAGCTGGAAGGTGGTCATAGGAACTCAGTAAATAAATTGAGCTAACATTTTGCATACATATTTAGTTTCCAAGATTCCACCCAAACATCATACTTACATACATACATTGCACATCAAATAAAAGCTTTTAAAAAGTTTCGTTTCGCTTTTAACATTCTTTTGAACAAAGTTTCAAAACTTCGTTTCTGAATTCGAAGTATAGGTGCAGTTGAGTTACTGTCAATGCAATTTGGGTCTCAAGTGAAACAACATTAGCAAACCATGGAACGGGCTTACTGAGAGTACACGGACTTTTCAAATCAACTTGGAAGCTAGATAGCATCTATGCAAAGTTAATTTGCTACTGCTGGAACGGTCTCACCAATATTTAACCGGAGGTCAGTTTCATTACGCTCTTTTTGTATGGGCTTGCGTTTGATTTGTATATAGCCTGTTAGTAAATAATGATGTGGCGAGGATGATGGCGACTGTAAACGAAGTTTTAGATAGACTTATTTGATAAAATATGTTTAAGAACCACCGCTTAGAAAACCCGCCTTCACATATAAAAAAACGCATCTAAATTGGTTTTTTCGTTTGAGAGCTCTAACGGCGCTACGAACAGAAACACAGACACACACACACACACATAGTGTTCAAACTAATAGCAACCTCGAATGCATTGTTAAAAAACTAAAAAACCGACTTTTTATGCTTCTTATCGCTTTAACAATTTAGTAACAGTATTTAATGTGTTTATTGCCAATTATCTTACTAATCCCATAAAAACTTGAAAAATAATACTAAAAGAAAACTCTTTCAATTATATAATTAAAATTTGAGAATAATGGGCGCAAAGATCGATAAACATACATTGATAATACATACAGACAAATAGAGAAACAACCTCTTCCGTTTTCTGTTCCTTTTAAATTAAACTGGCCAAGTGCGAGTCAGCATCGCGTCTCTTATCGCACACTTAGGGAGGGTTCCGTACAATACAAAACATAACAGAGTTTCAACCTCATATATTTGATTAATTGATATTACCAAGAATATTTGGTTTGGTCGCGATCTAGAAAGACGGGGCTCGTTTACTAGCGCCATCTATGTCATTTTGCCGAAACTAATTAGATAGATGGCGTTTAAAAACACGTTTTTGTATAGGGACCCCCTTTAATTTTTAACTTTATTTTGTTTTTAGTATTTGTTGTTCTAGCGGCAATACACCATCTGTGAAAATTTCAACTGTCTAACTATCACGGTTAATGAGCTATAGCCTGGTGACAGACAGACAGACAAACAGACAGACGGACAGCGGAGTCTTAGTAAATAGGGTCCCGTTTTACCCTTTGGGTACGGAACCCTAAAAAGACCTTGATTGAATCTCTCGCTACTCGCTACACACAAAATTGTGTTAAATAATACATGGCGAGAGGTTTCGCCACTAATAAATTCATGCTATCTTGACCAGTGACGCAGGCTTCCTAACAAAATCACATTTTAGGTTACCTTTTTTGAAACACGTTTGCAAAATAACGCCCTGTTTGTTTTCAGTAATCCAAACAAGATGGACGCCGGAGTTCACAGGACGATTTCCATGTCCACATTATTAAAACATTTTCATTGTCCCGCACGTACAGCTCCCGTGGAAATTTAAATGTATGAATAGTTAAGAGAGGAACAAAGGTGGGGTGTGATTTGTGTTTCCGTTTCTTGGTTTTAACTGTCATAATAGAATTACGACGGATATTTTAGTAGGACATCTATTATCATAAAGGGCTGTTCGGACATGTTAATACTGTTCTGTTGTCCATAGGTATACGAGGAAGGTGAAAATTATAGGTCTTATACTATTAATATTGTAATAGCAACCTGTTTCATTTTTTTTTTTTTAAACATACTAGCAATGTTGGTTGCACATTACTAGTAGTCTGGTCAACCCCTACAACTAAGCTTAATATGCATGTATCTGGAGTGGGTTCACTTCAACAGTGCAATGGATGGGTGATTGAACTGACGAACTCTCGATCGCCAGGCCGACCTCATAGCCATTGAGATATTGCCACTAAATTAGCCTGTATCAGTCTATTGCTAGACATAGACCTCTCCTAAGACATGTCACTGAGTTCCATTCACTGCCCACTTTTCGTATGTCGTTGCTCCACCTGGTCACAGGGCGTCCTACGCTACGGTTGCCGATTTGCGGATGAAAGAATATCAAGGGGTGAAAGGCTAATGGCGTTAATAAAAGCGTCATAAATAAATAAATAAAAAATAAATAAGCGACACCAAGAGCGATATCGAGTTATTATGTTTGTCTGTTGTAATTTCACCGGAAAGACTGGACCAATTTTCCTGAATCTTTCCACATGGGTAGCCAGTACGGTAGAACAGAAAAGAGCGTAGATACGCGGTCAGATAAAATATATGGTTTTAAATGTGCGCTAAGACGGTGGACGGTGGAAGAATAAGAACTTGTTTCAATTATAATTAACGATAGTTTCAAAACTAAAACAACCGACTTCCATGCCCCGCGAGTCAATATCAGTAGCAAGTTTGAGACGTTAGTCATCATATCTCTGAAGATACTTATTCAATCTCTATGAAATTACAATGGGATCGTCTTAAAAATATACGCTACCGATTTAAAAAAAGAATCATTCGAATCGGTTCACAATTGACGGAGTAATCGCGTAACACACACACAAAAAAAAACGTACAGAATAATGGAGAACCTCCTTTTTTTGAAGTCGGTTGAAAAACAAAAGTCAATAAATATTTTATTAAGACCGTCGGTTGTAATTGTATTTCAGTGATTGACTTGAGTAAACTGAACTTAAAAGACAACTACTAAAAAATTAAAACAACTCCGTTATATACTACAACTTGATAAACGCCTAATTAATAATTAAATAAATGTTGCATATTATAAATACTAAATCTTAATTTCAGGTAACTTATGTTAACATTAAATATTATTCTAAGACCCATATTATATAAACCTTACAGGCTAGCATATACATAAGTATTGGTACTATAAACAGGTACCAATATTTATGTATATATTATGCATAATAATGCTAGTCTTACTAATAAAACTCTGTGATTAAAATCACCCAGTAGGTCTTCGTGCATGGTTTCGTATAACAGGAAATGTGTTTTTTGAACTAGCTGCTAAGCTATGAGCAAGTCAAATCAGTGAACTAACCACGCTATTTTCGGAACAAACATAAATGTATTCATACGTTTATTTGCGGAGATCACGCGTCTTGGTGTAACACACGGAAATATGTATAGTATAGCGCACTTCGTAAATATTCTTACTATTTGCGTTTTCAGAATAAATCATCTGATTTGTGTTTGTCTCTAAAGGGCCGATTGCGGAACGCATGGGTGGTATTGTTTATCAGCCTGTGTATGTATGTTTTTTTGTGTCTAGAAACAAAAAAGTGGCCCTATTTTGATGACTCTTACGTTATAATATGACAATAATCAACAAGTAATATTTTAAAAGCCAGCTTTTACATAATCTAGAACCAGAGTAAGTCAATACAAATTCAACAAGCCTATACACGACAGGTTTATCATAAGTAATTTAGGAGTTCCTAGGGCCACCTTCCAGAACTGATGAGATGATCGTTATAAGAAAAACCAACAGTTTTAGTATCTAATGGTATGAGTATGACAACTAGCCATACTACACACAGCTTCGCTCAGATTAAAAATTAATAAAAAATCTGTTATCCTTGGCAGTTATCAGTGTAAATGAACATGAGTTTTAATAATAAGATACTACGATATACGCAAATGGACTGCACTTTACGACTGCACTTTTTTTTATAATCTTTATAACTAAAAGATTATATTTTGAAAATTACTCCACTTTGAAGGTTACGCAGACTCCTGTTATCTGTAGAATATTTATAAGATTACGAACTAGAAATTCTTCTGGAATTATTTATTCTCACAGAACGAACACTTTTATTATATCTACGCATACCAAAGTCAACCGTTTGCAGTCTTGGACAATTTAATTGAAAGCAACTTTATTCCAGGGTCATAAATATTTTACTCCTAAGCCAGGATTCTTGGACGCATCCAAGCACTGAATCACTTCGAATTTCAATAACGGCGATGGTTCGAGGTTGCATCGAATTCCAATGATTTTAAGTGAGAGGTTTTGGTTCTATTTGATTTTTCCGGCTTTTAGACGTTGCAATGAAATTATATAAAATAATTTTGATGCAATTTATTAAATCAACAAAACACTGATATGCCATGATTTTGAATAATTTTCATTAACATTCACAGAAGAGAAGATAAGAGAATAAATGTAGTATTCAATAACTGTGTGTATAAAATGTCTTATTATAAAGTATGTAGTACCAACAATTTGTAAATTTTTTATTTCGAACATTCAATTATATCATTTTGTATAATATTTTTTAACAGAATTAAACCTTACTAACTAATCTGTCTACATATATACCTACCTACCTACTTACTACTACTACATACATAGTATCTATCTACTATCCAATAGACTTGGCTGACCCGACTTCAAATAGATAAGTGGATAGCGCTTATAATAATTATATTAAGTAATTTATTTTTCGCTTTTGAGTGCCTGTTTGTGGTTATGAAATCGGTTTTTTTTAAAAATAATATTTTACCCTTTTTATTGTAAAACAAGTTTTAATTAAATTACATGCATTTATAAAATTTCGTGTCCGGGCCGTTATACACTGACGGATATATATACTTTGTGAAAATTTCAAGTATGTACCTATTACGGTTAAGAAGATACAGATCTGTAAAGTGCGCTCATATAGACACACGGACGGATGGACGGACGGACGGACGAACGGATAGCAAAGTCTCAGAAAGTGTTCATTTGGTACCCTTTGGGTTCGGAACCCTAAAAAATTGATTTCAAACGCCGCGCTAGTGAAAATATCCACTAGTCAAAATGATGTCATCAAGGTATCAAAGGACAATGGCCCTGTGCAATAAAAGTATCTGACACACACGATAATTAATTGTCTATTTTATTACAATAATTCCAAATACTTTTAAAACACGGACTAGTTGTATTCCAAAATTAATATTAAAAAGTATTATTTGCGATTATTAACATTAGTCGCCGCCATATGGCCGCCATCTCCGCCAAACGTCATGTCATGTCAAAAAATATTAGATATGCTTAAAAACGTTGCACCCTAATAAGAATTTGCCCGGTAGAACATTCCTGTGAAGACAAATTAATTCTCCCCACCTTTGTTTCTATCTCCCTCACAGTTACCGTAAGAATATCGGTCAAAAACAAAAATCAACGAGAAGAAAGATGTAAAAACATACCTTTGAAACAAAAAAATAATTTTCCAAATCGGTTCAGGCATCTTTGAGTAATCGGTGAACATACATTAAAAAAAAAGAAACATTCCGACGAATTGAGAACCTCCTCCTTTTCTCTTTTTTGTGAAGTCGGTTAATAAATAAAAGGACAGTCGATAAAATGCTCATACATTATTTTTAAGTAAATATGATTGGATATGGACCCAAAAAATGTATCCAACTTAAAATCTTTTCAAGATGCTCGAGATAGTTATGGTGAAGAAGTGGGGCTCAGTAAGAACGGACTCCGTTTTGTGAAGAACAGACACGCTTGGTTCTTAGCTGAATTAAACTTGACCAAATTGACATAGTGCCATTCGGAGATAGCCTGTAAGGAAAAGTTCAAGCGTTTGACCATCGCCTTCCTAATTCGTTTGGGAGCTGCTATGATACCACAAGGCAAATACAAAAATACACCGATACATATGCCTAACTTATACCCCTTCCTTTTGCACCAAGGATTACCAATAGGCACTTCTCATTAAAATACAAGACCGCCAGCACAATAACGAAACGTGGAAAGTCTCAGACTCAGAAAGCGCATTAACCTAAGTGCATTGTGTTGGCACCAATTAATTACGCAGTCCATTGTCGGCCACAGCCAATGCCTTTGGGTGAAAATCATTGATGCCTCGTTACTTTGCTTAATTACTCCGCCTACAGTAGTTAGTGAATTTATAGGATACCAGTTTTACAAAGACTTAATAACTGCAACCGAAATAGTATAATTGAGACGGGAGACAACGCGATCGTTAGAATATTATTTGTTGAATACGCTAAAAACTTGACTTATATACGTAACTAGAAGTCCCCCGCGGCTTCGCCCGCGTTAAAAACTCCTTTTATTTACTTAACACTTTTTAACCGACTTCACAAAAAAGGAGGAGGTTCTCAATTCGTCTGTATGTTTTTTTTTTTTTTTTGTGTTTATGTTACGCGATTTCTCCATCAATTGTGAACGGATTCAAATGATTCTTTTTTAATAGGTAGGATACGTTTCCGAGGTGGTCCCATTTTAATTTTATCGAGATCTGATTAGTATCACCAGAGATATGGAGATAAATACCTCAAACATAGGAGAATGTACTAGTTTTAGTAGAAGAGTCCCAAGAAGATTATACACAATGGAGGTTGCTATTGCATATAAGATATTCTTACGGTAACTGTGAGTGAGATAGAAATAAAGGTGGGGATAATTTTTTTTTATATCTTATAGGCAAGCGTTTGACCACTATCTCACCTGATGCTAAGTGATGATGCGGTTGAAGATAGAGAAGTGGACTAGAATGGGAACTGGCTCTCAAGGATAGCTGCCGGAATACATTAGATGTTTGGTGACAGATTTTCTGACTTGAGGGTGGTAGCTGGCCAGGCGGACACTAGATATGTTCTACCACCATGCGGGGGTTATTGGTTTCTTAACGATGTTTTCCTTCACCGGAGGGCCACTGTGAGAAGCGCACATATATTTTTCGATTGAAAAATTCATTGGTGCACGGCGGTTTGAACTCGGTACCACGGCATCAAAGCCGACCGTTCTCCCAATTACGCCACCGGGCCCTATCTTCTTAACCGTTGTAGGTACATACCTGAAATTTTCAAAATGTATATATCCGTCAGTGTATAACGGCCCAGACACGAAATTTAATAGATGCATGTAATTTCATTAAAACTTTTTTTGCACTAAAAAGGGTAAAATAAGTTATTTTTCAAAAAAAATAAAACCGACTTCATAACCACAAAAAGGCACTCAAAAGCGAAAAATAATTTACTTAAAATTATTATAAGCGTTACCCACTACTCTATTTGAAGTCGGTGCCAGCCAAGCCTATTGGATATTAGATAGACACTATGTATGTAGTAGTAGTAAGTAGGTTAGTAAGTAGGTAGATACATGTAGGTATTATCTATCTACTACCTATTAGACTTGGCTGGCACCGACTTCAAATAGAGAAGTGGGTAACGCTTATAATAATTTTAAGTAAATTATTTTTCACTCTTGAGTGCCTTTTTGTGGTTATGAAGTCGGTTTTATTTTTTTTGAAAAATAACTTGTCTTTTGTAAAAACGATTCTATCATTAAAGACATCAAATAAGAATTAGCTAAATCGGTTCACCTGTTTTCATGTTATCGCGTGACTAAGACAAATCAGGATTCATATTTATAAAACCCGAAAAACCCAAAAAAGCGCAATCCGAAACAATATTGATTTTCAGACTTTTTTACCCCAGTTCACTCTCTTAGGGTGGCACTTTGAAAAAGTCTGAAACTCGTATTTACTTATTTATTTACAGAAGTACTTGTGTGAAATGTCGAGTAAAATGACTATCCAAACTTTGAACCTCCGCTTCATCCCTTGAAGAGTGAATTTTTAAAAATCCTTTCTTAGCGGATACTAACGTCAAAATTACTATCTGGATGCCAAATATCAGCGCAATCCGAAACAATATTGAATTCAGACTTTGTTACCCCACTTCACCCTTTTAGGAATAGAATTTCAAAAAGCCTGAAACACGTATTTACTTATTTATTTACTTAACTACTTGTGTGTTTCGAATATAAAAGACAATCTATTCTTGTTTCTCCATACAAACGTTGAACCCTCGTTTCATCCTCTTCAGGGATGAATTTTGGAAAACCTTTCTCAGAAGGAACTAACGTCGTAATTAATAACTATCTGCATGCCAATTTTCAGCGCAATCCGAAACAATATTGATTTTCACACTTTATTACCCCATTTCAATCTCTTAGGGGTGGAATTTCAAAAAAACCTGAAACACGTATTTACTTATTTTTTACTAAAGAACTTGTGTGAAGTTTCGGATAGAAAAGACTATCTAATCTTGTTTCTCCATACAAACTTTGGACCCCCATTTCATCCCCTTAAGGGGTGAATTTTGGAAAATCCTTTCTCAGAGGGAACTAACGTCGTAATAACTATCTGCATGCCAAATTTCAGCGCAATCCGAAACAATATTGATTTTCACACATTATTACCTCATTTAGGGGTGGAATTTCAAAAAACCTGAAACACGTATTTACTTATTTATTTACTTAACTACTTGTGTGTTTCGAATATAAAAGACAATCTATTCTTGTTTCTCCATACAAACGTTGAACCCTCGTTTCATCCTCTTCAGGGATGAATTTTGGAAAACCTTTCTCAGAAGGAACTAACGTCGTAATTAATAACTATCTGCATGCCAATTTTCAGCGCAATCCGAAACAATATTGATTTTCACACTTTATTACCCCATTTCACCCTCTTAGGGGTGGAATTTAAAAAAACCTGAAACACGTATTTACTTATTTTTTTACTGAAGCACTTGTGTGAAGTTTCGGATAGAAAAGACTATCTAATCTTGTTTCTCTATAAAAAACTTTGGACCCCCATTTCATCCCCTTAAGGGGTGAATTTTGGAAAATCCTTTCTTATTATCCTTTCTTTCTTCTTACACCCTTACGTACTAAGAAAAATATACCCTCCAAATTTCAAGTCTCTACGACCAGCGGTTTAGGCTGTGCGTTGTCTGTCAGTGAGTCAGTCAGTATATCAGGACATAGATTCTTATAGTATTAGATAAACAAAAACTGATAAATGGCTGATAAATGTATAAATTGTTTATCGAAACTGCTACGAATTGGTGAGGATTTGAGTATTCTGCCGATTTCGGAAGTTGTCCCAGCATTATTTATATTTTATTGGCTAGCGTTTGACCACTATATCACCTGTTGGTAAGTGATAATGCCGGTCGAGAATGGTAGCACGCTAGGTCTAGAACGGGAACTGGCTGGCAAGGATAGCTGCCGAGACACATTAAATGTTTGGCGACAGATTTTCTTACTTAAAGGCGGTTAGCTAGGCGCTAACCGTCTTTAAGTAAGAAAATAGCTGGCTAGGCGGACACTAGATAGTGTCCTACCACCATGTGGGGGTTGGGGGTTTCTGTAACACTTATAGTGTTTTCTTTTGACAAATTCAATATATTTATTTAGATTTAATATAGGTAGTACTTTGTGGCTTGGACTAAAAACAGCCGTTCTGCGCCAGGTCTCATAACAGTCTTCCATTTCTAGACCAGCATGATTTCAACTAAAATCACACCTTCACTTAACACATCATACACAGATCAAGTGAGATAGTGTACGCGTACGAATATCCATTGTATTCTTCAACTATCTCACTAGGGCTTTTTCATCTGTACTGACGGTAAGCCACTGACGTCAGCGTAGCAGGATATCCAGCGTTATGATGTATGGTGTGTAGTTTTTAGAGAAAGTACATTTTTTATATTATTTGTAAAAATTGTGTTTATTGTTGCAGTTAATGAAGCTATCGCCTACCTCTATTACATTAGAAAAGCTGGACTTCTCTGCAGCAGGATCTTACGCCTGTGAGATCGCTTTAGAAACACCTTTGTACTCAAAAGACTCTAAACTCCATGAAATTAATGTAATCGGTAAGTTTACTAACCTATAGATAAATAGAATAATACGTTGACATAATTTAAAAGAAGGTAGATACTTTGAACTTAAGCTAGGTTCATATTGCTGTGTCGGGGTGTGTCGGGTCACCGTCTGCTGTGTCGCGGAGTCTTCATACTGATGTGTTGTCCTGTGGCGCAATATGTCGCATTTTTAGATCATTCTCATTTTAAGAGTTGTGGAGTGAATATGTGTTTTAAAACGGAATCGTCTGACAGTGACTTCGTGAAGATATTCCTTACATTTCGTGTCATAGAGAACTTTGTATTGCCGTACTAATTCAATAAGTTCATCAGACATTTTAAAGAACGAAAAACAGAATTATAATAATTGCATGAACTGTTCCCCCGCAATAACGCGTCGTAAATGATAGAATCACATTAGTGTGGCGCGACAGATCCCCAATACCTCTCTGGCGCGATCGGGCGTCGAACGATTTTGCTACGACAGAACGCGCCACAACAAAACACAACCTACTAATGTGAATCTATTCATAGTAAATGAACGTAAGCGATTGCGTTCTGGCGCGCCCCGACACACCCCGACACAGCAATATGAACCTTGCTTTAAAATATCATTGCCAAAATAATGACTGTGTTTCAAATCATTAACAAATTATGTTATTGACATCCCATATTACTTAACTGTGCGTATGTCGTAATAAAAATACAAAGAAAATAAATGCAGAGAATGAGAAAAGAAACTTTGTTTTCACTTTTGTGCGTGTAAGCAAACTCAGTCTTAATATAATTTTATTTAATTTGAGCTTTGTTAAGTTTTCATGTAGAGCATGAAAACATAACATGGCTCGTAATCACAGATAAATATTATGCTAGCTATTACATAAGCTTAAAACAACTAAAAACGCTGACCAAAAACAACTCCCGTAATTCCTTAAATTTATAACTCATTTTTTTGTCAATATTTCAAGCGTCTACCTGTTGCCGCTGTATAGCAAAAACAAGCAAAAAATAAAACTGGCCAAGTGCGAGTCAGCATCGCGTCTCTTATCGCACACTTAGGGAGGGTTCCGTACAATACGAAACATAACAGAGTTTCAACCTCATATATTTGATTAATTGATATTACCAAGAATATTTGGTTTGGTCGCGATCTAGAAAGACGGGGCTCGTTTACTAGCGCCACCTATGTCATTTTGCCGAAACTAATTAGATAGATGGCGTTTAAAAACACGTTTTTTGTATGGGGACGCCCTTCAATTTTTAACTTTATTTTGTTTTTAGTATTTGTTGTTCTAGCGGCAACAGAAATACACCGACTGTGAAAATTTCAACTGTCTAACTATCACGGTTAATGAGCTATAGCCTGGTGACAGACGGACAGACAGACAGACAGACAGACAGACAGACAGACGGACAGCGGAGTCTTAGTAATAGGGTCCCGTTTTACCCTTTGGGTACGGAACCCTAAAAATCACGTTTATTGTATGGGAGCCCCCTTAAATATTTATGTTATTCTGTTTTTAGTCTTTTAGGTATAGCGGCAACATAAATTCATCGTCTGTAAAAATGTCAACTGTCTATCACGGTTCATGAGACAGACGGACAGAGAGACGGACAGACAGCGGAGTCTTAGTAATAGGGTTTCCGTTTTACCCTTTGGGTACGGCACCCTAAAAAATACTATTTTTTTAGGTTTAGGTGATCTTTAAAATAATGCATTTTGTCTTTCACTTAATCAACACATCAAATATTTCAATTTAAATTGCAAGTCTGATAGGATACGCCTTAAATGCCTCGCAATTCCAATCTGACTTCCAGTAAAGGGATTTAATTTCACAAACTTGAGGAATTTAGGAAAATCCTGATTCAAAAGTTTCTAAACCCTTTGCGAGCTTTGTAGTTTTGGAGCCAGTAAATTAGTAGGCACAAATCAAGGCTCTCGTGAGAACAAATTATTTTGTATCCTATAGATGTAACGTTGGATTAAATAATTACTTTATGTTATAATACTGAAATTCAAAATTAGAACCACCCCTAACTGATTTTTGTATGATCTGTTTATTGACACCATTCCAATGAGCCTAAACACGATATACTCGTATCTGTCTGTGAGTTGATGAGAGTTGGGTATACGGCAGATTCCAGGAGATGTCCCAGCATCAGCCTAGGTCATGCTACTATATTCTTACAGTACCGTTAAAGAAGAATGATCCGAATTTCGAACTGATCAGACCTAGGAAGGATTTCATAGCGTCATCAACTCGAAAAAAGCGTAAAATCTTAAAACGGCTGAACGGATTCTCATAAATCAAGCTAAGAACACTCATGATTGAGACATTTAGCAACAAAAAATCGAAATCAAAATCGGTTTATCCGTTTTCATCCTAATGCTATAAAGTATCTCCTTGTTAAATTTCAGTAATATCGGTCGCCCGTTTAGACGTGATTAGGTCGCCAACAGACAGCGTGACAGAGTTACAATCGTTTTTAACCGACTTCAAAAAAAGGAGGAATTTTCTCAATTCGTCGTTTATGAACCGATTTTGATAATTCGTTTTTTGTTGGAAAGGAGATATCCAAAGTTTGGTACCATGGTAATTTTATCGATGTTTGAAAAGTATCTCCAGAGATATAACATAGGAGATAAACACCTCAAAATTGGTGCTGAAATTTAATAGCGTGGCATTGAAGTCGGTTCTTTTTAGTTTTTTAAACGATCTTATTATAATTATACTCTGGATGTGTCCCAGCAGTAAAAGTTGTCTAAAAATTAACGAACAAAAAATAATACATCCTTTTGAAATGTTGGAAATTGTAAACTATTCACCATCGGATGGTAGTTATTTCGACATTCCGGCAACATTCAGGCAGACCTATCTTTTGCTTTAAGAAAATGAGTTTTAGGCGAATTATTTACACCCGGTTCATGGATTTATCTCTACGCTGCTCCATAGCTGGTGCTAAAAGGGAAACAGTCAAAAACTTTTAGGTAGTAAAGCTAAGCTTCGGGCATGACAGCCAGCACATAAAAAACTGGAAAGGTTTTCAATCGATCTGTTGCTGAATATAGTCTAGAAACTAATTATTTTTAACCGACTTGCAAAAAAGGAGATTACTCAATTTTACCGTATATGTATATTTATATATATATGTTTTTAATGTTTGTTCGCGGATAACTTCGTCCTAACGTTCATCGTTTATGAACCGATTTTGATGATTATTTTTTGGTTGGAAAAGAAATATCCCAGTTTCTAAAATACTAGAAAAAGTTGTAAACATTCGCTTGGTTTCATTCTTAGAGAAAAATAAATTTATATCATCCAGACAATATGGATTTCGTAAGGGTAGGTCAACCGAAGACGCTGTAACCTTACTCACCAATTCGGTTGCACAGTTCATTGAAAACGGGGAAAATTGCATGGCGGTTTTCATTGATCTTGCTAAGGCATTTGACACCGTTTCGGTTGGCCTATTACTTAAGAAGTTAGAGACTCTAGGAATAAGAGGCGTAACACTAGATTGGTTTTGCAGCTACCTAACCAATCGCCGGCAATTCATCAAGATCGGTTCTTATGCAAGTTCCCCCCTCCCCATAGAATATGGCGTCCCACAGGGCAGTATTCTCGGCCCGACACTTTTTACATTATATATTAATGATATAGTTAGCTTGCAACTAAAAAATACTGATATTATAACCTACGCAGACGATACAGTCATTATCTTTCACGAAACTACTTGGGAAAACGTATTTAGACATGCCGAGGTAGGACTTTCTCAAATCCAAAACTTATTAGATCATAATTTACTAACAATAAATGTCACTAAAACAAAATACATTGCGTTCTCCAAAACACGCGCCACAAACCCTCCCAGTAATCTCTCTCTTAAAACACATGCATGTCACAAATTAATCAGTAACCAAACAATAACCTGCACATGTTCCACTATTGATAAAGTCAGTAAAATCAAATACTTGGGTGTCTTCATAGACGAAAATCTAAATTATAAAGAGCAAATCATTGATATTTCAAACCGCACAAGAAAATTAATATACGTAATGAAAAAGCTGAGAGACTGCACCCCGCTTGAAATTTTACGCGACATCTACATAGCTCTCTGCCAATCAATACTGCAATACTGCATTACTATATGGGGAAGCGCTTGCAAAACTACATTTATAACAGTGGAAAGGGCTCAACGAGCGCTTATAAAAGTGTTACTAAAGAAACCATTTCGTTACTCTACAAACAAGCTATTAAGTGAATTCTCAGTTCTCAGTGTGCGTAAACTATATGTGTTACATGCTGCCATCAAAGCCCATAAATATTTTCTAAACCGACCAGATCGTCAGGACTTACTGGCGAGACGGGCATTCCGACTACCTCTCCCTCAAGCCACCTCTAGCTTAGTTCGTAGAAGCCCAGCCTTCGCTCACCTTAATACATACAATAATATATGCAAATTTTGCAATATGAAGGACTGTAGAACCTCGACGTGTAAAAATAAATTAAAGGAATGGCTATTGCCATTATCGTACGAGGAAACAGAAAGCATGATAAAATAAAATATAATATAATAAGCGCGCACACACAAATACACACACACATCCATCCACACAAACACACACGCACATATACAAACACACACACATACATACACGAATCCGGTCACATCCATCTCTCCTTGTTATTTGTAATTTTTATACTCTTTTGTTCTTGTTTAAAATAGTGAGATAAGTTAGGTAAAAAATGTATACTTTCAATAAAAATATATATATATATATATATATATATGTAAAAAAGCTAAGTATATAAACAAATGTACTTTGATCGATCACAGTGTGACATGTGTTAGTAATACCTAATCGTAAATTGTTAAGCACTCAGAAACCCAAGACACAGGCTCACCGCCTAGTTTGGGCTTCACAGATGTTCTTGTCAGAATTTAGGCATCTAATACTTAATTATTATCATTTCAACTATGTGTGAAATCTTTTTGGAAAATAAACATTATTATTATTATAGTTATGATTGTTATTTCCAGAGATATGGAGATACACACCTCAAACTTAGTATTGAAAATTAATAGCGTGCCATTTGACGATTTTATGATATATTGATTTCCGATGTTACTTTATGTTCTATAGTTTATACATTCTCTATGGTAAGGAAACTAGATCTGACTATTGTTTGTTTTATAGGCTAAATGCTATTTGACTAGTATCTCACCTGTTGGTATGTGACCATGTAGTTAAGGATGGTAGCACGCTACGCGTAAAATGAGAACTGGCTCTAAAGAACAGCCATTAGAACACACTGTTAAGTATTTGGTGATATATTTTGTACCCCGAGGGTCCAACGAAGGAACAATAGATGTCCATTCACTACACAAAAGTCAGACAAAAAATGTTCGACATCAAATTAGCCTAAAATTACCTTCTATATTTATTGACACCTAGCTGCATCCTGCCTGCATTAAAACATGGATAATATAAACCTTCCTCTCCAATCACTCAATAACACAATCAGCTTTAATGAAAATCACTTTTAAATTCGGTGCGTACTTTAAAGATCTAAGCATACAGACGGAGGAACAGACGGTGGGAGCGGAAAACGACTTTGTTTTAAAATATGTATAAATTACGTGATGTCTAAAATATTGTAATTTTCAAGTAAGTGAGAATGTGATCAATGTCTTGTGTCATTTCAGTAATAAGATCTTAAGGGCGGGCATTTATTTGACAGCAAGTCGAAATCTTATTTTCACTAAACGGTATGAAATGATTGTCTTCGTAATTTATAATTAGGATTAAATCAAATATTTCAGCTTCTTGGTACTCCAGATTAAGACTTGATCTTTCTGAAACCGTACTTTTCTCCGAATTATCTGCTCGCACCGCTACGATATTGCCTTTGAAAAACCCGAAAATGGATACGATTCGAATAAACGCTCTTAATGGTTGGAGTTTCTGAAAGTCACAAAAAATATTTGCAATATATATACACGCTAAATAAAACATAACATAATTCCTGAAAATCCCGTTTTGTTAAGCTCAAGTCGCGTAACTCCTTATTTTATTACATGGCCTAATAACCAGGCTCGATAAAATCAGTTCAATAAGTACAACAAAATCGAATAAACCGTTTCGGCCAATTGAACCGTATCTTTCCGTTTCAGTGCGCCAGAAGCACCGTCCGAAGATAAAAATAAAGCACAAAAAGTTGTCGTCGACAGAACGTCTAGAGGCGACATGCCAGAGCGCCGCTGCCTACCCTCCACCGCATCTCACCTGGTTTATAAATAATAATAAGGTTAGTATATATATTAATAGAACTTAGTTATAAAGAAGATCATGGTACTTATGAAGAGTTAATAAAATAACTAGACTGAAATGTGTATAAAAGGTTAGAGTGAACAGCCGTGAATTAATAATGACAGTCTTTTAATAAGTTGTGCGATGTCCCCTTTCAATTTACTTTCAAGTAGAAATAACTTTCAGTTAATAAATATTAGAGTTCTAGCTTAGAGCTAAAACACTTTTTTTTATTTACTATTTACTGCGACATCACTACGCTATGCAGTTTTATTTTAGTTTAGATCATAATAATTATTATCTAAAACTATAAGAATCTTTGTCCTGACATACTGACTGACTGACTCACTGACAGACAACGCACAGCCTAAACCGCTGGTCGTAGAGACTTGAAATTTGGAGGGTATATTTGCCTTAGTACGTAAAAAAGGATTTTCCAAAACTCACCCCTTAAGGGTATGAAAAGGGGGTTCAAAGTTTGTATGGAGAAACAAGATTAGATAGACTTTTCTATCCGAAACTTCATACAAGTACTCCAGTAAATAAATAATTAAATACGTGTTTTAGGTTTTTTTTTTAATTCTACCCCTAAGCGGGTGAAATGGGGTAACAAAGTGTGAACATCAATATTGTTTCGGATTGCGCTGAAATTTGGCATTAGTTATTACGACGTTAGTTCCTTTTGAGAAAGGACTTTTCAAAATTCACTCCTGAAGGGGATGAAACGGGGGTTCAAAGTTTGTATGGAGAAACAAGATTAGATAGTATTTTCTATTCGAAACTTCATACAAGTGCTCCAGTAAAGAAATAATTAAATACGTGTTTTAGGTTTTTTTGAAATTCTACCCCTAAGCGGGTGAAATGGGGTAACAAAGTGTGAAAATCAATATAGTTTCGGATTGCGCTGAAATTTGGCATGCAGATAATTATTACGACGTTAGTTCCTTTTGAGAAAGGACTTTTCAAAATTCACTCCTGAAGGGGATGAAACGGGGGTTCAAAGTTTGTATGGAGAAACAAGATTAGATAGTATTTTCTATTCGAAACTTCATACAAGTGCTCCAGTAAAGAAATAATTAAATACGTGTTTTAGGTTTTTTTGAAATTCTACCCCTAAGCGGGTGAAATGGGGTAACAAAGTGTGAAAATCAATATTGTTTCGGATTGCGCTGAAATTTGGCATATAGATAGTTATTACGACGTTAGTTCCTTTTGAGAAAGGACTTTTCAAAATTCACCCCTGAAGGGGATGAAACGGGGGTTCAAAGTTTGTATGGAGAAACAAGATTAGATAGTATTTTCTATTCAAAACTTCATACAAGTGCTTTAGTAAAAAAATAAGTAAAAAGGTGTTTCAGTTTTTTTTTTAATTCCACCCCTAAGAGGGTGAAATGGGGTAACAAAGTGTGAAAATCAATATTGTTTCGGATTGCGCTGAAATTTGGCATGCAGATAGTTATTACGACGTTAGTTCCTTTTGAGAAAGGACTTTTCAAAATTCACCCCTGAAGGGGATGAAACGGGGGTACAAAGTTTGTATGGAGAAACAAAATTAGATAGTCTTTTATATTCGAAACTTAACACAAGTACTTAAGTAAGTAAATACGTGATTCAGGCTCTTTCGAAATTCCGCCCCTAAAAGGGTGAAGTGGGGTAACAAAGTCTGAAATCAATATTGTTTCGGATTGCGCTGAAAATTGGCATGCAGATAGTTATTTTGACTTAGGTATCCGCTAAGAAATATTTTTTCAAAATTCACTCTTCAAGGGGATGAAGCGGGGCTTCAAAGTTTGGATAGTCATTTTATTTGACATTTCACACAAGTACTTCTGTAAATAAATAAGTAAATACGAGTTCCAAACTATTTCAAAATGCTAAGAGGATAAACTGGGGTAACAAAGTCTAGAAATCAATATTGTTTCGGATTGCGCTGAAATTTAGAATAGTTATTATGACGTAGGTCTCACAAAGGATTTTCTTAAAATTCCTCCCGGATACGGAACGGGGAATCATATATGGCGAAACAAGATGAGATAAAGTACGTATTGTAGGACTTTTCGAAATGGGGTAGGTAACAAAGTCTGAAACTTTGGGTTTTTCGGGTTTTATAAATATGAATCCCGAATTGCCTTAGTCACGCGATAACATGAAAACGGGTGAATCGATTTGGCTTATTCTTATTTGATGTCCTTTATGATAGAATCGTTATTATTGTTATATACCGGCTGTAATTCACGTACCCACGTTCACGTTGTGTGACCTCACTTCCGAGGAACGGAGTCGCTCGAAACCTAGGTCGATAAAATTCGACTAAAGGTACGTGAATTACAGCCGGTATATAACGATAATAATGTTATAAACTCACGATAATTGTAAAAGATAGAATCGTTTTTACAAAAGAAAAGTTTTACGTAAATAAAAGAAGTTTTTAACGCGGGCGAACCCGCAGGACACTTCTAGTTATTATATACGTATATCATAATTATTACAATATACGTATATGCTTCACTAGCAACTTCACAGCATTGCACGGGTTAAAAGTCGTGGAAGGATTTCCATCCGCGACGTGGAGTTCTTCGACTCGGTACTAAGGTACTTACTTACGTGAATTACAGCCGGTATAAAACATCAATAATTTTACAAATTTTAAAACAAAAATCGATATATCAATCTTCACAAATTGTCGCATTTAATTTTTATTTAAAGTGTCATATTTGTCAGCAGATTCAATTAGAACGTACAATAATTAAAAAACCAGGTAAGTACTTGTTAAATTTTGCAGGCACCTGCAACAACGCCCAAAATAGTAGGATAGAATTTCAGGGCAACCCTTTCTGTTTGCGTTCAAACGACGCGGCGAGTAATTGCGGCGAAGCCGCCCAAAGTGATACGCCATTCTATTATCCCCGTCACTAGTTGAGTCCTGAGTCGTGACACGATAAATTGACATTCGATGGACTTTTATTTCCTGTTTTTGGACAGGATTTGTAGAGTTTTGGTTCGAGAACTGATTAAAACTTCAACCGGTTCCCGCTGCTTTTTGTTTGTCTGGTTTGGTTACTATATTGAGGGATATACGTTTGAAATAATTGGCTAAACTTGTAGTTGAATTTTGTAGTGTGTAGTTAATGCTCGCGAGTAGCAACAAATATAACATAGTAACAAACACCACTCGCGGCTTTGCTCGTAAAATATGGCCCATGCTAATTCATAATGTAGCTTTTAAACTTTCAAACTTCGACCAGTCGTTTTTAGGGTTCCGTACCTCAACAGGTAAAAAAAATAACCCTTATAAGATCACTTTCTTGGCCATCTGTCCGTCTGTCTGTCTGTCTGTCTGTCTGTCCGTGTGTCACCACCGAATTTCTCAGGAACGGGTGGACCTAGCAAGTTAAAATTTATAACAGATACTGAAGTCTATAATCCCTATTAGGTGTACAAAATTCAAAAGATATGGGCAAATTTAGATTTTTGCCAAAACTTGTAAGTACCAAAATTTACTTTAATTTTTAACTTTTTTCATTTTTCGGAATTATTCCTTTACTTGTGCTGTAAAACCTTGCTTTAACCAAAATTTACAATCCTAGGTCAATCGAAAATACCCTATAGGTTTCGGGTCGAAAACCTATAGGGTACTTCCTATTGACCTAGAATTATAAAATTTGGCAAAAAGCAAGGTCTTACAGCACAAATAATGGAAAAATTCCAAAAAATAAAATAAGTAGAAAATTAAGGGGTGTCCCCATACAAACATAGTTTACGCCAATTAAGATAGGCTTCTGAGTTATATGAGCGCTCATAAAATTTAGAGATCCTACCAACCTACCAACATTGGTATGGAAGCCTCGGTGGGCGAGTCCAACTCGACTTGGTCGGTTTTTTTTTAGGTTATCCATATTCATCCATACACACAAACATACGAATAATAATTGGTTTCACTTTATGTAAAGACGTTTCGTTCACGTTTCACATAAGTAGACTGTCAAATCATACCTCACATCAAGCAAAATCGAAAACTAATGTCCGCCTGAAACTGATATGAATCGTAAATCTCTCTCTCAGAGAAAACATAATGGACTACCCGTAAAGTGTCAGAACATATCACTTACCATTGCTCACTGGGGTATGTTTACTCTATTACCAGATACTTTCGCCCAATACAACATATTATATCAGAGATTTATATTTTCA
This sequence comes from Cabera pusaria, assembly GCA_954871355.1. Lineage (NCBI taxonomy): Eukaryota > Metazoa > Arthropoda > Insecta > Lepidoptera > Geometridae > Cabera > Cabera pusaria. Next base: position 22,084,510 of record OX940893.1, read on the forward strand.
ATTTAGGCAAACATGTTTTTGGAGGGTACGGCAATTTTATGTAAAACTTCTTATTGTTTAGTGAAGGTTTGTATTAAACATTATTTTATGGTGTTTAGAGATAAACACTAGATTTTTGGTAAGCCAATTAAGTGTCGAATTATCTTTGAAAGCTTGTCAAGTTAAAATGGAAGTTAAGCGGATTCAGGATCAGTTTCACCGGTTCCTGTTAATGCGTTAGATAATTATCTCACGCCATAAAAAAGCTGTCAAAAAACTTTCAGATTTCTTAATTAGCGCTATTAGAAACCGGTGAAACTGGCCCTAACAGAAGTCTTAATAATTATTATTTAGACTTCTGAAGCGACCGCAAATCTACGTCTATATACTACTATAGGTTGTCCATGGTGAGGTCCACGGGAAGACGCCGCATGGTCAACCAGTGAACATCGCGCGACGACAAATCTAGAAAAATAGTAATTCAAGCTAAAATAAAAACGGCCAAGTAGAGTTGGACTCGCCCACCGAGGCTTCCGTGCCAACGATGGTTGGTACCAGTAAAGCTAGACCTCTAAATTGTATAAGCGCTCATATAACTATCTTAATTGGCGAAACTATGTATGTATGGTGACACCCTTTAACTTTCAACTTTTTTATTTTTTGCAATTTTTCCTTTATTTATGCTGTAAGGACCTTACTTCTTACCAAATTTCATGATTTTAGGTCAACGGGAAGTACCCTTTAGGTTTTCGACCCAAAATCTATAGGGTACTTCCGGTTGACTTAGAATTGTCAATTTTGGTCAAAAGCAAGGTAAAAAAATAAAGGGAAAATTCCGAAAAATAATAAAGTTGAAAATTAAGGTTAATTTTGGTACTTACAAGTTTTCATGAAAATCTAAATTTGTCTTTATCTATAGACCTCAGTATCTTGTATAAATTTCAACTTGCTAGCTCCACCCGTTCCTGAGAAAATTGGTGGTGACACACGGACAGACAGACAGACGGACAGACTGAATAGAAAGTGTATATATAAGGGTTTATTTTTTTACCTTTTGAGGTACGGAACCCTAATAAACTAATATAATATTATTTGAGACTTGAGAGTCAGGATAATCATCATCATCAGCAGGTGACAAACCCACTGCGGATGTAGGCCTCTCTCAAGATACGCCACTGAGCTCGATTTTCAGCTCTTCTTTTCTAATCATTGCCCACCGCTTTGCGTACATCGTCAGTATAATATATACATTTAAATATTTATACAAATGAAAATATTAGCAACCCACAACTCAGACTAATATCATGAATGGGTATTTTCAGTATCACATTTTCCTAGGAAAAGATGATGTATTTCTTATTATCATAACTTCTAACAGTAATTTGATCATGCTGTTAGCAAAATAGAGGTGACAGGGATAAGTATTCCTATTCCTCGGCTATCAAAGGCCCAAAGTTTCTTTGAGTTTTCATATCTCTCCCGTCAATCTGTAGGGACCGAAACGGATATCCTTGTAAGCGTCACGTAGTCAATGTTTGCTTGTCGACCTTCTTCGTGAAATGTTACTGAATCTTCAGCTGGTAACTTTGATTATGTAAAAAGGTACTTGTATGCAATACAAGAGTTCTGAGACAGTCTGAGCATGAGAACAGTTTGTTCGTGTCTATTTTCTGCGTACGTTAGCAAAATAAGTAAAACTTATGTTACCTAGTCGACAGAAACTCTGCGGCTATCAATTTGTCACATGTTTCGATCCAGACTATTTGTGGGTAGTGTCACTCAGAGGAAGTTGTCAATATTATACTTGCTTCAAATATCTTAATATTGTTGTATTATTTTTGACATATTTGGATGTGGTATGCATATTGTCAGTAAAATTGTTTTTAGTCAGACATGTTAGACTTAACATTTTATACCATCAGAAACTCGGCCTGTCTATACGTGTAGTCTCTGTAACAGATCCTTTCATAAAATAATCAAATGCCGAAGCTTTGGGATTTCATTTAGACATGTCGACGTGTCAGCATCTCTTTCAAGTCATTCTGTTGGAGGTTCTGTAAACTCACCTGCTGGAAGTTTGTTGATGTTATTTAAGAACAAAATGATGACGAGTCTAGTATCCAACGTCCTCCATTTGTCTGTCTCAGCTCTAGTTCTCTCTCAATTTTTAAGTAAGTAAATGATAATTTTGCTTTCAACGATTTTGTTTTAATAAAAAGTTTCAGGTGTAAAACTAATAATTCAGAATATTTTTATAATTATGTGGCTAGTGTTTTTAGCAAGGTAGATATTTATATCATAGTCATTAAAATTTTATGGAACGCACAAGTGCTGAGCGACAGACTTTCAAAACATCACTTTCAGGAGTTTTGCATTATATTCTTTTCTCACTCAGGTGGATGAAAAGCTAACCGTGCCCCATGGTACCATGAACACTCCCCGGCATCATCACGGCATGCCTCTGGCTATGACGACCTCGTCGCTCCATTACCCCCTGACCAACATGCAGCTGTCCCCGAATCAGACCGTGGAGATCAGCTGCCTCAGCACCATTCCTAGTTACGCCCATGTTAATGATGGTTTCGCTGATGTACAGAACCACTCGATTACTGGTGAGTCTCAATGTCAGTGACAAAAATGTGTGTCAATATAAGCTTTTCAGTTTTCATGATCACTAACACTGTCACAAGATATTTGCATATATATATACCTTGTTTTTTATTATGTATTTATTTTATTTATGAATGAAATACATGGTAAATATCTATAGTTATAAGTATAAAAATATGGAACTTATCGCCTCGCTTAAAACATAAATTTTTAACTATTTATATTTATTATATTTATGAACTATTTTAATGTTTATAACTATGTGTTCAAATCGCGAAAGTTTAAACATTACAAATGGTACATATCTCGTTCAAATATCTTGTGAAAATGTGTGTCACAATGTATGAGAAAGACATCATTTTTGCTTCTGGTTACTAACGTGGCTTCTCATTTTTACAAGCTTTTATTAATCTTGCCATGTATGTATGTATGTAACTATGTATGTTCGGGTGGAATTTTGGAAGCTAAATTAGACCCACTTCCCGATGTCCGTTTGGACTCAAATTTGGTGTACTTATGTATCTTCGGTGACAATACAATGATATGGTACCATGAAGCTGGTCTGATCATGGAGACGGAAGGTGGCCACGGCATGTCTGTGATAAAACAACATAACCCTACCAAGTTTGGGCTCTATTGATTTTTCTTGAAGAGAACTTTACTCCTAGATGATATCCAGGGTCTGATGATGAAGCTGGAAGGTGGCCACGGCATCTCTGTGATAAATCAACATAACCCTACCGAGTTTGGGCTCGATTGATTTGTCTTGAAGAGAACTTTACACCTAGATAATATCCATGGTCTGATGATGAAGCTGGAAGGTGGCCACGGCATCTCTGTGATAAATCAACGTAATTCTACCGAGTTTGGTCTCGATTGATTCGTCTTGAAGAGAACTTTACACCTAGGTTGTATTTAGCGACTGGTGATGAAGCTGGCCACGGCATCTCTGTGATAAAATAACGTAACCCCAGTAAATTTGGGCTCAAATGATTCGTCTTGAGGAGCACTTTACACTTAAATGATAGCCAGGATCTTATGATGAAGCTGTAAGGGGGCCATGGCATTTCTGTTATAAAGCAACATAGCCCCACCGAGTCGATTGATTTTCCGCGAAGAGCACTTTACCCATAATCACATCAAATATCTGTGGAATATTTTAAAACATCATGCCTTCTCTTAAATACTTAGGTAGTAAGTAGGTAGTCGGTATATATACCTACCTACTAAAAAGTTAAAAATAAATTATAAATAAAAAATATTTTTAAAAACAAGCTTTTATCTGGGACAATGAACTAAAATGTTAAAAATAAATTTTAGTAAGTATTTGGCGTGTAGGTACTTACCTATATTTTTAAAAGCTTGAGGCACTGAAGTATGGTAATTACCTAGCCTGAAAAACGGGTAGTGCTTTAAGCTTTTAATAATATAAGTACCTACACGCCAAATACTTACTAGAATTTATTTTTAACATTTTAATTCATTGTCCCAGATAAAAGCTTGTTTTTAAAAATATTTTTTATATAATTTATTTGGTTCACACTGCGAATAACAGAGTTAAATTTAGTTTTTTTCCTACGAGCAAAATAACTTACTTTAATTTTGTTTCATCCCAATGTAGCCTGCACTTTAGTTAGAATACAGAGCAATATAAGCACTTTCACACGTTAATGCAAATGTCAAGTATTAAATCGCTGACTCAAGTCAAAGTTTTTAAAAAAAATCGTGATATTTGCACTTTCGCTTTCCTACACGCGATCATTATGAAAGAATTATAATCTATAGCTTAATGTTTTTATAAGCGTGTAGATATTTTTAAAATTATTTAAATGTCTATTTTTGCAAGTGTGTCGTAAAGATGACTTGTATCCTTAAATAAGCAGACAACCACACCATTAGTCACATTTATAGCATCAATACTAAGCAATCAACTTGGAAAATGATTATTGCAGTGTTGCTAAAAAGTAACAAATGATAAAGCATTTACCCGTCGAAACACGGCATTATTAGCTATTTTTATTCGAAACTTGATAGTAGATAACCTTTTACTCACCGATACCACATTTTTATCAACGGGTACTTTTCCGGATACAGACTTGAGCAATAAATTCCATTCTATGTTCCAACTACGTATGAGAGGAAACAAATAGTTTCCTACGATTATTTGCGATTCTATTGTTGCCGGTTTCTGAACGATAATTAATTTTCCCTTTTTTTAGTCTAGACATTTTTTTGGGTGGGTGCATGATTTCTTAAAAGTTTGTTTTTTAGGCTAGCGTTTGACCACTATCTCTCCTCGTAGTAAGCGATGATTTGGTCGAAGATTTTGAACTCGCTAGGCCTAGAATACTCTGACTATTAAAGGCTGTGTGCTACTGGAACAGTTCTGTTAAGTTATTGCGGCAGATTTTCTCCTTGATGGTGTTAAGCTACTTTTTAATGCAAGTCAGGGGGAACATCGATATTATGTGCCTCTACCATATCTAGGGCAGCAAGTCAATCGGAACATCGATATAATATGCTGCTACTACCTTCGATTAGTTAATATACCACATTTATTGTTTCAGTGAACGTAGTACGTCTCGAGCCTGCTGTAACTCCGCCTCAGCTTCCTGTAAAAATTGTAAGCTCAGATTTTAATGTTTCTACTCGATGGAAGCCTCAACTTTATCTCACAATCTTCTTTATGTTGGTGTGCCATTTTAGCATGTAAGTGGTAAATGGGCTATATTTTAAATGTCTACGATAATATGGGCTAAGCCAACTCATAGTTTTAAAGTTATCAGTTGTATTATTTTTGAATTTAGAATGAGGTTACAGAAATTTTCATGTGTTATTTGGTATAAAAAGTTGAGAATGAAAGCTATCTGTTATCTATCGCTGCGCACACTATGTGCAGAACACACAAGGCTTGAAATATGTGTTTCCGTATTTTAGGATGCGTAGCATTTCAGTTTCGTATAGGACTATAATTATGAAGCTTTTTCCGTATATTGTGGTTATAATGTGGGCACTAGCAGCTATCAGCTACATATGTAGCTGTATTTTCACAGGGCTACGTTATCAAGTATAAAATATCCATTCACTGCGGTTGACGACTTCATATTTTTTGCAAGCCTAAGCCAGTGTACATTTATTAACTGTGTGTTGCGCTAAAAGTTTCATTTCTCACTTGCATCTTCTAAAACGTCTCTAAGTTAATGTCGTTTCAGTCGAAGCGATAAAACAAGCATTTTGGAACACCAAGTTCTAAAAATCCTTTTGATATTGAAGATGCTATGCCTGAAAGGTTTTAGTCAATCTCATTTCGATTGATTCAGCGATTTCATGAATAAAATATACAAATGTAATGTGACATTGTTTGTCATTTATAACCTCAATTTCGAATGAAACAACGTAATTTTCTTCAATTTTTATGACGAAAAGAATTGACGCTAATTTTTCTATTTCATACAGAACAACATATGTTCTCCTTAAATGCGATGTTATATCTTAATCTAAATGTGTTCTTAAGAGCTTTGTAATTTTTTAACAAGAGGTCTTGCTTATTCAGTACCCTATTCAACAAGTCGAGCTACTTTAGTATGCCAATTATTTAATTTTACTTAAATGTCATTGGCTAATCGTTGAACTGGGCCTAAAGAAGAACTGCCTTCTGTATCAGGTATATCCCTTGATTCGTCTACACAAATTTGGCTTTACTAAGCAACGATCTCAACAACACTCTTTTAACTACTTAACATTACTAACACACATGATCGTCGAATTTGCCAAGTAATGGAATTTCTTGCCTGAGCCTGTGCTTACTAATAACTACCACCTGGGGGTCTTCAAGTCACGAGCGAATATGTATCTTCTGGGCAAGTGTGCTAAATCTTGACAACATGGTCACTTAATATAATAATAATGTACTCAAATATTCCAATTTCACAACACTTGCCTCACGCACCCGATGTACTACTTTATTTATACCATATCTGCGTTTGGCTCTAACCGGCTCTCCCATAACAAGGCTGAAGAATGTTGTGATTTAAATACTATAAATTAATTAATTAATTAATTAATATCAGGTTGGACAATAGTCACTCGCTTGCCCATTGCGCATTAAAAAAAATCAACATACTAAGACAAAAATCTTCTGAACCAAGTCGGAGTATTCCTACTATACCATTGACGCGTCTAGGCTGAATTATGCTTATCATAATAATTTATTTTATACAGCTTAACCTAATGGATCTAATGGATTAAAGAGTACCAACGAATCCGATTTATCTATTATTGAAATCTATTTTCACCAGACTTTGAAAAGCTTTATTAATATATTTACATTTAATGTGACTTACAAACATTTTCCATCTTTACATTTTGTTTTTACTAATTGAAAATGTATTTAAATTTCTTAACGTAATATTCGATTTCAGTGATAAATAAATGGCATTTAAAATGTTGAAAAAACACAAGGACTAAATATTAATATATACATGCATGCTTCGCAAAGTTCTAGTCAGATATTATGTTAATCTCGATGCTACGAAGTGGAGTTTGAGATACATTTGGTAGATCCCTACCGAAAGCACTCGTAGATGTTGTAAAATACCGTAGCGTTTCGTAGCAGGCATGGTGAGGATAATGGGACCGACGCTCTCTTTTATGTTGAGTTTACTTAGTTTACGTTATTTAACTTTAGTCAACGGAATGTTAAATTGTGTATTTGTTACTTATATACAAATATTTCATGAATAAGCGAGACCTCTTCTTGAATAAGCTATCTTTCTTAACAACTTTTTACTTGTGTATGCGCAATTATGAGACTGAATTTATAGAATTAGGGATAAATATAACCCATTCATAACATCCTTGTCAATGCTAGAAATCCCGAGAACCTTGTCCATTTGTATAGAATTATGCAAGTTTTTAAAATAAAGAATAGTAATGACTGCAAGTTTAATAAAAATCTAGAAAACATGTTTATATTTTCCTTAGCTGTAATAAAAGAGCATATATTTTCTTTTCACATTTGCTTAATATATTTAAATTCTTACAATTACCTTTTGGTGTAACTAAAGGCATTTGACGTGCTTTGATGTCACTGTATTTGTTATCCAATTCTATATATAAGTGTAAGTAGTGTTATAAATGTTATGAGCAGTGTTATTATTATGTTTTGACATAATAATAGGATGAATAGTATCATGCATAATAGTTAACCCGTACAGATTGTAGAAATTGCACACAGCAAATGCTTATTTTTATTCTAAATATTAGTAATCTTGATTTTAATGTAAATTTCAGCAGCAGTAAATTACAGCGAATTCTAAAATGAATATGTTCATAATTTAAAGACATAAATTATGAAAATATTATACTCGAATTTAAATTAAGCCACCAATCAACAGCATACATCAAGTACGACTATATCATGAACGTAGCTTCAGTTGACTTTGACCCACAGAAAAACAATACATAAAGAAAACGATTACATGATTAGCACAGTGTCCTTTTAGTAAAATACATCTATTATGTATCTCACTAGAAAAGCATGTTTTTATATCATCATCAGAGAATATCTGTTCTGATAATTGTAATTGCAATGGACCCCAAACGAGGCAACGCCTGTATCTTGGCGACCCAAGATATTACAATCATGAAATTTAAGAACTACGTTGACTAATATCTTGTTTTATTAGCGAAAGTGCGTGTACATACGCGTTTGATTGTGTATGTGTGTGTGTTTATGTTTATGTGTGATATTTATATCAACTTTAACATGCACAGCAAGTGCATTAACCATCATAAATATAATTATAAAATAATACGGGACTTATTTTGCAAAAACTAAATTTATTTACTTCGACGTTTCGATCAAGTCGCATTGACCGTGGTCACGAAAAGTCTTCTCGTTTATTTATGTGTGTTAATCTCGAATGTTTAAAATGTATCTTCATCAACATTGTTAGCCTGTTAGACCACATTGCTGGGTAAAAGCCTGTCTCAAATCATGCCATATTTCAGTTCTGTGTTTTGTATATCTAGATTCGACATACATAATACTTACTTTTAAATTAAATTGCGCTAGACAGCTTCTTGAAGATATAACTGGATTTTACTGCAAGCAGAAAGCACACAAGCAAGAAAATAAAAAACACTAAAATGATTTTATAATAGTTCGGATGAGAAATTGCAGTAATACAAAACGTGACGTAGTAGACGAACCAAGTTTCTACGATATCTGTGTCTAGAATTAATTAAGATGTAAATGTTTGTTTGATAATTTTTTTTGCGGCCTAGCGGCCTATTCAACTGATTTGGATAACATTTTAAACAGAAGTACTGAACAACGTTTAGATTACAATTACATTATATAGCGCGCTTTTAACCTTGGTTGTTGCGTCACAAAATAATGATATATTTCTTCTTTCCTATACATAAATCAAAAATAACAAATACGCACTATGGGTTTAACGAAAACGCCATTCATGTCTTGCTTGTGTTCAAAGAGTTATAAGGTAGACAGTAACTACATGTTTAATCTCGTATTGTAACAGTTTCTTAGCTATTCCTAAGCAGCTGGAGCAAACCTATTGACATAAATAGCGTATCAAAGTCAACAAAAACAAGCTACTCGTAATGTGAAAATAGCAATTTGGATGCAAAATAGTTGCAAATGGCGTAATGTGAAGTAGAGCAGGAAATGCAGACGAAGCCGTGCGACTGTAGAATTTGAACAACATGAAATGTGGTTGGCTCGAATTAAAGTTTAGTTTTGAAATTGGGCGCACATATTCTTTTAAATAAAAATATTTATCTTTCTATAATATTTACAATATCTATAATAGTATTGTGAACGCTTCATAGTCGCTCATCGATTTAAAAATATAGGTTAGTATGTTGAGCATTTTGAAGTGGTCGATCATATTCATCATAAATAGACGTGTTTTGCAGAAAGACCACGTTAAAGACCCTTCTAGGTAGCTAGGTGAGGTACCGCCATCGTCAAAATGGCTGGCAGAGACTAGAAAACAGAAACTTAATATCAAACTCAGTAAGCGTGACGTGGGAGAGCGCTATGTTCCACAATGGATGGACACAGGCTGATGATGAAGATTCATTTTTTAAATATTAAAATGATAAACTAAGTATGTGACTCAAATTTTTAATAGTTGCCCACCTACAATCTTAAGTCTCGAGCCCCATCAGCGTAAAATATAGATAGTTTGACTTCTAAACGAGAGCTCGCCGGTTCCAAGCTTAGCTCGGGTGTTCCTTAACGTGCTTTAAGAGCGTATTATATCGATGTCCCGCTTGAGTCGCTACCAATAAAGTAGCCCTACCAAGGAAAACATCTGCCAGCATAACGATACGGTTTTCTGGCAGCACATAAGTCCTTGAGAGTCAGAGTATTCTAGGCCTAGCATGTTCACCATCTTTGACCACATCATCGCTTACCACAAAGCGAGATAGTGGTCAAATGCTAGCCTTTAAGATATATTTTAAAAAATGTCGCGATATTTGAAGCCACTTATTCAATTTCAGTTAGTTACTTTGTTAGTCATCTTTGTTACTTTGTTAGTCATCTTTGTTACTTTGTTAGTCATCTTTGTTACTTTGTTAGTCATCTGTGTTACTTTGTTAGTCATCTTTGTTACTTTGTTAGTCATCTTTGTTAGTCATCTTGTCACTCATAACCTAGATTGTTCTAATTCAAAACCCAAAGCTACAACACAATCAACTATTTTTATTAACTTAATTAACTATTATATGTTTTAAGCGATACGGACTTCGAAATAACAATTATATATATTTCTAATTAAATGTAAACTAACGTCGTACATTAATTACTCACTAAGTGCTTATTCATAAAGTCTGAAAATTATTCCTGAGCACACCTGACGTCTAAAAGTGGGTCAAAGAAACGGAAAAAGCGTAAACAAGTTACTTTTCTTCTTTTGACTTAAAAACTTATTAATATATAAGTCTCAAAGGAAAATAATCCACTTTATTGCTTTAAAGTCGGTATGATGAACACCTTTACAATTTCGTTAAAAAAATACTTACAATTATTATTCCTATGATAAGACGAAATAAAATTAGTGGTAATGCTTGGCATGTCAAGCGTATTTTTTAACCGACTGCATGATTAGTTAGAAATTGGCGAAAAACATTTAAATGTACGCAAACATAATATAACCTATAAATATGTCAATTTTAATTGTATATGTCAATTTTATATATCATATGTCAATTTTATATATCATATATATTCGTATAGCAAAAAGGATTGTACATACAACGGCTTTTTCGTGCGCATATTGAAAATGTTACAAGCACTATGAAATCTAACATGGTAAAATCATTTTATTTGTAACATGCGCAAGAAATGTAAATTCTATGTGGAGTTCATACAATGCTTTCAAATTAATTTCCATGTTGTTAACATTTATTATGTTGAATAAAAGCTGTAATTGTAGGAGTAACAAAAACATATCATGACTAGAAGTGATTAGAAACTTAAGTTGACTATAAATGTTGTAAATTGGCGAGTCTTTCACTTCGAGTAATTGTAAGAATGTGTGGAAACAAACAAGATCTACTCTTTTAATTTTACCTTTCATGAAAATGTATACATTTCGATCTCATTGGAATCCCTTTTCGTGGTAAATATTTAGTATTGGCAAAGCTTGAAGAGTAAAGTGTTAATTAAGTAGAAGATTTTTATTTGGCTAATTAATTATTCAAGGTGGTTGTTAGTAAAACGATAAAAATATCCCTTGTCATTTCAATTTTTGATTTAGATCATGATATCTTAATTCATTACATTACAAAAAGTCATACATTTTTTGTAAATCCTGCGGTTGTATTTATTTTTAATTTCTGGAAATTTGACGCTTCGTATAAATAAACAAAAATTCATCATGCGTTTTTTTTGGTTTATGATTTCCCTGTTATACATTATATTCAACTATTTTTCTTAATAGTTAGATGTATTTTACGGAAATCTTTTAGTAACAAGCAATCAAAACTTATTGTTTTTCATAAATATTGTTTCTAAAACATTTTATTTCCAGGGAGCTCTCGCCTAAAATTATTTAGCGCATGAGCTTTCACATTAGAGAAAAAGTATAACTGGAGCTAATACTATACGTTTCAACCACATCGATTCACTTTGGTTGAAAGGGGCAGAAATTCCAGGGCGCTTCCACGCTGCTATTGAATAATACTCTGTTATTTTTACACAGTTTGATTTATATGATCGATTCAAGTTGGTCAGCAAAATATATGTGTAATTTATAGTAATAAACTCTAGTAGTAAATACCTAAATCTTTATTATATTTATTTACAGAATTATTTTTATTATAATTATATGAGAAAACTCATGTGCTATTTTTTTCCTAACAAATAAGCGAAATACTTATTGGCATCATTACCATTCATGTAAAATAAATGCTACTTACATATGAATTCAGGTCTCATGAAAAAATATTAATAGATGTTCTTCTCTACTATTTTTCATTAGTGCGAGCTACTTTACAGTACAGCTAGGTATCAAATAATTAATTAAAGCATCTAATAAACTAGTAATTCAGGAACAAGAATTTAATAAACCTTTGCTGTTAAAGAACAAGCTAATTTGAAAATTATTTAAAATAGCGAGATCCCACGGTACATAAAATCGCGCACGAAGACACACCTGCCCGCACGGGCAACCCGTGGGATCTAGAGACGTACGTGAAACCGCACGCACGCACTGTACCACAGTTTTACAGTGTAAAACTGTGACTACGTTTCTGTATCTTGCTTGTCCGAGCGTGGTCGTGCGTAGCATCGGCCGAGCGCAGTATTAAGTACGTATCGTGGGATTTCGCTATTAAAAGCATGAAGAGTCTGTATAGTTGGTATACTTAAATGTTACTCTTTTATTGTAATATATAGTTTCAATTCTATCACATTCATAATATCAAATATCATCATATTCATAATCAAAATAAAATAAAATCAAAAGATCACAAGGACACTATTTAACTTTATCATTACAGGTAGTTTTCCAATACACCACAATGACATAAACACATAACATCCATCTTTACTCTGAAGTACGCTGCACTCGAAATGATCTGCAAAACACTAAAATTGCTCCGCAAACATTTTATAAAGCAAATAAAAAAAATATAAAATGATGCCCGCACGATTGCTCTGCAAATAGCATCGCGGAAACTAGGTCTGATATCGACGATAGCAGATTGGAATCAAATTGAAATGACAAACGGAAATCATAGAGTAATAAGTAGATAGGCTGAAAAGGTCACATTCTAGTGGACAGCTGATCCTGAAGCGTGAAACGAAAGGACTTGTCTATTATTTTGTATTGAATTTAAAAACATTATGTTGAATATAACTAAAATGTAATGGAATTTCATTATAAAACAAGTATCTTTAGTATAATCGTGCCCTTTTATTATTGGTCTACTGTAATATTTTTTGGTGAAATTTTTGACTATCTAGGACAGAAAAAGACCAATTTTTGAAGATGTAATTGTTTAGATTAACAAATAAATTAGAGATGAAGTCTCAAATGGAGTCGTGCTAATCTAAAAAATGAAGATGTCAGTAAGACAAGGTACTGAATAAATTGGACTTTAGTCTAATCCACCATTCGCAATTATCCCAAATCATCTGTCAATGTCCCACTACCAATGTCCGTGTCAACTGTGAATGTCCCACTACCAATGTCCATGTCAACTGTAAAATATGTTCTCAAATCACAAATTGCTGTACAGTACAGTAACTATAATACGATTTAATAAATACTACGGCACAGGCTTCAATCTAGGATCGGAACAGATTTTAAATTGGGTAAATAAGCTTCAGTCGCAGACTGCAACCGCACGCGCCAAGTCTCGACTTCCAGCATCGTCGAACCGTGCTACTGCTAACGATTTTCCTATATTGCTTTCTCACGTACATATTTAGGGCTGCTACTTTAAAAAATTATAGCAAAATAGAATGTTATTGTTTTGACAACTCACATGGTTGTCTTATCTTTAAATATTGTTGAAATGCATCTCTTTAAGGTTCTGTTAACCCTAAAAATGTGAGTTTCAAACCTTCATTTAACTACAAAAGGCAGCTTGTGCATACTCCTGAAAGCACACTACAAAACCTTCTAATTCTAACATTTCGTCAAACTTTTAAAATGGAGTTCACCTGTCTTGTGAACTGCACGCAGCAGCCACTTTAAATTTTATATAATGCGTATTCTAACATTCTTTATATTACTAAACATTATTTTGATATCTGACTATAAATATTGGTCTTCTCAAACTATGTTTATAACATTGTCAGGAGTATATTATATGTAAAATCATGATCAACCCATCGTGTTTGCTAGAAAAATTCATTGTAAGATGCTTTATAGTCCAAACACACCTTATCTTTTTGTACATAATAGCGCACCTTACATCAATATTTATCTAGACTAAAGGCAAAAACTTACATGACAAAAGTGTGAATTTTTATCTAGTCAGCATTGGCTCATATGTCATCCTAAGAGCGGTAACCCTAAGCTTTACATCCTTATATACGACGAACGTACTCGAACTACTTTATATTCTCCATAGACGAGGCACAATAAACATAGCTTATTCGCAATATGCGAGTTTAGTGGCTTATTCACACATCTCCTTTCTTTTTACGAGTCCTGGATCGGCCTGTAAATAGAGCATTATTTTGTAGAGCGATATTTTGTCGCGGGAGTGAATAAAATTGTTAGGTTTATGAATATCTAAACAGTTGTAAAGCTTCGCCATGCGCGCGTTATATAACGCGCGCATGGTCTGTTATATAACAGACCAGCAAAAGTTTTATAAAATTATACAAAACAATATTGTTTAACGATTGTTCGCAATTTGTTTCAAGCAACGGACGGCCAAATTAGGGAAATCTGTAATTATTCAACCGCGGTCGCAGAACGGTTCCAAAAATGAATTAAGGTCATTAAATTTAATTCAAGCAAATGCCTCAGCGATCCCTTTACGTTATTATTACGCCGCACTTTTATGGGGAAACCCATTGATCTCCCAATTCACTCCTGTGATCATGAAATATTCATATCCTGAGATCGTTTTACTGTATTTTCTATTATGATGTAATTCATGCAGGCTATCGATGTCTTCCTTACGCTATACACTCTTTATATAATATTCTAAGAACTTATTGTAAGCTAGATTTTGTATCGTAATAGTAAAATTTTATATCTAGGCAATGTGAATGCGTCATTTGTTTTAATATTGGTGTCCGCGAATAGATATCCTCATTGTAACTAATTAGTGAAATTTGTGTGACGTTATTGTCAATTCATTGTTCAATTATACTACTATAAGTTAAAAATGTTAATTTATATTACAATTTTCATACGATACGATATTTAGGTACATTAATTAAGTACTAAATATTAATTCAATTTTAGTTTGCAAGTTCTCACGAGAATTAGTCATATTTAATGTGAACGTAACTTTTTTCCCGCGTTGTATTTATTTGAATTTTATGCTTCGACCTGGGCCGGTAGTCTCTACATGCATAGCGATGAATTTCGAGCGATAATCGTCGATACGAGAAGAGATGCAGATAACAACTGTCTAGCTGCATCTCATTCTGGCAGACGTTTGCGATGACAAGACGCATCACTATCAATGTAGAGACTTCCACCCCTGGTTTCGGCCTATACGTAGGCCATCGTCTGGAAGCGCCGGAAAGCGCTGGCGGCACGACGTGCATCGTCGCGATTATAGCCCCTCCCTTGACAATTGCCTACATTCGCATTTAAGCGTGATTTAGACGATACAATTTACTTGTACATTCAAGTGCAATTATTGAATGCAATCAATTAAGTGCGTTAATTGCCCTTCAAGAATTGTACGCAACTGTTTACACGTGGATACAAGTAAAAAAATTGAACGCAATTCTTGAATGCAAGTCTTGACAAAAAATAGTTGCAAATGTCTTCTGTTTAGACCAATACAATAATGTTTAGGAGATTATTGCTTTCAAGTTTTGACTTGTCTAAATAGAGAGTTGTATGTGCGTGTACCATTCATTGGCGGGTTGCTTCAAGTATTGTGCACGTATTTGCGTTGTCAAATTTTTCATTCAAGTGTTGGAAGGTTTTGAAATTTTTTATGTGCTGTTTACACCAAGAAAATTTTGGTAAGCAAAACTTGCGCAAAAGATCAAAATGTTACGTACTGTTTAGACCATGCAGGTAATTTATTGCTTCAATTTTATTGTATGCAACAGGCAAGAAACTTGCATCATGTAAATGGCGCTTTAATATTAATTTAAATGTCTCAATAATACTCCAAAAATAAATGTAAATTGAACTGCAACTTGCTGTTTCTAGATGGCCTGTCTTCAAAACTAAAATAAAGCTGGCTGTAGATCTATTATATCGCACATAAAACGCATCGTTTTGAACCGACACGGCGTTTGGTTACTGAACAATAATTATTTATTCTAATTTTGTGTCAGTAATCTTAAATTATTAAGAATATAAAATATATCTACGACCGGCCTTATTTGAAATGTATAGTGTTGCAAGACAAATTGATATGTATCAGTTTATTGTAGAAAACATCGTGCAAGGTATGTTCTTTTTAAATATATAAAAAAAAATAGTAAAATTACTATGTAAATAATTGTCGTTAATTTATTTATAGACATGCATTATTTTATGGATGTTAATTTATAAATAATCTTAATGTAAACGTAGCTAAGCTAATATAGTAGAAGTAAATTAAAATAAATGTTTATACGGTCAGCAAAAAAAATCGACGTGTGGCAAGATTCCCGTGGTAATTGTCTAATATTTACAAAATGTGAAAATTTTATCTCTTTATAATATAAATGTATTACATGTTCAATTTCTAATGCGTGTTATCTTTTCTTACCCGAGCCCAAGACCGATCTGACATGTAATGTTATATTACCTACTCTAATGGAATTCTATGTTATTATAGGACTGACCTAAGATAACATATAATTATATTAGAGCAGGTAATTAGATTATAAGCCTATATAATACATTACAGATTATCTATCTATTTAAATAGTTAAGTGGCAAACACAGAAATATTAATAATAATATTTTTGTGGTGGCAAACGAGGCAATGATTTATACAAAGCATTTGCATTTTTTAATACGCTTTTATTAGCTTCAGACGTATGTATGTTTGTATGTTAGTATGTAACGGAATCTTTGAACATGATTTTAACCCCCTTCAAAACGTCGGATTAACGAAATTTGGCATACTTATTAAGGACCGATGACAATAAATAAATTTAAAAAAAATAAAAATAAAATCGACTAAAAAATGAAAAATAAACAATAGTTTACAAAAACTAAAAAAATACGCTTTGATAGAAAATCCAACTAAAAAATAGAAAATAAATTTTAATAAATTTGAATTAAAAATAGTGTAAGAAAAAATGATTTTATTGTAAAAAAAACCGTGGGGTGCTTTTTAGGATATTATCAAAATACCCTTCTAGTCATATCTGTTCATAAAATATTTGGAACTATTGATACCATGCACCCCACGCTTTTTTTTTTACCATAAAATCATTTTTTCTTACACTATTTTTAATTCAAATTTATTATTTTATTCCGGACAGATAAGCACTTGATTGCTGTCTCACCTGATATTAAGGATATTCGGTGACGATGCCGTCAAAAATTGAAGTGTGCTTGTTTGGAAATGACAGCAATAAGACGAGGTTGAGAAGGACATTTTGAACTGTAGTCAATACAAAATAGGGCAGCTACTCAACCCGCTTCCCAAGCTGTCCAACACCAAACATCAGCAATACAGTGAATTTTAAGAGGAAACGCGGGGTGCAATTTTCTATACAAATGTTTCGACGGCCGGAGGAACGGTTGGCATTGATATGGTGGTACCAAGTTCAAACCCCGCCGTGCACCAATGGATTTTTCTATCGAAATATTTATGTGTATAAGTGGACCTCCAGTGAAAGAAAAAATCGTTAAGAAACCAACAACCCCCGCATGGTGGTAGGTCACTATCTAGTGTCCGCCTGGCCAGCTACCACCCTCAAGTTAGAAAATCAGTCACCAAACATCTAATTTGTTCCGGCAGCTGTCCTTGAGAGCCAGTTCCCATTCTAGGCCTAGCGTGGTAACCATCTTCGACCGCATCATCACTTACCAACAGATGAGATAGTGGTCAAACGCTAGGCTATATGATATTTAAAAAATAAAAAATAATGTATGCCCCAGTTTTCCCGCTAGAAAATGCTTCTAGAGCAAAATTTATTTCTACAAAATATCAAGGGCTGCTATAGCTACGCCCCATTTATTACACTATCATTTGCTTTTTTTGACAAACCAATTGCAAAAAGAAATATAAGTCTTTTAATCTCCTCTGAAGGGTCATATTTCTATTTATAGAATTGTAATTGATTTACAAATTTTTCTCTAGAAGCATTTTCTAGGGAGGAAACGGGGTAATACATTTGTATGGAAAAGTGCACCCCGCGTTCGCTCTTAAAAGACCTTAAGACATGTAAAAACATTGTATCGTATTAGGAGACGCTCTATTTTAATGGAGGATGTCTAGTGAAAAGATTTTGACCATTTCTATTCAAGTGCCCAGTGGCGCAGTGGGAGAATGGTCGGCTTTGACGCCAGAGGTAGCGAGTTTGATCCCCGTCGATCACGGTGGCGGGATTTTCTATCTAAAAAATTATGTGATCATTTTACAGTGGCCTTCCGGTGAATGAAAACATCGTTAAGAAACCCCCAACCCTTGCATGGTGGTAGCATTATCTAGTGTCCGCCTAGCCAGCTACAACCCTCAAGTTGGAAAATCTGTCGTCAAACATCTAATGTGTTCCGGCAGCAGTCCTTGAGAGCTAGTTCCTATTTTAGGCTTAACCGTGCTACCATCCTCGACCGCATCATCACTTACCAATGGGTAAGATAGTTTTCAAACGCTAGAATATACGATATATAAAAAAACTGGCCAAGTACGAGTTGAATGTATGGGTCCGGTAACGAAATGCTGAAACGGAATGTTACGACTACTTACGATGTAGGTGACGAGCCTAAAGCACAAACTGAACTTTTCAGATTGATCCCTAGACTGATGCCTAGACACAGTTAATGCACCAACCACAGATAATATGTCTGTAAATAATAAATTAGTTTTTCAACCAACTTCCAAAAAGAAGGAGGTTTTCAATTCGATTTTTTTTATATTTTCTTTGTATGTATGTTACGCGATTACTCCGTCAATTGAGAATGATTCGAATGACTCATTTTTTAATCGGTAGGGTACGTTTTTTGAAGTTATCTCATTGTAATTTCATCGAGATCTGATTAGTATCTTCAGAGATATGATGATAAACGTCTCAAATTTGCCACTGAAATTGACTCGCGAGGCATGGAAGTCGGTTGTTTTATTTGCTATCAAACTTCACGATTTTCAGATTATTTTCTTTATAAGTGCTATGAGACCTTGCTTTTTGTCCGTTAAAAAATTATTATGTGCTCATAATGTACCCATGAGTGTTTATATCACTAGAGCAGTGTAAGAACTACCGACAAAGATCTAGGGACCGTAACGACGCGATCTGACAAGTTTACGACTTTTACTTTGAAGTGTTTCGGATTTATTTGTTCCCTGAAATGAGCTCTTAGGGACCTATAACTCCTTGACTTCTGCTTTTTGTTTTGCTGAACTACGTAACGAAGGAGTGTTTTTTTTTTAACTAAAGGTACGGCTTCTTTGTTATTACGTCAAAAAAAATGTCGCCAAACTTTTAAAGTGTTCATGTAGCTGTCCTTGAGAGCTAGTTTATATTCTAGGCCTAGCGTGCTACCATCTAAAACATCATCCGTCGCTTACCAATAGATGAGATAGAAGTCAAACGCTAGCCTATTAAAACATTATAAGAAAGTTAGTATCTTTTATTATTTCATAATATGGGATCATATTCCCAAAATTTGACTTGTCATTCATTCAAAACGACACTACATTCCTCTCTCAGCACTTCAGTAGTGGATCAGGGAGGGATCACCCTTCGGATCAACGAAGCGAATCTAAGGGCAAATTGTGCCCTTTGTCTATATCCCTGCTGATCCGTAAATCTCGTTATACCCTCCGTCATGGAGTATTTTTTGTATTCACTGATCACGTAGGTAACTATGGCCGGAATCTTATTTTGGACTACTCAGGAGTTTTGCCAAGTGATAAAAGTAAGGTCTGTTGAATAAAGGCACCGTTTGCTGAAACAAAGGTACAGTTGGTTATCGTTTGTGACTTTATCTATGTATTCAAACTTTGAATCTCTTTTTAAGAATATTTTCCGTACGGTTAAAGCTATGTAACGTTACTTATTTCAGACGAACGACGGATAGATGGACACACGTACTACAAAGTGATACTATAACGGATTATATAAGAACCTAGTTACGTCTGCCGACTCTACAGATAACACGCGTCAGCGTTCTATATTCTGAGTAACGTAATCAGACACCAGACGCTGAATGGACAAACAACAGATAAGAGCATCCGTCCCACGGTGGTCTGATATCGAAGCTCTAGATTTAATTTATATTTAAGTTAGTCTTAGACGAGCTCTTGTAGAGAATAAACGTCTTGAATTAATAAAGTTTTATTTTTTAAAAGCTCCTTCGGCTCGCTCAGCTCTTGACTGGCGCAGCCGGTAGGATTTCCGCGTCGCGAATAACTTCACTTTAGTAACGCGCTACGTACGTTTTCACGCGTTTTACGGAAATCCACGAACCAAATAAATACGTCGAGAGCACCGTTGGTGCTATTGCTGCGTTCCGGAGGACAACGTTTAAGGCTCAACGAGGGACATGGACAGTCTGTAAGTAGACCCAAATCGCTATTTCCAGTCTTATTCCAATCCTATTCACTGTTTTAGTTATATGTGTCTAGAAATCAGAACGTTATTTCCAAACATTGAAGTGTGTTTTGTGATTTCTTTTAAATGTGTTTAGTGTTTTATAATAAATAAAGTGTTAATCGTAATAAATAAATAAATTAATAAGTATATTAATTAAAAATAATTAATTAAATAAATTAGTTAATATAAAAAATTAAAGATGGAAAATATAGTGCAAGTACCCCGCGACTTTGCTAACGTCATCCCCAAATTCGACGGTGACGAAAAATTACTTAGTTTATTTATTAGGAAATGCGAGTACTTGATTAGCTGCTGTAGAATAGAGGGAAATCCACAGCAGGACCTGTACGTTTACCATCTTATAACATCCAGACTTACTGGTAGAGCAGCCTCTCTCATAAGCGAACGACAAGATTTAGATACCTGGCCTGATTTAAAACGGGCATTTGAACAGCATTTTGGTGATCCCCGTTCGGAAGAATGCATTTCAATAGAGTTAGAAACTTTAAAAATGAACAATGGCGAGTCATATCTGGATTTTTGCAACAGAATTCAACACGTTAAAAGCACACTGATTGCCAAAGTCAATTTAATTGAGGACGTAAATCTACGTCGTAGTAAGATAACGATATATGACAACATGTCAATGAATGTGTTTTTATATAACCTGCCGGAAGAGTTGCTTCGCATTGTGCGTCTTAAGGGTTCCGTTTCACTAGAAAATGCCTTAAGCATAGTGCTCGAAGAAGTAAACTTTATGTATCAATATAATGCGAAAAATAAAATGCTTAGATCACAGAATCAATTACAGCCTAAGGCTCAAACTACATATCAAAATCCTTTTATGGATAAATTTGGAATGAAGCCTTTCTTCACTTCAAATCAACAACCTCAGCAAAACTTTAAATTTGGAATTCCCCAAAACAATGCTGGTACTTCAAGTCCTCACACACCACAAACAAACTTTAAATTTGGTGTACCACACGCTAAACAAATATCTCACTTACCTTTTTCACAACCCCAACAAGCTGGATATAGACCACAGCTTCCCCAACAATTGGGCTATCGACCACAGTTCAACCAAGGACAACAGCAGTTTGGTTATAAGCCTTCATTGAACCAAAGTCCACCCCAATTTGGCTACCGACCTCAACTCAACCAAAATCCACCCCAATTTGGTTATCGACCTCAATTTAACCAAGGACCACAGCAGTTTGGCTATCGTCCACCTTTTGCCCAAGGCCAACAACAATTCGGTTACCGCCCCCTACAAAGATTAGCGCCTCAGCTATCTACTGATGTGAGCATGCGTACAGCTCCCCCACTGAAACCTCAAGGTTTTAGAATGAACGAACTGTACAGCCTAAATGAACCTGAAAGTGATGACCTTACTTTTATGCCTGAAAATCCTGAAACTGACTGTCACATTGACTACAATGATAACTCCCCGACTGACAACGTCGACACTTACGAGACTAACGCTGGACAAGATGACCAAGCCTCAGCTGTTCACAGCATTGAAAATTTTCACATCAATGCCTCCAACAAGCCCCTGAAATAATACAACTTCATTATAATACATTGAAATTACCACACGTAATAATACCCGAAATCAATTCTAAATTTATGATTGATACCGGAAGTTCGAGATCATTCATTTCACCAAAAATGGCTAGTGAGTATTTTAACGATTTCAAACACTACGAGCCGTTTGAAGTTATAAGCACCCACGCATCTAGCCAACATGTAGTAATTCCGTTATTCCCAACATTTAACAGCACTGAAACGCATAAGTTTTATATTTATGATGTTGATGGCTGTTACGATGGACTCATTGGCAGTGACCTTCTGAAACAATTGAACGCAAAAATTGACATGCAAAACCAAATTCTCTATACCCAATCATCGGCTATTCCTATTATATACAATCCTAATAATGAAATAAGAATAAGCCCACGTTGCGAACAAAGAGTGAAATTACCGACAGACCTACAAAACGGCGATGCTATATTAAACTACAAACTATTTTGTGAAGGTGTTAGAATGCCTACCGCTTTAGTTAAGTGCGAAGACGGGTATGCAACAACGATCATACAAAATACTTTGGATACTGAAATGACTCTAACAGTTACACGACCTTTTGAAGTAACTAAACATGACGGCGAAAAATGCAATTTTCACAAATTAGATGACCGAAATAACATAGAGATTGATCAGATATTGACAGAAAATGTTAGCAACTTGCGTTTAGACCATATGAATTCAGAAGAAAGAGACTCAATTAAAAAGCTTTGCCTTGAATACAAAGACATCTTTTATACCGAAAAATTACCGTTGACATTTACTAACGAAGTTAATCACCATATCCGCACGCGAAACGAAGACCCAATATACATCAGACCCTATAGGCAACCTCAAGTAATAAATGATGAAATAAATAAACAAGTTACTAAAATGTTGGAAAATAATATGGTAAAAGAGTCGTATTCTCCCTGGAGTGCCCCTGTGCACCTAGTGCCAAAGAAGTTAGACGCGAGTAACGAAAAGAAATATAGACTTGTTATTGACTACCGAAAACTAAACGAAATTACAATAGACGACAAATACCCCCTACCAAATATTACAGAACTATTTGACAAACTAGGACGAAGCTGTTACTTTACTACCCTTGACCTAGCCAGTGGCTATCACCAGATAAAAGTCGCTGAAGAAGACAGACAGAAAACCGCGTTTAGTATAAACGCAGGACATTATGAATTTTCCCGTATGCCGTTTGGATTAAAAACGGCACCGGCAACTTTTCAAAGAACGATTGACAATGTGCTACGTGGCTTGCAAGGAATACACTGTCTTGTGTACTTGGATGACATAATTATTTATTCGTCCAGCTTGCAAGAACACATAGTAAAACTACTGACCGTTTTTGACAGATTACGACAAACCAATTTAAAAATTCAGCTAGATAAGTCCGAATTTCTTAGAAAGGAGGTCTTATACTTAGGTCACACAATAACTAGCGACGGCTTAAAACCTAACAATGACAAAATTAAAGCCATCCTAGAATATCCCTTACCCCGAAGTACAACCGAAATTAAAAGTTTCTTAGGACTTATTGGGTACTACCGTAAGTTCATTAAGGACTTCGCTAAAATCACTCAACCAATGACAGCACGACTAAAACAAAAGCGCTCAATGCCTATCGATGACGACAAATACATAGCAGCCTTTGAAAAATGCAAAGAGCTTCTTGTAAATGCCCCAATTTTACAATACCCTGATCCTGACAGGCCTTACATACTGACAACGGATGCTTCAGAATTCGCTCTTGGAGCAGTCCTTTCACAAGGTCCTATCGGTCAGGATAAGCCCGTAGCGTATGCCAGCCGAACACTAAACGATGCGGAAACGCGTTATAGTGTTACGGAGAAAGAACTGCTCGCAATAGTCTGGGCAGTAAAACACTTTCGCCCTTACCTCTACGGTAAGAAATTCACCATAGTAACAGATCATAAGCCGCTAGCCTGGCTTAACTCTCTAAAAGACACAAATAGTAGATTGACACGCTGGCGATTACGATTGTCTGAATACGACTTTGAAATAGTTCATAAAAAGGGCACACTTAACGGTAATGCCGACGCATTATCGCGTATTCGAATAAACGCATTAGGTAACGATGACAATATATCCACACAAGTGAATATTGACTCAGACGAAAATAAAAACCGCGAAATAAGACGACTGACAAAAGAAATAGAAGCATTAGGAAAATTACGAAAGAAAACCTTAGCACAACCAGATAACATAATATCTCTAATATCTGACGACGAAAATGAATCGGCTATATCAGATTCAGAAGAAACGGTTAGATGCCGTTCCCCCTACTCGATACAATGCCCTTCGAGTTCAACTTTGACAGCTTCTGAAAATTCTTCTAGTACTGAAACCGCTCATTCAGGACAAGATACCGAATCTAAAGGTATCCCAATCCTGCAGGAAGCTATAGACACCAAGCCCAACCAAATTTTGGTTCATTCTTGGTCTATTGATAAATTAGCAGTTAAAAGTATATCCCGCGAAAAACAGAAAATTCTTGAAGTACACTTACCTTTGAACCGAACTGACCTTGTCAAACAATTTCTAAAGGAGTATATAAGAAACAATACCAAATACTTCATTTACTTTGAGGAAGAACAGCATAGACAACAATTCGCACAAATGGTAATATATTTGTTTAAAAGAGAATCTGTACAATTTTTCGAGTGTACCAAAAGAGTAGTATTTGTAGAGGATGAATTAGAACAGAAAGAAATTGTTGCCAAATACCATACTGGTAAAACATGCCACCGTGGTATTAAAGAGACCTTACTGCACATTAAGCGCACCTACTTTTGGCATAATATGGAACAAACCATTTCAAGTTTTATAAACTCATGCGAAACATGCAAACGCATGAAATACGACCGGAAACCGATTAAGCCTAAGTTACAACTAACACACACCCAGTCAAAACCTTTAGAGGAAATTTTCATTGACCTATTTACAATTGAAGGACGCTATTATTTAACTGTAGTTGATGCCTTTTCTAAAATCGGTCAAGCTCTCGAAATACCTAATAGATCAACACCGGAGGTTGTAAGAGCCCTCATTAAATATTTCTCCTTGTATGGCGTACCCCACAAAATCAGTTCAGATGCTGGTTCTGAATTTAATAATGCTCTCTTGAAAGAACTTTTAGCTCTTTACAAGGTAGATCTCCACATAGGAACCCCTAACAACCCGAATTCTATGGGCGTCATAGAAAGATTTCATTCTACTATCATTGAAATCTACAGGTTGGCTAAGTACGAGCATAAGTACACCGATGCCGCTACCGTAATGACATACTCTATCATGGCGTATAACCACTCTATACACTCAACCACTGGTTTTACCCCATTCGAAGTTTTATTAGGACACACTGATTCTAGAAATGTATTTAATTTAAATTTCGAGAAACAGTACATGCAGCAACTGATCAAAGAACATGCTAAAAGAACTAAGTTTCTATATGATCATTTATCAGAACAAGCCATTAAACAAAAGGAGAAAATAATAGAGAAAAGAGGAGGAGAAACAGTAGTCGAAATAAAACCCGGTGATGTAGTATTCACTAAAGAAGTTAATAAAAGGAGTAGCAAAGACAAACCACGTTTCCAAAAGGCTATTGTTGCTGATGAGATTAGTAGAAACGTAGTTCCGATTCAAGTTAAAAATCGAAACACTAAAGTTCCATTAAAGAATGTTAAACGCCCTTCACAGGCACCTCCGCATCCTCCTGGTAGTAGCCATGGTGACGCAACTGCAGGCCCTTCAACTTCAGGCACTAGATAGAAACCCTGGAATCCTGTTTACGAAAACTGGCGTTGCAGTAATTAGTAGTGACAAGTGGACTATCGCAAAAGTATTAGACATTAAACCCCTTGAAGAAGATTTAAGGTTTAACGTTCAACTACTTTCTGAGTTAGATAAGTTAATTAAGATTTATTTTAAAAAGAACTTTACGGATAATTTTGTAGATGTTAGAAGTCAAGTAGCATACATTAAAAATATAACTCTAAACAAATTTACCCAAATCTTTCCGAACATTCGAATCAAACGAGGTCTAATTAACCCACTAGGTTCACTTATAAAAATGATAACCGGAAATCTAGATAATGACGATGCCATTCAATACGATAAATTAATTAATGAAATGAAAACGCAACAAAATCAAAATAACAGAAAACTAACGGTGATTACCGAAATGGTGCAACTTTTGACAAATTCCACTATTATATTAAATAATAATCTTGCTCAAATAAATAATAAAATTGAAATGATAGCGCAAAATCTAATGGAGTCAGAATATTTAGGAATACAGTTCATTAATACATATAATCTATTAATCCATAATTTTCAAGTTATTTACACCTATTTGGATGAAATAGAAACTAATTTATCGTTCAGTAGGTTAGGAGTTTTACATCAGTCTATAATAGAATCAAATAAGTTGTTACAGCTACTTGAAAATATTAAAAATAAAGAAAAATTAGTTTTTACGCCTAGCTTAGAAAACTTAGTTAAGATAGAGCAAGTTATAACACTTAAAGCCTATTTGAAGGAAAATCAAATTACTTACCTTTTGGAAATACCGCTGATTGAAAAAGATACATATATCTATTATAAATTGATTCCTTTACCTGTATTATCCTTTAACTCCGCCGTCGTCATAATACCCAAGTATCCTTACCTCTTGGCGAAAGGGTTGAAGACCAGACTGTTCACTCATCCATGCCAAGAAGTCGACGAGTTCAGATTCCTCTGCACTGATGACGGAATGCTTCAATATATTCAAGACCCATGCATCACCGACCTGATGACGTATGCTGAAAACGTAACGTCATGCATCCAAATTCCCATAACCATTGAGAAGATCAGAATCCAGTTCCTGCAAACAAATAGATGGATCCTGTACAGTAGAGATGAAGAGCTGCTTACAAAGACATGCGATGGTGAACTGCTTCATCATAAGATCAAAGGCACTTATATAATGACCTTAGATGATCCCTGCGAGGTGAAAATTCAAGACATCATATTGAAAAAGCGGCAAATGTACATTGAAAATATAACATATTATCCAGAGCTACCGATCCTGAACTTACCTACACTCTTCTTACCTGACGAAAGGAAACCCGCTCCACCTGTAAACCTGGAAGGCTTGGACCTGATGGACCTGAAACTATTGTCGTTAGCTTTAAAGAAAAGTGATACTGAAAATAGTGAAAGTGTAAAGGCAATTATTGAAGTGCGTAGTATAAGCGTTTGGACTCTCGGACTCTATATTTTAATTTGTATAATACTTTGTTACCTGGTCTATAAATATCATCCAAAATTATTGTTAAAAACATGTTCTCGAAGCTCTCCCAAAAAAGATAACTTCGAACTTAAGGAGGGAGGAGTTACGTCTGCCGACTCTACAGATAACACGCGTCAGCGTTCTATATTCTGAGTAACGTAATCAGACACCAGACGCTGAATGGACAAACAACAGATAAGAGCATCCGTCCCACGGTGGTCTGATATCGAAGCTCTAGATTTAATTTATATTTAAGTTAGTCTTAGACGAGCTCTTGTAGAGAATAAACGTCTTGAATTAATAAAGTTTTATTTTTTAAAAGCTCCTTCGGCTCGCTCAGCTCTTGACTACCTAGATTATTATTTTCTTAATCACCCGCTAGTGAGAGACAAAAGCTCGTGGACGAGTGGCCGCAAGTGCGGCTACAGCGAGTAGACCGCGCCCCGCTTGAGATTCGTGAGCTTATCCCGGAGCGAGGCGATCGCGTTACGATGTAATGTGACTTAAGATGTGCTTTAAGCTTCATGTATTTATTCCATTCTATTAATATACCTACACTGTTTTCCTCTGTCTCGCCCGATTCACCTCGCTCAATCTCTAATGTGTTATCTATCTTTTAGCGATGATACCGTCCATTGTGCCTGCCAATTTTTTTTATTAATATAAAGTATTGTTTTTTTTGTTACCTGGTATGAATAAAGAGAATTTGAATTCAATTAAAGTGTATGTTGGTAACATGCTCCAATTGTAAAATAAGATGTTGGAGTTGCATTTGTATGAAAAAGTCAACTAATTCTTAATTTTATACGCCTGCGCCTTAATACAAGGTATTTTTTCCTCAAACAATAGGTACAGCTAAGTAAAAATATTAAGTACGTATATTTAAATTTGCTTTATTATTCCACCAAAATATCCTATTATTTAGTTTCGTCTAACAGATTCTTGGAAATATTCTTCATTTCATGTAAGTCATTACAGCTTACATAACTTGTTAGACTAATGACGGGAGCTCCACTTCGCTACACCCTTAGCTTCTTCCTTCGGCGCTTCTCAAATTAATGTATTACGCAAAACGGTAATGCAAAAGATAATTTATTTTTCATGTGGGTTATAGCCAGCTAAATGGTGGAAGGTGGAGATGGTATACAAGATGGATAGCAGGTGCTTGGAAAGCAACGTGTCTTATTTCGGTAGTTTGTTCAAACAAGCGCTTGACCACTGTCTCACTTGATGTCAAGTGATGATGTGGTCTTGATGGTTTGAGCAATAGCTGAAGCCTACCAAAGAACTAGTAGTCACCTTATTATCAACTTCCGGTCCACCCGGAAATCACGCATTGGGCTTAATAAGGTCTAATCCTTCGGATGTAGGAACTACATGATGAAGGCAAAAATTACCCCTCTCTTGAGTGACAATGACTTCTAAAAAGATCTTACTTTGCCACAGAGAACAAAATGCTGCTTTAAGAAATTTATAATATTTATTTTTAGTTATTCAAGACTTCGATTTTATCCAATTTCTCACTTAAAATTGTAAAATATGGAACGAGCTATGGCCTACTGTTTTCCTGCAGAAAATAATCTTGACAAGTCGGCTACGCATGATTTTCACCCCTAGGTGCGCTTGCAGACCAGAGTTTTATAATCTAGGGCTATGCCATCCGCTCCACTTATAAATGAATGATTTTTTTGTTCTTCTCTCTTTCTCGCCACAAAACTTTTAGTAGCCCATTTATATCGTATTTTGTCCCTTGATGATGATTTGTGTCATTAGTGTTGCAAGTGTTCATAGACAAAGGTGACCACTTCCCATCAGGAAGGCAGTTTGCTTTATTGCCGCCTATATCTATAATAAAAAAGACGTGACATGTAAACAAGCGTGTTACGATTTCATTGAGGACAAATTGTTGTTACTAACTACATTGTAATGAATTAAAATATACCGTCTGCTTTGTACACAGGTCTTAGAGGGCCTAGAGGTGTCGTGAGAAAATGGTCGGCTTTGACGCTAGAGGTATTCAGTTGAATCCTCGCCTTGCATCAATGGATTTTTTATCGAAATATTTATGTGCGCTTTTCACAGTGGTCCTCCGGTGAAGGGAAAATATCGACAAGAAATCCCCAACCCCTGCATGCTTGTAGAACACTATCTAGTGTCCGACTCGCGAGCTTCCACTCTCAAGTTACAAAATCTGTCGCAAACATATATTGTGTTCCAACAGCTATCCTAGAGAGCTAGTTCCCATTTTAGGCCTAGCGTGCTTACCATCCTCGACCGCATCATCTTACCAACAGGTGAGATAGTTGTCAAATGCTAGATTATATAATATAACAAAAAGAACATATTTTGTATTCCTAAGAAGTGTTAGAATCTACGCAGCGCCAAAAACCGCTATAAAATAATCCATATAAAATAGCTGATTTCAGCTTTTTTATGGATTCTACTGAGACTAAGCCGGCTTTCGAATTACCGGAAACATTGCCTACATCCAAGAACATCGATAAATGATTTCAACCGTGAGATTGCTATCGTCCGGCCCTATCTATTACTACTGCTCGTTAATCTTTGATACACGAAAGTATCTATAAATAAACGATGAAACTTATCAGAGCAAAGTTGCTATACTTACCTATACCTACCTATTTTGGTATAGTTAGGTAGTATATATAACGTGGAACGCCTACAGATTTTCGTTCTAAGAAATAGGTTGATACCATTATTATTCAACAGTTCTAGATAAAATACAGCTTTTAAAAGTACCTTTAATTCTTGCGCTTTTCTGGTAAGCTCGATATATTTTACATAGTTACAAATGTTTGTTTGTGTTTTCTATGATTTCTACGTATAAAGAATTCTAATTACATAGAATTAGGGTTCATACGTTCGAGTTAAGACAAATATGTTGGTTAATTTCATAGTGTAGGTAAGTCGAGTCTTATAAAATGTTAATGAAATTATAATGTATGATGAATAATTTATTAGTCAGCTCTAATTATAAAGTCATTTACGTACGTAATATGTACATAGTACGAGATCCGGTAATAGACATATACACTGTCATCGGTTATTTTAATATGTCAAAGATTATATAATACATCTTTTATTTTTTATAAACAGATGAAATTGATAAATATTTAAAACTATATATTTACGTGCCTCGTCCCGCGTGACATTTGATTCAATTTTCAAAAGACTTCCAAAAAGAAGGAAGTTCTCAATTCGTCTGTATGATTTTTTTTTCTTTTGTGTTTATGTTACGCGATTACTCCGTCAATTGTGAACCGATTTGAATGATTGTTTTTTTAATCCGTAGGGCACGTTTCCAAAATAGTCTCATTTTAATTTCATCGAGATCTGATAAGTATCTCCAGAGATATGACGATAAACGTCTATTTTCAGTACAAACTTATATTTGTAGTTGTAAATATATATATTTTCTATATATTTAAACTGAAATATAATGGCAGATTTTCATCTTGATGTGGTAAGCTTGTTTTAGCATGCTCACAATTATCAGAAATTACCTTAATTATATAATGTTTAAAACAGACAGAGCGACAGTCAGTTAATGCAACAAGTTTTAAATAGTAAAAATAAAACTACCTACACAAGTTTCCATCACAGTAATGTTTTTACTGAAACCCACAGGCGATGTACACAAGGTATTCGTAAAGTTCAACCTACCCACTAGATATACTACCCACATGTATACTACCCACAATCCACATATACTTTCGTTACAAAGCTTGTCGCTAGTTTTCCATGAACACTGCCTACTGTTGACAAGAAGTAACAGTTTGCACCGAGATTGTTTGCATTTGTGATACAAGTCATCCGGCATTGGGCCAAATGGGTACAACAGGTTGGGTTATGCGGAAATGATACAGCCAATTTGAAGCATTTAACCAGATGCTTGTTAGGTAACCGGCGCGTAAAATAATGTTAATAGACTATTTAAGCTTCTGAACGGGTAAGCGCCGTGAAGCGTTAGCTGTTTTGGCAGTTATTAGAATAGGGTATTACACCCATTTTTAGGGTTCCGAACCCAAAGGGTACACCAACGGAACCCTATTACTGAGACTCCGCTGTCCTCTGTCTGTCTGTCTGTCTCTCTATCTGTCCGTCTGTCACCAGGCAGTGTCTCATGAACCGAGATAGTTAGACGGTTGAAATGTTCACACATGATGTATTTTTGTTGCCGCTATAACAACAAATACTAATAATATCGTTTAAAAACAAGAAAAGAACCGACTTCAATGTCGCGCTTTTCATTTTCAGTACCAATTTTAAGGTGTTTATCTCAATATCTCTAGAGATACTTGTCAGACTTGAGATATCTCCTTTCCAACAAAAAAATAATAATCAAAATCTGTTCATAAACGACGAAGTTGACGAAGTTATCCGCGAACAAACATAAATATATATATATATACGGTCGAATTAAGAAACCTCCTCCTTTTTTTGGAGTCGGTTAAAAACAGAATAAAGTTTAAAATTTAAGTGGATCCCCATACAAAAAACGTGTTTTTTTCTATAGCGCCATGTATGAACGATTATTTACCTTATAATATTAATTACCTGCCCTAACACCTTTGTGTTAACAATTACTTCGTTGGTGTTAGAAGTTCGTTATATATTCGTTAGATGGCATTGTAGTTAATAAGCATGTTTAGTATTGACACGGTAGTAATGTAATATAATATTATACTGCGGTTCGGGACTCTCCGTGTGCGACAAAGTCTGAATCGCACTTGGCCTGTTTTATTTTTGAAAAGTGTCTCAATTAGATTCCTTAGTACTAATGAACCACTAAAAAATAATAAGTCACAAAATGTTTATTCAATCGTTATGTGCCATAAAAATGCATTTAAATTTTGCATTTTCAAATTTCGCGCGTAATTTGACGAAAACGCTGGACGCAGTAATGACGCCATATGCCATATTGCTCTGTGGTTATGACGTCTGTTGTCTGTGTAAACAATTGCAGTGATATGATAGTTGACAATTGACACTTATGTGTTTACATAGCCGTATAACGTAATAACATGGCGACTACTGGCGACAACTATTTAAAGGTGTTATGAAACAGATTTAAAAAGCTGAAACCTTTGAATTAATTTTAAAATTTAGTTTGCTATTTTATGAACTAAAACTATTTCAGACTGTTTTTTGCCCAAGCTATCTCAATAATATATTTTTTATTTTTTTCTCATACATAGTAAAATATCCTATTGACTGTTTAAGATAAATGCTATCTCAAATTAAGTCGTAAATTAAGCTAAAGCTTAATTTACGATGTATGTTTGTTTTTATGTCAACCAAGTTAACAAAAAAACCGATGTCCATGTCGCGCGTGTCAGAAACTTATCAGATCTGGATAAAGTTAAAATGGGGCCGGCCACCTTGAAGATGAATTCCTAGCTATATTCAAAAAATAGAATTATTCAAATCGGTTCACAATTGGCGAAGTAATGGTAACAAACATACAAAAAAATCAGATGATTTGACAACCTCCTTCTTTTGAAAGTCGGTTGAAAATACAAACTTACATATTATTCCCGATTTAATAACAATTTTAAATAAAAACAACAATTATTAATGATATTATTACGCATAATTAATAAATAAATTTGCTTGTATTATCACAACTACAAAAAAGCGAACGCGAAAGCGTCTAAAGTGGTACAATGTGTGCCCCCCTCTAACTTTTAAAGTATGGGAGTGAAAAATCTAAAAAAATATATGCTGTAGATCTCAATAAAAACTAACAACGAAAATTGGTTTGAACGAGATAAAGTCAGCAATTTTTGAGATATAGCAACCGCAAAGATAACTTTGTTTTTCATACAAACACTATGAAAAACAAAGTTAATTTTTTACAAACATTTTTTTTTAACAAAGTTAATACTTTACTGCGTTACAGAACCCTACGAGTGCGATTCAGACTTGCAATTGGCCAGTTTGTTTAACCTCTATTAAAATCATCTTTTGTATAAATTTTAATTATTATAAAATCTAAGACTTAATTCACACCGAGATGGCAATTGGCAGGAAAATTTATCTTCATAAATAAAATACAAAGTATCAGCACATAATTAAAGAAATACTCATGTGGTATCAGCTTGCAGCATTACACTATTACAAATTGCAAACGGTCTAGTGACCACCTTCCTTTTTTAGGGTTCTGAAGTCAGAGGATACCAACGGAACCCTATTACTGAGACTCCGCTGTCCGTCTGTCTGTCTGTCGGTCTGTCTGTCTGTGTCTGTCCGTCTGTCACCAGGCTATATCTCATGAACCGTGATAGTTAGACGGTTGAAATTTTCACAGATGATTTATTTCTGTTGCCGCTATAACAACAAATACTAAGAACAGAACAAAGTTAAAAATTAAAGGGTTTAAAACAAAAAACGTGTTTTGTACGATACGATACGATACGAAATTAATTCACCTCGACGCAGCTAGATGGCAGCACAGGAAAATTAGCATGCGCAAGCGATTCATTTGTTAAATTTGTGGGCCTCGGTCGATTTGTTTACTAAGTTAAGGTTTATTTGCACATATGTAGTGTACAGTATTGAATATTAGGCTTGTTCCTGCTCGGTCATTAAAAAGATCGCTCCGAACTAGTACATTGTTTCAGCTGTACTAGTACGGACTTCTAGTACAATTAGTATAGTAGG
This sequence comes from Cabera pusaria, assembly GCA_954871355.1. Classification (NCBI taxonomy): domain Eukaryota; kingdom Metazoa; phylum Arthropoda; class Insecta; order Lepidoptera; family Geometridae; genus Cabera; species Cabera pusaria. Next base: position 22,118,601 of record OX940893.1, read on the forward strand.
TCATAATTACTCAATTAAAAATAGTCTCCATGACTGTTACCATAATGTTCAAAATAGCTGTTGAAAATAGCATAGAGTGCATCTCACTCGTTCGTTCACTAGTTACGCTAACCCATTCGTTCATCGTCCTTTTCATTCCGTGAGCATGAGCATGAATCACAGACAATAATCGCGAACGAAGTACTAAATGTACTATGTACTAGTAGACTTGCGGAATAGTTCATTCTAGTACAGTGTCAAGAATTCTTTCATATAAGTACTTAGTACATGAACTACACAAGGCTATTGAATATTATATCTTCAATTTTAGTACTTAAAGAGCTTCAATTAGTTAGAATCATTAGAAAGTTAGTCGTACAAACACTCGGTCTTCCACATATTTAATTATATTAATTACCCGTGTGTTAATATTTACTTAGTTGGTGTTAGAAGTTCGTGGCGTTCGGACTTCGGAAATTCGGAACCCTCCGTGTGCGGGACAAAAGTCTGACTCGCACTTGGCCAGTTTTATTTAATTATGTTATTTGCTGATTTAGACACTGCCAGCCACTTCCCTTTCTGTGTGAAGAAAGCCTAAGCCTCATCATAGATAGTAGTGAACACCAGACGGTCTTTTAGCAATAAAGTAAATGCGATATAATATATTATTATAATTCTCCGTATTCACTTCGCTGATAGGATAGTGGGCAGATATTTCGAATGAAGAAATAATGATATTCCTTTTGTCGGATATAAGGCAAATTGCCCCGAGCGCCGACCTTTGACAATCAAAGGGCACAAGGCACTGGCATAGCGAAGAAATGTGTTTCTAAAATAACCTTGCGGGACCCTAACCCATTATCAAAACCAATATGAGTTTTTGGAAATTACTTGCCTTGCAGCGTAGACTTGTGTTTTCCACCACCCTTTTCTGCCTAAAATTGTAAAGAAAATTTAATATAAAATTCAGATATATAAATATCCAATAGGCCATATATAAAACAAGTAATTTTGTTGTTTTAACCACTGTCTCACCTTTTGGTAAGCGATATGCTAGAGAATAGTAAATACGCTAGGCCTAGAATGGTCTGACTTTCAAGGGCTGTGCTGTGCACTGGAAAGTTTTAGCAGTACATTTTCCCTTTGATGATGGTAAGCTAATTTTTGGTACAAAATCAGGCGAAACATTAAAATAATGCTCCTACCATTTCTGGACGAACAACCAAAAATGCACATAGAAAAATCCAATTGCAAGGATTTAAGCCAGTGACCTCCGGGTTAGAAGTCAAAGTATCTTGTCTATTCTTAAATCAATAGCCAGTACCACATAATAATGGAATTTGCCAGTACTTAGGTGCTGACTAGTGATTTAAGAATAGTGTTTGCACACACTGTAATTTTACTTCAGCTATTAATGGATAAGGTGTTTATTCATCAAACTTTTCGATGCTGTATCTGACTTATTTTTAATCTGTCATGCAGGGCTAGCAACCTAAACGTCGGTATTTGTCGCAGCCGATAAAACATGGAGTTGGATGTCAACAGCATCAAAAATGTATAAAGCTGTTGCAAATAGAGCATACATATACCAGTACACTAAAATTTAATCTTTGTGTCAGCCACCCTGAGATCGTTACTATTCGGACGACAATTTGGACCATTTATCTATATTACATTCGAACGATGCCAGTTGTTCGATTCCATTGATCGATGGGTTGAATAAGATCAGTCGAAGTCAGTCGTTCCTGCCTATTACATCAGTCTATTGGACATCGATCGACGATCCTTGGATTTGTGTGGTAACCCTTTGGTGAAATGTGTCTTTTTTCTAGTGTATCTTGCGTTCCAACTATTTGGAGTCGGCGCCAAATGCATTATTCATGCTCTAAATGGTTTGGAATAAATTTGACAGTCGACTTTTTGCTTTACACCTTGATTAACTCGACATATCCGCTACTTACTCTCCTCTTACACTTACAACAAATACCGCAAATACCTAGTACCTGGTACAGCAAACACCTATAAAATACGAGTAATATTAGTGAAACGCAGTGGAGCGTACTAACTATTACATCTCAGCCGTACTACAGTTTCTTCAGCTACTTAACTGTATTATAATAGTATCTAACGTTTTTCAATTTAAAGGGCTAAAGTAAGTAGCCAGGTAGTGTGAGAATCTACTTTTAAATCCTCAGGGGTGTTCAGCGTAGTGACGCGCAAAATTACGACAATCTAGAGTTTTACGTACCTACCACAATTTCTGTTAAATATAGGTATTTAAAAGAAATTGAACTCTAAAGTCGTAACTACACTAATCACAAAAAAATATTTCAGTGTAAGAATAGTTAACTAGTGTTAATAACCGACTTAATTTTTAACTTGCGTATGTAATAGTTAGAAAAATCATTCTATATCGTGCCCTGTCAGAGTTTGTTACAAAAATGTTTTCAGGAAACCGTTACCATGTAAATTTCCAACGCATGAATCTGCTTGTTATCTGATATGCCTTTCATTTTTGTAAGATACTTCAAAATGCTATTTTTGTCCTTGTAAATAATCCTTCTTGTTGCTGTACACCCACGCGAATGTATTTAGGCAGTTAATCATCTGTCTTCTTTACGGAATCTTCCATTGCGATGCACGATATTTTTTTGACATAATTTTTAAAAAAATGAATTGATTGAATTGCCTACGCAGCGCATTTACGCATACTCAATAACATGAACATTTTAATAAAGACGTTTGAACTAACACGTTACCTCCTTACACACCAAGAAACCCATATCCACCCTAAATTATCACATAATTCATGCCGTCACTAGATGTTAACCTTGACACGTCACGTAAATAAACACATATAATTACGTTGCCAGACGTTAACCCCAACGCTTCACGTAAACGCCTCCATTAATTGATTAGCAAGTTAACGTGTAACATAATATCGGATCATTACCACGTCACTGGCCGTTGATTGAGTGCCTTAATCAAATTATTGATGAGAATGTGCCTTTATATTGGCATTTTCAATATACAGGTGTATTCAATATACTAGCGATATTGGCAGCTATTGCGGAGATACGCACATATTATGGCCACTATATTTCAGCGCAGTGGGTATTTAGCGATACCTCCATCCCCGTGACGGATATTCCGTAGCGGGGAACTGTCAGCCAGCTAGCCAAAGTGACACAGGTCCTACCTCGTCCTACGTCTTTAAAATTGACATTGAGGTTTCTAAAATCATTTTTTCTTAAAGTCAATCTTTTGAAGCGCGTCTAAAGTGGTAAAAAGTGTGCCCCCCCCCCCCCCTCTAACTTTTAAAGTTTGGGAGTGTAAAATCTAAAAAATATATATGCTGTAGATCTCAATAAAAACTAACAACGAAAATTGGTTTGAACGAGTTTTTGAAAGAGAGAGATTTGAGATATAGTGACCGCAAAGATAACTTTGTTTTTCATACAAACACTATGAAAAACAAAGTTAATTTTTTAGTTGTGAAAAATCATAGTTATAGAATACTTTACTGCGTTACGGAACCCAACGAGTGCGATTCCGACTTGCACTTGGCCAGTTTATTTAACCTCTATTCAAATCATCTTTTGTATACATTTTAATTATTATAAAATCTAAGACTCAATTCACACCGAGATGGCAATTGGCAGGAAACTTTTCTATACTATATCTATTATATAAAAATTAACCTCTTCAACGGATGAAATGGGGGTTCAAAGTTTGTATGGAGAAACAAGATTAGATAGGCTTTTCTATTCGAAACTTCAAACAAGTGCTTCAGTAAATAAATAAGTAAATACGTGTTTCAAGCATTTTCAAAATTCCACCCCTAAATGGGTAAAATGGGGTAACAATGTCTGAAAATCAATATTGTTTCGGATTGCGTTGAAATTTTGCATGCAGATAGTGATTACGAAGTTAGTTCCCTCTGAGACAAGATTATCCGAAATTCTGCCCTGAAGGGGATGAAACGGGGGTTCAAAGTTTGTATGAAGAAATAAGATTAGATAGTCTTTTATATTCGAAACTTCACACATGTACTTAAGTAAATACGTGTTTTAAGGCGTTTTCGAAATTCCACCCCTAAAAGGGTTAAGTGGGGTAATAAAGTCTGAAATCAATATCGTTTCGGATTGCGCTGACATGCAGATAGTTGCATTTTGACGTAGGTGCTAAGAAAGGATATTTCAAAATTCACTCTTTAAGGGGATGAAGCGGGGGTTCAAAGTTTGGATAGTCATTTTATTCGACATTTCACACAAATACTTATGTAAATAAATAAGTATATACGAGTTTCAGACTTTTTCAAAATGCCACCCTAAGAGGGTGAACGGGTAACAAATTCTTAAAAATCAATATTGTTTCGGATTGCGCTGAAACTAAGAATGCAGATAGTTATTATGACGTAGGTATCCGCTCGGAAAGGATTTTCTAAAATTTCCTCCCGGATACGAAACGAAGATTCAAAGATTGTATGGCGAAACAAGATGAGATAGTCTGTTTTGTTCGAATATTTACACATAAGTACTTCTGTAAATATATAAGTAAGTACGTGTTGTAGGATTTTTCGAAATAGGGTAGGTAACAAAGTCTGAAAATTTGGGTATTCCGGGTTTCATAAATATGAATCCCGATTTTTCTTAGTCACGCAATTGTTATTGCGTGAATAGAACAGAAAACGGGTGAACAGATTTGGCTAATTCTTATTTGATAGTTTCGTTTTTACTAAAGAAGTGTTTTAAGTAAATAAAAGGAGTTTTTAACGCGGGCGAAGCCGCGGGGCACTTCTAGTTTAATTATTAAATAAAATTTTGAAACATTTTTTTAAGGGCTACGTAGTCATAATTTTTCTATTGTCTATATTGTGTTTAGTTGTATAAGTTAAAACATATTTCGGTTGTCTGAAAACGATTTTTCGATTTAAGGATTCGCCTACATAATAATTAGCTATAAAGTGCTCTTTTTTGTGATAATCTTTTTTTAGAAGGTGGTAGGACAGTATCTAGTGTCCGCCTGGCCAGCTACCACCCTCAAGTTAATCTGTCGCCAAACATCTAATGTGTTCCGGCAGCTATCCATTAGAGCCAGTTCCCATTCTAGGCCTAGCGTGCTTACCATCTTCTACCGCATCATCGCTTACAACAGGTGAGATAGTGGTCAAACGCTAGCCTACAAGATAATATAAAAAAAAGAATCCAGTGTCTCTCCCTTTCCTCTGCCAGTCATATGCTTGGTTTTGTATGTTTGAATAAAAACACGTAGTATATACGTAGCAAAGTTAAATTGAAAACTCAACTCATAGTAATGAGTCCGAATATCAGTCGTTAACGTGCTAAACCTAAATAGACTAATATTCGATGGAACGTATCCGATTTTTGATCGGATAGTGTTACCCTCAAGGATGTAAACTCACAATAGGAAATAGGGGATGAAAGTTTGTATGGAAATATGTAACGTTTATGCAACTGTTTTACTGAACCGATTTAAAATTTGGTACACAGATAGTCTAGAACCTTAGAAAGGACATAAGCTAAGCTGTTTAATGCGAAAAGAGAGTTGTAAGGGGTTGAAAGGCGGGATGAAAAGTAAAGTTGTATGGAAGTATCGTCATTTTTAGGACTAGAAGCTTGAAACTTATTTATTAGGATTTATTGATTTGAACTTATTTATAGATTTGATAAAAATAAATAAATAAATATGATACTCAAAGTTAACAAAAGTTTTAGCCATGAGAATGTAAAATAACAATAGGGAATACGGGATGAAAGTTTGTATGGAAATATGTAAGGTGTATGTGATTGTTTTATAAGTTTGCGACAAGATATATTTTGTATATTAGAGCTATCCTGATGTATCATTTACGAAGTCATTACAAAATGTGAAATTGAAGTTATTGCGAGTAAGAAACTTGCCAAGCACCGCGCCGTTCACAAACAGCTAGGCTATTCTGTAAGCTATCTCGACAGCGGAATCCGCGGTGAGATTTGAATTTCGTATTACGAAATTCAAGCGTATTACGAACGTGATACGATTGAATTTCGTAGTACGAAATTCGAATCTCACCGCGGATTCCGCTGTCGAGATAGCTTACAGAATAGCCTAGCAGCTTTGTGCAGCACTTGCGGCAGAGCGAGGCGTGGTACGGCACTGTGTAGGTGCTTACCCGAACGGGCAGACACGTGAGGGCAGCCGACGATAATGTACTTATACGTTTGTCTTATTTGTAAAATAATTAGCCTTAATAATCAAAAATGCTACCCGAAGCACTATTCCGCCCGGACGAAGTCGCGGGCACAGCTAGTTATTAATATATCTGTGGTTTGGACTGCATATTCTTACGAACAACTACAAAATACTATATTAAGTTTACCCAGACACACACCTTACCTTATAATTTAATTTTCACCTTAACATTTTACATCATTAAATGATAATACAATGAAAATGTTTAAGATCAAAGTATTTAAGCCGAATCGAGTTATCAAATGATATTATTACAATATCCCTTAATATTTTGTCAGTCCTTTCAAAATGTTTTCTGCTACAAAGGAATATCGTCGAAATGTATATTTAACATATTTTTCAACTGCAATAATGATTTTACAAAAGGCTTTATTTAGGCTATTATATATGGTGGGCTATATTATTAGGCTATTTTGCTTTACCTACAATACAGCACAGTATAATTTTTAACAGGTAGTAATGTTGTTCAAAGCACTTATTCAACATGTAGGCAACATTTAACATAGTACTTTTAGAGTGATGTGATCAATGATAACGCTGATGTTATGAAATTTGTGATGTTTTTGTCACGGAGAAATTATAGTTATATGAAACATGCGTCCGCGCGGAATATTGCAGGCTAACTGTCGAGTGGTGGGAGCACAGGCTACGTAAATGGGCGGGAGCCGACCGGCTCGGTTCGACTATAAGACATACTTTCTAGCACAGGTGTCAACGTTACAAAAGTATAAAGGGAAGAGACAAGACACCCTATACCCAGTACGAAGCCTTCAGACAGCTATCATACTCTGAAAACAGCTGGCCAATCAGTCTACACGAACTTACTTTTACTTCTAAATACTGTCCTTAAACTGTGACATTCAAACTTTGGACCTTTAGCTTTGACCTGTAATTTAGTTGTTCTCCCTGAAAACAATTCGATTACTTTACCCTCGGGGCGACGCGAGCGTTTTTTACATAACATTGTTTTTTACAGGTCGTGGTACTAGAAGATCTGGAATACTTGTTCTGCCTGAGGTTTAACCTTCATTATAACTGGACAAATGAGCTTGACTCGCGTTACTGACGTACCCTGGCGTCGTTACTTTTAATATTCCTAAGTGGTAATAATATAATATGCTGAATATCGATCAAAAACACTCATTCAGAAAAACGTGAGGGCCGGGTGGCATGATCGGGAGAACGGTCAACTTTGATACCAGAGGTACCGAGTTCAATCCCCGCCGTACACCAATGGATTTATCTATCGAATAAATTATTTTTCAAAAAAAATTAAACCGACTTCATAACGACAAACAGACACTCAAAAACAAAAAATAAATTATTTAATATAATTATTATAAGCGCTACCCACTTATCAATTTGAAGTCGGTGCCAGCCAAGTCTAATAGGTAGTAGATAGATAATACCTACATGTATCTACCTACTTACTAACCTACATGTACCTACTTACTACTACTACATACATAGTATATATCTACTATCCAATAGACTTGGCTGGAACCGACTTCAAATAGATAAGTGGGTAGCGCTTATAATAATTATATTAAGTAATTAATTTTTCGCTTTTGAGTGCCTGTTTGTGGTTATGAAGTCGGTTTTTTTTTTTTGAAAAATAATGATTTTTACCCTTTTTAGTGCACAACAAGTTTTAATTAAATTACATGCATCTATAAAATTTCATGTCTGGGCCGTTATACACTGACGGATATATACTTTGTGAAAATTTCAAGTATGTACCTATTACGGTTAAGAAGATACAGATCTGTAAAGTCCGCACATATAGACACTCGGACGGACGTACGGACGGACGGCCGAACGGACAGCAAAGTCTCAGAAAGTGTTCATTTGGTACTTTTTGGGTTCAGAGCCCTAAAAATTGACTTCAAATGCCGTGCTAGTGAAAATATCCACTAGTCATAATGATGTAATCAAGGTATCAAAGGACAATGTCTAAAATAGCCCTGTGCAATAAAAGCATCTGACACTCACGATAATTAATTGTCTATTTTATTACAATAATTCCAAATACTTGTGTAACGCGGACTAGTTGTATTCCAAAATGAATATTAAATAGTATTATTTGCGATTATTAACATTAATCGCCGCCATATGGCCGCCATCTTTGCCAAACGTCATGTCATGTCAAAAAATATTAGGTATGCTCACGTTGCACCCTAACAAGACTTTGCCCGGCAAAACATTCATGTGAAGACAAATTAATTCTCCCCACCTTTGTTTCTATCTCGCTCACAGATACCGTAAGAATATCTGTCAAAAACCAAAATCAACGTGAAGAAAGATGTAAAAACATTATTCAAGGTCATATTTCTTAGTCTTCAAAAGTATATGCAATAGCAACCTCCACTGTGTATAATATTCTTGGAACTCTTCTTTTAAAACCAGTACATTCTCTTATTTTTGAGGTATTTATCTCCATATCTCTGGTAGATACTAATCAAATCTCGATTAAATTAAAATGGGACCACCTCGAAAAAGTATCCTACCTATTAAAAAAAGAATCATTTGAATCCGTTCACAATTGACGGAGAAATCGCGTAACATACACACAAAAAAAAACATACAGACGAATTGAGAACCTTTCAATAAACTGGCCAAGTGCGAGTCGGACTCGCACGCGTAGGGTTCCGATTGAACAAAATTTGCCGGAAAAATTAGTTACATAGTTTTAACATCGATATATATAAATACTGTGTCAATACTAAACATGCTTATTTACTACAACGCCATATAACGAATATCTAACGAATTTCTAACATCAACTAAGTGCACGTTAACACAATGATGTTAGGGGTAGGTAATAATAAGGTAAACCAGTGATTTTCAACGTTTCAACGCAAAGCCTCTATAAGTGAATCGCGGGGGGTCGTGAAGCCTCAGTAAAAGAAAAAAACTAAGTTTGAATATATACTATTATAGGAAATATCAATTAAAGAGCTTTTGTAGGTGTTGTGATTGAGAGTGCTTATAATATTTGTTTCAAAAGAAAACTATGTAATATGTTTCCTGTAGGCCACACGAACAAAGCCGCGGGCAGAAGCTAGCAATATAACAAAATACAGATTATAAACAGTGTAAGTAGGTGGAATTTTTTTTTCATACTAAGGGGGTCGCGTTGCGTCGTGAAAAAGGTTGAAAAACACTGAAGTAAACAATCGTTCATAGATGGCGCTATTACTATAGCGCCACCAAAACATGTTTTTTGTATGGGGACCCCCTTTAATTTTTAACATTGTTCTGTTTTTTTTTATATTATGGTTGGCAAACAAGCAGACAGCCCGCCTGATCGTAAGCGGTTACCGTCGCCTATGGACAACTGCAACACCATGAGTGCTGTTGATGCGTTGCCGACCTTTGAGAAGTTTGTGGATACTCTTTTTAAATGACTCCATCTTATAGCTAGATGGAAAGATCGCGGCGGGTAGATCATTCCACATCTTACAGGTACGCGGTAAAAATCCTCGGTTAAAACAGGTAGTTCGAGATGTCCAGGTCTGTAAGATGTGAGGGTGAGCTTTTTGACGGTGCCGAGCAGTACGATAAAAGAATGGCGATGTTGGAATCAAGTCAAAAAGCTCTTCAGAGCATTCCCCATTATAGAGACGGTAAAAGATGGATAGCGTTCCGACGTCTCTACGGAGGCTGAGTGGCTCCAGTTTTTCACAGAGCTCGGGTTCGTCGATAATTCTAGTGGCTCTTCGCTGTAAGGAGTCAAGAGGCTGGAGCTGGTAGCTCGGAGCGCCGTTCCAGAGGTGCGAGCAATATTCCATGTGTGGTCGCATTTGTGCTTTGTAAAGCACAAGCCGTTGATGTGGTGTAAAATATCGCTTCGCTCTGTTAAGCACACCTAGCTTCCTGGATGCAAGTTTTGCTTTGGCTTCCAGGTGACTCTTAAATTGGACCTCACTAGAAATGTCGATGCCTAGGATCCCAAGACTGTTGGATATTGTAAGAGGAACGCCCTGAAGTCGGGGAGCTACGGAAAAAGGAGTCTTTTTAGCAGTAAAAGCGCAAACTTGTGTCTTAGCAGGGTTACATCGGACCAAATTACATTCACCCCATTTGGAGACTTTCTCAAGAGAATTTTCTAATTGAGACACAAGTTTGTCTCTGCATTCCTGCACCTCGAAAGGAGAGGCGTTAACACGACCGGTATAGTGTGCGTCACCCGTGCTATCGTCTGCATAGCAATGTATGTCAGCAATTGGCTTGACTTGGCTAGGGCGTTCGACACCATTTCGGTGGGCCTCCTCCTTAAGAAATTGGAGTCCATTGGAATCAGAGGATTAACGTTAGAATGGTTCAGAACATACCTCACTGATCGCAGTCAGTTTGTGAAAATTGGTTCACATAAAAGTGACAATCTTTCGATAGATTTTGGCGTCCCGCAGGGTAGTATACTCGGCCCTACCTTATTTACACTGTATATAAATGACGTCGTCGGGTATACTTTGCAAAATGCATCAATAATCACTTACGCAGACGATACCGCGATTATATTTCACGACAAAGACTGGGGCCGGGTATTTTACCTTGCGGAGGAGGGCCTAGCCCGTATATCCAAAATATTAGACAGTAACCTGTTAACTCTAAATACTAAAAAAACTAAGTATATTGCTTTTTACAAAACCTGTGTTTCTAGCCCTTCCACGGATATAACTTTAACAATTCACCGATGCCAACCGAATGTGCCGCAATTAAAATGTTCATGCAGTCCTATAGAACGCACATCATCAGTTAGATAACTGGGTGTAATCATAGACGAAAATCTTTCCTACAAAAACCATATTTCTGAACTTTCTAGTCGTGCAAGAAATCTAACTTTCATTATGAAGAAGCTAAGGGACTGCACCCCACTAGATGTGATACGGCAAGTATATGTAGCTCTCTGTCAGTCCATTCTTCAATACTGCTTAGGAGTCTGGGGTAGCGCTGGGAAAACTTGTTTCATTACTGAAGAAAGAGCGCAACGAGCTCTCATTAAAGTAATTTTGAAAAAACCTTTTAGATATCCTACGGATAATGTCTATGCTGATTTTAAGGTGCTTCGAGTTCGACAACTTTACGAACTAAATGTCACCGCCAAAGCCCATAAGAGCTTTTTGACTCATCTTGACAGTACGCAGATTGCCACTAGGCGTGTTTTTAGACTTCCAGTACCCTGTGCCACCTCCCTTCTTAACCGCAGTAGCCCTGCGTTTGCTCATAGTTTTACTTACAATAAAATTAGTAAACTATGTGATCTCAAAGAATGCTCTGTATTCATTTGCAAAAAGAAAATTGAAGAACTGCTTTTAAAAATGTCTTATGAAGACACTGAGGACTTAATTTGAATATTATTTTGTATAATACATCGTTCGTCACAATTAAAACAACACAAACAAAACACACGACCACATACACACACACATACACTCTCACACCACACGCGCGCGTGCATGCAAGTACTAGCGCGCAAACACAGGCACACACACACACACACACACTCACTCACTCACACATGGCAAGAGCGTTTGCGCACACAAAAAAACAACATTCTCCTGATCTGTCCGTTCGATTAATTAGTTAATTAGTGTTTCAGTTAGATATAACAGTTAAATAATAAAATACCAATACATAAAATAATAAAATATTTATATACATCTATTAACAAATAAAATTTCTAAACAGCTACTCAACAGTACTCTGTTCTAGTTAATCCTAAGTTCCTACCAATAGTGTTGTGGTGCCACAAAAGTAACTATAACAATTTATCGATAATCATGTAACAGCAAGAACACTAAAGTCATAATCTGTCCTGGTTAATATCTTCTATCTATAACTTTACATTAAAGCTTTAGCCATAATTAAATATTTACTATCACTTTGTATATAATCGTAATTATGAAGCTTATGCAATGCTAAATACTTCTTAAAATCTAGGTGTTACTAAATTGATAAATTCAACACTGTGTACTCCGAATTATGTCCTACTGCAGCATAACTGCAATTTTGCTATTATTAATAGGAAGTAACATTCCTATCGACATTCACACCATTATACTCCCCAGTGGTTTACATCACTAGAACGTACTAACAGGTTTTGCGGCTTATCTATGTTAAACAAATCTTATGCTCGCTGTTATGTCTGTTTTCAAACTACCCTACCAATATACAATAAAACAATAAATAAATAAATTTTAATTTTAAAACATTTCATATTACTTACTATACTCTAATAATGAAGAATGTATAGTTAAGTTTGGTTAACAATACGCAAACTAGTAAAACTATTTAAGTAAGAAGTAATCAATTGTAAAACTGAGCATTCATTATGTAGATTAGATTCATTATGCTATAATATTAATTTTAGTTAAATCTGCACGTATTTTATGTGTTATTTTCCTATTTAGACACGCACTCGGAAATCCAAGATACAGCTAGGCTATTCTGTAAGCTATCTCGACAGTGGAATCCGCGGTGAGATTTGAATTTCGTAGTACGAAATTCGCATTTCATCGCCGATTCCGCTGTCGAGATAGCTTACAGAATAGCCCTACAGATCTCGAGCCTAGTTTGGATTTCACCGTAATTTCCCCTAACGTTTATTGGTTACCACTTGTTATATAAACGTGCATTATTATGTTTTGTAATACCTTTTGGCAATAAACATTTTTCATTTTTCATTTTCAATTTGCAACATATCATTGATATGCAGAATAAATAGAGTAGGCACAGAACCCTGTGGGACAGCATTGATGGGAATTTAGTTAAACTTGAAACCATCAACAACTACCGATATACTACGGTGATCAAGGAAGTGATGATGCGGTCGAAGATGGTAAGCACGCTAGGCCTAGAATGGGAACTGGCTCTCAAGGATAGCTGCATGTTTTGGCGACATTTTCCAAATACTTTTACTACACGGACTAGTTGTATTTCAAAATGAATATTAGAAAGTTTTACTTGCGATTATTAACATAAATCGCCGCTATATGACCGCCATCTTCGCCAAACGTCATGTCATGTCAAAAAATGTTCACATCAAAAATCGTTGCACCCTAACAAGACTTTGCCCGGTAGAAAATTCCTGTGAAGACAAATTTATTCTCCCCACCTTTGTTTCTATCTCGCTCACAGTTACCGTAAGAATATCTGTCAAAAACCAAAATCAACGTGAAGAAAGATGTAAAAACATTATTGAAGGTCATATTTTTTAGTCTTCAAAAGTATATGCAATAGCAACCTCGAAAAAGTCTCCGGCTCCATGTCGGAGGAGTATAAATAGCGGAACAAATAAAAACATAAAAAAACCTCCATTGTGTATAATCTTCTTGGGACTTTTCTTCTAAAACCAGTAGATTCTCCTATGTTTGAGATATTTATCTCCATATCTCTGGAGATCTAGTCAGATCTCCATGAAATTAAAATGGAACCACCAATTGAGTAACATACACACATTTTGTTTTGTTTAACACACATTTTGTTTTGTTCAAACATGTATGTTACTTTAATTATTTATTACCAGATTGCATGCATTTTCTTAATTTGTATGCATACTCATGTTTGCACAAATAAAATGATCTTTATCTTTATCTTTATCTTTACACACAAAAAAAATAAAATAAAACATACAGACGAATTGAGAACCTCCCCTTTTTTTGTGAAGTCGGTTAAAAACCTAAGCCTAAGCTATAGGCCTAGCCTATAGCAATTACCTCTCTACTCTGCAAAGTTATGGAGCGTGTTGTCAACACACAGCTTCTGCGATACCTAGAAGAGCACCAGCTGATAAGTGATCGTCAATACGGTTTTCGTCATGGTCGCTCAGCTGGTGATCTTCTGGTGTATCTCACACACCGATGGTCTGAAGCTTTAGAGAGTAGAGGGGAGGCTCTTGCTGTAAGTTAAGACATTGCGAAAGCCTTTGACCGGGTCTGGCACAAGGCGCTTCTTTCCAAGCTTCCATCTTACGGCCTACCAGAGGGGCTTTGCACATGGGTCGTCAGCTTCCTTGATCACCGTAGTATATCGGTATTTGTTGATGGTTTCAAGTTTAACTAAATTCCCATCAATGCTGTCCCACAGGGTTCTGTGCCTACTCTATTTATTCTGCATATCAATGATATGTTGCAAATTGAAAATGAAAAATGAAAAATGTTTATTGCCAAAAGGTATTACAAAACATAATAATGCACGTTTATATAACAAGTGGTAACCAATAAACGTTAGGGGAAATTACGGTGAAATCCAAACTAGGCTCGAGATCTGTAGGGCTATTCTGTAAGCTATCTCGACAGCGGAATCGGCGATGAAATGCGAATTTCGTACTACGAAATTCAAATCTCACCGCGGATTCCACTGTCGAGATAGCTTACAGAATAGCCTAGCTGTATCTTGGATTTCCGAGTGCGTGTCTAAATAGGAAAATAACACATAAAATACGTGCAGATTTAACTAAAATTAATATTATAGCATAATGAATCTAATCTACATAATGAATGCTCAGTTTTACAATTGATTACTTCTTACTTAAATAGTTTTACTAGTTTGCGTATTGTTAACCAAACTTAACTATACATTCTTCATTATTAGAGTATAGTAAGTAATATGAAATGTTTTAAAATTAAAATTTATTTATTTATTGTTTTATTGTATATTGGTAGGGTAGTTTGAAAACAGACATAACAGCGAGCATAAGATTTGTTTAACATAGATAAGCCACAAAACCTGTTAGTACGTTCTAGTGATGTAAACCACTGGGGAGTATAATGGTGTGAATGTCGATAGGAATGTTACTTCCTATTAATAATAGCAAAATTGCAGTTATGCTGCAGTAGAACATAATTCGGAGTACACAGTGTTGAATTTATCAATTTAGTAACACCTAGATTTTAAGAAGTATTTAGCATTGCATAAGCTTCATAATTACGATTATATACAAAGTGATAGTAAATATTTAATTATGGCTAAAGCTTTAATGTAAAGTTATAGATAGAAGATATTAACCAGGACAGATTATGACTTTAGTGTTCTTGCTGTTACATGATTATCGATAAATTGTTATAGTTACTTTTGTGGCACCACAACACTATTGGTAGGAACTTAGGATTAACTAGAACAGAGTACTGTTGAGTAGCTGTTTAGAAATTTTATTTGTTAATAGATGTATATAAATATTTTATTATTTTATGTATTGGTATTTTATTATTTAACTGTTATATCTAACTGAAACACTAATTAACTAATTAATCGAACGGACAGATCAGGAGAATGTTGTTTTTTTGTGTGCGCAAACGCTCTTGCCATGTGTGAGTGAGTGAGTGTGTGTGTGTGTGTGTGTGCCTGTGTTTGCGCGCTAGTACTTGCATGCACGCGCGCGTGTGGTGTGAGAGTGTATGTGTGTGTGTATGTGGTCGTGTGTTTTGTTTGTGTTGTTTTAATTGTGACGAACGATGTATTATACAAAATAATATTCAAATTAAGTCCTCAGTGTCTTCATAAGACATTTTTAAAAGCAGTTCTTCAATTTTCTTTTTGCAAATGAATACAGAGCATTCTTTGAGATCACATAGTTTACTAATTTTATTGTAAGTAAAACTATGAGCAAACGCAGGGCTACTGCGGTTAAGAAGGGAGGTGGCACAGGGTACTGGAAGTCTAAAAACACGCCTAGTGGCAATCTGCGTACTGTCAAGATGAGTCAAAAAGCTCTTATGGGCTTTGGCGGTGACATTTAGTTCGTAAAGTTGTCGAACTCGAAGCACCTTAAAATCAGCATAGACATTATCCGTAGGATATCTAAAAGGTTTTTTCAAAATTACTTTAATGAGAGCTCGTTGCGCTCTTTCTTCAGTAATGAAACAAGTTTTCCCAGCGCTACCCCAGACTCCTAAGCAGTATTGAAGAATGGACTGACAGAGAGCTACATATACTTGCCGTATCACATCTAGTGGGGTGCAGTCCCTTAGCTTCTTCATAATGAAAGTTAGATTTCTTGCACGACTAGAAAGTTCAGAAATATGGTTTTTGTAGGAAAGATTTTCGTCTATGATTACACCCAGTTATCTAACTGATGATGTGCGTTCTATAGGACTGCATGAACATTTTAATTGCGGCACATTCGGTTGGCATCGGTGAATTGTTAAAGTTATATCCGTGGAAGGGCTAGAAACACAGGTTTTGTAAAAAGCAATATACTTAGTTTTTTTAGTATTTAGAGTTAACAGGTTACTGTCTAATATTTTGGATATACGGGCTAGGCCCTCCTCCGCAAGGTAAAATACCCGGCCCCAGTCTTTGTCGTGAAATATAATCGCGGTATCGTCTGCGTAAGTGCTTATTGATGCATTTTGCAAAGTATACCCGACGACGTCATTTATATACAGTGTAAATAAGGTAGGGCCGAGTATACTACCCTGCGGGACGCCAAAATCTATCGAAAGATTGTCACTTTTATGTGAACCAATTTTCACAAACTGACTGCGATCAGTGAGGTATGTTCTGAACCATTCTAACGTTAATCCTCTGATTCCAATGGACTCCAATTTCTTAAGGAGGAGGCCCACCGAAATGGTGTCGAACGCCCTAGCCAAATCAAGCCAATTGCTGACATACATTGCTATGCAGACGATAGCACGGGTGACGCACACTATACCGGTCGTGTTAACGCCTCTCCTTTCGAGGTGCAGGAATGCAGAGACAAACTTGTATCTCAATTAGAAAATTCTCTTGAGAAAGTCTCCAAATGGGGTGAATGTAATTTGGTCCGATGTAACCCTGCTAAGACACAAGTTTGCGCTTTTACTGCTAAAAAGACTCCTTTTTCCGTAGCTCCCCGACTTCAGGGCGTTCCTCTTACAATATCCAACAGTCTTGGGATCCTAGGCATCGACATTTCTAGTGAGGTCCAATTTAAGAGTCACCTGGAAGCCAAAGCAAAACTTGCATCCAGGAAGCTAGGTGTGCTTAACAGAGCGAAGCGATATTTTACACCACATCAACGGCTTGTGCTTTACAAAGCACAAATGCGACCACACATGGAATATTGCTCGCACCTCTGGAACGGCGCTCCGAGCTACCAGCTCCAGCCTCTTGACTCCTTACAGCGAAGAGCCACTAGAATTATCGACGAACCCGAGCTCTGTGAAAAACTGGAGCCACTCAGCCTCCGTAGAGACGTCGGAACGCTATCCATCTTTTACCGTCTCTATAATGGGGAATGCTCTGAAGAGCTTTTTGACTTGATTCCAACATCGCCATTCTTTTATCGTACTGCTCGGCACCGTCAAAAAGCTCACCCTCACATCTTACAGACCTGGACATCTCGAACTACCTGTTTTAACCGAGGATTTTTACCGCGTACCTGTAAGATGTGGAATGATCTACCCGCCGCGATCTTTCCATCTAGCTATAAGATGGAGTCATTTAAAAAGAGTATCCACAAACTTCTCAAAGGTCGGCAACGCATCAACAGCACTCATGGTGTTGCAGTTGTCCATAGGCGACGGTAACCGCTTACGATCAGGCGGGCTGTCTGCTTGTTTGCCAACCATAATATAAAAAAAAAACAGAACAATGTTAAAAATTAAAGGGGGTCCCCATACAAAAAACATGTTTTGGTGGCGCTATAGTAATAGCGCCATCTATGAACGATTGTTTACTTCAGTGTTTTTCAACCTTTTTCACGACGCAACGCGACCCCCTTAGTATGAAAAAAAAATTCCACCTACTTACACTGTTTATAATCTGTATTTTGTTATATTGCTAGCTTCTGCCCGCGGCTTTGTTCGAGTGGCCTACAGGAAACATATTACATAGTTTTCTTTTGAAACAAATATTATAAGCACTCTCAATCACAACACCTACAAAAGCTCTTTAATTGATATTTCCTATAATAGTATATATTCAAACTTAGTTTTTTTCTTTTACTGAGGCTTCACGACCCCCCGCGATTCACTTATAGAGGCTTTGCGTTGAAACGTTGAAAATCACTGGTTTACCTTATTATTACCTACCCCTAACATCATTGTGTTAACGTGCACTTAGTTGATGTTAGAAATTCGTTAGATATTCGTTATATGGCGTTGTAGTAAATAAGCATGTTTAGTATTGACACAGTATTTATATATATCGATGTTAAAACTATGTAACTAATTTTTCCGGCAAATTTTGTTCAATCGGAACCCTACGCGTGCGAGTCCGACTCGCACTTGGCCAGTTTATTGAAAGGTTCTCAATTCGTCTGTATGTTTTTTTTTGTGTGTATGTTACGCGATTTCTCCGTCAATTGTGAACGGATTCAAATGATTCTTTTTTTAATAGGTAGGATACTTTTTCGAGGTGGTCCCATTTTAATTTAATCGAGATTTGATTAGTATCTACCAGAGATATGGAGATAAATACCTCAAAAATAAGAGAATGTACTGGTTTTAAAAGAAGAGTTCCAAGAATATTATACACAGTGGAGGTTGCTATTGCATATACTTTTGAAGACTAAGAAATATGACCTTGAATAATGTTTTTACATCTTTCTTCACGTTGATTTTGGTTTTTGACAGATATTCTTACGGTATCTGTGAGCGAGATAGAAACAAAGGTGGGGAGAATTAATTTGTCTTCACATGAATGTTTTGCCGGGCAAAGTCTTGTTAGGGTGCAACGTGAGCATACCTAATATTTTTTGACATGACATGACGTTTGGCAAAGATGGCGGCCATATGGCGGCGATTAATGTTAATAATCGCAAATAATACTATTTAATATTCATTTTGGAATACAACTAGTCCGCGTTACACAAGTATTTGGAATTATTGTAATAAAATAGACAATTAATTATCGTGAGTGTCAGATGCTTTTATTGCACAGGGCTATTTTAGACATTGTCCTTTGATACCTTGATTACATCATTATGACTAGTGGATATTTTCACTAGCACGGCATTTGAAGTCAATTTTTAGGGCTCTGAACCCAAAAAGTACCAAATGAACACTTTCTGAGACTTTGCTGTCCGTTCGTCCGTCCGTCCGTACGTCCGTCCGAGTGTCTATATGTGCGGACTTTGAAATACGCTTTTATCGGATCTGACATCAAGACGTATCTGTCTAGTGTGACCTGATGCATCTCTCAGTACTGCAGCAAAATAGACGGCAAAAAGAGTAGGTGCCATTACACAACCCTGTTTCACGCCACTTGTGACCGAAAAACATCGCGCAAAGTCATTTTCGTGCTGTACTTTCGCCATCATACCGTTGTGAAATTGGCGCACTAAATTAACGAACTTTACAGGACAGCCAGCTTTTTCGAATATTGTTCAAAGGGCAGATCTCGGTACGCGGTCAAACGCAAGTCGATGAAGCACATATATAGGGGTCGATGTTGTTCTAAACTTTTTTTTTGTATTTGCTTTACGACGAAGATAGCGTCGACCGTCCCCCTACTTGGCCAAAAACCACACTGGCTTTCAGGAAGTATTTTTTTGGCCAGTTTTCCCAGTCGAAAATTGATAATATAAGCCAGTACCTTGCTGGCTTCATTAAGCAAAGCTATACCTCTATATGACCCGCAGTCAGAAGTATCACCCTTGCGTTTATAAAGTTCGTATATAGATGCATCCTTCCAGTCCTGAGGTATAGTTGCGCACTCCCATATACGTAGCATTAGTTCTAATAGTCTATTTTGTACACTTGGTCCTCCATATTTGTACAATTCTGCTGATAGACTGTCTGGTCCTGAAGCTTTCCCGTTTTTAAGGCTATTTATAGCACGACGGAATTCTTCAAAAGTTGGAACTTCATCCAACTCAGTGGACTTCGGTAGAGCTTGGAGCGAGTCAATGTGGACGATGTCAGCACCGTGACTTACTGGATTGAGAACTTCACTAAAATGCTCAGCCCAGCGATCAAGCACCTCGCCATGCTCCGTCAACCGTTTAGACCTGTCTTTAGAATATATAGAGCAGGTCTTCCTTTGTCGGGGGCCAAACACGATTCTGAGGCATTCAAAGAACATACCAGGTTGCTTTATATCAGCAAGATGCTGCAACTCCAAAGCCTTTTCCATCTACCAGCGGTTTTTATGTTCCCGTACTTTTGATTTGAGCTCTTGTTAAACTTTCCTCCTTTGGCTAGCATGTTGACATTCCTGTAGCAGGTGCGTCGAGTCTCTTACTAGTTTTACAATCTCGGCATCGGAATCATCAAACCAGTTTTGGTTCTTCTTTTCTGGTTTGCCAATGACTCTGTTAGCAATTTGATGAAGTGATTGCGCTAGTGAGCGCCAATGTTCATCTATTGGTGCTGTCACATCAATCATGACATTGCCAATAGCAGAGTTGAGATGTTGTTGTGTTTGCTTTGAGTTGACAAGTTTCGCAAATGCTACCCTGGATGGTATAATATGTTTCGATCGGCGCGGACGCTTATAGCATAGGTGAACTTTTGAACGTATCAGACGATGATCAGTCCAACCATCTGCACCCCGCATTGCTCTTGTGATAAGAATATGTTTAAGGTCAGTTCTGCGCACTATGACATTGTCAATGAGGTGCCTGTGCTTAGAGCGTGGGTGCATCCAAGAAGTTTTATACTTTTCAGGTAAACGAAAGAAAGTATTTGTTAAAAGTTATTGTATTTGTTTTTTTTTTATTTGGTATTTTTTTTATAGTTTAAATTCTGCGCATAGAGTTGGCAGCAGTTCACCATTTGCATTACAATTACCAACTCCATGCCAACTAATCACATCCTGCCAAATCTGGTGCTCAGAACCTACTCGGGCATTAAAATCGCCTAGTAGAAAGATTTTATCATTAGAGGGTATACTGCGTAAAACCTGACGAAGGTCGGTGTAAAATTGAAGTTTGTCTTCATCACAATATGTCATCGTGGGAGCATAGATGGATGAATTTGTTCGTGTTAGTGCGAAGCCTAAGAACCATAAGCCTATCACTAATACCCTTTGGCTTCTCGTCTAGCTTTCCAGCTATGGTGTTTTTAATAGCAAAACCTACTCCGCTACTTGCTCTTTCATTAATAGGTTTACCAATCCAGAAGTATGTATAGCCACCGTGGTCCTCACAAAGCTCACCATTATCAGCCAAGTGCGTTTTACTTAAGGCCGCGATGTCTATGTTGTACTTGGATAGTTGGATAGTAACTCTCTGGCTATTAGAGCGGTTTTTCGTTTCGGGCACAGGTTGTTAGGACTGTCTCTGAGTGTACGAACATTCCATGTCGCAATATTAATATAGGTTTTCGGTGAAATGTTGATTTTATGTATCTTTTGACCGCTATATCTCGGTACCAAATGACCGCGGTTTGCCATCTGGGTCAGGGGCTGAAACGGACTATGCTTAGGCCACCTTTTCTAGGCCCCTCCCCTATGCAGGGGTAAGCAGAGCGATCTTAAAAAGGGCTGCTTAGTCGTCAGACGTGCTGCCGAACCCAAAATCCCGTTTCAGTCGATTTTAGGAGCGACCACTCTCATCCGACCGCCTATGTGCAGAGAGACAGCTAAGAACACCGAACCTACCGTACCCCGAATTCCCACCACCATCTCTCCATCGCCATAGGGCTTTCATTCAGCGTCCGAAATTATGCAGAGTTCATCTGCGCGTGAATTGATTTAAGTGAGTGAACGCGGTTGCGCTGGTGCAGACCCACTCTCTCGTCTTGACTATCAGGTTCCAATGGACCGGCTATCCGGTACGATTGGTGGTAGTTAGAATGCAGTGGATTGGCCGCCAACTATTTGAAATCCCAGTTGACGCCCTTAAAGGCGCACCACATCGCCTTGCTGCATCGCCATGGAAGCCGGAGACGTTTGCCTATCGACAGTATTTGCAGGCTCCGTGTACTTCTTCGGGGGATCTTCCGACTAAGCTGCAAGGCAGAGAGTGCCCGCAGCCCCCTTCACTAGGATTAGCCCAAGGATCGGCGTGGTTTCCAGGGTGCATACACTGCAGTTGCGTAGAGCCACTAGTGGAGAGATTATGGAGATAAAAGCATCAAATCAGACTAGTTGTAAGCTTGCCAGACGTCGATCAACAGACTACATCACCAAGTATGCTGCCAAACCATCTACGACAACCCAGTGACGTAATAACATGGCGACTACTGGCGGCTACTATTTTAATGGTGTTATGAAACAGATTAAAAATGCTGAAACCTTGAAATTGAATTTTAAAATTTAGTTTGCCATTTTATGAACTAAATCTAACGTTTTCCGACTGCTTTTTGCATTTGCTATGTCAATAATATATTTTTAGATTTTTTCTCATCTATAGTAATATACCCTATTAAATGCGCATCCTGTGCTATCGATTTAAGAGTTCCCTCGCTTGGAATCAACCCTGGGTGTGAAATTAGATCATGCTTATCACAAAAAAACATTGCATCAGATCTGAACTTATATTTGAAATGTAATCTTTACATAATAATAAGAAGTTGTTCTAATTCAGCACCAACGATTCAAGTTTAAGAACTAAGACACATATGATCTTTACAAGTTAAATAAAAGCTTGAAAAAAATAATAGAATACACTGCAAATGTATCACATTTTTCTGCAAAAAAAAAAAATAACAAGTAATATTTGAAAAACCTTTTTAAACACAAGCTTTTACATAACGTAGGGCCAGAGTAAGTCAAAACAAATACAACCAGCCCAAACACGACTGGTATAACATGTGTAGTTTAGGAGTTCCTGAGGCTTCTTCCAGCCCCATCATCAGATCAGTACCATGTAATCATAATATTTCATTGTCACGCGATATACACCTGTATACCAAAAATTCAGCTCAATCGAACCCCTGAAAGTTGCTCTAAATTCAATCGCAAGATTTGTGACGGACAAATAAATTCGCCGTGAAGTAGAGATAAAGCTTGTAATAAAAATGAAGCATCGTTTGTAGTGTTTCTCTCTCAGATGCTTTTCAAGTTAAATTTGGACAAGTCAATTTAACTTTATATTATAAAGTCTGGACTATTAAGTGTCGGCCTGGGAACGACGCGCGACGCGCCACGGCCTGTCAGTGTTGCAAAGTCAAAAAGTGATTCACTTATATATAACTTAGTAGTTAATATATTTTTAAACACAACTTTTTATAAAGACTATCATGTGTAGAAGTAAAAAAAAGAAGTAGAAGTAGAAGGCATTTATTTCGATAATATGAAACACTGTACACAACAACAATAGAAACAATACACTAAAGTCCCCGTCACGAGAAGCTATAAATTATGTAAACAAGTGTTCAGGAGTTCACAACATTTGGACCAACAAAAAAAATGAAATTGTGAAAATAAACTCGAAACTCGAATGACGCGTTTATTTCAAAATGGCGTCCCGATAGTTTACAATCCCTGCGTCCGGTACCAAGAAACACAAACGATAGCGCTTTGCGTCGTTAAAATATGATCCGACTAAATTAAATAGGTTGTTACTTTCATATAACCCGTCTATATTTCATGTCGATTGAATATGGTCAATTTATTATTATCTCGCAGTATAAAATGTTTACTTAGTAAAAGATGTTTGTTTACATAATTTATAGCTTCTCGTGACGGGAACTTTAGGTTAATATATAAGCTAATTAACAATAAGTTATTTAAAAAAAAAAAAAAAAACCGACTTCATAACCACAAACAGGCACTCAAAAGCGAAAAATAAATTACTTAAAATTATTATAAGCGCTACCTACTTATCTGTTTTAAGTCGGTGCCAGCCAAGTCTAATAGGTAGTAGATAGATACTACCTACATGTATCTACCTACTTACTACTACTACATACATGTATCTATCTACTACCCTTTGGGTTCGGAACCCTAAAAAAATTGACTTTAAATGCCGCGCTAAAGTGGAAATATTCACTAGTAACACATGAGTAAAGAATCTTTACTATGTGCTAGTAATAATGATGACATCAAGGTATCAAAGGACAATCTCCAAAATAGCCCTATGCAATTAATGCATCTGACACACACGATAATTAATTGTCTATTTTATTACATTAATTTCAAATACTTTTATAACACGGCCTAGTTGTATTCCAAAATGAATATTAAAAAGAATTATTTGCGATTATTAACATTAATTGCCGCCATATGGCCAACAGAGTACTGAATCACTCTACTACGTTATAAGAGGCACTTCCCTATATTGTTGATACCCGAATTATGAAAGCACTGTGTAGCCAACCTAACAACGGAAAGTATTATTTACGTAGTAACTATTATATAATCTGTGGAATACCACAGATTATATAATAGTTTGGTTAAAAAAAATTATAAGCATAATAATGCTTATAATTTTTTTTTTGCAGTGTTGATTGATACAAAGTACGTTCATAATTCTGAGTTATTTAATTATGTATGCAGTGTCGCGGGACTGAAATGGCCGCCATCTTCGCCAAACGTCATGTCATGTCAAAAAATATTAGGTATGTTTAAAAAAGTTTGCACCCTAACAAGACTTTGCCCGGTAGAACATTCCTGTGAAGACAAATTATTTATATGTATATATAATTATTTATTATAATTATTTATTGAGGGCACGCTGGCGTAATTGGGAGAACGGTCGGCTTTGATGCCGTGGTTCAAACCGCCGTGCACCAATGAATTTTTCTATAGAAAAATATATGTGCGCTTCTCACAGTGGCGTTCGGTGAAGGAAAACATCGTTAAGAAACCAACAACCCCCGCATGGTGGTAGGATACCATCTAGTGTCTGCCAGGCCAGCTACCACCCTCAAGTTAGAAAATCTGTCGCCAAATATCTAATGTGTTCCGGCAGCTATCCTTGAGACCCAGTTCCCATTCTAGTCCACTTCTCTATCTTCGACCGCATCGTCACTTAGCAACAGGTGAGATAGTGGTCAAACGCTAGCCTATAAGATATTAAAAAATTTAAAAAAAAATATCTACACCTTTATTTCTATCTCGCTCACAGTAACCGTAAGAATATCTGTCAAAACCAAAATCAACGAGAAGAAAGATGTAAATCATTATTCAAGGTCATATTTTTTAGTCTTCAAAAGTATATGCAATAGCAACCTCCATTGTGTATAATCTTCTTGGGACTCTTCTACTAAAACCAGTACATTCTCCTATGTTTGAGGTATTTATCTCCATATCTCTGGAGATACTTATCAGATCTCGATAAAATTAAAATGGGACCAACTCGGAAACGTATCCTACCTATTAAAAAAAGAATCATTTGAATCCGTTCACAATTTATGGAGAAATCGCGTAACATACACACAAAAAAAAACATACAGACGAATTGAGAACCTCCTCCTTTTTGTGTCGGTTAAAAATAAGATGAAATAATTACTAAGACTAAGTATCAAAACTTTTATAACCATAAACAAAAAACAAACAATAGATTTATTGAAAATAAAAGAAAGAAATAAAAAAAAATTATATCATTATTCATTGGAGCTTACTTTGCTGAAGTGTGTAAAGATAAGTTCTAATGAGTACAATACATAATAGCCTAAATTCGACTGCCATACCATTTGCCATTAGGGAGACCCAGTCCACACCCCCCGGTTGCATCATTGGTACCACATCACTGCATTGTCATCAAAGATACGCAGGTATCCCAAATTTATTCATACTCAACGCAACTAACTGATGCAACAAATGTAGGCATTAAAGCTATACCCGTGCGAAACCAGGGCGGGTCGCTAGTTATATATATAAATATATAATTTGCTTGTTAAATATAAAATGTAAGAAACGTGACACACGTGTGAAACAACTCTCTCTTTTTACTTTTTAATACAATGATCTTATTTTACAATGATTTAATTACTTGGTAAGTTTTTTTGTGAATTCATAATAATACCACAACAAATACAACAACAAACAACCGATAGTAATTGGTAATAGTAAAACTTCATTGATTATTTCATAACTCTCTGGAGCGTCCAATACGCAATCACTCATCACAGAGTTTTGGCATTTGAGACATGAAACGAACAAGAAATAAATTATGGATGTGAAACTTACTACTTAGATGAACAATTATTATTGATTACATTACTAAGGCTATCTAATTCATATACAGGTTATACGAGTGAGTAAAGAAAAGTTTATGTTTTACTCCAGTCTCATTGAATATTGCTGTAAATTTTGGATTGTCATTCTGAAGTTCGTCTCACGAAAAATGTCTCATTGAATATTGCTGTAAATTTTGGATTGTCATTCTGAAGTTCGTCTCACGAAAAATGTCTCGTAGACTCAGTGCTGCATTATTGCACCGGAATGTTCCTAGCCTCTAAGTAGGTATTGCTTTAGGCTTAATAAATTGCAATTAAATTGGCATAAGCTTAAGAAATGTCATAGAAATGTCATAGTAATGACTAGTGACATTCGTTTTCAACAAGTGCTAGACAATGATACATCACTTTTCAAAACGATGACAAAATTCGATCTCATCGATCAACATTTCCATACCAATGCGTAGACAAGTGGCAGTCTTGTCAGTCGAAGTCGATGAGATTTCGATC
Source organism: Cabera pusaria (assembly GCA_954871355.1). Taxonomy (NCBI): domain Eukaryota; kingdom Metazoa; phylum Arthropoda; class Insecta; order Lepidoptera; family Geometridae; genus Cabera; species Cabera pusaria. Next base: position 22,145,339 of record OX940893.1, read on the forward strand.
GTTTAAATCGACACTTGGACCCTGAAGAAAAGCAAATCGATATGACTGATTGTCAGTCAGCTGTTGGTGTTGATGCCATCAATTTTTAATCGTTTTTAGGGTCAGTTCACACCGAGACGCAACGCGACGTGACGATGCTTCTGGTTTCACGCCGCGCAGTGAGAAGCCGCGCGACGCAGCGAGGTGCAGCTTGATGTAGCAAGACGCGCGGCGCCACTGAATTATCTCAATGAAATTTGTATCTTTTTTTGTAGCATATAAAGTTCTATTTTGTGTCACGAAGGAAGTCGTCCTTCGGAGCCGCGTGGCGCAGCCTGACGCCGCCAAATTAACTCAATGAAATATGTATCTTTTATGTAGTAAATAAAGTTCATTTCCGTATCCTCTCAAAAAGTGCGCGCCGCGTCTCATCGCGTAGCGTCGTGGTCTGAGCTAACCCTATGGACCATTTATTTACTACACAAAAAGATACAAATTTCATTGAAATGATTCGGCCGCGCCGCGCGTCTCGCTGCGTCTCGCTTCATCGAAGCGTCACGTCGCGGTGTGAAACCCTACAAAATGTTTCAAAGTTTTCGGCCAAGGGCCATTGACTTTTATAATACTACTAGCTGTTACCCGCGGCTTTGCCCGCGTTATTGTGTCTTTATGACCTTTGAGGTCTAGATCGATAATCTCTTAGCCCAAGTCACCATAGATGACCCCAAAGTCGAACTCAATATCCTCTATTGTTAAAGTCATTAATCATTTTGGTTAGGTATACGAAGTTGTGCTGTTTAATTGTTTGACTCAACACAAAAGTTCCTGAAACATTTCTTACAAAGAAATTAAGGTAAATAGCTGCGCGAGCGAACATTTTTTATGACTTTTTATGACCCTGACAGTTTTATAACCTTACAATCAAGTCACTGTTGATGACTCTTAGGTCGAACTCGATATCGTCTATTGTTAAAGTCATTAATCAATACTTGGTAAACCTAAGCAAGGTTTACCAAGTAGTTATTAGTTTTGCTGTTTAAGTTTTTCAGTCAGTCTAATGTATGAGGCTCTTAAAACACGCTATTATATGCTATATAGCGTTATTACTACGCAAGCGAAGCGAGCGCAATTTTTTTTTTTTTTTATCTTTTATGACCCTGACAGTTTTTATGACCTACTATGTCCACACCGATAACCCTAGGGTTTAACGTGATATCCACTTATTTTAAGGTAAATAATCATTATGATTATTGAAGGTTGAACAGTTTAAATTTATAAACTCGTCTTGATGCATGTGGCTATTAAAATACAAAAAATGATGAAATATTACCTACAAAGTAGATAAAACAAATGCTTGCGCGAGCGTAGCGAGCGATATCAATGCGCGAGCGAAGCGATGGTGAAAAATGTTTACTTTTTATGACCCTGACAGTTTTTATGACTTCCTAAGTCACTCCGATACCACAAAGCTTAAACTTGATATCCACTTATTTTAAAATTAATAATTATTATGATGATTGAAGTTTGTACTGTTTTAATTTATGACTCGTTTTGATGAATGTGGTTATTAATAAACAAAAGTAACTGAAATATTACCAACAAAGAAGATAAAACAAATGCTTGCGCGAGCGTAGCGAGCGCTATTATTGCGCAAGCGAAGCGAGCGCGAAAATTTTTTACGACCTTTTATGACCCCGACAGCTTTTATGACCTACTAAGTCAACACCGATAACCCTAAGGTTAAACTTGATATCCACTTATTTTAAGGTTAATAATCTTTATCATTATTGAAGGTTGTACTGTTTCAATCTATGACTCGTTTTGATGCATGTGGCAATTAAAATACAAAGTTGCTGAAATTTTTTCTACAAAGAAGATATAACAAATGCTTGTGCGAGCACAGCGGGCGCTAACACAGCGCAAGCGTAGCGAGCGCGAAAAATTTTTACGGATTTTTATGACCCTGATAGTTTTTATGACGTAATAAGTCAATGACACAAAGGTTAAACTTGATATCCACTTATTTTTATGTTAATAATCATTATGATTATTGATGGTTGTACTGTTTTAATTTATAAAATCGTTTTGATGCATGTGGCTGGCTATTAAAATACAAAAAATGTTGAAATATTACCTACAAAGTTAATAAAAGAAGTGCTAGCGCGAGTGCGAAATTTTTTTAATAACTTTTTATGATCCAGACATTTGTTATGACCTATTAAGTCAACATCGATGACCCTAAGATTAAACTTGATATTTATTTTAAAGTTAATAATCATTATGATTATTGAAGGTTGTACTGTTTCAATTTATGACTCGTTTTGATGCCTGTGGCTATTAAAATACGAAACTTGCTGAAATGTTACCTTCAAAGTAGGTAAAACAAATGCTTGCGCGAGCGTAGCGAGCGCTATTGCTGCGCGAGCGAAGCGAGCGTGAAATATTTAGACGACCTTTTATGACCCTGACAGCTTTTATGACCTACTAAGTCATTACCGATAACCCTAAGGTTAAACTTGATATCCACTTATTTTAAGGTTAATAATCTTTATAGTTATTGAAGGCTGTACTATTTTAATCTATGACTCGTTTTGATGCATGTGGCTATTAAAATACAAAAGTTGCTGAAATGTTTTCTACAAAGTAGATATAACAAATGCTCGCGCGAGCGGAGCAAGCGCTATAACTGCGCGAGCGAAGCGAGCGCGAATTTTTTTACTACTTTTTAAGGCCCTGACAGTTTTAATGACCTCCTAAGTCAACACGGATAAAACAAAGGTTAAACTTCATATCCACTTATTATAAGGTTAACAACAATAATGATTATTGAAGGTTGTACTGTTTTAATTTATGACTCGTTTTGATACATGTGGTTATTAATATATAAAATTTTCTGAAATATTACCAACAAAGATGATAAATCTCGCTCGCGCAAGTTTATGCTTAACTTGCGCGAGCGCAGCGAGCGCTATTACAGCGAAAATTTTTACGACCTTTTATGACCCTGACAGCTTTTATGAGTCTCCTAAGTCCTAAGTCCTCCTAAGTCAACACCGATAAAACAAAGGTTAAACTTCATATCCACTTATTTTAAGGTTAATAATCTTTATCATTATAGAAGGTTGTACTGTTTCAATCTATGACTCGTTTTGATGCATGTGGCTATTAAAATACAAAAGTTGCTGAAATGTATTCTTCAAAGTAGATATAACAAATCTTGCGCGAGCACAGCGGGCGCTATCACTGCGCGAGCGAAGCGAGCGCAAAAATTTTCTATGACCCAGACAGTTTTTATTGACCTAATAAGACCAATACTGTTGACACAAAGGTTAAACTTTATATCCACTTATTTTAATGTTATTAATCATTATGATTATTGAAGGTTGTACTGTTTCAATTTATAAACTCAAAAATTTTTACGGCTTTTAATGACCCTGACAGTTTTAGTTTTGATGATCTACTAAGTCAACACCTATGACCCTAAGGTTAAATGTGGCTGTTAACACGAATGTTTCTGAAATACTTCCCATAAAGCAGATAAAACACGTTGGGCAAGCAAAGCTATCGCGTAAATTTTGATGACTTTTAATGACCCTGACAGTTTTATGGCCTAATTAGGACACATATTAAGTTTAGTCATTATAGATGGACCTAAGGTCAAACTTTTATGATTATGCAAACTCCATGTAAAGTTAACAAAAAATAAAGGCACCTACACTTAATTGCCGATAAAAAGTATTCCTTGCCCTTTTATGCCCTATTTAATTTCTTTGTACAAAATTTCATATGAATCAGTCAAGCCGTATGGCCGAAAAGAGGCCACACATTCACAAAATTCCATAATAAAAATCTAGACACCCGAAATTGCCAGCCAAAAAAAAGTATTCGTTGTCCTTCATGTCTTATTGACTGTCTGTGTACAAAAGTTCAGTTAAAAGGGTTAACCCGTTTGACCGAGAGTAGGCCACACATTTGCAAAACTGGGCACCTAGACTCGACAGTCGGAAAAAAAGTATCCGATATCCTATTCTTTCCTAGGAACTGTCTTTATACAACATTTCAGGCAAATCGGTCAAGCCGTTTATTCGATAAGAGGTCTTATATTTACAAAATTCAATTTAAAATATCTGGACCCCCTGACTCGACAGCCAGAAAAAAAGTATCCTATATCCTATTCTGCCTTATGACATGTATTCATACAAAATTTCAGTCAAATCGATCAAGCCGTTTTTTCGAGAAGAAGTCTTATATTTACAAAATTCAGTTAAAAATATTTGGACCCCCTGACTCGATAGCCAGAAAAAAAGTGTCCTATAACTTATTCTACCCTATGAACTGTCTATATACAACATTTCAGGCAAATCGTTTATTTGAGAAGAGGTTTTATATTTACAAAATTCAATTTAAAATATCTGGACCCCTTGACTCGACAGCCAGAAAAAAAGTATCCTATGTCCTATTCTGCCCTATGACATGTATTCATACAAAATTTCAGGCAAATCGGTCAAGCCATTTATTCGAGAAGAAGTCTCATATTTACAAAATTCAATTAAAAATATCTGGACCCCCTGACTCGATAGCCAAAAAAAAAGTATCCTATATCCTATTCTGCCCTATGTACTATCTTTGTACAAAATTTAAGCCAAATCCGTCAAGCCGTTTGACCGTGAAGAAGTCCCAAACAAACAAACAAACAAATAAACAAACTGACTTTCGCATTTATAATATTGGTGTTGATTGGTGTTGATTGATGAATTGGAAATACCTACAAAAAGTGGTAGTATATAATATAAGTTGTCCATACAAAAGAAAGGGACAAGCTCCGTTGATAGTCGGTTTCATTAGGGCCGGTTTGCGCAGTCGAGTTTCATATTAGAAGGTCTTAGGTTAAAAGTGACACTTGACAGGATTGAAGTCTTGAATTTGCTATATATATGGCTAAATATCATTTTGTTTTCACGACGTTTTCACGTCATTGTCATTTCGAAACCATATCCAAGAAATTGATTATTGTTGAATGATCGCTTTGCCTTATTGTTGATTTGCTGCACAAGCGTAATCGATTTTCGAAATTGATTCGACACGGAGCGATGGCTACTTGTCTAGGCCCCCATAAATAAATAGTGACACTTGTAAAGTAAATCATTTGGCATTATGTTATTCTTTCAGCTATTCCTTCTTGCAAATCTAGATGTTATAATCTTAGGCGTCGTGCACATAAGCCGTAACGTAATCTCCTCGCTACGGGACAATCTCACGAACTTCAAGCGATGCGCAGTCAACCCACCGTTGCAGCACTTGCGGCCAGTCGTCCACGCATACGTCTTTCCCCCGCGGTTACAAGCGAAGAGGTTACATTACAATAGGATAGAGCTCAAAAAACTTTATTTTGCAGGCAATTCACTAAAAATCATTCTTAAAACATTAACAAGGTCTAACATATTGGTACCATTTTACCAGGTAAATGCCATGCCGTAAGCTCGCGCAGCGACTTGACGGTTCTGCTGATCCGCTATTATGACGTTGCGTTTCCTTTACGAGTACTGTTCGATACCACTTACCTGACATCTTTAGGTGCCCAAACAAATGTTATATATATATTTTATATATATATATATATATTTATTGTTTGTTAAAAAACGTAGGTATACTCCTGAAGTACTTACAAAGTGCTGGGCTGTATGCACTTGAGCGTTATCTTTTTAGACTCGATTACACCCCTGTCAATGTATTATGGTTACATTTCATTTCATGTTATTCTCAAGCTAGCATCGCTGATATAAAATGAAACCGGCCAAGTCGAGATGGACTCGCCCACCGAGGCTTCCGTACCAACGTTGGTAAGTATCAATTAAGCTAGACCTCTAAATTGTATGAGCGCTCATATAACTCAGAGGTCTCTTAATTGGCGTAAACTATGTATGTATGGGGGCACCCTTTAATTTTCAACTTTTTTTTATTTCTTGGATTTTTTCCTTAATTTGTGCTGTAAGACCTTGCTTCTTGCCAAATTTCATGATTCTAGATCAACGGGAAGTACCTACCCTATAGGTTTTCCACCCAAAACCTATAGGGTACTTCCGGTTGACCTAGAATTGTCAATTTTGGTTAAAAACAAGGTCTTACAGCACAAGTAAAGTAAAAATTCCGAAACATAAAAAAAGTTGAAAATAAGGTAAATTTTGGTACCTACAAGTTGTCGCGAAAATCAAAATTTGCCCATATCTTTTTATCGTGTTGACTCAGGACCTTGATTTTTAGGGTTCCGAACCCAAAGGGTACTAACGGAACCCTATTACTGAGACTCCGCTGTCCGTCTGTCTGTCTGTCTGTCTATCTGTCTATCTGTCTGTCTGTCCGTCTGTCACCAGACTGTATCTCATGAACCGTGATAGTTAGACGGTTGTAATTTTCACAGATGATGTATTTCTGTTGCCGCTATAACAACAATACTAAAAACAGAACAAAGTTAAAAATTAAAGAAAAGTTTAAAAAAAGTTTTTTACGATAGCGCAGCGCCACCTATCTAGTTGCTAAGATGGCGCTATCGTCTTTACCTTAATCTGAATATCGGAAGCGGCTCTAACGATTAAATAAAATTTAGTATTCCTACAGGGGATTTCGGGGGCGATAAATCGATCTAGCTAGGAGTCATTTTCAGAAAATGTTGTTTTATTCGTGTTTTCAATAATCAACTTTATTGATAATCAACTTAAAATATGACTCTTCCCGACATCTATTGGCGAGTAGAAGTACTGTATCAGTAAAGCAGTTAGTTGCTCTCAATTAAAAAAATAGTATTATTATTCGTCAATAGATGTCGGGAAGAGTCATATTTGTCTGTTTAAGTGGCAAAAAATACCGAGCAAATCTCGGTCAACCAGATATTTAATAATATTAATTACTACAATTACTATTACTACTATTACTATTACGACTATATAATACTATTCTACCTTTGTGTTAACGTTTACTTTGTTGGTGTTAGAAGTTCGTTAGAAATTCGATAGATGGCGTTTGGAACCCTCCGTGTGCGGGACAAAGTCTGACTCGCACTTGGCCAGTTTTATTTTTATACACCTAATAGGGACTATAGACTTCAGTATCTGGTATAAATTTCAACTTGCTAATTCCACCCGTTCTTGAGAAAATCGGTGGTGACACACGAACAGACAGACAGACAGACATACAGACAGACAGACAGACGGACAAAAAAGTGATATTATAAGGGTTCCTTTTTTACCTTTTGAGGTACGGAACCCTAAAAATATTAATTTTTTCAGTGCTTCGCCGTGGAACGGCTTTGTAGAACGGAACTTGTAGAAGGTGCTATCGGTGACTGTCGACCGACCGCTCTACGTAAAGTATTCCTTCAAAAAGAAGAATTCATCATTTATTAAGAATTATTGCGAAGAAAATTTCATTCAACTAATTTTTCGGATTGCGGTTCCATAGATTCACAGTGAACTATCACTGCAATTTGAGGTGAATCTATGAAACGAAACGATAATACTTCGGTAGTACTTCTTCAGTAGGTACTTACTAAGGTACCTACTGAAGTAACACTACTAAAAAACTTTTCGTTTATGTAAGTACCTAAGTACAGGAAAGTGTTATGAAAGAAAACGTCCAAGTTTGTTTTAAAGCAACGTTTAAAACTTGCTAGAACTTGAAATGCAGTTTACAAAGTTATTATATTCGCATCAAAAAGGATTTTTGTACGTTTTCTTGAAACAATGTTTCTATTTTCGACATTTTGTTTATTTTGTACCTTTAAAAGTTGTTAATGTAAAGTTGACTTGTTTTGGCTATGCTGTTACTGAGTGTTTTTTATTATGTTTTCTGTAAACGATTAATCGCTTTTTTGGTATCGTATAGGCTAGCGTTTGAACACTATCTCACCTATTATGTTTCTTTGAAGTGTTTCACACTTTATATTTTTGTAAATTGTTAAACACAATCCACATTTTTTACCGACCGTCGGTACGATGAAATTTTGGATTGTGTTTAACAATTTACTATCTCACCTGTTGATTAGTGATGATGCGGTCGAGGATGGTAGCACGTTGAATTTGTCGTATTATAAGCAGACGTAGGTTTTACCATAAGGCAAGCGTATTACTATCTACTTCTTAAGTGTCATCTTACCCCATAAACTATTTATAAGATACAAATCTATCATAAATTTTATTATTAACATACATTTCATAAATTGCGAGCACGTCTTCCAACGAACCATATTACTGATACGGAAAGCAGCTTGTTCAACTCCTCAACGCCGTTTTGACATAATGAAATGTAATGACGTCTATTTATTTTTCCATCTGGATTCCTGTTACCTATCTTTTTCTGAGAGATGTCATAAATATTTGATCATTTATTTCAGGAGATGTAGCACGTCTTAGGTCTCGCGTAGTTGACACCTGTTTTGATTGGGTGATTGTAACATACATTATATTACTCTTTGTAATAGACTAATTGAAATAATGTTTATATAATATGATATATTTATATATTTTTAGCTGCACTCCTCGGTTTAGCTCGCATTAAAAAGTATCGTATGTAATATCTTATTGGCTATCAGAGTGGATTTTAGCTAATTTGACTAAATTGCCATTATGATGTTACAAAGAAACAAATGCACAAACTTATAGAGACTTCCGCTTATATAATAAATAAATTTTAAGCCCCAACGCAAAAAAGAGTAATGAAAAATGATTTGCTAGTATAATAGTATAGGTATACATACTTGTATAATTATATGCCTAAACCTCATATAATAACGTTAACTGGGTATACCAATGTTGCTACACACTAATTAACTTACTTAACCCAGTCACTAGTATATCTATGTAATGTGTTGTATGGTTAGGTAATGGTAATGTAAATTTTTATTGAAGCAAAAAGCCGAATCGTTGCTCTGTAATAAAGAGTTTTTATTTTACAAAGTTAAACTATAAAAATAACTCCACGTAACAAACTTACTAGCTACACATTAATTATTACATACCTGTAATAAAGAGAAACAACATTTAAAGCTATTGCTTCACATATTCCTTATTAGTTTAAATTAATGTGTTTTGTTTCAGTAATTCGAAGTAACATTTCACAAAATCATCGTGCCACAGAGTAAATCCAGAATGTCTAGTCCCACAGACGGGATTATACAGTACTCAAATACAGAATACCAAAATACATAGTTTAAGAGCGGGAAATTAAATGAAGTATTAAAGATCTTCATTTACATCTCCCCTCCAACGAGATGTTAGACAACCTCCGATACCGGGATAATTTTAGTAAGGTGGAAAAGATTTGATTCTAATTTCTTATGTCCTGTGTTTATCCTATATATTGAGTTTGACATTTTGTCCAAAATTTTGTAAGGTCCGATTTTCAATTGATCTAGTTTTTTCCTATTTAATCGATTTCCATTTTCAATATACACTAAGTCTTCCACTTTTAGTTGGCATTCTTTTCTATTTTTATCAAATTGTTGTTTATTATATTTATGTGATTTTATGGTTCTTTCCAATGCTATTTTCCTATCTTGTAATAACTCGTTAGGAGTTGTCTCTTGTTTGAACTCATCTGGTAGAACATTCATATTTTTTCCTTCTAATAAGTATTTAGGAGAAAATCCTGTTACAGTGTGTTCCGTCTCGTTGTATTTTTTTGTACATTCATGAGCGATACTAGTCCAGGCTAATTTCTGATTATTTTCATTAATTCTGCATCTTATTCTATTAACTAATGTCTGGTTAAGTCTCTCATTTAGGCCATTTGAAAAAGGTGAATTAACTGCAGTGAAAACAATGGGTATGTTTTCTTTATCCAAGATTTTTGAATTCTTTTGAATTGATACCGGGATATTGATCTGATAGAATCATACCAATCTTATTTTCTGAAGTTACTTTTTTTACAAGCTTTATAAAATCACTTGAAGTTTGAGTTTTTGATGTCAAAATATAGGCATATCTTGTGAAATGGTCCACCAAAAGGTGTAAATAAGTTTTTGTTGAACGTGAGCTACCAAATCCACCAATAGTGTCTATTGACATTATTTCAAACAGGTCGGTAGCGGGACCCAAATGTGACATTAGTCCATATTTATGTCTGGTCCTAGATTTATTTTGTATGCATATTTCACAGCCATCACATATTTTCTTTATATTGTGTGTCAAATTTTTCGCTATATAATATGGTTTTATTTTATTTTCCACTTGTTTTATTCCTATGTGACAATATGTATGATGTATGGTTTTTATAATTTGTTTACTAAATTCTTCAGTTAATATATTTTTTTCTTTTTTTCCAATTTTTTTAAAGTATATCTTATTTTTTGATTGTAATTTATTTTTTTTCTGTTTTATTTCTTCATTTCTGTCTTGATCATTTTGGAAGTCTTTTAGTTTAATTAAGTTTACAATTTTTAAATCTTCTTCTTGATTAACGTGTGACTCTAATACTGGGTTTCTGCTCAAACTGTCAGCTTCTAAGTTGTATCTACCCGGGGAATATATTACTTCAAAATTAAATTGTGATAGATAATATGTGAGGTCTCCTAGTGCTTCATCAGTTCTTGCTTTAATATTCATTCTCTCTAGAGGTTTATGATCAGAGAATACTTTAAACTCTTTTCCTATGAGCCAGTGATGCCAATATTTAACTGCTTCTTTAATTGCTAAACATTCAAGATAAATGGCTTTTTTACATTTTTGACTGTCATTCAATTTTTTTGAAAAATATGCACAGGGTTTCTCTTCTCCATTTTGTTGTGGTTGTTTCAACACAGCGCCTATGCCCTGTATACTAGCATCTGTATAAATATTTATAGGTAGGTCTGGATCAAAAATTGCTAGAATAGGCTTCAAGCAGAGTAGTTTTTTTATTGTATCGAATGATTCCTGACATTTTTGGACATGAAGTTTGAAAGTGAGCGTTACGTTAAAATTAACACCATGATATTCGATAGTGCTGGTACGTTGGAGGTTGGAGACAAGGGCAGTCGCAGTTAAGTACAGTGCCATCACAAACATGACCGATAATTCTGTCCGATGAAGGAGGTAGTGAGCTCGATTTAAATCCATGTACCTAAATGTCAAATCCATAATGTACTTGTTCTTAGAAACATTTAGAGCTAGTTAGGATCATGTAGCGTTGTCACGTTGATACTAACTAGAATCAAATAGGAAATATGCATGATTTTTTTTATATGCTTATTTCACTGAATACATCCATTTAACACAGTAAAATAATTAAATCCTTCTCCTTCTCCTTCTCCTTGATGATGAAATATGAGGTATCTAAAACGCTGCCAAATTTTCGCTCGCCTTTGTGACGTCACAGTGCACGACACGGTCTCCACAGATTAAATATTTTTAAAAGAAATACTACGTATTCGTACTACAGTGCATACTATTTCTATGAAAAAGATTTAATCTGTGGAGACCGTGTGGTGCACTGTGACGTCATTTTCTAATTGACAAGTGGTGATGTGTTTAGCAAATTTAAATTTCCTACGCTTTTTTTGCATTTTTCATATAATATTTTAACACATGTACGAGTATTTTATTTATAAAAAAATGTTTAACACACAACACCAGAATAATAATGATTCGAAAATAAATGATTTCAAGTAAATGTATACCACATGTATATTCCCTACTGCGAGGTGCTATTATTTAATGTTCTTTTAAAGACACTGCTTCTATTATAGTTCTACATTAGAAGCTAAAGAAGGACTGAAAATAATTGGTGTATATCTAAGAAAAATGTGTTTCTATCGGTCTAGTTCACTAATTAGGTAACATTATTAAGAAGATGTTGTCTGCCTACGCGCCCAATTCTCCGAATATTATATGTATAAGCCTGTCGTATATATGTCATATTTACTGCGTTGTCATTTCGGCAGATTGGTCGGAGGTACGACCACACCGCGGCGTCCTGCGATCTGCGGGCGGGATCTCAGTACTTTTCAATTGTTTTCTGATCGCGTTTGGTGTGAACTAGTCGGAACAAATACTACTGCGCTATCTGATCGCCGCCTAGATCACGCACTTAGGAGCTGCGGTGTGTCTTAAGGTACGGGTGGTAATTTAATTTTTTTCTACACTCATATCGTAAAAATCGGATTATGAATTCTAAAAAAGTACCAAATATACCTTTATTTGAAAAAAGATGAAAAAATTCACCGCGATAAAAAGATACTATGACCGTTGAAGTCGCATTTTTTTGCATATTTTGAAGGTAATCTAAACCTTCTTTAGGGTTCCGTACCTCAAAAGGTAAAAAAAAGAACCCTTATAAGATCACTTTCTTGTCCGTCTGTCTGTCCGTCTGTCCGTGTGTCACCACTGATTTTCTCAGGAACACGTGGACCTAGCAAAATGAAAATTATACCTGATACTGAAGTCTTTATTGGGGGTATGAAAATCAAGGTCTTGAGTCAACACGATAAAAAGATATAGGCAAATTTAGAATTTCGCGAAAACTTCTTAGTACCAAAATGTACCTTAATTTTAAACTTTTTTTATTTTTCGGAATTTTTCCTTTATAAAATTGACAATTCTAGGTAAACCGGAAGTACCCTATAGATTTTGGGTCGAAAACCTAAAGGGTACTTGCCGTTGACCTAGAATCGTGAAATTTGGCAAAAAGCAAGGTTTTACAGCACAAATTTAAGAAAAAAATCCAAAAAATAAAAAAAGTTGAAAATTAAAGGGTGCCCCCCATACATACATAGATACGCCAATTAAGGTAGACCTCTAAGTGATATCAGTGCTGATACAATTTAGAGGTCTAGCTTAATTGGTACAAACCAACGTTGGTACGTAAGCCTCGGTGGGCAAGTTCAACTCGACTTGGCCAGTTTTTATTTTTAATATCACATAAGCTAGCATTTGACCACTGTCTCATCTGTTGGTAACTAATAATGCGGTCAAAGATGGATGAATTAGCTATAAATAGAATAGGATCTAGTATACTTCCTTATGGGGTACTTCACGTTGACCTAGAATCATAAAATTGTACATAAAACTTTTTAACAAAAAAATTAAACCGCCGAAAAAACTGAAAAGCAAAAAATAATTACACTTTTTTATTTAACCTTAAAAACGAAGTTCCTTAAACTACTGTTAGTATACGTAAGTATATATTTTTGTAATTGTTTTGAGTTTTTAACTAAACATAATAACTAAGTTCTTAAACGAATGTAAGTATGTATACGTAAGTAATTTTGAGTCGGCGCCAAATAATCAATAAGCAAAGATCCCTAAATTACCTCTTAAATTTAATGAAATAATCAAATCACATTAACAATGCAACGTGAAATCTCCAGCGATGAACATAAACATTCCAAAAAATGCGCTTCCACACAACCCACAGACTAAATAGCCGCAACTGAGCCCGATTTTCGGCTCTTTGTTTTTTCCAGTATTTGTTGACATACATTGATGATACGATAAAATCATCAAAATAATGATACTTTTTTCCATTATTTTTGTCGATTTATTCAAAACGGTCGACCGATTTCGTTAAAATTTAAATGGGAACCCTTTGGGGGTATGTGCTTTCCAATAAAAAAAGAATTATCGAAATCAGACTACTCTGTAAAAAGTTATGCGTGGTCATACATAAAAAAATAAAAAATAAAATACGCGTCCACTTGATAACCTCCTCCGTTTTTTTTTTCGTCGGTTAAAAAATACAAAACATGACATTCAACCCTATATCTAATAAGCAAAATGTGTAGATTCCCTCTCTTTTGTTCCCGCAAAAGGTTTCAAAAATTATTCCAGACGTTAACTATATCGCCTCTGCAATCTATTTAATCATCCAAAATTAAATTCTTGCGACAATTTGGAACACGGCATCATAATGACAATTATGATTGTCACACATTTTCTAACCTTTGTATTTGACTTTTTTGTATGTTAATGCTATTGTAGACCAATCAGCTGGACAATACCTACATTTTGTTTAAAAATTATTGTAATAGTGTTTAAAAAAAAATGGCCAAAGTCGATCGGAAAAAAATGCTTCCGGGGCAAACGGAAAGTTCCTATTACTATAAGGAATTAACTGAGGACAGGACAACTGGTTTCATATGAAATTGATTTAAGTTCAGAGATATTGTGTTTGCTTAAAACTAGCTATTTTTTTAAGATTTTATATCTCGGAGTTACATTTTAATCATTATACTTAGTAAAACTTTCACATTCTTTGAGGTTCAAAAGTTATATGTCAATTTTGCCGGAGTGAGTTCTTGCAGACCGTAAAGTTATTTTATTTTCCTTCTTCTGTGTGTAAATGTTCTTTTAGTAAATGACAATGTGATAAGTGTATGGATTTTACATGTTAGATTTTTTTATTATTCAACAAGTTGTGAAAATGTATACTTATACATAAATGCTTTAAATTTAAGTTTATTTTCTTTATAGATATTAAAATGTTCGTCAAACAATCATAATTATAAAGTGGATTTGTTTTTAGCGATCTGGAGACTTGAGGTTGGATTTTGACAATACTTTGTGGTCAATGACCCTCATAAAATAGGAATATTTAGCACTATATTTACTCATTACATTGATCGGCAATTAGCCAACTTGAAAATTTACTTGGATATGAGGAGAAAAGGGAAGTAGGGAAGGCAAGGGAAGAGAAAGTAAAGGGATAGTGTTAGTGTTCTGTTTATTCCTTGAGTTCTCACTGTTTTACCGTTGTTATTTTGCTGTCAATATGATTAGAACTGTTAGAACGAAATTTTGCAGCATTGCTAAAACGACATAAAACCCAAAAGTGAGCCGAAAGGTGAAACAAGTACTATATATTACAATCGACTACATTATTTACTGAGATTTTACGATGAAAGAAGGCTTTTTCCGAGATACTCGTAGCTAAGTAAACATGTAACATCCATCATCGATCTTTTTTTTATTCATCTCTAGCGATCCGCCTCGTTTTTAACCGACTTTACAAAAAAGGAGGAGGTTCTCAATTTGTCAGAAAAATTAAAAAAATAATTTTATGTATGTTCACTGATTACTTGAAGATGCCTGAACCGATTTGGAAAATTCTTATTTTGGTTTCAAAAGGTACCCGTGCCAGGTGGGCCCATTCAAATTTTAACGAAATCGGCCGAGCTGTTTTTAAAATAATATAAATGCATAAATAAATGCATCGTAATACAAATCTTGTTATAATAATATAACAAGATTTGTATTACGATGCATTTCCTTATCTCGACGACTTACTACTAACTACTGGCACAGATTATATAATAATTATTACGTCTACTGGCTATTTTGACTAGCGCGACTTTTGAAGTCGGTTCTTTTAGTTTTTCAAACGATCTTAAATTATTAAAGGTGCAATATCTTGCTCAATATCTTGATGCAATATCTTTTCTAATATAAGTACCTGGATGACCGCCGCGCAGCGTTGTTGGGTATAATTTTTGGGTAAATTGTTGTTGAGGACGCCGAGTCCGCTGAACAAATAGGTTATTTGATATAAGAATAATTAATAAACGGTAGTACCTTTAGTAAGTAGTAAGTAAGGCTAAATGGATTAGAATTGTATAGAACTGTTATTATGTATTGAACTTACACGTGTCACCCTGAACACGAGGCTGGAGGTGAATATAACTATAATCGGACCGCCTTAGGTCTTTGTCGGCATATGGCGGCTCCTTTAATTAAAGTGACCGTTTGATACACGTGTCAGATGCAATGACCTCCAGGCGCGTGTATAAGAAAACGATTTGTAAATTTGGCCCCAAATGTATGGGAAAGAATAGAGATATAGCTCTAGTTGTAAAAGTAACTTTTAACGTATATATAGGAACAAAATTGTAATTGAGTATGCTATGCCAATGCCAATCTGAAGTGTATAATTATAACGTAAGCAATAAAACGTGTGAAAACCAAGAAGCCTATAAATACAGTCCACTGACCCTGTTGTCCTCAACAGTTTTGGTCCATTCGCGACGGATTTGGTGACCAACAGTCCTTGTCGATCGCGTTCGTCGTCATAGTCTTCAGATTCGGCATCACCTGTGGGAACCCGCTGGCTTGAAGACTGCTGCTGAAAAACGCAGCAGTTAACCAGCCAGGCTGACCACGCCAGCTCCTGCAGAGCGGCACCCCCGACGGCTGCAACCGCAGCGTGAGGCGGGGCCCACAGCGTGAACCGCTGTTGCCCTTCGCCAACGGACTCGACGGCTGGAGCGACCGCTGCCCGAGGCTGTGGCTGCGTAGCACAGGGCTACGCTGGCCTAGCTCGAGCCAGTTTGCTCAGCTCGAGTTACCCTGACCCCGCTGGCCCGTGACTGCTGCTGAAAGACGCGGCGGTCGACTGGCCGGGCCAGCCACCGCCGGCAACGAACGTGCCGGCCCTCCGAGAGGCTGCACCAGGGCAGCGAGAGAGTGCGGGAGCGCGGCGCTACCCGCCGATCCCGCCTCTACGGGCGTACGACGTGCTACGTACTACGCACTATGACGTAGACCCACTACGTCGTAGGCTAATTATAACTTTGTGTTTTTTCTAGCATAATGGTTATAACCCGCAGTCAAGCCGATCGCCCCGAGTACGACGGCGAAGGCGATCATCACGCCTCACAGGAGCGCCGCCGCATCGAGGAGGAGCGACTACGGAGGCTGACCAGGGAGCCGCCTGCCTCACCGTCGCAAGCTACGCGGCCCGAACCGGAGGCAGAGGCGGCCACGAGAGAGCGGGCGCGAACACCGCCGCTCTCACAGCAGACTACAAATTCAATACTGCGGCTACGCTTGGCGGAGCTCGAGGCCGCTGAGAAGATCGCCGAGGTGAAAAGGAAGGAGCTAGCCATCGAGACGGACCTCATCAAGAAGAGGCTGGCCGTTCAAGTGGCTACGCTGGAAGACAACGAGAGTCTTGGGGATGAACCTAACACAACAGCGGACGACCACAGGAAGGTCGACGAGTGGCTGCAGCAGGCAGCACGGGGGGAGCACGTCGAAGCTCCGCGCTGCGCCCGGGAGGAAACACGTCGTGTCAGGTATCATAACAATGATCGTTCTGTCACTCCAGGTCGTTCAAAGAGGAACATAGAGCAGCTAGCGGATGCGTTCGCTAACATGGCGCGACCGCAGCGCCGCTACAACTGCGACCTGCCCGAGTTCTCCGAGGCGCCCAGCGAATGGTTTCCGTTCAAGGCGGCCGTACGGGACTCAACGTTACTGTACAACATCCCGCCGGCAAAGAACTTGCTACGCTTGCGTAGCTGCCTACGAGGGGACCAGGGACGCCGTGGCGGCGCTAATACATAGCGCAACCAATCCAGAGGTAATAATGAAAACTCTGGAACAATGCTTCGGGAGACCGGAAGTGATCGTGGATCGAGCACTGGGAGATCTGAAGAGGCTGCCAAGACCCGGCGCTGCCGCAACCGAGTTAAACAGCTTCGCGGTAAAACTTCAGAACGTGGTATGTATCCTCCAAGGCATCGATCAAAAGGGTTATTTGTTTAATCCGATGTTAGCACGGGAGGTGTTAGACAAGCTGAGCCCGCACGTACGGTCGCGTTGGTGCGACTACGCCGAGAACAACAGGGAGGAGAAGGAGCCCGAGATAGTATTGCTATCTCGCTTCCTCATGCGCGAAGCAGACATCGCGCTACGGCACACGTTCTCGTCTACGGCGACTACGGCTACGGCTACGGCTACAAGTAAAGAAGTAAGGAGCTCTACGGCAAGCTACAAGAAACGGACGGTATACTCTACGGACGAGAAACAAGAAACAAGTAGATGCCTCAACTGCAACGACGCGCACCCGCTGCACCAGTGCCCGACTTACCGGGCGATGAACATCGAGCAGCGGTGGAGGTTGTTAAAGGCAAAGGGAGCTTGTTTCAGATGCGCAGAGAAGAGACACCGTCGGATAGCTTGCAGAGCGCAAGTATGCGGCGTGAATCGATGTCGTTCGCCTCACCATGCATCACTGCATAACGATGCACGAGAGCGACCAGCCGCACAGTCAGCGCCGGAGCAACAAATAAGTAAGAGTAACGACGCTGTTGTAATGTCTGTTGTATCTTTCAGTACCGCCGATTCGAAAGCTGTGCTGCTCAAGGTCTGCCCGGTCGTTGTCTCCGGACCGAGAGGAGAAGTCGACACATACGCGCTGTTGGACGAAGGCGCTAGCATCACCTTGATCGACACAGAGCTAGCCAAGCGGATCGGGGCGAACGGACCATC
Source organism: Cabera pusaria (assembly GCA_954871355.1). Classification (NCBI taxonomy): domain Eukaryota; kingdom Metazoa; phylum Arthropoda; class Insecta; order Lepidoptera; family Geometridae; genus Cabera; species Cabera pusaria. The sequence continues at coordinate 22,163,551 of OX940893.1, forward strand.
GCTTCCACTACGGATGACCGGCGTGAACATGGAGCAGAGCGAGGGAGATAGCAAGCTCGTCACAGTTCACGTGCGAGGGAGAAGCGAGAACACGCGCTACAAATTGAAGATGCACACCGTACGAGATCTGAAGCTACGCGGACAGACGATACCGGACTCTTTACTCAATTGTAAACACTTACAGAGTCTAACACCGGAAGAGGTGTGCTACGAGCGAGCGCGGCCACTCATCCTAGTCGGTAGCGACCACTGGGAAGTCATCGTGGGCCGCGAGCTGCGTGTTGGCGCCCCCGAGCAACCGGTGGCGTCGCGAACACAACTGGGCTGGGTGGTACACGGGACCGTGCCACACAGTATGGTGACGTGTAGCGTGTAGAGACAATGTGCTACACGTCTACGCACCGGACCGGCGCACGAACGAGCTACACGACGAGTGGCTACACGAGTTGGTCGAGTCGCACTTTCGCGTCGACTCACTGGGTGTCGCCCTCAAGCCTCGTGTGAGCGAGACAGATGAACGTGCGCAACGGATCTTCACGGACACAATAAAGAAGATCGACACCGGGTATGAAGTTGGGTTGCCATGGCGACGCGACGGAGTCATCATGCCGCCCAGCTACGCCTCAGCCGCGAACCGGCTGAGAAGCATCGAAAAGAAGATGGACGCTAACTCGGACTTCGCGAAGGAGTATACAGCGCAGATCGAAAACCTCTTGGACAAGGGGTATGCGGCGCCGTGCGACGGTACGGAGACACCGAGCAACATCTGCTGGTACGAGTATCTACCGCACTTCGCCGTAGAGAACCCAAACAAACCCGGGAAGCGGCGCTTAGTGTTCGACGCGGCGCATCGAAGTCACGGAGTTAGCTTAAACGATGAGCTGTTAGAGGGACCTGATCTTCTTCTTTCACTGCCAGGGGTTGTTTTCCATTTCAGAGAGCGACCGATCGCCGTCACCGCAGATATACAGGAGATGTTTCTGCGTTGAAGATACGAGCGGAAGACCAGCAGGCGCAGCAGTTCCTGTGGAGAGGAGAAGACAGGAGCGGCCCTCCTCGGTCATACAAGATGACGAGTATGATCTTCGGGGCAGCGAGCACACCGTTTATGGCGCATAGTGTACGCAACTACAACGCGCACGCACATGCGAAAACGCATCCCCGTGCGTTCGTAGCTATCACGGAGAGCCACTATATGGACGACTTCGTAGACAGCTACGACATCGAGAGTGAATCCCGGCGCACCATACAGGAGCTACGAGAGGTGAACGCTGCAGCTGGCTTCACCCTGTGGAGTTGGAGCTCCAACCGAAAACGGATTTTGGACGGCGTGCCGCACGAGCTACGAGCTACCCAGCCTACGCAACTGGGGGTAGCAGGGCCCGCTAACAAGATCCTGGGGCTATGTTGGGACCCCGACAAGGACGAGTTGGGCTTCAACACGGCAATGCATCAAGTACCGAGCGACGTGCGTGCTCAACAGCGCGCCCCGACTAAGCGAGAGGCGCTTAGTGCGGTCATGTCAATATATGACCCGCTCGGCTTACTTAGTTGTTATACTATATGTGCTAAAATTATTCTACAGAGTTTGTGACGCCTACAGCTGCCGTGGGACAACCCGATACCTGCGGAGGAGGCCGAGCTGTTTGCCGCATGGCTACAACAACTCAACGAGGTCACCCATTCGCCTGCCGCGGAGCTACGCCGTAGAGGGTCTACGGGTGGAGCTACACGTCATGTGCGACGCGAGCAAGCAAGCGTATGCTACGGTGGCGTACTGGCGAGCGATTCACTGTGACGGCGCCGTCAACATAGCTTTGGTAGCAGCCAAGGCTAAGGTAGCGCCACGGCGTACGCTGAGCATACCACGCCTGGAGCTACAGGCCGCCGTCATCGGAGTGAGGCTCGCAGACGTCATCAAGCGGGAGCATCGCGTAGAGGTCGTCAGGACAATCTACTGGACGGACTCGGCTACTGTGGTCCAGTGGATAAGAAACGACGCGCGCCGCTACACGCCGTTCGTTGCTCATCGACTTGGTGAGATCGCTGAACTATCCCATAAAGATATATAAAGATGAATGGCGATGGTTGTCCACAGAGTATAACGTAGCTGACGACGCGACAAGGCTCAACTGCGCACCGCTGAGCGCCGAGGACCGATGGTTCAAGGGTCCTTACTTCCTGCGGAAACCGGAAGAGGACTGGCCATCGAGCGCCGCACCTGTCGAAGAAATAGAAGTCCTGCACACGAGCGAGCAGGAGCAGCACACAGATCGGTGGTTACCCGAGCCAAGCCGCTTCTCGCGATATGAGCGACTTTTGAGAGCGACCGCCTATGTGCTCGCTTTCATAGACATATGCCGACGCCGAGCTACGCGCCTGAACATAGAGCACATCGAGCGCGCCGAGACAGCCCTACTGCGACGCGCTCAAGAGGACAGCTTCAGAGCAGAGAGGCACGACGTAGAAGCCGCTCGCACTCTTACAAAGTCGAGCCGCTTGTACAAACTGGACCCCGTGCACAAGAATGGATTACTGCGAGTACGGGGACGTATAGCAGCATCGAACGCTGCTACAGATGTTAAGCGACCAATTATATTGGGCGGTCGCCATTATATAACCAAACTTATTGTTTTAAAGGAACACTGCGCTGCGGGACATGCGAATCGAGAGCGCGTAACAAACGACCTACGGCAGCGCTACTGGGTCATCCACTTAAGGCCTACGGTGAGAGCCATCGAGCGACAATGTGGATATTGTCGGGCGAAAAACAGCGAAGCCACAGGTGCCGGCGACTGGAGACCTGCCGAGGGCCCGCCTCGACCCTTACCACCGTCCTTACAGTAATTGCGGTTTAGATTGTTTCGGGCCAATGACGGTAAAGGTGGGACGGCGGCGAGAAAAGCGGTAGGGCGCGTTATTTACGTGCCTCACTACACGCGCCGTGCATCTCGAGCTTGTTAATACTTTATCCACAGACTCAGCGATCATGTCGCTACGAAGGATGGCAGCGTGATGCGGTTGGCCGAGTAACATGTACTCGGACAACGCTACCGCGTTCAGAGGCGCAGATTGCGTGCTCATCAACGCCTACAGGGAGTGGGCCCCAGCGCTGGTAGAAGAGGGGCTAAAAAACAGGATGAAGTGGACCTTCATCCCTCCGGGTGCACCGAACCAAGGCGGCGCATGGGAGCGGCTAGTGCGGTCGGTGAAAACCGCCCTTGCAACCACACTGAGGGAAAAGGCGCCGTCAGAGGAGGTTCTGCACACGCTCCTGACCGAAGCCGAGCATTCAGTGAATGCTCGACCGCTGACTCACGTAAGCGTCAACATTGAAGAACCAGAGGCACTAACCCCTAATCATTTTTTGATAGGATCATCAACAGGCCTACCTACCACGGGCCCCTGCACAGAAGCGGACCGCAGGTCATGGCGAGCCAGCCAGGCGCTCGCGGACTCCTTCTGGCATCGCTGGGTGCGGGAGTACTTACCGACCCTGGTGCCGAGAGGGGAGCCGACCGACCACAAGCGGAGCCTGACGGTCGGAGACATCGTCGTCGTCGTCGACCATACATTGCCACGTAATGTGTGGCCTATCGGCGTCGTCGAACGAGTCTACCCGGGACCAGATGGCGGATTACGTGTCGGGGACGTGAGGACAAGGACGGGCATCTTCCGACGCCCGGCTAGCAAACTCGCCGTCCTTGCAAGGGATGAGGCTACGCGGGCTACGCCGGGGGGAGGAGTTTGAGGACGCCGAGTCCGCTGAACAAATAGGTTATTTGATATGAGAATAATTAATAAACGGTAGTACCTTTAGTAAGTAGTAAGTAAGGCTAAATGGATTAGAATTGTATAGAACTGTTATTATGTATTGAACTTACACGTGTCACCCTGAACACGAGGCTGGAGGTGAATATAACTACAATCGGACCGCCTTAGGTCTTTGTCGGCATATGGCGGCTCCTTTAATTAAAGTGACCGTTTGATACACGTGTCAGATGCAATGACCTCCAGGCGCGTGTATAAGAAAACGATTTGTAAATTTGGCCCCAAATGTATGGGAAAGAATAGAAACATAGCTCTAGTTGTAAAAGTAACTTTTAACGTATATATAGGAACAAAATTGTAATCGAGTATGCTATGCCAATGCCAATCTGAAGTGTATAATTATAACGTAAGCAATAAAACGTGTGAAAACCAAGAAGCCTATAAATACAGTCCACTGACCCTGTTGTCCTCAACAATTGTGTTATTTGGAAATTATATTTAGATACGTATAACAGTTGATCAAATATGAATAATATGTTTTATACTTTTTCTTACAAAATAAGAAACTTGAGAAAAAGATCATCTCACCTGGACTCGAACCGGGGTCTGGCCGATTTCCGATTTAACCGATTTCCCACCTGAGCTATTATAACCTTGTAGAAGGTGGCGAAATTTTATCTTCGTATTCTAATTATATTGTAGCAGTTTTTCATTGCCTGAGAACACGGATAAAACGACGTTTCCTAAAAATGAAAACTACTAGATCGATTAATCGCCCCCGAAACCTGCAAACTAAATTTCATAAAAATCATTGGAGCCGTTTCTGAGATTCAGAATATAATATACAGGGTGTCCCGTTACTCAACGTCAAGCGGGCACGAGCACCACGCTAGTAGTAGCACCTCGTTAGTTATAAAAACAACGTAAAATTATAAAATGTGTGGTCACAGGACCTAAAGATATGATTTAAGGTGACAAATTTCCTCATTTTTATAAATTTTCCAGTTAAAATTTAACTAATAGATAAGATTTTTTTTGAATTTTTTCCAGAACTGTTTTACGCCCCCTCTCACCCCGTGCCCGCTTGACGTTGAATAACGGGACATATACAGGATATATACACAAATACAAATACAAAATTGTTTTATTTCCAAGATATTGTTTTACTTATTGTATGTATAGAATGTGTGTGTGTGTGTGGTTTAATGCGCTTGCATGCGGATGTATGTACGATCTATATAAGTTCAGTTAAAACTTTTGTTTTTAGTTCTCATACCATTTTTTCCAGAAGCTTTTCAGTGTTTTCATGGTCTAAGGTTTGTGCCAGTCATGTATTCGTTTTTTTAAGATTGTAAGTATTTACAGCTTTTATTTTTAATTAAACACAGTGTTGTTAGTTATAACATTAGTATTGAAAATGAATAGCGTGACGTTTGAAGACGCTTCTTTTTGGTTTTTGACCGTGCTTAAATTATTATACTACTATTTAATTCTGTTTAAAACATTACGTTACCCAATTTTCTATGGTTTTACATGGCCAGTTAAGTTTTAAGTTAAGTTAAGCCCAACGAAATATATACCTTATTATTAATGTATAAGTTTAGCTACAATAAATAATTTTTTCAATAAAATGAATTATGTACATATAAAGCAATTAGTAATGTACTAAGCAAATCAGTTAGCAGTTAGCAATTTATTGTTTGAGAACACAATACATATTTTGAGAGGTAACATGGGGGAAGAGGTCATTGTCACCCACGGGAGTATTGTTACTTTCCTGCGTCCGTAGGCTTTACTTAGAATTTAATCCTACACGACCGTTATCCCTGTGTGATGCTAAATGGGTGTTCACTAGTGGCTTTAACCATAACTTCATTCACTCATCGAAGAAAGATATGCTGGTAATTAGAAAGATCTTTTTATTTTAGATTAGATTAGAAAGATTTGGAAAGATCTGGCGTCATATTTGAAAGACGCGGTTTGGGTCAGTCTGCTGTGTAGATTGGAATAAAGTCATATAGTTTTGGTCATATCAGTAGTCCGGCGCTTCATCTTACTACCGTCTTCCATATCCAAATTTCATTCCATCTTAGAACACATTTTCAATTAACATCAGGTGAAATTGTGTCAAGTGCTCGTCTATCTTGAATTAAAAAAAATCTATTAGTGAGTCCTCGCCAAAAAAATTATTTTAGATGACAGTCATGACAGTAAGACTACATAATTTTTGGATGCATGTTTCAGAATCGATCGTAGCTTGTAAAGAATAGAACTACTCTCTGTAAGTTTAATAACTATATTTTTACAAGCTTTTATTTAGTTTCACCCTATTCAGTGTCTTGACCCACTTCCCGGTGTTTGATTCAGCTGAAATTTTGCATACATATGTAAATCGGATGACATTGCAATATTTTTTTTTACTATTAATCTGGTCTGATGATGGAACCGGCAGGTGGCCATAAGAACTTCTGAAATATACATAATAAACCCGTTTTGACTTGTTGAATTCGTCTTCGTAGGTACTTCGGTCCTAGATAATGTAGAAACTTGTTTAAAAAGGTTTTGAAGATATAACTTGTTTAAATTTTACTTTATACGTTACAGAATTAGTTAAATTGTAGAAAGGTATATATAACCCATAGCCACAAAATATCTTTTCTATTACGATGTTTCTATAAATGCTTCAACAGTTGCACCACCACACGTCACAAAAAATTGCAACGTTTACGCATCGCCTAAAGCTGTTTTTCCCTTGGTAAAAGCGGACGCCTCCATTATACGACCAGTTTAATAAATTATGAGTAAATTGTATTGTAAATACGCCTTTTGGGGCGTTTTCATGAAAACGGTTTATATTTTTGCTAGGCCCTGTAATCCTTGTTCATTCAAAATTGTGCTTTTGTGTGCTTCTGGATGATTTACTAGGTTGCTTTGAGTTTTCTAAAGGAAACACCGTTTTATCCTTCGTAAATCTTAATAAAGTTGTTTAGTTTTGTATAGAATTTTTGAGCCCCATCGGCGCAGAGGATAGACTTTACTTCAAAGCGAGAGGTCACCGGTTCAAATAATAGCACAGTTGTTTGTCCACAGGTTGGTGGTGGATAACAAGACACTCCTGTAACAATAAACCCAATAATACTAAAATCTAAAACCACCCCTAAAGGATCTATACATGTATAATCTTTTCATTGAGACATTATGATTGTAATGAGCCTAAACACTTAGTTGGCGAGGAGTTGAGTATTCTGCAGATTCCAGGAGATGTATCAGCATAAGGTGAAAGTTACCATGTTCTTGCAATATCATTGAAGTATCAGGATACTGAATTTCAAATTTATCGGTCCAATGAAAGTTGCTCTTATAGCCTCATCATCTAGAAAAGAGCTTATAATCTTCAAACGACTAAACTTATTTTCATGAAACAAAGCTAAGAACACTTTATTAGGTGGCCTGTAATACAATAATAACTTAAGAGGGAACGCGGAATGCACTTTTCCATACAAATGTATTCCCCTGTTTCCTCCCTGGAAAACGCTTCAATAGCAAAATTTGTTTCTACAAAAAATCAAGGTCTGCTGTAGCTATGCCCCTATCATTTGCTTTTTGACCAACCAATTGCAAATAATAAATAAAATGTTTATTGACCAAATAAAAACTTTTTTCTAAATAATATTACATTCTTAGTTGTTAATCAGGACAGTTGTTAGGTATCTTAAATCAATATGATCACTAACGCTTAAACTAGCCGTAGCTGTGCGATAAGCGCAAGTTATTCGTGGTTGGTCTATGTTACAACTTTATGTATCTTTAATTCAATAGCAGGTTTATTAAAGGTTATTGTGTGTGTGTGTGTGAGCGTGTGTGTGTGTGTGCGTGTGTGTGTGTGTGTGCGTGGGTGCGTGCGTGCGCGTGTGTGTGTGTGAGTGAGTTCTCATGTGTGTGCATTTTAGTGTATGCGTGCGTGTACTATGAAAGGAAAATGTAATGTAAGTGGTGTGCTTTATTTTTAGGGTTCCGAACCCAAAGGGTACTAACGGAACCCTATTCGACACGCACTTGGCCAGTTTTATTATTTTTTTACATGATGTTTGCTTATATATACTATTGCGGATCGTAAAACAGTGTCTCTGTTTCTTCGTATGTTAATACTTTAAGGAAGTTTGTAGCAGTATTCTTACATTGGAATACATTAATTAAAATGAAATAGAAATATGACCCTTCAAAAATCTTAAAGAGGAGACAAAAAGGATTAGTATATTTATTTTTGCAATTGGTAGCAACAATAGTTCGCTCTTAATCAAAATCGGTTTATACGTTTGAGAGTAACGATGCCACAGACAGATAAACTGATACACAAAACACAGATACACACATCAAGCTTATAAAACGAGGGTTTTTTGTGTCGGGAGTTAAAAAGATCTGTACGAAAAAAACTTTTGTCATAATTTTAATGAGCAAAAATGAGACCCTCTTCTACCATTAGCTTAACCAGAGTTAATTACAAAGGACTTAAGGTAAAAAGTACTCGGACCTAGTTTAGTCATTTGACAAAAATATAGAAAAAAGTTACCTAAACAATATCAGTCTCAGGTTGATTTACGGGAAAACTTTACTAAAAGGATTTATTAAAGAAATCTGTCGTAATTCCAGAAACTTCGGGTTTTAATAACAGTTAAGATTTGGATACACTTGAGCATAGGAGACAACTACAACGCGACGTCGGGAATCAAAGAAAAGCTTTAAACTGTGTAGCTATGAAGTTCTTTATCAATGTTTCTCCCTTTTAAGTCGCTTACACACAGCTTAATGTATTTCTTTTGAGTATGACTTAGGTATGAAAAGGTAGGGTTCATATCCTAAGTGGTCCCATTAAATTGTTAGATCTGATAAGTATCTTCAGAGATATAACGATAAAAATCTCAAACTTCCTACTGAAACTGACTCAAGCGGCATGTAAAGTCGGTTGTTTGTATTTTAAACGATCTTAATTATTATTGTTCTCATTGTCATAAACAGAAACTTAATAATATATTAAGCGGCAATAGCCTAATGGATAAGGTGTTGAACTGGCAATCGAGAGGTCGTGAGTTCGATCCCCACCCTTTGCACTATTGACGTGAGCTAACTCCAGACACAAGCATATTTAGCTTAGTTGGAGGGGTTAAGAAAAATACTAGTAAAGTGCAAGCGCAACTCACATTGGTAGTAAGCCTTTTTAAAAAAACTAAATTAAAAAAATACTCAAACAGGCTAATATTCTTACACATAAGTTTAATGTAACGAATTTTCGGTTTACATATGCGGTATCCAATTACCTGCAAACTAACACGTTCCAAACCTGAGCAGTTACCCCGATCGTGTAAGTGTGTGCAAGCTTAAAATTGGGGTTAATCCGCTCAATTAAAGGATTATTTTGTCTGAAGACAAAACGCCGGTCCCCGGGGGGACGAAACCTTAATTGACAGATTCTAATATCGAGGATGAAAAGGACAATTTTCACCTTTACGAACAGATTTTATGGAAAACTAGGTTGGCTACCAGTTGGTAACTGATAATAATTAATTAACCGCTAACTTCTAAATAAACTGGCCAAGTGCAAGTCGGACTCGCACTCGTAGGGTTCCGTACCACACTACAGTATTTTATAAGATCGAGCAAAAAATACCACTATCATTTTTCGCCAGCAAAAAAAAAAAAAAATTAATAAACATTTTATTTCTTTTAACGCCATCTAACGTCTAACAAAGGTGTTAGGGATCGACATTTCAATATAACGCCATCTATGAGACGTTTACCTAACTAAGCGTTCATAGATGGCGTGAAATGCCGAAAAAAACACGTTTCTTGTATGGGGACCCTATATAGTTTTTAACTTTATTCTGTTTTTAGTATTTGTCGTTATAGCGGCAACAGAAATACATCATCTGTGAAAACTTCAACTGTCTAACTATCACGGTTCATGAGGTACAGCCTGGTGACAGACGGACAGACAGACAGACAGACATACGGACAGCGGAGTCTTAGTAATAGGTTCCCGTTTTACCCTTTGGGTACGGAACCCTAAAAAGAGGGGGTTCAGAATTCATACTGAATTTGTATGTATTACCATTAATTAAATTTAATTATGCGAATGACATTCGCAAAGCGGTGGGCAGTGGCTGGAAACAAAAGAACCGAAGATCGGGCTCAGTGGAATGACTTGGGAGAGGCCTTTGTCCAGCAGTGGACTGATACCAGCCGATTATGATGATGATGATGATGATGAATTAGATTATATATATTATATTATTTCTGTAAGTATGTTTGTTACGCGATAACTCCGCAAATTGTTAACCGATTCGAATAATTTTATTTTTCATAGGTAGAGGGTACATGGGTACATGGTACATCTCTAAAGTGGTTACATTATATACATTTATTGAAATCTGATGAGTTCTTCAGAGATAATGAGATATTAATACATCTAAAACTTGTCACTGAAAATGAAGCGATTTAAATTATTCATGAGTAGGTGTGGTCCTTTAGTAAATTTTATCAAGATCTAATGAACATATACTTTTTTAGTTTCTAAACTTATCTCTGCCTTAAATACGGATTTTTTTTTTAGAACAATAGATAAACATTTAAAAATATTTGCTGCAACGCTTTTTTTGCAAGTTGAATAAAAGGTTGTAAAATATAAGAATGGAGTCAATAACATAAACTTAAAATAAACCTATTTTACTCCATTTCTGGAGACATTTTCATTCATTTATAAACAAAACTAATTTATAAATTAATCCTTGTGATCATGACGATATCCTTCCAAGAAATTCAGTTCTAATGTAAAACGTATCAAAAAAATTGCTTCAAACGAAACTCGCGGATATATTTCAGATTAGCCTACCCAAAGTATAGACGAGGGACGGTAATGTAATTAGTGCGTGTGGTGGGAAAATTGTCGCGAGCAGAGCCACATCGTTCAGGTATGGATTAAGGACAGGGACAAGAAACGATAATTGATTATGTTAACGAAAAGTAAGGGTACTGCGTCCTGTGTGTTAATTATATCCCAATAAGAAGTTAAACTTCACAAAAATATGGTAAGTAGGTATGTAAAATTGCATAGGTATATTTTTTTTTATTTTAGACGCCATGGTAACATTGTATGTTATACTTGTCCTTTCATGTCTCAGGAAATTCTCATCATTTTATACGAGTCTAAAATGAACGCCGCAATGTCATAAGTTTTTCGATTTTTAAACATATATGCATTTCAAAAAGTTTGCCTTTCAATTAAACGAAATAATTCCACCGTCCCCCTTTTTTATCGTACTACCAGACGCAGAGACATGCGTCATAAATACAAGGTTGATATTTCACCATGGGCATAAAGCGCTTTGCATCCATATTCATCATACGCACAATGGAAAAATGAAATTCCCTGTCAATCTGAGTTTCCTGTTAAGGTACGATCACACCGTGGCGTCCTGCATCCGCGTGCGTGTTCGCGATCTGATTTTCAATCGTTTTCTGATCGCTGTAGGTCGCGTTTGGTGTGAAACAGTCGGTACAAATACTACTGCGCTATCTGATCGCCGCCTAGATCGCGTACGCAGGACGCCGCGGTGTGGTCGTACCTTTAAGTACAATCCGGGTTCTTCGAATCGTTAGTGATAAGGTATATCCAGCGATCAAGCGATTATCAATTAAGCGTGCATCAGTCACTTCTTAATATTATGTGAGATTGTGGTAAATCGCTTGCCAAGCATATTATTGCTGTTCTAATCATATTTTCGATAATGACACATTTATTTAGCCCCCATTACCCTTACCTTAGTGCGTCTTGTTAAAATTTCACGCACATTAGTACCTGGCTGCGGCGCGACAAGTGCGGTGCTTGACGCGAGAGCCCTCTCGCTGATGACGGATCTATTTCAAAGGGAGCCGTTATAAAACGTTTATTCAAAATGCAAATGTTAGACATTTCAAGCTGGAGGAAATCAAAATACAAGAATTGTCTCCATTCCCTCTAATCTGAAAAGTTTGGTAAGATCTGTTTTAGCCGACTTCAAAAAAAGAAGGAGGTTCTCGATTTGGATGTATCTGTACGTTTATAGTATATGATATGATATAACTTCGTCATGTATGTCAGATTTGCAAAATAATGTTTGTTCGAAAACAAATTATTCAGAAATGGTTCCATTTTAATTTCTAATAGATCGGATGAGTATCTCCAGAGATAAGCAAATAATACTTAAACTAATTTATAACTTTAAAATATATTAGCTTCCAAATTAAGAATGATCCTTATTTTTTGAAGTCGGTAAAAAAACAAAATACAGAATACTTAACAAAATAATAAAATAAAATGTATAAATAATATAAAATATCAGTGATATTTTATTAAAGAACAACTCTGCTATAACGACGTGTGTAAGTATAAGTATAAAATACTATGAATGCAGATACTTCAGCATCGGAAAAGTAAAAGCTTTTCATTTGATTTATTATGTAGCACCGAATGATAAAAATTACAAGTCTGCTGGGTGTGGGTATACATAACCCAAAAGTCTACGCATAAAGCGAGCATATTTGGTATTTTTAACTGACTTCCAAAAAGGAGGTTCTCAATTCGTCTGTTTCTTTTTTGCTTTGTAATTTATTTTTGTATGTTTGTTACGCGAATACTCCGTTAATTGTGAACCGATTCGAATAATTCTCTTTTTAATCAGTAGGGTACATTTTCGAGGTGGTTCCATTGTAATTTTATCGAGATCTGATAAGTATCTCCAGAGATATGACTATAAACGTCTAAACCTTGCTACTGAACACTGGTTCAGTTATCAGCCCCGAGTTAAGGGCAAGGCAGGCAAAGCCAGAGCGAGCCGAATGGCAGCGCGTCAAACCTTTGCAAACATACCAGCACCATCATTTTGCGTTGCGTAAACATTATTGTGCATGATTTTTGCATTTCCAAGTTCTACAATATACGTAAAATTAATAATTTCTTATTATTGTAAATATTGTAATACTTGTCTAAAGTTAGGATTTAAAAAAACGTAGGTGCCAATTACAGAACCGGTGCCAAATTTGGCCCTTCTACTCATTAAAATATTCAGTCACAAAAATGTTTAATACCTACCGAGTGGTTTCATATTGAGCGTCCCCAAGAAAATAACCGTCAGAAAACGTGACTTAATATTTCACAATTATTCCACTCGTTTTGAAAACTCCACTTTATTGCCATTACCGTTTTTTTACATGACATAAATCAGTGTATACCTTTGAAACTGGCACAGTGAAATTGTACAAGAAATGTATTACGTGTTATACAGTAAAATGTGGTGTATATCATCTTTTAAAACGTCACGTAGCCTGGAGCAAGTGAAAATGAAATTCTTGAAATTGTACACTGCGCGACATGTTTTAAAAGTCGTTTTGGAACACCACAGCTCTGACAGTTTTTAGTTTTTTTCCTATGTTATAAACGTGCAAAAGTCAAGAATATCAACGTTATTTTGTTTTAAATAATAATAAATAATATATTTCGTAATAAATTGGCGAGTGCCGTACCTCATTCCATAAACCAGATCCACTGACATAGACCACTGAGCATTAAACATTCATAACAATAGGCACACAATAGCCCATATTTTGTAACATAAGAATAAGAATAATTTAGAATAATTTATTGAGGAAACTTAGGCTTATTACAACAAAGTAAATGGTTTACCTGGAATCTAAACTAGGCTCGAGACCCGTGTGATAGGCTCCAGGCCTCTTCCGTCTGATGACAGCGGATTTGGAATGCCTTTCTTAGGTGGTTACGTTGGATGGGATTTTATATAATACTAGTTATTAGTAACTATAATATTATTAAATTGAATACAAATTAATTCACAATTATTATTATTATACAATTATTATGCGTTACATTATTATATTATTCTAATTAACAAATATAAAATTAGTAACAAAGAAAATTATTATTATATAGTAGGAAACAATATATTAATTAAAGTATATGTCCTATTATGTGTATGTTAATCTTGTGTGTGTATGTGTGTGTGTGTGTGTGTGTGTGTGTGTGTGTGTGTGTGTGTTTGTGTGATTAAAATGTTTTCGGTGTACTCTTTTGTATCGTCTATTAATCGATTAGTTTAAGTAAATTTTCTGTTCTGGTGTAATCCATGTTGGCTAGTACGTTAAAGATTTTTTGCTTTGCTTTAAATTTTGTATCAGGATGAATGGTTGAAAGTTTGTTGATTCTATTATATAAAAAAGGTCCAAGGAAAAGTATAAATTTTGTGGCAAATGCTGTGTTTGTGGATGGAATGTTACAAATATTATGAGAAGATCTCTTTTTCAATTTGGGGTCATATTTTGCGAAAGTGTGTTGATGAAGAACAGCGTGTTGAATAAACAGTTGTCGGACAGTGAGCACTTTGCATTCCTTGTAAAGATCTATTGTGGGGAATCTCAGTGGTCGATGCTTACTACATTTGAGTAATCCTCTTTGTGCTCTTTCAAGGGCTATCATATGAGACTTGTTGGTGCCTCCCCAGGCGGTAATACAATATGTCAATACAGATTGACACAAGGAATAGTACAGCATCTGGATAACATCCCAATCAGCACTAACACGAATTGACCTGAAAACCGCTGTAAGTCTGCGTACTCGATTGGTTAGGACTTTAATGTGTGGAGCAAAAGACAGTTTACTATCAATTGTTATTCCAAGGTATTTAATGCAGTCTACTTTTTCGATAGCAGGGCAGTTACATGAAGAGTGAGGAGATAGTTGACACGTCGCAGTTGTATGTCCATATAAAGAAATTGACTCACTGGGTATTGGGCCTCGAATGTAGAAGGTCAGGTATTTGGTCTTATCGACGTTGAGTGTGAGTAAATTGTTTCTCAACCACGATGATATCTGATTGAATGAGATTTGTGCAGTTTGGTAGACGTCTTTCCAATTCTCACCCTTGACCAATATAGCTGTATCATCCGCATACGTGAAGATAATGACGTTTTCAATGGTCATGTTACATAGGTCATTTATAAAAACAAGGAATAGCGTTGGACCGATTATGCTACCTTGTGGGACGCCACAATTGACTTGCAATGGATCACTGACGTATTCACCTATTTTTACGCTTTGAGTTCTATTAGTCAAATAATCAGTTACTAATTTATGTTGGATTCCTCTAATACCGAGTTTGTCTAATTTTTTAAGAAGAAGTGGAATAGGAACACTATCAAAGGCCTTTGCCAGATCTAGAAAGATAGCTAAACTTTTCATTTGCCTATCCAGGTTATTTGAAACAAAATTAATTAATTTATTAACTGCATCGTTAGTAGATTTATTCTGGCGGAATCCAAATTGGTTAGGAGATAATAGACCGTTATTTTCTAAAAAGTGTATTAACCGGTTGTTTATAATTTTTTCGAAAAGTTTTGACAGAGTTGTAAGAATAGAGATTGGTCGGTAGTTTCCGATTACCTTCTTGTCCCCCTTCTTATGTATGGGTATAACCATTGCGTGTTTCAAGGCTTTCGGAAATGATCCTGAGGTTAGAGATAAATTTACTAGGTGAGCTATTACAGGTGCGAGGACCATTCTGTTTTGACGGATGGTATTTGCTGATATGTTATCCCAGCCCGTTGCGGAATCTGCCCTCAAGTTTCCAATGAGTGAGAGTATTTCTTTCTCATCAGTTTCGAGCATAACCATAGAGTTTGAGTACGATGAAGTAAGAGTGTTATTTAAATCAAAATGATCTGGGGTTATTGACAGTGACAGAGATTTGCCAACATTTACGAAAAAGTTGTTTATTGAGTTTACAGCAGTTTTAGGGCATTCATTTATTTCAAGGAGATTTTGAGATGTTTTTGGTTTGGGTTTGTAGTTTGTTATTTCGTTTATAATTTTCCAGGTTTTTTTTAAATCATTACTATCGGAGGCTAATTTAAGTTGATTTTTTTCGTATGAAGTTTTGGCTTTTTTGAGAATAGATTTACAGAAATTTCTGTATCGTTTGTATGTTTTGATTAGTGTAGTGTTATTGGGTTCTTTACGTAGTTTTTGGTGCATACGGTCGCGATTTTGCATGCATCTAATAAGTCCTATGGATATCCAGGGCTTTCGGGGGGTTCTTCTTGTTGGTATGTTTGATAATATTGTATTGTTACTTATTATTTTGGATAGAGTTTTGATAAAAAGATCTGTTGCGGCATTGCAGTCTGTTATTTTGAAAATGGGCGAAAAATCGGTATTATTTATACAATTGTTAACGGACGGAAAGTTTGTTTTAGAAATAGTTTTAGGGGTTTTAACGTTAGTATATTTTGTAGACATTATTAAAAGGAGTGTGTGGTGGTCAGTTAGGCTATTTTGAATGACAAAGGTTTGGGTGTCTAGAGATGATCGTAACATTAAATGATCTAGACAGTTATTGCCTCTGGTTGGGAGGGTGTGTGCAGGAAGGAAGCCGTGCATTGCAGCTAAGTTCAGATATTCTTGGGCGTTAGTGTCAGTGCTCTGGTCAGATATATTTATGTTTAGATCGCCCGTTAAGATTACATTTTTGTATTGTTTTGTTGAGATAAGTAGTTCATCTAGTGAATTAAGAAATGCTGCTAGGTTTTGAAACGATGGGGAACGATAAATGGCTATAATAATAATGTTTTTATTAATTTTTGTAACGAGGCATGATGCGTCTTTCATAGGTGGTTCATACGTCTATACATCTTTGTATAGTTTGTCATATTATCCTCTCATTTTCAATTGACTTTCAAAAACAGAGGAGGTTCTCAATTCGTCTGTATGTTTTTTAGGGTTCCGTACCCAAAGGGTAAAACGGGACCCTATTACTAAGACTCCGCTGTCCGTCTGTCTGTCTGTCTGTCTGTCTGTCTGTCTGTCTGTCTGTCTGTCTGTCTGTCTGTCCGTCTGTCACCGGGCCATAGCTCATTAACCGTGATAGTTAGAAAGTTGAAATTTTCACAGATGGTGTATTTCTGTTGCCGCTAGAACAACAAATACTAAAAACAAAATAATGTTAAAAATGAAAGGGGGTCCCCATACAAAAAAACGTTTTTTTAAACGCCATCTATCTAATTAGTTTCGGCAAAATGACATAGATGGCGCTAGTAAACGAGCCCCGTCTTTCTAGATCGCGACCAAACCAGATATTCTTGGTAATATCAATTAATCAAATATATGAGGTTGAAACTCTGTTATGTTTCGTATTGTACGGAACCGTGCGATAAGAGACGCGATGCTGACTCGCACTTGGCCAGTTTTATTTTTTTATTGATGTCGATTGTTGTAGTTTTTAAACTTACTTAATTATTAGAGAAAAAAATTGTAAAGGACGTTCGCTCTTTCAATGCCTTCCAGAGGACTGGACGTATAATGATGACCCGAGATATATATTTTCAACCAACTTCCAAACAGAAGGAGGTTCTCAATACGTCTGTTTTTTTTTTGTGTGTATGTTACGTGATTACTCCTTCAATTCTGAACCGATTTGAATGATTATTTTTGTAATCGGTAGGGTACGTTTCCGAGGTGGTTCCATTGTAATTTCATTGAGATTTGATAAGTACCTCCAGAGATACGACGATAAACGTCTCTAATTTGCTACTGAAATTGACTCGCGGGGCATTGAAGTCAGTAGTGTTTTAGTTTTTAAACTATCTTGATTATTTAAATAATGTTTACATAATGCTTTGGCACTATAGGCACTTTGTACAGACCTATGACTACGCTAAGTTTTAGGTATAGACGCTACGCTACTAACTATATTATCCATTAATTAGATTTTTTATATTTCGTATTATAATCATAATTGTTATGTTTCCTTGAAGTATTACACACTTTTATTGTATACTAGCTGTGCCCCGCGGCTTCGCCTGCGTTAAAAACAACTTTCATTTATTTTTATTTTTTTTCATAGGAACCATCTCCTGACAATAAAAAACAACAAAAAAAATATTTGCGAAATCGGTCCAGCCGTTAACGCGTGATGTCGTGACGTCGTGATGCCGTGATTGACATTCATTTTTATATATAAGTGATTTTTTTTGTATGCCACCAATGGGTTAAAAATTGGGTAAAAATATGCAATCCACTAATTTCTTCGTATCGATATATCGAACTGTGGCTTAATTGGCAGAGCACCACATGTTATCCAGGAGGTTGCGGGTTCAAGTCCTGTCAGCACGATTAAATTTTGGATTGTGTTCAACAATTTATTATAATAATATATAATAATATAATAACAATATATAATAATATTTATTTTATAATGATATTTAGGGTTCCGTACCTCAAAAGGTAAAAAAATGAACCCTTATAAGATCACTTTCTTGTCCTTCTGTTTGTCTGTCTGCTTGTCTGTCTGTCCGTCAGCCCGTGTCTCACCACTGATTTTCTCATGAACAGGTGGACCTAGCAAATTGAAACTTATACCTGATACTGAAGTCTATAGTCCCTATTGGGTGTATAAAAACCAAGGTCTTGAGTCTACACAGTAAAAAGTTATGGTCAAATTTAGATTTTCGCGAAAACTTATTAGTACCAAAATGTACCTTAATTTTCATTCATTTATTTTTCGGAATTTTTCCTTTATTTGTGCTGTAAGACCTTGCTTTTGACCAAAATTGACAATTCTAGGTCAAGGGGAAGTACCTTATAGGTTTTCGACCCAAAACCTATAGGGTACTTCCGGTTGACCTAGAATTGTCAATTTTGAATTTGGCAAGAAGCAAGGTCTTACAGCACAAATTAAGGACAAAATCAAAAAAAATAAGAAAAGTTGAAAATTAAAGGGTGCATATATATATATATACATAGTTTACGCCAATTAAGGTAGACCTCTGAGTTATATGAGCGCTGATACAATTTAGTGGTCTAACTTAATTGGTACTTACCAACGTTGGTACGGAAGCCTCGGTGGGCGAGTTCAACTCGACTTGGCCGGTTTTTATTTATTGTTGTTTTGATATCTATATTGTAAAAAACTTAGAACTAAGATAAAACACTAAATACGTAAATAGTAATAATCTATAAATCTATAACATAATCTTTAGGATAGCTGCCGAAACACATTAGATGTTTGGCGACAGATTAACTTGAGGGTGGTAGCTGGCCAGGTGGACACTAGATAGTGTACTACCACCATGCGGGGGTTGTTAGTTTCTTAACGATGTTTTTCTTTTACCGGAGGGCCAATGTGATAGCGCACATACATTTTTCGACAAAAAAATCCATTGGTGCACGGCGGGATTTGTACTCGGTACCTCTGGCGTGAAAACCGACCGTTCTCCCGATCAGGCCCAGCCGGGCTATTAAAACAGCATGTGCATAAATCCGATAGTAGCTTATTATAAAGCCGATAGTTTGTAGCTTTGTGTAGTACATGACTGTATTCATACGGTGAAATCACATTTTATCTTCATATAGCATCGTTACAATAACACTTGTAGGGGTACAAAATCTCCTGCCGTTGTCAGAGCCAGTTAATTACCTTTACTCCCGTTCTAAAGGGTTTCGTAGTTAATTAGCTTTTAAACAGCCACTTGAGAAATTAAGTGGTCACTACTTAATTATAAAATTAAATTGACTTTTTATACCCTTACCTTGTTTGCCCTTTGGGTCCTGTCAGTTTTTAACAGGACTTTGTTGAAAGTGGCTATTGGTTATTTCTTTTTCAAACTCGTTTGATGATGTGCGGCGGTTACCACGAACGAGATATGTGTCTAATACTACACGTCAGAAACAAAACAGCAGTCGAAGCAGTGGGTGAAAGCTGGAGGTTCATTGCCAAAGAAAGTGAATCACATTACAGGCAAATATTACTCCAACCTCCTCGTCTTGCTGGGTATCGTTCTAATATTCGCGAAAAGAGGCCATGCTTGAAAAAGAAAAAAATATCTTTTACCAGGACAACGCACTTGCACACAAAAGTACATCAGTAATAGAAAAACTGTGAGATTTGTGGTAAAATTTGCTCGGCCATTCCTTATGTTCTCCTGATTTAGGACATTCAGACTTCCATTTGGGGAACAAATAGAGCACAACTAAATCTTCTGAACTCAAAGAAATTTGTTTCTGGGAAGTAAACTTTGCGTCTATTGAAGAGGTTAAGTTGAAGGAGCCGTAGATGGATATTTTCACAAATACTGATGAAAACTGCTGGACCATGTTGAAATTAAAAGAGAATATGTAGAAAAATACTACAAAAATCGCAGCATTTTTTAGTCAGGCCTATAAAATTCCACCTTTTCCTCGTGATGTGTTGTTACCGCATTTCCCTCATTACAAAGCCCTCAAAGCCTTGTGGATATAGGGATCACATGGGTGGATGACACTTGACCTCTTGGCGAGCTGACGGGTCGCTGACTTTCTCATGTATCAAAAGTTTTTAGAGATGTACAAAAGGTAAGGACAGACTCAATCGATTCGTACCGAGCATTTTTCTCTTACAAAAAACAACCTGCCATAATATTATAATCGTTATCACGTTATATCAGTAAATTAAAACTGAGATGTTACTTTAAATCTATAGCTTTCTTCTGTGATTGTAAGCGTTTTTGTCTGCAAGAAAATGTAAAATAATTTAAGTGTGTAAAAAATATTTCTCATAATATTTCTTTACAAAATCCTTCCTATTACCTAAAAGTTAAGTGACACTAAACCCAAACTTCAAGAGTAGTTCGAATAATATTTCCTCTTTGCAAAGTTACCCTGATTTACCCAAATTTCGGACCCTCATGTAAATGGCATTATTTTAACCTTTACATTATGTTTTAATTCAAATTCATAACATTAATAGGCGGTTGTTATTCAAACAAACTGTTGCTCCAAAGTACACAATTAGAAATGAAAATTAGTTGAGATACAAAAACAATTTGTTGCCATGGACCTTTGATTTTAATAATGTTTACGGTGAAAACTCACAGGTGGTAGAAGTATATTCTATCGATGTTTTGCCTGACTCGCTACCAAAAAGTAGCTTTCCAGGATACAATCTCCCGCTATAACCTTACGGTGTTCTGGCTGCATATAGTCCTTGTGAGTCTGAGTATTCTAGGCATAACGTGTTCACTATCTTCGACCACATTATTGCTTACCACCAGGCGAGATAGTGGTCAAAGGCTATCCTATAAATTGTACAAGAAAAAAAACAAATGTTTCTTCATAATTCAGAAATCATTTTTTATTTCATTATATAGGCATTAATTTTAAAGGCTATAAAATATAAAAGAAAAAAAAACCAAATGTTTCTTTAAAAAAAAAACAAAAATTAATTTTTAAATAATTATATTTATATGGTCTCTTTTTACATACATATTTACATAAATATTTTTAATATAAAAGAAGCTATATATAATAAAAAATAAATAATAATAATATTGACGGTGAGTGGCGACACCGCGGACCCCTATCCCGTGAGGGCTAAATGAGACCCTCTGACCACCGGCTTGCCTTGACCGGCCGGCCGGTGGTGGGAATCGCAAGAGCTAAGACCTAAGCTCCGGGTGGAAGTGTTAAAGGCATAAAGCCGCTAGAAGCGTTTAGTGAAAATGCAGCACACCTCTCAACACCCTCAGCTATCCACGCCAATGCCCTCGGCGCCAATATAACGGTCCGCCTTTATGGGGGGCCCATTCAGTGGATGGCAAGTCACCACCCGCCTTAATATTTTGTAATGAGGCATAATTGGCGGGTGCCGTACCTCATCCCATAGACCAGTAAACAGACATCAAGCAGAACACATTCATAGCCATGACAAAAATGTACCATCTTTTTATAGTTTTTCATCTCTCCATCCACAAATCATAGCATTTAAGTTTATCTTTGTAAAGGGCCTCTTGACGTTGGCTTTGGCTCCGTCAATGCCTTCCAAAGGACCGGGCGTTCAACGACTCGTGATGTTAACGAAATACAAGAATAATAATATATATAATAAATAATAAGAAGCTATATATAATATTATAAATGTATAAATAAAAAAATCTAAACATTTATTATCCAAACAAGCGCCCGCCTTCATGTCCAACACTCATCTAAATAATATGTTGAAATGTGAAAAAGAATGTTGAAATTCTCACCCCGAAAAGCCGAAACGAAGTTCGTAACTCAATTTACATTTGAAATAGAAATAAAAAAATGACAATTGCGCGACAGGAGACTACGCGAGAAAAAGCCGCCATGAAAAAGTGAAAAGACAGCCAAGTGCGGGTAGGACACGCCGGGGAATTAGTGAGGGTCCCGTAATGATTAAGAATGTTTGTAACAAATGGGTGCCAATGTGGATCCATATATTAATAAAATGTATAAAAGCCTTCCGGATTCGATCCCGCAGAGAAATACCGAGCATAGCTCTCTCCATAGCTCGCTGAGCGACTTTAAATTGGTGGTCTAGTCGAACCGTAAGTGTCCACGTCTCAGCTCCGTATGTCATCATAGGTAGAATGCACTGGTTAAAGACCTTTGTCTTTAGACACTGCGATATAGGCGACGGAAAGACTCGACGGAATTTTCCGAATACTGCCTAGCCTAGCTGAATTCTTCTCTGGATTTATTTTTCAAAGTTGTGCCTAGTTGGAGCGTCTGCCCTAGGTAAACATTCTGCGTAACAACTTCGAGTGGGATTCCACCTACAACGTGCTCGTTGTACATGACTTTGATTACATTCAAATTCATCCGGAGACCGATGCGACGAGAAGAATCAGCTAGGCCTTTGAACATACTTTGTAGGTCCTGCAGCGTCCCTGCCATAATAACGATGTCATCTGCGAATCGTAAGTGAGAGATGTACTGGCCGTTGATGTTAATGCCACAATCTTTCCAGTCCAGCGTCTTAAACATATCCTCCAAGGCGTTAGTGAACAGTTTTGGGGATATCAAGTCTCACTCCTCGACGCAGGTGGACATGTTTCGATCGCTGTGGGATCTAATCCGGAATGAAGTAATTTGCCAGAGAACTAAAGTTATCGACATAGCTCAACTGATTAGTAAACTGAAGTGGCAGTGGGCTGGTCATATCTGTTGCAGGACTGATAACCGTAACCGGGGTAGGCTTGTCCTAGAGTGGAGACCACGAATCAGCAAACGTAGCGTAGGACGTCCTATAACCAGGTGGAAAGACGACAAATGCAAAGCGGTGTGCAGTGGCTGGAAAAGAAGAGCCGAAGATCGGGCTCAGTGGCGCATCTTGGGAGAGGCCTACGTCCAGCAGTGAACTGACACCAGCAGATGATCATCATGACAAAAGCCTACATTCCAATAATTCCGCCAACGAACTGCAGGCTGGACTTTTTTTATATCTTATAGGCTAGCGTTTGACCACTATCTCACCTGGGCTTATTTTTAACCCCCGACGCAAAAAGAAGGGGTGACATAAGTTTGACGTGTGTATCTGCGTATCTGTGTATCTGTGTGTATGTCTGTGCCATCGTAGCGCCCAAATGGATATACCGATTTTGATTTAGTTTATTTTGTATGATAGATGTCTTTATCGAGAGTGTTCTTAACTTTGTTTCATGAAAATCCGTTCAGCCGTTTAAATATTATCAGCTCTTTTTGGTTGATGAGACTACGATAACAACTTTCGTAGTCCTTTGACCGCGGACGTCAAAAAAATCTAAATGGCGCGTCTGCGCACTACTACCTGCCACTCTGAGGGCCAGTTTCACCAGTTCCTGATAGAGATTAGATCGTTATCTGACACATGCCACCATATAAAAGCTGTTAAAAATCTTTCAGACTTCTTCATATGAGCGCTAATAGGAATCGGTGAAACTGGCCCTGAGATGTCGTGTTTAGGCTCATAGGAATGAATGGTTTCAATGAACAAATTATACGTTTACAAATCAGTCTGGGGTGGCTTTAAATTTTGAATTTAAGTATTATTGTAAGAAACTTTTCAACCGAATTCGAAAATGAAGGAGATTCTTAATTCGTTTGTATTCTTTTTATGCGTTTACCTCAGAAGAACAGAGAAAAAGAATTGTTTTTTTTTTCAAATGACCTCAAAAAAAAAGGAAGTCTTTTTGAAGTCGGTTGAATTTAAATCATGCGATAATATGAATGCTGACTTCAACCACAGAAAATCTGAGGGTTTTTTTTTAATAGTAGTTAACAAGCGTTTAAGCACTATCTCTCACCTGATGCTAAGTGAAGATGAGATCGACGATGTAGCACGCTTGCTTAGAAGATACCTGCTCACTCGCGATTTAAAGACCCCCGGCAGACTGACTTAACAGAAATCACAGACTCTGGGAGGGACTTCCAATTGGTATCTATGATATTCCGTGCCAAAACCAAAGTGACCCCTAAATGACTTCAATTCTGAGGTATACGGAACCTTAAAAGCTGGAATAAAAGACGCGAAAATTGGATGAGAGCGGGGCGAGATACCAAATATTTATTAATGCCATTTGCACAATTTATTGTCACCTGCGGGGCTTGCTTCCAGTCTACAATTATACATTACAATAGAGAAAAGTTTTGTTGATTGAAAAATCAATATGACTTAACTGTGTTTTACCTCCAAATTAAAAAATAATTCCTGGTTGTTAGTAAGGATATTGCTCGTTGTGTATATTATATTATATACATTATACTAATGTAAACTCAGTTTGCTCATTATAGTGCTGACTTTATTCCACCATATACATTTGTGAAAATTTTAAGATTTATAATTTTTTTTTGTAATTTGCAATAAATTTGTTGGTATTTGTATTTTTTTTAAATATATCTTATAGGCTAGCGTTTGATCACTATCTCACCTGTTGGTAAGTGATGATGCGGTCGAAGATGTTAAGCACGCTAGGCCTAGAATGGGAACTGGCTCTCAAGGATAGCTGCCGGAACACATTATTATTATTATTACATTATTTGTATTTATAATTTAAGTTCTATATATATAGTACATATATTCATATGCACGTATCCAACTCCCATTTCCAAAATTTGGAAACAAAGAGCTGAAGATCGAGCTCAGTGGCGTGCCGTAGATGAGGCCTATGTCCAGCAGTGGTCGGAGATAGGCTGATAATGATGAACTCCCATTTGACTGAGAAGCTTACATTTACATTTTTTTTTCAGAGTCTTACATTTCTGTATTACTGCGAAAAACAGCTATTTTTCCGTGGGAATAAATAGCTGATTTTACTTTCCAAATATATTTATGTAAAACGAAGATCCTCTTGCGTCAATTTTAGGTAAACCGTAATTATAACGTGGACTGTTTAGATGCTCGGCTTTATAATGTGGTTCTTTCTACGACTCGTGTATGTATGTATATTATATTAAATAGATAATAGATGACTCTCACTTTTGTGTAGGAGTTTTAAACTGAAGCCCTATTAAACAAAATAAAAATCTAGACTAAAACTACTAGCAATTTAGAATAGTAGAATTAAAGATGCTGCAAAGTTTTATCTTGTTACATAATAATGTTATTACAGTTTAAAGTCAACTTTAGATTAAGTTTTATTAGCGCGTTAGATTCCATGATTACTGCAGAAGTCTATTAAAACTTTATTCAGCTTCAAAGCAGAAGTCCTTAAACTCAATTTATTTCATAATATAATGTAGTGACCTACTTGCACTTGGTATTTCTTCTGTAGTAAGTATAACTTTGGTTGCTAGTGTAAGTCAGATACGAGCCATCTAACAATAGGTCTGGGAAGTTAAATTGATCTTTTTATGTTAAAGTTAAGTGGTGACAGTTATAGTAGGTGTGTGGAATTAATTCGGTTAATTCGGTTTTCAACCGACATCCAAAAAGGAGGAGGTTCTCAATTCGTCTGTGTTTTTTATATATTTTTTGTATGTATGTTACGCGATTACTCAGTCAATTATGAACTGATTCGAATGATTCTTTTTTTATAATTGGTAGGATACATTTCCGAGGTGGTCTCCTTGTAATTTCATCGAGATATGACGATAAATGTTTCAACATTGCAGCTGAAACTGACTCGCGCGGCATGGAAGTCGGGTGTTTTAGCTTTTAAATAATAAGCGTTTAGAACTAGACTAGTGGCTCTGTTAGCTGTAAACCTCGCGAGACTGTATCCGCGAGGTTATTACATAACAGTGTTATTCACTGTTATGCAAAGACAGTTTTGCATAACATAACAGTGGATAACATACCCCCGACCCCATTAAATTTATCGGATGAAAAAGTTTTACAGAAGTTGCGTCTTCATAAAGTTACGGACACACCGCAGCGTCCTGCGTGTGCGATCTAGGCGGCGATAAGATAGCGCAGTAGTATTTGTACCGACTGGTTCACACCAAACGCGATCAGAAAACATTTGAAAAGTACTGAGATCACGCCCGCAGATCGCATGACGCCGCGGTGTGGCCGTACCTTAAGGGTAACAAATAGCATTGGGACATTTTCAAATATTTTCCGAAGTAGTTTAAATAATATGTTTTTACTTCATTCCCTATATCAACGCCATTTTAATAATTTTAACAACTGAATCAATGAACATATTCTCTAAATTATTGAACCTTCTCACAATCATTTTACGGGGTGGAAGTCTCTACATTGATATCGACTCGTCCTGTCATCGCAAACGTCTAATGGAGGGAGATGCAGCTAGACATTTGTATATTTGCATCTCTTTTCTTAACGACGATCGTCGGTTGACATTCATCGCTATTCATGTAGAGACTACTTGCCCTGCTGAGGAGATGACAGATGCGAACAGACGTATGAAAGCATTTTTGGCCAAGTACTAACCCTCGCTTCTCTCGGCCAATTATTCTGAAATTGAAATAGTATAAAACTTGTGTAACTGCCATCTTTGAATACTTCTGTAAATAAATAAGTAAATACGTGTTTCAGGCTTTTTCCACTTCTAAGAAGATGAAGTGGGGTAACAGAGTCTGAAAATCAATATTGTTTCGGATTGCGCTGAAATGTGGCATGCAGATAGTTATTATGACGTTAGTATCCGCTAAGAAATGAGTTTTCGAAATTTGGGGTGTATTTTGAAATTAAGGGGATGAAACGGGGGTTCAAAGTTTGTACTCGTATGGAGAAACAAGTTTAGATAGTTTTTATATTCTAAACTTTACATAAGTACTGTAAATATATAAATTAACACGTGTTTCAGGATTTTTCGAAAGTCTGAAAATCGGTATGGTTTTTCGGGTTTCATGAATCCCTATTTCCTTTAGTCACGCGATAACTTGAAAACTTGTGGATCTATTTGCTAATTCTTCTTTGATGTGTTTTTATGATAGAAAGATTATTACGAAAGATAAGTTTTAAGTAAATGAAAGAAGTTTTTAACGCGGGCGATGCCGCGGGGCACTTCCGGTTAATGCATATTTCTGAACATTTTAAACCAATATTTTAACATTTGTTATGAAATATGTCTAATTTACCGCACTAGGGATGAACTTTTAGACTATTTGCAATTAATAAAAGGCCTATGTATCACGAACAGTTAAGATACGAAAGTGAGTCCTACCTTTTATTTGTCTAAGAAACAATATACTTTTATAATATGTTTTATTCACAGATAAAAATTGCCATTGGTATATTTGGTAAAAACCTTATCTGAAACCGGTAAGAAAACAGTTGACTTCATATACTGAATCGGAACAGCTTTCACAAAGCTTTTATGCAGTCAGATGAAAAATGTAACCACATTTTCTAAAAATACACTAGCAAGTAAAACACTGCTTTTGTATGGAGTAGTAAGCAGGAAATCCTTCTTGGTAAATGAATAGCGCACCTAACAGCGACAATGCATCGCTTCGCAAATGAAAAAAGCGTTTCCAAAGCGAACTGTTCTTTCAGAGCAAACTTGGAGGAACGGTCCATGTGTCAGCGGTCTTCCGGTGCCGGTTGAGGTTTATTTTCAAGCATACATTGAGGAACTTGGATTTGAAGTCCGCTTGAGTTTTTCGCGGGATCGGATTAACATACTGGAGCATAGACCACGTTTAGGAAAAAGGTCATTTCCATTAAGTAAGGATTTACGAAAGACAGATAAGAAAAGCTAAAGATTGGGCTTTATAACGCGCAAAGCAATAAGCAATGCAATTTTGATGATGGATAGAAGACCAATTGTAAATCTTTTTAGTCTAAGGCTTTTTATTTGGCTAAATACTTTGATTATATATATAGGTAATCAAAAATACTAGATGATGCAAGTGAGCTGCCTCGCGCACGGTGTATGCGAGCCGAACATGTAGGCAAAGCCGCAAGACGCATCTAGTCTAAAATAAAATTTAATTGTGATGATATGATTGTCATTGAGAAATATTGTGAGAAAAAAGTTAAACGAACTTTCTTTTTAACTGACTTCACAAAAAAGGAGGTTCTCAATTCGTCGGAATCTCTTTTTTTAGGGTTCCAAACCCAAAGGGTACCAACGGAACCCTATTACTGAGACTCCGCTGTCCGTCTGTCTGTCTGTCTGTCTGTCTGTCTGTCTGTCTGTCACCAGGCTGTATCTCATGAACCGTGATAGTTAGATGGTTGAAAATTTCACAGATGATGTATTTCTGTTGCCGCTATAACAACAAATACTAAGAACAGAACAAAGTTAAAAATTAAAGAAAAGTTTAAAAAAAGTTTTTTACGGTAGCGCAGCGCCACCTATCTAGTTGCTAAAATGGCGCTATCGTCTTTACCTGAATCTGAATCTCGGAAGCGGCTCCAACAATTAAATAAAATTTAATATACCTACAGGGGATTTCGGGGGCGATAAATCGATCTAGCTAGGAGTCATTTTCAGAAAATGTTGTTTTATTCGTGTTTTCAATAATCAACTTTATTGATAATCAACTTAAAATATGACTCTTCCCTACATCTATTGGCGAGTAGAAGTACTGTATCAGTAAAGGAGTTAGCTGCTTTCAATTAAAAAAAATAGTATTATTATTCGTCAATAGATGTCGGGAAGAGTCATATTTATCTGTTTAAGTGGCAAAACATACCGAGCAAAGCTCGGTCAACCAGATATTTAACAATATTAATTACTACAATTACTGTTACTACTATTTCTACTATTACTATTACTACTATATAATACTATTCTACCTTTGTGTTAACGTTTACTTAGTTGGTGTTAGAAGTTCGTTAGAAACTCGATAGATGGCGTTCGGAACCCTCCGTGTGCGGGACAAAGTCTGACTCGCACTTGGCCAGTTTTATTTAATATATATTCACCGATTACTCGAAGATGCCTGAACCGATATGGAAAATTCTTTTTTTGTTTCAAAGGGTGCCCTATCCAGGTGGTCCCATTTAAATTTTAACGAAATCGGCGAGGCCGTTTTTAATATATCATCATTTGTATTCCGATGCATTTACTTATCTCGACGACTTACTACTAACTACTGACACAGATTATATAGGTACTAGGTCTACTGGCTACTTTGACTAGCGCGACGATTGAAGTCGGTTTTTTTAGTTTTTTAAACGATCTTAAATGCAATTCAATTCAATTTAATTCATTTATTCCATGAAACAAAAAAAATGTATTGGGATTTACATACTTACATAATAATATTTAAAAATTATCAACATTAAAATAATAAAAATTAACAACATTAAAATAAATAATACATCAATAAACATTTCATTTTCTAAATCTTAAAATCAATAAAACAGTAAACAAATAATTAAAAATAAAAAAGCATTAAATATGTAGGTAGGTATGTCAAAAAATTGATTTCAAATGTCATTCAAAATAGAGAGAGAAAAAATTTTAGATACAAGTTATGTCAAAAAATGACTTCATTAAACGTATCGTGAGTATAATTCATTAATTCATTTTAACTAAAGACCGGTATGACTCACGTAAATAGGTCGAGAGAGCTTAAATTATCTCATAATAAAAACAACATAAAAACAAAAACTGTAAATATTTCATCGTTTTAATAATAAGTTGTGATATGTTTATCAGTATTGTCAGTTTCACCGGTTCCTCATAGTTATCTGACGTATGATATTTCAGATAGTATTTTAGACACATCTGACATAATGATGCCTTATAAAGGTTGTACAAAATCTGTCTAATAAGTACGGACAGAAGTGTCAGGAACCGGGGTGGAACTGGCCCTAAATCTATCTATTTATTCATATTCTTATTCAGCTTTCGCCAGCTTGCTGAGATCATCACTCCATATTCTGTTTGACGGCGTCCTACGATGCAATTGGAGCAGTTTCCACTTTGGAACTCTTTTAACTTATTGGTTTTCGATTCTACGACCAATAATAGCAGCTTCAGCTTATCAGAGCTAGTCGTCATGATGGTACCGTTGTGTAGTTCTGAGCTAGGCAGCTCCTCTGTCGCGTGCACTGCGGCTACTTAATGCCGTGGTACACAAATACCAGGATCTAGACATATGTTCCTGTAAATAACACAAATTTCGCATAGTAGTAATATCTAATATGCATCCACTTTGCATAAGTTATAATATTTGTCTGTGGTTTGATTGTGTATAACCACGTGTATAACATAGAGGATCGATCCTCCGTGGTGTAAAATTTAATGTCCACGTATTTTTTTTTATTTCAATATTTATTTTCTACTAGCTGACCCGGCAAACGTTGTTTTGCCATATAAATAAATGGCTATTAAAAAATAAGGGTTGATCGTAGAAGGGTGAAAATTGAGGATTGTATGTATTTTTGTATGTTGTATCATAAAAAAATAGAAATTAAAAATTTTGTCCAAAAAATAAAAATAAAAATTTAGGGGTGGACTACCCCTAACATTTAGGGGGATGAAAAATAGATGTTGGCCGATTCTCATAGATACCGGATAAGCACAAAAAATTTCATCAAAATCGGTCAAGCCGTTTCGGAGGAGTATGGCAACGAAAACTGTGACACGAGAATTTTATATATTAGATTATTGTACTTATTTCTGTTACATGAAAAGCTTGCATAGTCGAATTGGGTGACTGTAATGGCAATTTCAAAGTATGGCTAACCTACTGGTATTACAGTTTGCAAATCCAGTGAGCCTTTGTTTAACTTTAGTTCTGTATTGGATTAATTGGCTCAGGGTTGGGTTCTTCGCGGAAACACTGAATCCTAAATTACCCTTTCTATAGCCATTATATTATTATTTTCATAGTTAGATAGGTTACATTTACACCAGATATACATCAAATTTTTTTTAAGTTATAAATTTGTCATGTTAATTATGATGATTAACTTGTATTTTATTTGTTTATTTTATTTTCAACCGACTTCCAGAAATAAAGGAGGTTCTCAATTCGTCTGTGTTTTTTTTTGTGTATTTTACGCGATTACTCCGTCAATTCTGAACCGATTCGAAAGACTCTTTTTGTTATCGGTAGGGTATATTTTCGAGGTGATTCCATTGTAAATTCATTAAGATCTGATAAGTATCTCCAGAGATATGACAATAAACGTCTCAAACTTGCTACTGAAATTGACTCGCGGGGCATGACATGATGATGATGTCCCACGGCTGGGCAAAGGTCTTCTTCCATTATTCGAACTAAAAATGTATGGTCAAATGCATGTTTTTTTATTCGGGATAAACATGCACTAGACCAAAATCTCACCTACCCTTTTTGAACTGATAGACTGGCGTTGGACCACTATATCGCCTGGTGGTAAGCGATTATGTGATCTGACTCTCAAGGCCTGTGCTGTCGGAACACCGTAAGATGGTGACAGATATTCTCCTGGAGCCAATGAGATGGAGCCTGGAAACTTCAGATTAAACTGTTGGCTGATTCACGCTACATCTCATTCCCCAGCCTTACCCCAGAATTCCTGTTGTTTGTGCTCACGACAATACACGCATATATACGCACGTATCTACACGCACTAGAACTTACAACGAAAATGTCAATCATCTCTATTAATTTGTTTTCTTTTTTTACCATGGTCAATGCAACTTGATCGAAACGTCGAGGTAAATTATGTTGTTAGCGCGATAGGTATATTACAATATATTATAATTGTGTGTAAATCGCGAAAGTTTAAAATTTGCGAGTGAGATAATGGTCAAACGTTAGCTAATACAATATTTAAAAAAAAATGTAAAACGCTGAGGTGTCTCTGTAGATCGACAATTCAAACCGAAAAATATTCCTATTTCACGCCTAAACTATTTGGCAAGGTGGTACCGCCCCAGACGGACTAGCAGAAGTCGTGATTACTACAGAATTATTTCAAAAACTAAAAGTTAAAACGAATCTGGGTTTCATCATCAAAGGTAAACGCTCATATACATATCAAGAGTTTCTTATATGTTTTGGCTTCGTGAACTCAGGTTTCTCGTACCGTAAAATCCTAACGAGCTCATCTCTCAACTTGTAGATAAAATAAACTGGATTCATGTTACTAAATTCGAAATTCAAGATAATATAAGAGTCACAACAGGCAGACGTAGCACAGGTCAAAGAAATAAAATTATCGTAAAATATCTCAAATCTAAAAGATTAGATCGTTTTATTGGCGAATGCGTCTCGACTTAGACGCATTTACAGAATTAAAAATTTATATCAATATCGATTTAACCTAAAACCTACTTGAGTTAAAATAAAGGTCAGTTTTCACTGCTTCAAATACCTGACTTTAGTAAACTCGTTGAAACAATGCTAATTTGGAATAATTCGTAACGAAGCTTTTAAAATGAACGAACAATTTTGACACATTTTGAGTTACGAAATTTTCACGAATGATATTCATATTTTGTTTTTTACTAACCGGAATACCGGCAGCGGCTACGAGAGCACAGCTCTCGCGGCGTGCCGCACGAGCTTCCCAGCGCGACGAAGACTGTCAAACCGAGTCGAAACCGGTCGGAGCATAATCCCAGAAATAAACGCCAGTGAATGCTGGTTAGTAAATAACCGGCCAAGTGCGTGTCGGGCCACGTACAGTGTAGGGTTTCGTAGTAGCCCGTTATTTAATGCAAGTCTTTACCCGTTACAAAAAAGCAACTAGGTACTTCGTCTTTGTCACTTTAAAGGATTTATTCGAAGGATTTTGTAATTGGAACAAACTTATCCAACACCCAAGTTCAACGACTATTACTGCTAAAATAATAATGTTATCTTAACCGCTATAGTTTTTCTTTAAAGTTCATGAAATGCACTATTATCACAAATTTTTCTAGATTTTTCAAGCCCGCCGTTTAGCTTTCAGAGGGGTGGGGGGCCGCCCTACTGGAACAAAAATTTTCACTTTAAAGTTTAATATTTCGTAAATGGAGAATTCAATCGAAAAATGGTATTAGCAACCCTTAAATAATTTTAAAAGGCCTCATCAACGATAACCCACACGATGAGGTAGACGACGAAAAAAAAATTCATCCCCACTTCTCATGTAGGGGAGCTACCCTAAAAAAATATATTTTTCAAAATTTTATTTCAGCACTTTGTCGACGTACATTATATACATACTCCTACAAAATTACAGCTTTCTAGTATTAACGGTCTCTTAACCTAAAACCTCGGACACACAGACAGACAGACAGACGGACATGACGAAACTATAAGGGTTCCTTATCAGGACTACGGAACCCTAAAAACAAAAGTTTTGACACAATCGTAGAAATAATTCAATATCGCTTAAAAAACTAAAAGAACCGACTTCAAACGTCGCACTAGTCAAAGTAGCTAGTAGTAGTTAGTAGTTAGCGAGGTAATTAAATGCATCGTAATACGAATGTTGATATATTAAAACCGCTCGTCCGGTTTCGTTAAAATTTAAATGTGTCTACCAGGGAGGGGTACCCTTTGAAACAAAAAAATAATTTTACTAATCGGTGAACATACATAGAAAAAATAAAAGATTCCGGCGAATTGAGAACATAGATTTTTTGTGCAGTCGTAAAAAAATAATTATAAATCTGATAAATCTCATGTTTTTAGGGTTCCGAACCCAAAGGGTACCAACGGAACCCTATTACTGAGACTCCGCTGTCCGTCCGTGTGTCTGTCTATCTGTCTGTCTGTCTGTCTGTCTGTCCGTCTGTCACCAGGCTGTATCTCATGAACCGTGATAGTTAGACAATTGAAATTTTCACAGATGATGTATTTCTGTTGCCGCTATAACAACAAATACTAAAAACAGATCAAAGTTAATAATTAAAGGGGGTTTCCATACAAAAAACGTGTTTTTACTATAACGCCATCTATGAACGATTGTTTACCAGTGTTTCTCAACCTTTTTCATGACGCGACGCGACCCCCTTATGTTTGAGATTTATTTTATAATACAGAGTCATTGAGGTATACCTCAATGTACATAGTAGATTCTTCGCAGCAAAGATCGCTCAAATTGTGAAAGCCCCCTTAAACAAAACCCAATAAAAATCCCTTGCATTTTACAGCTAGCACAAAAATTTAATCGGAAAACGCGCTTCCCTTTATCACAGTTTGTGAATAAAACTTTTATTTTCAACCACCTGCTTGCGAATTCAAAAGGAGCGCCGAGATGTAACTTATTATTAACTGGTTTCTCTCTCGGAAGTTATTAGTCTCGTACTCGTAATCCATGTGAGTTTTCGTTGTCCTTACTTTCTTGGCTTTGTTAATATATAAGTACCTTTTCCGTTGTAATATCTCTCTAAATCGTCTCTAATCAACTTTTACATAACGTAAAGTAAAAAGTTCGAGGGAGACCGTTGGTGTGGGACGTGACATGTGCTGACACATTAGCGGCGTCCCACATATGCGGGAGCTTACGGTCAGCGGGCGCGGCAGCGGATGCGGCAGAAAACTTCAAATAGAGGAAAGATGCTACTATTGGTGATGGATACATATTTCTTCCGTTTGGGGTCAAAACAATGGGCCCATGGTGTCGAGATGCCCTGGGTTTTGTTGAGGAGTTGTCCAGACTCTGAATTGACATCACCCGTGACCAAAGAGCTGGCGCTTACCTCGGCCACGTATTAGCCTATCTATACAACAAGGTAACGTCGCTAGGTTTTTAGGATCATTACCGGAAGATAGTGACCTAAGTTTTGTCTTTTAATTATAGTATACTAGCTGTTACCCGCGGCTTTGCCCGCGTTATTGTGTCTTTATGACCTTTGAGGTCTAGATCGATGATCTCTTAGCCCAAGTCACCATAGATGACCCCAAAGTCGAACTCAATATCCTCTATTGTTAAAGTCATTCATCATTTTGGTTAGGTATACGAAGTTTTTTTTTATCTTTTATGACCCTGACAGTTTTTATGACCTACTATGTCCACACCGATAACCCTAGGGTTTAACACGTTAGCTGCGGCACCAATTTTTGCATACTTTCCTTTCCTGCGGCACGAGGTATAATCGGCCCGTACCGTGACCAGACGTTAGGGCGACACGCGGTCTATTAGACCCCACCTCCTTTTACAGACTAAAATCCATTTTCTGGCGCGAAATCAAAGATAAATGAGAATTTTTGTCCTTATTGATATAGACAGTGAATTGATGAACCCTAATCCACCGTCGCCCCGGGATCTGATGGCTAGTTTAGGAATTATTAGCAAAACAAAATATGGGATCTTATACACCTCGTAACGCACTGAAATAGGGCAAATTTTCGCTGCGATTAGTGATGGGAAAAATAATATCGACGTTTTTAAACTGTCTTAACTACGCAACGACTTGACCGATTTTGATCAATTATATCTCATTAGATCGTTTTAAGGGCAAAACCTGGCAAAACAACACAAAGCTATC
Organism: Cabera pusaria; assembly: GCA_954871355.1. Lineage (NCBI taxonomy): Eukaryota > Metazoa > Arthropoda > Insecta > Lepidoptera > Geometridae > Cabera > Cabera pusaria. Next base: position 22,199,014 of record OX940893.1, read on the forward strand.
AAAGGATACATTTTTTTTTAAATAATCTAAAAGGACGTGCTCTCCAATCGACGTGATGCACAACACTGGTCGCGGGAAGCTCGCGTTGAGTGCGGTACGAGGTCAGGGGGGATATGGGACGTTTTAGCCTCGTTCCGCACTGCATTAAAATTATATTAATTCAGTGCGGCACGAGGCCTAAGACATCCGGTACCAAGGTAGGTACACCACCGAGTCCGGAACCATTAGTGATCTCAAATATATATTTATCTCTTTTCTACACTGAACCAAACCAAAGCTATGCCATTCGCACGACAGAGAAATTCACTTTTTTGCTTGCCGCACCACAGGGAAGTTGCATCAGGGGTGATTTAGGCCTCGCTTCGCACTTAACGTGTTAACGTGATATCCACTTATTTTAAGGTAAATAACATTATGATTATTGAAGGTTGAACAGTTTAAAATTATAAACTCGTCTTGATGCGTGTGGCTATTAAAATACAAAAAATGATGAAATATTACCTACAAAGTAGATAAAACAAATGCTTGCGCGAGCGTAGCGAGCGATATCAATGCGCGAGCGAAGCGATGGTGAAAAATGTTTACTTTTTATGACCCTGACAGTTTTTATGACCTCCTAAGTCAACACCAATACCACAAAGCTTAAACTTGATATCCACTTATTTTAAGATTAATAATTATTATGATTATTGAAGGTTGTACTGTTTTAATTTATAACTCGTTTTGATTAATGTGGTTATTGATATACAAAAGTTACTGAAATATTACCAACAAAGAAGATAAAACAAATGCTTGCGCGAGCGCAGCGAGCGCGAAAATTTTTTACGACCTTTTATGACCCCGACAGCTTTTATGACCTACTAAGTCAACACCGATAACCCTAAGGTTAAACCTGATATCCACTTATTTTAAGGTTAATAATCTTTATCATTATTGAAGGTTGTACTGTTTCAATCTATGACTCGTTTTGATACATGTGGCAATTAAAATACAAAGTTGCTGATTTTTTTTCTACAAAAAAGATATAACAAATGCTTGTGCGAGCACAGCGGGCGCTAACACAGCGCAAGCGTAGCGAGCGCGAAAAATTTTTACGGATTTTTTATGACCCTGACAGTTTTTATGACGTAATAAGTCAACACTGATGACACAAAGGTTAAACTTGATATCCACTTATTTTTATGTTAATAATCATTATGATTATTGATGGTTGTACTGTTTTAATTTACAAACTCGTTTTGATGCATGTGGCTGGCTATTAACATACAAAAAATGTTGAAATATTACCTACAAAGTTAATAAAAGAAGTGCTAGCGCGAGCGCGAAATTTTTTTAATAACTTTTTATGACCCAGACATTTGTTATGACCTATTAAGTCAACATCGATGACCCTAAGGTTAAACTTGATATTTATTTTAAAGTTAATAATCATTATAATTATTGAAGGTTGTACTGTTTCAATTTATGACTCGTTTTGATGCCTGTGGCTATTAAAATACGAAACTTGCTGAAATGTTACCTGCAAAGTAGGTAAAACAAATGCTTGCGCGAGCGCAGCGAGCGCTATTACTGCGCGAGCGAAGCGAGCGTGAAAAATTTAGACGACCTTTTATGACCCTGACAGCTTTTATGACCTACTAAGTCATTACCGATAACCCTAAGGTTAAACTTGATATCCACTTATTTTAAGGATAATAATCTTTATCGTTATTGAAGGCTGTACTATTTTAATCTATGACTCGTTTTGATGCATGTGGCTATTAAAATACAAAAGTTGCTTAAATGTTTTCTACAAAGTAGATTTAACAAATGCTCGCGCGAGCGGAGCAAGCGCTATAACTGCGCGAGCGAAGCGAGCGCGAATTTTTTTACTACTTTTTAAGGCCCTGACAGTTTTAATGACCTCCTAAGTCAACACCGATAAAACAAAGGTTACACTTCATATCCACTTATTATAAGGTTAACAACAATAATGATTATTGAAGGTTGTACTGTTTTAATTTATGACTCGTTTTGATGCATGTGGTTATTAATATATAAAATTTTCTGAAATATTACCAACAAAGATGATAAAACAAATACTTGCGCGAGCGCAGCGAGCGCTTTTACTGCGCGAGCGAAGCGAGCGCGACAATTTTTTACGACCTTTTATGACCCTGACAGCTTTTATGAGTCTCCTAAGTCCTAAGTCCTCCTAAGTCAACACCGATAAAACAAAGGTTAAACTTCATATCCACTTATTTTAAGGTTAGTAATCTTTATCATTATAGAAGGTTGTACTGTTTCAATCTATGACTCGTTTTGATGCATGTGGCTATTAAAATACAAAATTTGCTGCAATGTATTCTACAAATCTTGCGCGAGCACAGCGGGCGCTATCACAGCGCGAGCGAAGCGAGCGCAAAAATTTTCTATGACCCAGACAGTTTTTACTGACCTAATAAGACCAATACTGTTGACACAAAGGTTAAACTTTATATCTACTTATTTTAATGTTATTAATCATTATGATTATTGAAGGTTGTACTGTTTCAATTTATAAACTCGAAAATTTTTACGGCTTTTAATGACCCTGACAGTTTTAGTTTTGATGACCTACTAAGTCAACACCTATGACCCTAAGGTAAAATGTGGCTGTTAACACGAATGTTTCTGAAATACTTCCCACAAAGCAGATAAAACACGTTGGGCAAGCAAAGCTATCGCGTAAATTTTGATGACTTTTAATGACCCTGACAGTTTTATGGCCTAATTAGGACACATATTAAGTTTAGTCATTATAGATGGACCTAAGGTCAAACTTTTATGATTATGCAAACTCTATGTAAAGTTAACAAAAAATAAAGGCACCCACACTTAATTGCCGAAAAAAAGTATTACTTGCCCTTTTATGCCCTATTTAATTTCTTTGCACAAAATTTCATATGAATCGGTCAAGCCGTATGGCCGAAAAGAGGCCACACATTCACAAAATTCCATAGTAAAAATCTAGACACCCGAAATTGCCAGCCAAAAAAAGTATTCGTTGTTCTTCATGTCTTATTGACTGTCTGTGTACAAAATTTCAGTTAAAAGGGTCAACCCGTTTGACCGAGAGTAGGCCACACATTTGCAAAACTGGGCACCTAGACTCGACAGTCGGAAAAAAAGTATCCTATATCTTATTCTACCCTATGAACTGTCTATATACAACATTTCAGGCAAATCGGTCAAGCCGTTTATTCGAGAATAGGTTTTATATTACAAAATTCAATTGAAAATATTTGGACCTCCTGACTCGACAGCCAGAAAAAAAGTATCCTATATCCTATTCTACTCTATGAACTGTCTGTATACAACATTTCAGACAAATCGGTCAAGCCGTTTATTCGAGAAGAGGTTTTATAATTACAAAATTCAATTTAAAATATCCGGACCCCCTGACTCGACAGCCAAAAAAAAAGTATCCTATGTCCTATTCTGCCCTATGACATGTATTCATACAAAATTTCAGGCTAATCGGTCAAGCCATTTATTCGAGAAGAAGTCTCATATTTACAAAATTCAATTAAAAATATCTGGACCCCCTGACTCGATAGCCAAAAAAAAAGTATCCTATATCCTATTCTGCCCTATGTACTATCTTTGTACAAAATTTAAGCCAAATCCGTCAAGCCGTTTGACCGTGAAGAAGTCCCAAACAAACAAACAAACAAACAAATAAACAAACTGACTTTCGCATTTATAATATTGGTGTTGAGGTGTTGATTGGTGTTGATTGGTGTTGATTATGGTTTATTTGATATTTTGATTAGGTTATTATTTTTAAGTTAAATATCTGTAGATACTATAAACACCTTAATGTACAAGGCAAATCAAATTTAATGGTTCGTTAATTTTATCTACTGTGGTAATTATTCTGTGGCTACTCAGAGGTGTTAAAATTCCTTATCTATGAAATGTTCAATGAGATTCAATGAAGCTATAAATTTTATGTATAAAACTTTTAGGCATTTAATAGCCAGAGTCTTAGATAATTCACATTATCTAAGGGCAGAGCACAAAATTTACTAATATAATGTATCTGTGTGTGTGTGTGTGCGCGCTTTTTTGTTTATCTTTTTTATATCTTATAGGCTGTCATTTGACCACTATCTCACCTGGTGGTAAGCAATGATGAGCTTGAAGATAGTCAACGCGCTATAAAAAGAAAATAGCGTCTGACTCTCAAGGGCTGTCTGTTGCCGTGAGGTTGTGGTGGCAAAATTTTCTTTGATGGTTGTAAGCTTCTTTTTGGTAGCAAGTCAAGCGAAATATCGATACATGAAAAGTGTGTGCTTTAGATTGGTTTAGTGAAAGGTATTTTAAACAGGCAGTATAGTACCCAAATGGTATATTATATCTGGCAGAGTTAGTTAGTTATACCAGCGTCCCAATGCCTACGCATTGACTTTATAATGGAGCTGGGATGGTTTAGTTGAAGGCAACACAGCCCGAGTCAATAGGCTATATATACAGCCACAAACAATATATATATATATGTTTATATATCATATAGGCTAGCGTTTGACCACTATCTCACCTGTTGGCAAGTGATGATGCGGTCGAGGATGGTAGCACGTTAGGCCTAGACTGGAAACTGGCTCCCAAGGATAGCTGCCCGAAGACATTAGATGTTTGGCGACATTAAAAGATACACCGTTAAAAAATCCCAATCCCGGTCTAATGGTAGGACACTGTGTAGTGTCTACCTGGCCAGCTACCATCCTCAAGTTGTAACATCTGTCGCCGAGCGTGCTACCATCCTAGACTGTATCGTCATTTGTCAACAGGTGGGATAGCGGTCAAACGTCTATTACGATTTAAAAAGTGATTGTAGTGATAATGATTTCCCAATAAATTAGTACTTGACGGTAAGTATAATTAAGTGTACTATAGCACCTGATGTTAAGTGACGGTAACTTTTTGTCTGTAAATGGAAGAGCAATGAATCGAGGCGAAGGACAACAGATTTTTGACCAGTCCTCATATCGCAACTATCCTAACTCGTCTTTCAATCTGGCTACGACCAAACATCATGGCAGAACTTGGAAAACCGATTGGCGACAGCCAATCGTTTGTACCACCTTGTGTATAGGTACCACCTTATTCCCTGTTTCGCCAAATCCTAAGAGAAATTCCAAGCACTTTAAGGATTCAATTTATTCGACCAAATCGTTTAAACCTTGAACAAAACATCATTATAAACAAACTAAAAAGAGCAATATCGTGGAAAGTTGTGCAATATCTTATCCCCTCCCCTGCCCCCTTCTTTCGGTTATCTTTATCTCAGATCAGGGATTGCTCAACTTCGACAGTAAAGGGAATCCGATTAGCATTTTATTTATTTTGAAGCCGTCTATCCATAACACGGGGTCAGCGTTACGAGGGCGGAGGAGCTAATGACAAGTTCGATTACGAACCGTGCCGGCCAAACTGTCAACCAAGTATGACCTGTAATAGTTATGAAGGGTAGAGAAAGGCGAACAATCTCTATACATGATGATTAAGTTTAAAAACTAAAAAACCTACTATATAGGTACACATACCGCGCGAGTCAGTTTCAGTAGCGAGATGTTTATGTCAATGAATCGTATAATGGGACCACCGTGAAGATGCATATGTACTCTATCTATAAAAAAATAATGTTTCACAATTGACGGAGTAATTGCGTCAACAAACATACAAAAAACATACAAACGAATTGAGAACCTCCTTTTTGGAAGGCGATTAAAAAGTGTCCGTCAAAGTAAATGATTCCGTTGCTGCTGTAGCCAAAACGAGCCAGAAGATGTTGTTGTTATATGTTGTCAATGACAATGTCATCCCTACGTCTACTAAGTTATTAACATAACCAATGTCGACACTGGTGCCATTCCGGTAGTTTATTTAGTACATTTTTCTGCACTATTTTTCAGTTTGACCGTCTCAGAAGATTGTTCTCCATGCTTTTACTCTCTGTAGCAATAGTGAGGTGTGACCACGGACTATTTCAATGAATGCCGTATGTAGAATCGTAATAATGCGTAACCATAAAATGCGAAACCTTAGTAATGATTTAATTCAATAACCGAAGAACCGACTTCAATGGCTGCAGCTGCCATATCTGAAGATCGAGAGTGAAACTTGTTAGCATTCACAAGGTTCCCGAAAATACGCTTTGAGTTTTGGCAGAAACGTTAAAAGGTGTCTATGCTCTCCTTATATACTCGTACCTATAATGTTCTAAAATATGTGTTCTTACACGAGCTCTAATCTATGATAAATGTGCATTATATGTATATTAATCATTTTAATGTTAGTGAGTGTAAGAAAACAAAGGCACATTGTTGAAAAACATACCATTTTCTGTTTACACCAAAACTGCACTAAAAGCTTTCAATAAAGTCCATACCTTTACTGAAGATATGATTTGAAGTGGGCAATGGACTTAAGCTTGACTTGAATGTAATTTTGACTAGACTATACGACATGTAAAAATATATCTACAATAATTTAAGATCGTTAACAAAACGAAAAAAATCGACTTCAAATGCCGCGCTAGTCAATTTCAGTAGTAATTTTGAGGTGCTTATCTCCATATATCTGGAGACACTTTTCAGATCTGGGTGAAATTACTACTGGACCACCTCGGAAATATACCCTAACAATTAAAAAATAATTATTTGAATCGGTTCACAATTTACGAAGTAATCGCGTAACATACATACAAAAAAATACAGACGAATTGAGAACCTCCTCCTTTGACGAGAAAATAAATACTTTTTTTATTTATTAGTTGATATTTGGAAGTTGGTTGTAAACGTTTTTTCTACTACTTTGACACTACCCAAATACCGTAATCATTATAGAGCCAAACAAAACCAAAAAAAAAAAATTGGCTTTGCTTGTCAGCAGAGCAAAAAATATTTTTATCAGTGAACGACAAATTCAGTAGATACTAAACTAAATGGAGTTTTATATTCGTATCAGAGCGCGCGGGTGACTTATCTCAACAAGTTCATAACGAAAATTCACAAATTCAGCCCCTGTAATGTAATCGACGAGTTACTGAAAACTCAGCTGAATAAATAATGCCTATTTAATTGTAAACTAGGCTTTTTCTGTGACTTAAATATGTAAATGCGTATAAATTGTATTTGACCGACTTAATAAAGACCTGCACCCGTCAGCGCGCACAGCGACATAATTTTTGATACACCATGAAATTAGTCGGGAAAGCTTGGCACATACCTACATTATCACTCAATTGCCTCGCTCGGGATAAACTCACAAACCTCAAAGTATGTGTAGTCGGTCCTTTTTGAATGTTTAAAGCGATATTATTTACTTCTATCGACCGCATTACAACTAAACAGGCTCAAGAGGCAAAGATATATAGTTTTTCAATATAGATTATTCATTATTATATGGTAATAATTGTCATCTCAGTAAATTCCTAGCCATATTTACAAAACTCGTAATATTATTAGAAACAAACCATAAAGTAGCTAAAAATAGTCCGTAATAGTGACGAAGCGAAAGAAATCACGAAAATGCTATCCGCCCCTAGACATAGACAAAAATATTGTCATCCCTTGGGATATCAGAATAAGGAAACAATACATTTAACGATTTTGGCAAAACTTTTATTTATGTGCACGCCGGCTTTCATTTTTTTTCATTTTTTTTTTTCATTTTTTAAATAAAAGATTACTCGTAATGTGGGTTGCACATTACTAGTATTCTTGTTAACCCCTCCAACTAAGCTAAATATGCTTGTGTCTGCAGTGGATTCACGTCAATAGTGCAATGGGTGGGGTGGGGATCGAACTCACGACCTCTCGATCGCCAGTCCGACACCCTATCCATTGGGCTATTGCCGCCTTTCGAAAGGACGATGCGGTTTTGTCGAAGTGAAAGAAGGTAGTGAAACGAGCCATTGTATAACTTTATTGCCCACATTGCCATTTTTATTTAGACAATATTAAGCAGCTGACAGACGGACTATCAGTTCCATTCGGATCATGATATGTACTGTGATCGGTATGCGTTTCTTTATGTTGTGTTTCAGTATTTCAATTTTTTTTATATACAATATGTCTGAAGAACTGAAACACACAGTTACGTGTATGGTTGGCTACCCTACTTTACTTTAATAATGTTTTAATAGACTGACGTAAACGATTGGATGACAGCTGAATGGTTCATTACTTTTGTTTTTTTTTTAATTCAATGTTACTTGATAATTGATTATGATTTATTTTATTATTTATGATTTTGACGTGTATAATATGTGCGCATATTAATACTGCCTACTTACTGAATAAATGCTATGATCCTTGATTCTTGACACAGATCGATTCCAGAGCCCCGAAGCAAGAGCTTGACTTCTAAGCGAGAGCTCGACTTGTAAGCGAGAGCTTGACTTGTAAGCGAGAGCTGGACTTGTAATCGAGAGTTAGACTTGTAAGCGAGAGCTTGACTTGTAAGCGAGAGCTAGACTTGTAAGCAAGAGCTTGATTTGCAAGCGAGCTGTCGCCTGTTCACGGTTCACTAGCATGGGAGTACATCCACAGGTTGTTGGAGCATAATTTATCGATGTTTCGCCTGATTTGCTAAACAGTAGCTTACCAAGGAGAAAATCTACTGCCATAACCTTACGGTGTTCTGGCAGCACACAGTTGAGAGCACACCCTTGAGAGTTAGTTATTCTAGAGCAAACGTATTTACCATCTTCAACCACATCATCGCTTACCACCAGGCGAGGTAGCGGTCAAATCTAGCCTAAAAAACTAGCCTAAGATGACAAAAAATGAACACATAAACAGCCCCCAAGGCAAAATACAAAGTAAGTTCGCGTTCAGGCCAAACGCAGCTTCAAAATCTCTAGTTTTCATGTTCAAAATGTATTCTAATGACATTGACAATGTGACATTTGCTATGTAATAAGAAATTTCTTTCCAATACCTACATTTTGAAGTTGCTTTTAGCGTAAACGGCATGTAAAACTCTAACACAAATAATAGATATTTGTCTATAAGTGTACAGAGAAGAAAACAGGAAAGTATAGTAAATACATCCTTCCCGGTTCCTGTTTTTACTATAACAATAACAGTCCCAAAACTTTAACAATAAATTGTGTCTCCATGTTTCCACGTCCACAGGTGTGAGGGTTCCATTGGAGCTATTGTGACAATACAAAGGTTATCATTAATCATGCGCCCATTGATAACAGATGCGGTTCTGCTGAGAGGAAAACGTGCTTTTGATAGTGCTCTCAAAATGTATTGGGGTATGGTAAAGCGGATTGATTGATTCGTATGTTTTTACAAGCTTTTATTTAACTTGCAATGTATGTATGTATGTATGTCACTATGTATGTTCGGGTGGAATCTTGGAAGCTAAATTAGACCCACTTCCCGATGTCCGAATGGATTCAAATTTGGTGTACTTATGTATCTTCGGTGGCAATACAATGATATTATGGTACCATGGAGCTGGTCTGATGATGGAGACGGAAGGTGGCTACGGCATCTCTGCGATAAAACAACATAACCCCAGCCAGTTTGGGCTTGATTGATTCGTCTTGAGGAGCAGTTTACACCTAGATGATATTCAGGGTCTGACGATGAAGCTGGAAGGTGGTTGTTAACACAGCTGTCAGTGTCACCTGCCATTCTTACTTACATCAAAGTTAGTTCCTAAAATGACCGCAGGTGACACAATCCAATATAAAGGCTGACGCACCGGGGCTCAGCTTCTTTCTCTCGTTCTCATTTAATATTATTGCCTTCACAGATCGATATCAATATAACAATAATCAACATAATTCTCGTATCTTTTATTCCTAAAAATACAGTGGTCACGGCATCTCTGTGATAAATTAACGTATCTCCACCAAAATTTAGGCTACATTGATTCGTCTTGAGCAGCACTTTACACTTAAACAATATCCAGGATCTGATGATAAAGCTGAAAGGTGGCCATGGCATTTCTGTGATAAAACAACATAACCCCACCGACCGAGTTTGGGCTTGATTGATTTGCTTTGAAGAGCACTTTACCCATAATCACATCATTATATCTGTAGAATATTTGAATCATCATGCTTACTCTAAAATACTCAGGTAGTAAGTTATCTTACCTACCAAAAAGTTAAAAATCAATTATAAGTAAAAAATGTTTTTTAAACCAAGCTTTTATCTGGGACAAGGAACTAAAATGTTAAAAATAAATTCTAGTAAGTATTTTGCGGGTAGATACTTACCTATATATTCTTAAAAGCTTGAGATACAGAAGTATTGTAAGTACCTAACCTGTAAATCGGGTAGTGCCTCAAGCTTTTATGAATATAGGTAAGTATCTACCCGCAAAATACTTACTTGAATTTATTTTTAACATTTTAGTTCCTTGTCCCTGATAAAAGCTTGGTTTAAAAATCATTTTAACTTTAAATTTTTTTAAAGTGTGATTATACGGCGCTGGATATTTCTCAATAATCGTACTAATATTATACATGGCCAGTATTTGTGGCGTTACGCGATTTCATAAAAACATACGCGATTTCTATCCCATTGACTATGGCGTCGGCCTGGCCATCGAAAGGTCATGAGTTCGATCCCCACGCATTGCACTATTAAAATAAATCCACTTGAGACACAAGCATATTACTAGTGGTAGTAATGTGCATCCTACATTGCTAGTAAGATTTTTTTTTAATCTATATCTCTACAGATAGGTACAACTTTTCAGCATTAGCTGGAAAACTAACTCATCTGACACGACTGTATATATCGAACTAAAGGTTTCTGCCCATCGATTTTACTACTTTCCACAGTCATCCCACCGTAAAACTCGAGTACACACGAGTGTACATCGATAACATCTGTACAACAGATAAAAAGTAAAGTGCATTGCACAGCAACCACATATCTTCTTGTTATATGTACAACCATAGGTTACTCTGTGAAATTGCATAAGATTTATGAGAAATCGGTGAACCGTTTCTGCAAATTCAAAGTTACAGTTACTCTGGTTAGATATTTTTTTCGTAGGCTCTGGTGCAAGTGTTACTGTGACTATAAATAGATAGACAGAGATAAACACATTTAAAAATAAAAATCGGCCTAGCTATTATATTTATATGTATAACTAATACCATTTACAAAAAAAAATATGATTACACAAAGTATTGAAAACGTATTGAAGATGAAACACATTACTTCTTGATTAGCCATAGAGAAAAATATACTTACGTCTTTGTTGATAGCATAATAATTTTAATATGAACGCCATCTAATAGGTTTTATTATAACTAAAACATCTATGGTCTAGCATTATTCTGCAGAATATGAGTCATCATAATTTAGAAGCTTTGTTCAAAAGCTTTCGAGTTACAAGGTTGTTTGTTAGTTCCTTATATATTGCAGAGATGGCGTAAAAATCAATTTTATATTTAACCTAATGAACACAAGACATGACTATTTTTTGAAGAAAAAAAAATCCATTTTCAAAACAGCGTTTAGCTTACTGTATTGTAATTTCATCTTTATGCCATCTAATGCAAACCAAGATGCTATATTTTTCTTATCCAAGCGATTTTCACAACAAAATCATTGAAACAAAACAAAAAACAACAAACCTTAAAAAAACAAACAAAAGTTAGTTAATTTAAATAGAAAACGTGATTAAATATTGTATGCCCTCTAATTGTCCTTCCAGTTGTGAAAAGGGCAAAATATTTCCAAGCACGTTTCCTTTCTCCCCTTCTACGCCCACGGGGCCCCTACGCACATGCTGGGGGTTGAAAATAGAGATGCGTTGAACATTTGACCGGGCAGACGGACGGACAGCCGGAAAAAAGGTTAAAAGTACCTATATTATCATAATCATGCATATGATTCAGTAATGCCTTGCATGGTAGTAGAGCATCTTTTGCCCTCCATGGTGAGTAAACCATTTTATAGTGTTCGCCTGTTTTGCTACCATCTTCAATTTGAAACATCTGTCGCCAAATACTAGTATGTTCCAACAGCTGTCCTTGTTTATTTTTTTATATGTATTATAGGCTAGGGTTTGACCACTTTCTCGCCCTGTGGTAAGCGATGGCTTGATCCACATCGTCACTCATAAATATTTGAGACAGTGTTCAAGCGATACCTTGTAATTATTAAGAAAAATTGAATTATTATTATTTTTAGCAAACAGACTTATTACTTACTTGACCACTATCTTTTCGACTCGCTTTCTTAACCGTTGTTATGCCTTGTAACGTATCGGGTACGCGCTATAATCACATAACGCCGCCACATGAAGCTCGAAGCGAATTCAGCAGAAGCGCGCGACGGACACTTTTGAAGGCAGGAAGGAGAGGACAAAAGAGATAGCGCCTCTTAGTCACGCATAGAGGCACTTATATACAGGTGGTAGGAAAAATATAATATATCGATGTTCCACCTGGCTTAATACCAAAAAGTAACTTATCACCACCAAGGAGAAAATCTGCCGCCATAATCTTACGGTCTTCCGGCAGCACACAGCCCTTGAATGTCGGAGTATTCTAAGCCTAGCTTCTTATGTTCTTCGATCAAATTAATTAAGTTATTTTATGATTTCAGTTCAACTTAGGTACACGACGCTTGCTTGATGGTAACAGTTAAAACTATCTACTTAGAACAATTTTCTCGACCTAGGTTTTGAGCGAGTTCTTCGCTGAAAAGTGAACATCACTGTCTCACCACTCACGCACTTTACTCTCAAAATAAGGTCAAAGCTTGAATCTAAAAGGCTTGAAACAACACGACGCCTGGACTTCACGCAACTCTGTCTTCAGGATTAATCTTGAATGGAATCAAAGTTCCGTAAAACTCAACTAATTAAGTTTAGTTCATAATTTATTTATTCCGTATGCATATCGTCAAAACAGACAAGACCTGTCTATTAACTATGATTACTTAGGGCTAGTCTCACCGGTTTCCGATAGCACTAATAAAAACTTATCTGACAGAATTTTGATAACTTTTTATGCCGTCACCTGTCAGATCTGTTGTAAAACTATATCAGGAACCAGTGAAATTGGGCCTTAATATTTAATTAAGCTTAGTTAATAAACAGAGGCAGCATCATGGACCTATATAATAGTACCGGCCTATTTTCTACTAAACAGCCGGACACTACTAATATCTCTAATGGAAAGTTCCAGCAAAGCGTCGTCCATTTTAAAATGGCAAAGTTCACATCCCACGTCCGGTGGTAAGGCGCATGCGTGCCCGCTAGGGTTGCTGCGTAGATAGCCTACAGCGCATGCGTCGACATATCGATCCTTACCGCTACCGACAACGGCTCACTTACTCCGTGAATCCATTGGTGAGTACACAAAATTCCGCGATCGCGCTTGTAATTATTTCAAACCAAATTCCATTAAGTATTCACCTCGTTTGTGACGCTATAGTACACATAGCTTGATGTACTTAGCCGTAGCCCTCATTATAATAGTAGCCAGTCTCGTGAAACTCCATGTAAGTTATTTTTTTTATTACCTAATTAACTGTAAGATTTAATGGTTTTTCATATTTTTCTTTTGTTTTCCTTTTCCTACTTCTCTCTTTTTCGTTATTCATCTTGGGCTATTTAATGGATTTTGTAATTTGTGATGTGTACAGTCAGCTGTAAAAGTTACTTATGAATTGTGTTTTGTGCATCATAATTATCTATAATAATATTATATTATAAGGGTTCTTCTTTTTATCTTTTAAGGTACGAAAACCTAAAAAGGAAAACAATCGATGGGTAGCTTTTGCAGCTGATTATTTTTTTATTGATATATTTATCTCTAAAGGTTTTTTCCAAAGCGATTATTGGTTACATTGTTACTCTTTTAAAAACAGTGAAACCCCGCTATAATACCAAATAAATGTGTTTTTCGGACAAAACAAACCCATATCGAACTGGAAAATTACAAAAAACTTATTCCTAAATACTTACTATCATAAAAAAGCTAAATAACAAATCAACTAACACCTTATAAAAATGTACATCTCATAAACTGCGACGAATAATTCAATTGCAAAGAACAAAACTTTTCAAACACCAGGCACTACTAATAAAGATTTGACGGTCACGGTCACGTGAATCTGGACGCAACAGGTCCTGCTTCCCCTTTGTTGTGATGAGTTTACCTAAATCGTCTCAAAACAAAAACAAACCATTTGGTAACTAAACAAAACTGAGCACATGTACACATATTCATGCAGCATACTGTACTAATGATATGTCGATTATTTTTATACGGTATTTTTGGAATGTAATTAATCAAATTAAACAGTTGTTATTTCATTACAAAGAGTTTTCAATTTAATTAAAAATAAACTTGCGTAAACTTAAATTAAATTATATTAATTATTTTTTTTTTGTAATAAAATAAATTTTGCAATAATTTAGTTTTGTTAATATTTACGGAATTTAGTTATTAATATTAAACAGTTGGTATTTCATTACAAGGACTTTTCAATTTACTTTAAATGAATAAAACATCAACTTGAGTAAACTTAAATTGAGTGATATTCGTTTTTTTAATAAAATAATGATTATAATAATTTAGTTTAAATACTATTCATATTTTGTATAACTTTTATTTTTGATTGATTACATTGCATTTCTTATCGTAAAAAGGTACCTGTTACCACAAACAATAACTTCTAGGTATTCTTAAGTAATTACTTAATTATCAATGTTTTTTTAAGACAAAGAAGCATTTGTCCGCGATCGCAACTGATATTAATGATGATACGGTTTTAGACGAATAATGAAATCTGAAAGACATCGAAAGCCTTAAAATATTTAGTTTAATATTTCAAGTTATCAAATATTGTCATAATACTTGAAAGTTTTTTTTATTCAAATGGAGCTTTTTCACCCATTCGAATATGCCGCTCCGCAAAGTCAAATGTGTATATTATATTTAAAATCTCAAATTAAATCTATAGAACTAAACGTCCTTACACATCGTCACCCGATAATAGCAATATCACCCTGTATAATTCGCTATAAAACTTTACAATAATACGATTTCAAATTCCGCGTGACTCATTTTCAGTAGTGAGTTTGACCATTCAAATCCCATTTTAGGCCTAGTGTGCTACCATCCTCGACTACATCATCACTTACCAACAGGGGAGAAATTGGTCAAACGCTTAAACAATAAAAAAAAAAAAATTATAAAAATTTAATAATAACCCACCCTATAGTAATAATTTTTATTTTGTGAGTACCTACTCACAAAATAAAAATTATTGGCTATTGTAGGAGGTATTGGGATATCAATTTTACTGTGTATGCCACACAAAAAACAAAACAAATTGACAGCCATCCTCCTTTTTCGAGGTCAGTAAAAAAAACAATGAATACATTTTTTTTCGCTATTGTATCAACTTTTTTATCGACAACGAATTTTTCGGGTATAATTCCTAATTTAAATCAAATTTAAAATTCTTTGTTCTTGCAACATAGCTTACCTACAAATCTAGGAATTTAAATCGGGCTGGACAAGTGGGTTGGTCTATTATTGATCGAGAAACTAGACCTGCGCTGTAGACTTCCTAGCTCTATCGATTAAATCTAGATTCCCGGGCGACCTATAGGAAGCTGGGCGGAAATATATCTCCCTGTAAGTCCCCTTTCCCTCCGCGAGACCCCGCGGGTGCCTGGATTTCACCCCCTTTTCAGTAACGTTCACCCCCGTTCAGCCTTCTGTGCACCCCTATATCATCCCTATCCGGAGCTGCATCCTACGCGCATCGCCAATTGCTTTCCAGTCACGGTGCAGTTCAGTTGTGATTTATTATTGTTAAATTTTGAAATAATTAATTTATATTTAAATTTAACTACAATAAAATTATTCCTGGTGATTATGATAAATTATCCAGTGCTTTTGTGATTTAAGACTTCATACAGGTAATCATTTAAGAAATTTAATTTTCGGGACTACGCCCTTTTTCACGCCCATTTTCTATTACAATTAAAACTTTTACTAATGTTTAACATTTCATTATTTCTAACTACACTTATCTTATTTTTTATGATTTATATTGCCATTACGTAACAAAGGATAGCGGCCGCCATCTTGTTTTGTAATTGGTCCGCCATTTTGTGAATTTACTCTAACCTCTTTATGGTAATCATATTACAAATTAAAATAAAAGTAGAAGTCCTTCTTCTCTCCGAAAAAGATCAAATTAAGTTTTTTTTTGTCGACGTAAACCCATCTAATAATCTGTATGGCGCCATTTACCCGCCGGTTCGCCATCTTACTTAGTTGAATATTCACGTATGCGCAATATGTGCCAGACACGCCATTCTGTGTTCAAAGATAAATCATAATATTATGGCAGTAATTTTGTGATGTTTTGATTTTAGAAAGCTTTTTTATTTTATTTATTTTTTTAGTTTCATTATGGGTCCACACAATTAGTGTATTTACGGTATTATAATTATTCAAGTGTTAAAGATGGGTCAAAATCACATTTCAGGTCAAGTTGAAGTCATAGTCTAGTCCAAGTCGTATCCTCGGTGAAAATGTGGATTTTATTGAAAATTTTTAGTGGGATTTTGGTGAGAACCCAAATAGCATGTTTTTCAACATTGTGCTGTTTCCTTACGCTCACACACATTCACCGGCACTTAATGGTTAATAATCCACATTTATTACACAATAATTCGCGGAAGTGCACAAGTTTGGGAAAAAATACAATAAGAGCACACACACTTTTTAACGTTCCCGCCAAAACCCCTTAGGAAGCTTATGTACTTAGCATATTTTACCTAACCTGTTGAATCCGGCATTAATAAAATCTCTGTTTTCCTACATACTTATCTACATTATTATAAATTAAAACTATGCAGTTGTTTTATAAGTAGCCTGAGCCAAAGTAACTTTTATTGCTTATTAATGCTCGGAGTAGAGTAAAAAGACGCTGTGAGGCCATACAGTGCCGTGCTATGCCAAGCAGTGCCACGCAATACCATGCAATAACATACAGAGCCACAAAATGCCATGCAGTGCTACGTAGTACCCTTCAGTGCCATGCACTGTCATTAAGTGGCATGCAATGCTATGTAGTGCCATGCTGCGTCATAATGTGCCATGCAGTTACATGCAGTGAAGTCCAGCCATTCTGTAAAATACAGTGCCGTGCAATGTCATGAAATTGCAATACTATACCTCTGTATGCCATACAATGCAACCTGGTGCCATCCCTGTAAATCATATAATGCCGCGCAATTACATGCCGTGCCATGCAGTGTCTTGCAGTGCTATGATGTGTCATGTAGTGTTACGCAGAGCCATTCAGTACCTTTGAGAGACATGCAGTACCATGCAAGGCCATGCAGTACATGCAAGGCCATGCAGTACATGCAGTGCCATGCGGTGCTATGCAGTGGCCTGCAGTGCCATGCAGTGCCGTGCAGTGCCATGCAGTGCCATGCAGTGCCGTGCAGTACCACGCACTGCCATGCAGTACCAAGCAGTACCACGCAGTACCACTCAGTACCACGCAGTACCACGCAGTACCACGCAGTACCACGCAGTACCACGCAGTACCACGCAGTACCACGCAGTACCACGCAGTACCACGCAGTACCACGCAGTACCGCGCAGCACCACGCAGTACCACGCAGTACCACGCAGTACCACGCAGTACCACGCAGTACCACGCAGTACCACGCAGTACCACGCAGTACCACACAGTACCACGCAGTACCACGCAGTACCACGCAGTACCACGCAGTACCACGCAGTACCACGCAGTACCACGCAGTACCACGCAGTACTATGCAGTGCCACTAAGTGCCATGCAATACCAGTACTTAGAAAGTAGGATACTTTATACTTTAAATTAGCGGAATATAATATATATAACATTTTGTAAAATAACATCCGTTAATTGACACGTTTTCTACAACTATTTTATGTTACAACCATCATTAGTCCACTGCTGGGCAAAGGTCTATATTTCTACCAGTCATATTTGTCATGGGCCAGCTGAATCAATTTGAAATAAATGTGTCCTAAATCCATGAGATAAAATCAAGCCCCCTATGCTCGCTGTATAGTTGGTAAAGATATAATCATTGGCTTTATTTACAAATGAGATAGTTATCAGGATTGCACGATAGTTGACATGTGGGCTCGCACCTACGTAAGCAAATGTAGTAGAAGGATATTTTCAACCGACTTTCAAAAAGGAGGAGGTTCTCAATTCGTCTGTAAGTTTTTTTGCATGTATGTTACGCGATAACTCCGTCAATTGTAAACCGATTCGAATGTTTTTTTTGTAGGGTATATTTTCAAGCTGGTCCTGCGATCTGATAAGCATCCAGAGGTATTCAGAGGTATAGAGATAAACACCTCAAACTTAGTACTGAAAATGACTAACGCGGCATTTGAAGTCGGTTTTTCTTTTTTCGTTTTGAGCAACGCAGGAGGCACTTAATTCGCAGAGTCAATGTTACTTCCTTGCTTTTTAAAATTTAATCTATTTTAAATTTTTAACCGACTTCAAAAAAGGGAGGAGTTTTCTCAATTCGACCGTATATATGTTTTCTTTTTCTGTTTGTTCGCGGATAACTTCGTCGTTTATGAACCGATTTTGATTATTATTTTTTTGTTAGAAAGAAGATATCCCAAGTGTAGTACCATGGTAATTTTATCGAGTTCTGATAAGTACCTCCAGAGATATTGAGATAAACATCTCAAAATTGGTACTGAAAATGAATAGCGCGGCATTGAAGTCGGTTCTTTTTAATACGCTTTTATTAGCTTCAGACGTATGTATGTTTGTATGTTAGTATGTAACGGAATCTTTGATCATGATTTTAACCCCCTTCAAAACGTCGGATCAACTCAAAATTTGGCATACTTATTAAGGACCGATGACAATAAATAAATTTAAAAAAAATTAAAAAAAAAATCGACTAAAAAATGAAAAATAAATAATAGTTTAAAAAAACTAAAAAAATACGCTTTTATAGAAAATCCAACTAAAAAATAGAAAATAAATTTGAATTAAAAATAGTGTAAGAAAAAATTATTTTATTGTAAAAAAAAGCGTGGAGTGCTTTTCAAGATATTATCAAAATAACCCTTCTAGTCATATCTGTTCATAAAATATTTGGAACTATTGATACCATGCACCCCACGTTTTTTTTTTACAATAAAATCATTTTTTCTTACACTATTTTTAATTCAAATTTATTAAAAATTATTTTCTATTTTTTAGTTGGATTTTCTATAAAAGCGTATTTTTTTAGTTTTTTTACCACACGACAGGGTGGGGTGAAATTTTTTTTTAAGTTCTTGACTTCGTGCCCTCTAGAGGGCGCCACATTCAATTTGTTGTAACGTCTCATAGCCTATAACCAGCAGAGCCTATAAGTAGTTTAGAAGTTATGAGGGAACAGATGAACATACATACAAACATACTTACATACTTACATAATTACATACTTACATACTTACATACTTACATACTTACATACTTACATACTTACATACTTACATACTTACATACTTACATACTTACATACTTACATACTTACATACTTACATACTTACATACTTACATACTTACATACTTACATACTTACATACTTACATACTTACATACTTACATACTTACATACTTACATACTTACATACTTACATACTTACATACTTACATACTTACATACTTACATACTTACATACTTACATACTTACATACTTACATACTTACATACTTACATACTTACATACTTACATACTTACATACTTACATACTTACATACTTACATACTTACATACTTACATACTTACATACTTACATACTTACATACTTACATACTTACATACTTACATACTTACATACTTACATACTTACATACTTACATACTTACATACTTACATACTTACATACTTACATACTTACATACTTACATACTTACATACTTACATACTTACATACTTACATACTTACATACTTACATACTTACATACTTACATACTTACATACTTACATACTTACATACTTACATACTTACATACTTACATACTTACATACTTACATACTTACATACTTACATACATACTTACATACTTACATACTTACATACTTACATACATACATACTTACATACATACATACATACCCACATACCGGTCAAAAACATAACCCTCCTTTTTGCTTCGCCGTAGTCGGGTAAAAATACATCGGGCTTTTTTATATGGTTATATTACAGTCTGGATCGAACAACTGGATCATTCCAATGCACCTGCAACACAAAGTAAAGCTACGGTAACGCTATCGTGTCGCCCTCGCACTTGAAACTTGTTCTTGTTATGATGATCGATACAGCCTTATAATTTTACTATGAACTATGAATTATATTTTAGGGTTCCGTACCTTCAAAGAAAAAAAAAACTCTTAGGGTCGGCTCACACCGCGACGCGATGCGACGCGACACGGTGCGCACTTTTTAAGACATTATTACAAAAATGAACTTTTTTTATAAGATACACATTTCATTGAGTTAGTTCGGCAGCTTCAGGCAGCGCCGCGCGGCGTTTCGCTGCGCCGCACTGCGCCGCGTGGCACCGCGCGGTTTCTGGCTGCGCCGCGCGGCGTCGCGCTGCAACGCGGTGCAGCGGGAAGAAACAATTGATCCGCGTGATAAATAACTGAACTTTATTAACTACACAATAAGATACAAAATTGCAATGAGATAATTTGGTGGCGTCGCACGTGGCTTTGCTCTGGCTGCGCCGCGCTGCGCCGCGCTACGCCGCGCGACTCCAAATGCATCGTCGCGTCGCGTCTTGTCTCATCGCGTGGCGTCGCGGTGTGAATTGACCCTTATAGGATCACTTTGTTGTCCGTCTATCCGTCTGTCAAAACCCTTTCTCAGGAACGCGTACAAATATCAAGTTGAAATTTATATCTAATACTCGTCTACGGTATCTTCCAGCTAAGAAAAAAACAAAGTAAATTGTAAGTCAACGCGATCAAAAGATATGACCGTTTATGTAGCACATTTTTGCATCGTATCAAAACCTATTGGGTCTCCCCATGATCTAAGATCATGTAATTTGGCAAAAAGTTTTTTTTTTTAATATACTCTAATACACGTTTCTCTTTGAAACATGGGACAAATTGTAACTTCATTTTACATTTATTTCTATGAGCAGCTGAAATTTTCGGTAAATTATCAGATTTTGCATTTTACGTATCGTAGGTACCCTATTTAATATTTGACACCCGTCTTTAAAACCTCCATAATAACAAAAATAATATTTATTTATTTATTATTTTCAATTAATTTTAAAATTATTTTCAATTCATTAATTCCAAAATAATTCACGTACTTATATAATATGGCAATAATTTTTAGCAGCATTTCAGACAGTAAAAAATATTTACTTCATATATGTCAAAGATTATTTGAATAGATTCTAGACAATAATTGATAGTAATGTATTACTTCAAACTCTACCTACTTTTCTTAAATGTTACCTATCTAAATAAAATAGCTGTTCTTTCATACTTATTTAACAAAGTATTGCATAAAACTAAACACTATAAAAACACGGTGTAATCCGTTGGAGAATGACGGTAGTGGTCGTCAAGTAATGTAGTTGCGTGCGCGGGAGGACGCGCCGACAGCAAGCCGCCCACGCGCGGCGCCCGCGCACCTGATAGCCTGCCCGCGGCATAGAGTACACAAATACCTCACAGATACATCAAACAAGACTACTTTTTAAATAATTTAGAAAAAATATTACCGTAATTACAACAAACAATTACCATAATTACAACAAACAATTATCATAATCACAATAAGCCATTATCACAAGAATAACAATTTCATAAATTACAACAAACAATTAATATAATTACAACAAAAAATTATCCTAATTTACATAAAAGCATTCCAATAAGAAACTCAGCTTTGTATTATTATTGTATTTTGTAGTTTAAATGTTTAGGGAATGCGCTGAAAATAAAACAATTGCCACGATTAAAATAAGTAATTATAGCTATTCACCAAGCTACCGCTACAATTATAGGCAGCAAACAATTACCTAAATAAAAACAATTAATAACTAAATTCATTATTTATTTTATTAATAATTTCAACCTATATTTAAAATATTATATCCATCTATTATAATTACAAAAAGCAATTGCGTTAATACAACAGTAATTGGCAGTCACAGTCTACGAATTTATGTTGGCTAATTAAAAATTCCCTGCCTTGCCGTAGTTGCCGTCCGCAGAAGTGCACTATCCCTTACTCGCCAGAAGGCACTGTCGTGGGTGGGTGTAATGTTCAATTTTTTTATTCATTGATTGACATAACTTGTATAATGTATTTGTATTTATAATAAATAATAAATGTTTACCAGTACAAGTAATAAAGAAATAGAATTGATCTTTATTGAATTATCCAGAAAAATATCATCTACTCCATCTAGTCTTTGACTATAGAAAGCTTGAATGAACGTCAGTGAATGGACTATGTGTATAGTCCTGATTGCAGCCTAAGTACTTACACCCAGGCACAGATAGCTAGGGCTGACAAATGTTAATAAATCACTACTAAAGATCGGGAGTAATCCTAGAAAACGATAATACCAAGTCTTGACTTAAATCTTGTACGCAGGCCTCATGACAATCAATTCATTAGGGTGAGTGAGGTCGAACACATTTTATGTAGGTGATTAAATAAGTCGCGTAATTTAACATTGCATTTGGTATCATAAAGTAGTCGGAATGCCTCTCGGCGACGCATGAGTTGACTACTCATAATTTGTAATAAACCAATTTTTAGGGTTCCGTAGCCGAATGGCAAAAAACGGAACCCTTATAGATTCGTCATGTCTGTCTGTCTGTCTGTCTGTCTGTCTGTATGTCTGCCTGTCTGTCTGTCTGTCTGTCTGTCTGTCTGTCCGTCCGTATGTCACAGCCATTTTATTCCGAAACTGTTAGGACTACAGAATTGAAACTTGGTAGGTAGATGTATTCTGTGAACCGCTTTCGATTTTTATACAAAAGTAAAAAAAAAAAGTTTAAGGGGGATAGACCCAAAGTTTAAGGCGGATAGACCCAAATGGAAGAGAATGCTTGTTTCACCGACCCCATTAAGTGGGATAAGGGTAAGAAGATGATGATTACATAAGGGCTCCTTTTGTAATTTTATTAAGAATATTATTCGTCTGTCTGTCAGCTTTTTTAACAGACTTCAAAAAAAGGAGGAGGTTTCTCAATTCGACCGTATATATGTTTTTTTTCGATTATTCTTTTTTTGTTAGAAAGGAGATATCCCAAGTGTGGTACCATGGTAATATTATCGAGGTCTGATGAGTATCTCTAGAGATATGGAGATAAACACCTCAAAATTGGTACTGAAAATTAATAGCGAAGCATTGAAGTTTTTAGTTTTTTAAACGATCTTATTTCGGTATTCCTCTTCCTCTATAGCCGTCCACTTTCATGTCCATTGTCTTTTTAGTCACGTGGCCGTTTCTTCTCCTAATATGTCCATACCAGCTAGCCTATTGCTTCTTAACTTTTCTGTCATTGGTATCACTTGAGCAAGGAGTACCTTTTTTTTAAAGGAGCCCTTATGTAATACGAAACTAAATATGAGTCATCTACATCTCCACATATTTTCGCAATACTAATCTAGTTAGTGTAGCCCTGTCCAGTCTATCCTATATTATCACCTAGGTAATGGCTAAGTCTAGGCTGTCGCAGAGAACCGGTGCTTATCTGCCTCGCACGGCCATCTACATGCGAATGTATTTTGATGAGATATCGGAACTGAAAATAGCCTGAGAGAAAGTGTTATTACGAATACTACTTTAGGACGAAGTGCAGGGAATGGATTGATTTCAATAAAATATACAATCTAGTCCAAACATACATAGATAGATATATAGTTAAACTATATGTTTTCATTAATAGTAGTAGAGTAGGTAGGAGCATATTATATCGATGTTCCGTCTGACTTGCTAGCAAAAAATAGCTAATACCATGGTGAATTGTTAAACACAATCCAAAATTTCTGTTTAACAATTTACAAAAATATAAAGTGTGTGACACTTCAAAGAAACATAATATATAACCATGGTGGTAAACAACTAAAAGCAAGGAGAAAATCTGCCGACATAACCTTACGGCAGCACACAGGCCTTCAAAGATTAAAGTATTCTAGGCCTAGCGTGTCCACCATCATTGACCACATCATCGCTTACCACCAAGCGAGATAGTAGTCAAACGCTAGTCTGTTAAATATAAAAATAAAATAAATAATTATGTTAATAGTATAACCGTTGTCTTATAACATCTGTAACGCTATTGGGTCTATTGATGCATTGCTGACCTTAATAGTGCATAACCTTTATAATAATTTAAGATCGTTTAAAAAACTAAAAGAACCGACTTCGATAGTCAAAATATATTGCGATAGTCAAAGTAGCCAGTAGCTAGCTAGTATCATGTCATCGAGGTAATAAAATGCATCATAATACGAATGTTGATATATTAAAAACCGCTCGACCGATTTCGTTAAAACTTAAATGGGACAACCAGGGAAGGGTTGCCTTTGAAACAAAGAAACAATTTTCGAAATCGGTTCAGGCATCTTCAAATCCGGTTAAAAAGTTCCTTTCCTTAAGCATAATCGCCGTGGAAAGATCTTTTCCTATTTTACAGGTGAGAGGTATAAAATCACGGTTCGTGCGAGACTCCCAAATCCGTAAGATGAGAGCTTATTGACGATGTCGACCAGTAATTATACAGATATTATGTAGAGGAATAAGAATTCATATTTCGAGATTAATATTCGAATTTGCAATAGCACACGTTTTTGTCTGTATAAAAAATAGTTTAAAGTATTTTCCACTTAAAGTATTTTAATGTAACCATTATATAGTCGCTAGACTCACCCCGATTTCGCACGGGTAGAGCATTATATGCCTACATTTTTTAGCATCAGCTTGTTGCGTCGAGTGTGAATTACCATCTTCAGCAATCATCGTCATATTTCAACCTAAACCATTTTACACAAAAACTTAACGAATTATACATTTAAACCTTCCTCGTGAATTCCTCTCCTCATGAAGTCTATTGGTGGAAAACGCAAAAAAATCCGTTTAGTAGTTTTTGAGTTTATTGCGAACAGACATACAGACAGACGCGGCGGGGGACTTTGTTTTACTAGATTCACTAAATAATATTACTAATCTATGGTGTAGTTGCTATCTGAACCCATCCAATACCGTATCCTTTTTTATATTGCGTCACATATTTAATAAGATAACAATTAAATTCGTTACTATTAAATCACGAGATCAAAGAGAGCCGCCAGTCAAAACATTTAGATGGCATCTTAATCCTCGCACCCACACTAATCCACACAATACATAAGGTTGCAATTTGGTGACAGAAGTCAAAGTTAGCGGATTTCATTTCGTAATAATATATATATTTTTTTAATGTTATGGTTGGCAACCAAGCAGACAGCCCGCCTGATCGTAAGCGGTTACCGTCGCCGGTATAGCCGGCCGCATAGATTAAACGAAACGGGGTTTTAGAGGGCTTTATTGCGCATCTTTTGGATATCAATATTAAACTTATTTATCCGGAATTGCACTAAAAAAAAACATTTTTATTTATAAGAATATAATGTATATAATGAAATATAATGAAATATAATGTAGGTCATGACAATGATATGCCAAGATATTAGAGCCAAAAAAGTTCCTTGTACATTCTTTGCCTTTAGGCAAACAAATATCATACTACTACTACTACTACATATAAAATACATCGGAAAAAATATAAATGAATACAATAAAATAATTACTATAATTTTAGTTACTCAACTACTTATTTATCATTTTGGTAATAAACCATTAAAGTCTTACAGCTATGAACTTTAATCGTTAACGTGTACGCATTAGTTGAGTTTGTTTTTAGACGATGAAAGGCATCCCTTCCTCTTTTCTTCTTCTACTGTGCTTCTCTGAATTAGTCCGTTGGTATTTACCACAGAGAAAGTATATATATGTAGAGAGAACATTAGCGTATGCGAATAAAATAGCTATAGAGATATAACCCGAATAATGCGATGAACACGTGATACATTTGCCAGCTATAAGATAAAATGAACAACGTAATTTGGTCGGGTTATACATGACAGCGGGTGAGAGCCAATGGGTGCACTAAAACATGTATCCAAACATTGCTGGATACAGTTTAATCGCATACGCAGGTAAAGGATAAAATAATGTTGTTCATCTCGCTCTCTCATACTAGTGATTGTATAGTTTTATCCTTCTTATATTATTATTATTATTTAAATGCCACATCCGCTTAATATTTAATCTATGGTATTTACCCTGTATATAAATAAAAATGTGATTATGAAATTCATACAACATTGTGAAATAAAGGAAAATACTAATTACCTAATAAGTTCAACTCATATACTATAAATCTAAAAAAAAGATCTAAAGTCTATAAAAAAGTTCAACTAAAACTTTTCAAGTAATTTACTACAAGACTGCAATGAACCCAAAAATTTATATTTATTAAAAAAAAAAACATGCAAGTATGTTTTTTTTTTAAGAAAACACGATATTATCCTTCTCTAAAGCATAGTAAATATTGGTACAAATATAACCACGATCGCTTAGCACGGTTAACAAAAATGCGGCCTTAGAGTCATACATAAAACACTAATTTAAAAAACACCAGACAACAATGTTATGTCATGTAACACTTGATTGATACAAATTGTATCATTTTGAAGATCGCAAACTTTTTTTTTGTCTTCACTTATAAGTACCGTGACGTGACTAATATAATTCTTTGATGAATTTTTGATTGACGGTATATGTGGGTTTTAACTTTAATTGAGTAGCCTTAAATTGGATAGAATGCTTTTAGAATAGCTGTAGGTGTGAAGATGTACTTTTTTGTCCCAGACTAGCAATTGACCACTATCTCACATGATGCTAAATTACGATGCGGTATATTATGGTAAATATAACTATGCTTGTCAGGCAGGCAGTATAAAATGGTAGTGAGACAAAGATAGCAGATATACTTTTAACCGACTTCACAAAAAAGGAGGAGGTTATCAATGTGTACATAAATTTTTCGATTGTAAAATCTGGGAATCACTGTTTTGTGTACGTTCAGTATTTTCGAATTTATTTTCACCACTTTTCTTTGTTACAGATACGAAATGGGCCGCCGCGAAGCTCTTTTTTTGGTGATAAGCATCGTCGGAACCATGGGGTTTATCCCCCATGGTTCTATTGGGGACGGAGTTAGTATATCATTTTCTACCTATTTTTTATTAATTATGTCATAGTATAAGTAGACACATCATCATCATCTTTATACCCTTATCTTACTTAAGTGGGGGCCGTCCAATTGCAACAAAATTGACATTCGAAGCTCGAATAATTTAACAGATCGTATACAGTTCTGACATTTTACCTTTGATAGCCACTATTCATAGTTTTTAGATTCTATTAAAAGCATTGTATGGCATTTGTTATTTTCACATTATTTTGCTAGGGTACCATCCCCTTCCATCTCAGAACTACACATAACATCATTCAAAAGTGCATAATTTGAACATTAAAGTGTTCGCACTTTTTTAGGTTCAACATCACATTTGAAGGCTGTTCCGCCCACTGGATATTGACACATCTTTTGTTCTTTTAGGCAATAAGTGATATGACATGTACTGTGATGGATTTGCAATTATTTATGGATTCAGACAAAAATTACACTTACTAAAACACTTGAATATTTACGTGTATTAGTAGAATTCCAATATATTTAATTCCAAGAAGATTATATACCTTACCAATTTTTCCGCTTATGAATAAAATTTTTGATTTCAGGAATTTTGTTTAAAGCTTATTACATTCAAAGATTTCTCTTCGTTATTATATCATGAGTTTTGAGGTACATTTAGATTTACTGAACATTTACACTTCATTGGTTGCTGCCATTTGTAGTACAAGGATATTTTCAAAACACAAATTTGTTACCTTATTTTGATACCCATTAAAGCATCAAACATAAATCTATATAATAGCTCACCAATTTCCAATACCAATTGCAATTTCACAGTACGTTAAAGTTTTGTTCCCTCTATAAAACTTTCTTTCGCTTTATTAATTTCATTCCTCAATAATTAATTATGTACCACTTTGAGGATATTTTGTATCTGCTTTGAATATTTGGTGTAGGTATAAAGCGATAAGATTCTAAAACTGTCGTTGTAGGAGCAGGCCTTTCCAGCATTACTTCACATTTCCGGTATTATTTTACGTTCCCATCCAGCGCCATCCAGAAAGGCGGGTCACAATTTTTTTTAAATTTCTCCTCAACTAGCGTGACATAAATAGATACAATTCATGAAGGAATGCTGCCGAACGTAAACAATAATCTTTTTCGCTCTATTAACACTAGGTTCAGTGCATTTATTTTTTATACCTTTCGACACTTCA
Source organism: Cabera pusaria (assembly GCA_954871355.1). Lineage (NCBI taxonomy): Eukaryota > Metazoa > Arthropoda > Insecta > Lepidoptera > Geometridae > Cabera > Cabera pusaria. Next base: position 22,227,584 of record OX940893.1, read on the forward strand.
CTTAAGTGTTCAAGTCCAAGAATAGTAGGGTAACAATGTATCAGTATAAATATCGATATTGATAAAGTCAACAGCATCTAACTTCTCTAATAAATCTCCTAAAGCAGGAGCACATCTTAACGGAAGCTTTGCTACGTGAGGTTGTCGAACGTATGGGCAAGGAGTTCAACGACGCAGCGTCGAGCTACCTCGAGTTTCCGTCCAACGAGAGGCACCTCGCGCTGATGTCCCGCGCCTCCAAGGACCTGGAGAACGAAGAGCTCGACTACGGCCCGCTGATGGACGGCAACCCCAGCCCCAGCCTGCGAGACAGAGAGTTCGTGCAGCACAGGTATGCCAGCGTTTTACCTTGATTTCTGTGAAACTGTATTTCTGTGAAACTGTTCACTTTCTGTGAAATTCTGTGAGCTGTAAGTAGATGGTTTGAATTACGAAAGCGCATACTAGTATGGCAAGTGAGGGCGTTTTGAATTCAACTTTGGCACAATAACCAGCCCAACATTTCGTCTGCCATATTTTAGTAAGTGCTGCTACTTGTAAAAGAACTCGTAAACATAAATATGTTCACTTTATATTTTGAACATTATTCATTGTCTCTTCTTCTGTTTCATATCAGATATGCAGTCTCATATAACTTTCCAAACAAACTAGCCTAAATGATAAGTACTGTCATGCCTAGATAGAAGTCTCTAAGAACAGCTTGCCTGGAACATACCAGATGCCTTGGTGGCATGACCATCCCTGAATGAACCTGGATCGTTAAATCGCCTGAAGCGTCATTTACAGGAGTAGAATAACGCAATCTTCTCTCGCAGCTCTTTGTGGAGGCACCAGTACGTGACCGGGGGCGCGGGCGAGGGTGAGCAGAGGCTGCAGCCGTCAGGAGTGGTGCCAAACCGGCAGATGGTGAAGACCGATGCTGTTCTTCCCGCGTACTGCAACCCTCCTAACCCTTGCCCCGTCGGATATTCAGGTAACTTGAAGCAATAGTCTACTGCGTGATCGAACTTGTAAGTTAAGGTCATTGGCTAACTCTTATATCACTATCAACACCAATATAAAAATGCGAATGTCACATTATATATTTGTTTGTTTGTTTGGGACTTCGTCACGGTCAAACGGCTGGACCGATCGATGTAGGTGAATTTTCGCCATAGCCAGTATTATGGATGAGCCTATAGAATACTTTTAAGGATACTTTTGTTTTAACTTTTTTGCCGCAGGACGCAGCGTCCTGCGGGTGTGATCTAGGTGGCGACCAGATAGCGCAGTAGTATTTGTACCGACTGGTTCACACCAAACGCGATCAACAGCGATCAGAAAACGATTGAAAATCAGATCGCGAACACGCACGCGGACCACTAATTTCGTCGTAACGATACTTCGCACCGTGGCTTAATTGGTAAAGCACCGGAACATGTCATTCCGGAGGTTGCGGGTTCAAGTCCCGTCGGTACGATGAAATTTTGGATTGTGTTTAACAATTTACAAAAATATAAAGTGTGAAACACTTCAAAGAAACATAATATTTGATTTACGCAGTGCAACATCTCTCGTCGGATTTGAAAACTGTAATGATTTCTTCCGAATGATTAACTTACGTAATATGTAGTCATAGATGGCGCCACCAATGCATAATTGGGTTAAAAAAATGCAATCCACTAATTTCGTCGTAACGATACTTCGCACCGTGGCTTAATTGGTAAAGCACCGGAACATGTCATTCCGGAGGTTGCGGGTTCAAGTCCCGTCGGTACGATGAAATTTTAGATTGTGTTTAACAATTTACAAAAATATAAAGTGTGAAACACTTCAAAGAAACATAATAAGAGTTAGCTATGATTTTTTTTCTACAATAGTGTTGGATAAGTAACCAAATTTAATAATGATGATATTATTTTAAAAACATATGAACACTTTCAATGAAAGTTATTAAGTGATTTCAGCTGCAAGATTCTGTATATATAACTCGGCCTTTTACTCAAATACATAATCATAAAATACAATTACAATTAGAAAATAAATGTATTGACTGAGAGAAAATTTAACAGCGTCGAAAATTTTTAATTTATTTTTAAAACTTCTTCTCAATGTCAAATTCAAATACTTAATAAGTGCATAATATAAAAATAAATATGAAACAGAATCATAATGCTAAAAATCAACAATATCTGATTATCATACGATTTCTATGGGATTGGATTTATATGTCCTCCATTCTGACGGTATTTTCTTCTTCATACAGAAGACCAAGGCTGCATCAGCGAGTTCGAGAACACCGCTTTCTTCAGCCGGGAGTACCAGCAGGCTCAGCGCTGCATGTGTGATGAGGAGCATATGTTCAGCTGCCCTGCTTCATCATCAGACCAGGACATGCGTTTTCCAGAACACCATAAGAGCCTCGTTGCAAAGAAGTACAAGCCGGATGTAAGTAGTAGTTAAAAACATTTTCAGTTACAGATATTAATAAGCTCCTTGAGTTAAAATGCCATAACCAGCCAAAAAATTGCTATTAAAAATTTAAAACTGACTTAAGACCTCTATGGATGTGGTTTCTTTCAGTATTTGTAACATTTGCGAGTAATTTCATAATCTACTTTACTTAAAATACATAATGTAGATAATACCAAATTATAGAAAGCCATAAAAGTAGTTTACTAGCATCAAGATTCTTCTATGCTTTTGTGAAGTAAGAGAGTAAGAAAATTTAAAGAAAAATTTAATGAATTTAAGAAGCTAGGGAAGAGCAACGACTATCGTCAAATATTCAAGGCTAGAAATAAAGACGTAAAACTAGTTTGAGCATCAAAATGAGTTAGGGTCAAAATGTGCTAATAACAAAAGCTTCGTTAAACTTGAATCTTGGAAGTTGTTTCTTATTTTGGAGAGTATTCTGCGACTTCTAAAAAGCACTTTCGAAGGAAGAATCTCGAGTACTAAGGTGGCAATTTTTGGCTGCTTACTATGTAAAATTATCCAAATTTCAGGTGGAAAATCCGTACCTGACCGGCGAACGTTTGCCGATTGCTGCAAAAAAGGGTTTCGACGTTAATATCTACTAATTTATGCTCTAACTGTTAGAATATACATAGAATAGGTACAAATAATTGTCTATTTATACCACGAAGAAGCGTACAAGGGTGATTTTCTTCTCCTGTATACTTCTTTTGGGCCTATTTTTATATTCTAATACTGTCTGGGGACCTTAACTGTGTATTTGTGATATAATCTGAGAAGCATTTATACAATTAAAAGACAAATCACATCAATGGCATAAGACATGGAAAACAATAAAATACCTTCTTTACTATCTATTTCAATGATCTTATGAGCACAATAAAAAAAGATAACTTTATATCTATATCTGTGTATAAAGATGAAATTGTGGTGGAGAATATCTGGTCTACTCTAGCTTTATACATCATCATAAGATTTTCGGCACTGATCCAATCTTCAGCGCTCTTCATCTATTCACTGACAGCTATGATGGTATAGCGTTAATTGAGGAAAGTTCATTGATAAAATCTGGTTTTGACAAGAATATTCTTGGCATAGTTGCCAAGAATATTCTTGTCAAAACCAGTAGTGTCTGATCGTAGTCGATCAGACAAGGCTGGTGTTCTCTACATGAATTGCAATGAATTTCGAGCGATGATCGTCGCTAAGAAAAGAGATGCAAATATACAACTGTCTAGCTCTATCTCCTTGTATTAGACGTTTGCGATGACAAGATACATCGATATTAATGTAGAGACTTTTACCCCAGGGGTAGTTTCACTCCGGCGTAAGACCAGTCACTTAATATTCAATTCAAGGCGCGCGCGCGCTTCCTCCCTAGCCCCGCGCCCAGCTTGTGCCGGGCGTTTCGCGGCATCCCACGACTTGCCGCGGTATGATTGTATGGAAATAAGACGAGAAGAAAATTTGGTTAATGCCTTTGGCTAATTTAATATTCAAAGCTTAGCCAAAAAAATCGCTCTATGATGCTTACATAACTGTACGATGGTTAGGAATGTAAAAAATACACAGTTAAGGGTTGCCGACAAATTTCTCCGAGTTAATCACCTCATCTACAGCATATTAGAATAGTACCATCTAAGTAAGAATGAAAAGTAAGAATACGATAAAATATTATTTAATTTGCTATTAGCAAAACTTCACGGCAAATGCTCAACGATATAAGCTTAAAGCATATATCGCCAAAACTGCATCAATTCGTTAAAAGTTTTAAACATACATGTTTATTATTATAATTTATTATCTTATCTTAGCTATATATCGCAACTTACTAGTATATTTGCGTTACTCTGCATACTTTAATCTTAAAATTAATTTTTAATGATTTGTATATTAAAATCCTCGGCAAAAGCTGTGAATTATGTTAGCTGTATATTTCGAAAATTAGGTTAAAATAGTTAAAAATGGTGAATAATGGAACCAGAAAACTGTACATATAACTCTGAGCGAAAGAGGCATTACCAAAGATCGAGTAGAATATTAGTTTAAGCAGTCTTACATATAATGTAGACAACTTTTAGAGTAAAAAATGTACATTAAAAGACTCAACATAACGAATGTAAATTAGTTAAGGTAATCTATGCACTTTTTAAGTGCTACCTAGTATCTGTAAGTTATAGATTTAAGATAATATCACTTGGAGTAGTGAGACGGTCATTATCATTATCGTAATCATTATTTGCAAAACAAACTTTTTTACTTTTACTTTTTACTTTTTTATAATATTTATAAACATCATCGGCAATCGTTTTACTAGGTGTCAAACGCTCATCTGATTTTAATTAAGTGACGGTGTGATTAACGATATAGCATGTTTTCCTTGAAAATACCACAATTCACTCATAATTTAAAGAAGAAAAATGCACACATTTTAAATACTGCACCCTTTTTAAGACGACCTATACTTATCGGCAGACACAGACTCTGGCAGGTAATTTCATCACATCATTGTTCTAATTATGAATGTGGATGCAAAATGCTTTGTGCGGAAGAATGGAAAATCCACCGACGCCGCTTAAATAAACGAAACAAAACTACTGGTTACGTGATCAAAGAAGGGTGATAGCGGAATTAATTCGTGCAATTGGTAAGTACAATTGCCGAAGACCAATAAACTAGTGTTAACTTTGCGACGATGCTCAAGGTTTTGAAGATTCTTGCATACGGGATTGTAGTTGCAGATGACCTTCTTGGCTCTCCTCTTCTTTCAACGCCTCCAGCTGGTATTTAGCATATCCATCCCAGAGGTGAGAACAGTATTCCGAACAAGTTCAGACTTTTGCTTGAAACAACTTCAGCAGCTTGAAAGGTATCGAAGAATTGAGGTTTTGTCTGCAATTAAAAAACATCAGTTAGACAAGGCACTGAATATCAATATTATATTTTACACTTACTGTATTATTCTATAGGTACTACATTATGATATATACTATCGTCATCTTTATATTACCACATTTTGTCAAAGAAATTGTTAGTATTTTTACAGCCAGCGAGTTAGTTTATTTTTGTAAACGTATGAATGTATCGCCATGAAAAGATGAATTAAAATCGGTGTACGCGCTTATGAGCTACGATGCCCTATTAAAGCTCTACAAAAAATACTTCAGACATGTCTACTTTTTGCACTAGCGATGTAATTGAACCACAACAACTTGAAATTTAATAACTTTATTTAAAATAGGATCCACAAAACAGAAAAATAGTAAAGTACCTAAAGATCTAACAAATATTTTGTTGATAATGAAGTTCAAGTTTACTTGGAAACTTCTAGAACATGGTAAATATTTGCAGGCAATCCTGCATGATCGGTAAACCATAAAATTTTCTCATATTGGATATAAAATAGATATAACAACCTAGGTCAGTAATATTTTGTTAAAAATTAAGTGTAAAATCACTTAGAACATTGTGGAACATGGTAAATATTTGCAGGATTGAGTGCACTCTAAACAGTATTGCATATTGAACTGATATATATATATATATATATATATATATTTATGATATATTTATATCATTTAACACGTTCCAATTAATTCTTTGCCTCGCCAAAATGCAATGTTCTTCTAGCATTCTTCTTCACCTCCTCGTGATCGCCCTGTCTGGTTGGTACGTTTATAATCTTCGTTACCGAGCGCCAATATGAAGTCATTGCACCAAATGTAGAGTAAATAAGAATTTCTAAACTTTACTACAATGTTGGTATTGATAATATTACTGTATTAGCAATCTCAGTACATACTGGTAAATATAATTAAAATAATATTATCAAATAACTAAGTTACATATTTTCATATTATAATAAATATATATGTATATATGTATAAGAATTTTATAAATAATGCTTTAAAATTGTATTAATTAGTGATTTTTCTCATTGGATGTTTGTGGGAAAACTCCTTGATCCCCAATAGCATAGATTTGTTGGAGGGGATTCGTGGGATAAATCAACTAATTGCATATATATATGCAATCACCTATCTAGACAACTGATATTCATTCAGCACGATCGCATAACCTATATCCATAATAATGGACAATAACCGAGTTTGGTTTATATTTATTGTAGTTTAGGCAAATATGCCAAGTGTTTGACTATCTGCAAAAAAAGTTAGTGAACCCTACACTGACTGACACCGTCGCAACTTCTTACTTCAGAATAAAATAATATAATAAACAATATTCGCAATTAATGGAATATAATAATCAGAACTAAAATAAGCATTAAAATTATAATTTTATTAAACGTATCGTAAGTATAAATCATTGTTACTATTAAACCGGTAAATTACTCACGTGAAAAGGTTGAAGTTGATATAAACATGCGACTGGTTTCGGAATGATCCGCCGCTCCTTCATCAACGGTGAGTACGTGTGCTTACGGCGAGCACCACACTCGTACTTGCGTCGGAGTTGTTTATTAAAAATATGCTAGAATATGTGACCCAAAATATATTTTATGTGTTGATTAGTTGTTTCTTGATGTATATTTCTGACTAAATACAAATAAATCCACATTTGGATACAATGGTGAGGCTTTATGGATTAACTTACTCAATCACATTATATGGCAATCCGATAGTATTCAGATTTCTATGTACATAGTTATTCTTTAATTTAACTTCAAAATTAGGCCGCCAATTTTGTGGTGTAGTGACTTGATATTATTTTGTCATGAAATTTTAAGTCCCTACTAATATTTCATGGCGGGGATTTCTTCAAAAAAGCAACTAATTGCATTTTAAAATTAAATTGTTCAAAGATGCCAATTCTTAACATATAAATTTTGAGCCAGTTTACATTCCAATCCTAGCGTGCTACTGCATCCTCGACAACATCATCATTTACCAACATTTGAGTAGTGGTCAAAGCCCAGGACTCTTTACCATAAAAAACCACAATAATCATCAATTTCAATGAGTAAAAACAACAAAATAATATATTAATAAAAATAAATGATATTATATGACATTAAATGTGAAAATTTGCACGGATGCTGCTATGGTTTAATAATGCCAGTACCAAACATATTTCAGTAAGTACATTTTAAAACACGTAGGTATTATTAATTAAAAACTACTCTCAAATACGGAATTGGGATAGCAATATTTACCATGTTTCATCTGTATGTGTTAAACAGTCTGAGGATATTTCGAAAAAAAGTACGCAAAGCATTTTTTACTGTCAAACTATCATCAACATGAAATAAAATCGAAAATCAATGAACACCACAGATAGGGCCGGCGTTGACTGACGTAGCAGCACGACACGGCATGGTTGTGCATGTTTTGACAGCCCGAAGGACGCTTTGGTATGACGCGGCATGCTGCGTAAGTCCAGTCACTCAATATTCAATTAAAGGGCGCGCGCTTCCTCACTCGGCCCGCGCCTAGCCCATGTCGCGGCGTCTCGCGGCATGCCACGACATGCCGCAGCCTCTCTAAACTAATTGAAATAAGAATAAAATAAACTTGATTAAAAATAATATCCTTTGCCGTGGCGTGCTGTACCGCGACGTCAGTCAGCACCGGCCCTAGAGCGCTAGAGCGTCAAAGAAGCTACAGGATAAATTGACGAAAATAGCTGCCCTTCTACTTGCTCTTACTTATTTTTTTTTTATATAATTGTGTTATTAATTTATCTTAATGGATATTTGTGGGAAAACTTGATCCCCACCAGCATGGATTCGTTGGCAGGGATTCATGGGGTTAACCTGCTGATTGCATTATTTAAACACTTTATATTAATTTAGTACGATCACAGCATATATGACTATTAATTGACAGTAACAGCGTTTTTTTACAAGCTTTTATTTAACTTGTTATTTTTATAATAGTGTAGGCAAATAAGCCAAGTGTTTGACTATATACAAAAAAATGGTAGCAAAGCTAACTGATACTGTCACTCATTTTCAGTGATCTATTTTAACTGTAGAATAAAATTAAACAATCTAAGCAATATATGGTAAACAGAACAAATATAACATTAATAAATATGTCAAATATGAGACCAAATATTTTAAGTGTTGATTAGTTGTTTCTTGATGTTATATTTCTGACTAAATACGAATAAATCCTCATTTGGATACAATGGTGAGGCTTTATGGATTAACTCACTTAAACACATTATATGGCAATTTGATAGTATTAAGATTTTAATGTACATAGTTATTCAGTAATTTAACTTTAAAAATAGGCCGCCAATTTTGTGGTGTAGTGACTTAATATTATTTTGTCATGAAATTGTAAGTCCCCACTAATATTTCATGGCGGGGATTTCTTCGAAAAAGCAACTAATCGCATTAGAAAATTAAATTATTCAAACTTGCAAGCGATTAAAGATTGCGCCAGTTTACATTCTACCATCTATACCATACCACCTAGCATGTTACCATCCTCGACAACATCGTCACTTACCCACATTTCAGTAGTGGTCAAACCTTAGCCTATATAAAGCCAAATAATACGTTATAGTTAAAGTTGATTTGAAGAATAATTCACTTAATAATTATATGAATTTTTATTATGTTATTTAATTTATTTTTTAATGACTTGTATTTTGAATACGTGGATACTAATAAATAATACTAAATTATATCTGAGTAGTGAGTCACAGATTAGGATCTGTGTAGTAAGTATATATGCTAGTAAATATAAAAAAAATATATGAATATATTTTCAATAGTCAAGCACACTATGAAAAATGTATATACCTAAGTACCTTGTAGATTATGCAAAATGATATAACCTGACAGTAAATGTGAAAATTTCAAGACTGGGTCTGCTAAGACTCCATAATGCCAATACCTACAATGCATATTTCAGTGAGTATGAACATTTAAAAACAGAATGATATTATAAGCTTATTAATAAAATTTAAAACGACTCTATATAGGAAATCGGAATAGCAATATTTACCATGTTTCGTCTGTTTAACTTGAGTTAAGATACCTTAATAAATAATGATCTTAAATTAATAACCAACTCAAATGTGGAAACAATAAAAAATTTCTTAAAATATGCGTAAATAATCTTAAAGTAAAATATTTCATAGTGGGGATTCTTAGAATAAAATATTGTCTGGTTACATTTACAATCTATGCGTTGTACAAGTCTTAAGTGTTTTTTGTAAAAGATTCGGCGCATAATAATGGCAAAGAACAACGTAAAGAATTTTCAATCGTCTTTCAAAAGAGTGGCTTTCAATGATCTTGTCTTCGTTAACCGATTCGAATGATTGTTTGTTAGTAATATCTCTAATGGTCCGTCCGAATGTAATTTCATTGAGACCTGATGAGTATCTCTAGAGATATCAAGATAAGCATCTCAAACTTGGTACTGAAACTGACTAGCGTGGCATTTGACATCGGATGTTTTTGTTTTATGAACGATTTTAAATTATTTACTGTCTAACTGTCATCGGCATGAAATAAAATCGAAAATCAATGAATACAACAGATCATCTCTGAAAGCGCTAGAGCGTCGAAGAGGCTATAGGAAAAAAAAATAAATTAGCGCGTCTCTGCGGTTTGCCATATGCGCGCCGGCCCTAAATGAGCACTGTCATTTTCTATTCTGTCGATTGCTCTTAATTATTATTTTTTAATTCGAGTATATGAAAATGTGTGTACGTATTGCTTACCTGTGTGTGATTGCAATTAAGTATAAAGCGCATTTCAGACTACGCTATACTATTCCGCTATATAGTAAAGCAAAGCAAATTACAAGCAATCCGGCAAATATTCATAGCTAAGTGTGAACGTGTTCTTAAGAAATGTATGGTGAGAGATATTGCTGTACTATAAATTATATCCTATTATAGTATAGCTTAGTCTGAAATGCGCTTAAGAGTGTAAATGGTTACAGGTTTAAATATTTCTAAATGTATTTAATTTTGAGGGAGAGAAAAAGAGAGAGAAAGAGAGAGAGAAAGAGAGTTTTATGTATGTACGGCCAAACTGTTAATGAAGTGATTTTAATAATTTCTTGCATTGGATTTCTTATGGTCCCATATTGATTTCATAGTCTAGATCTTGATTTTCACATATACACCATAAAACTCACACCAAATACTTAATTTTGCAGTTAGACTGTGTAGTACATCCTAACATTACAACGATACATTAGGGTGTTACCACACCAATCGATCGATCGACGATCGATGTCCGATCGATTGTCGATCGATGTCTGATTGGTGGGTGCTCGACTGATGTAGTAGGTATGAACTATCAATCGACTTCATTCTACCATCGATCGATGGCGTCGATCCATAGTCGATCGATTGGTGTGGTAACACCCTTATATTTTTCTGCGCTCAGTCTTGAGAGCGTAGACAATATAAAATTTACAAAACGGAATTGGGATAAGATAGTTTGCCCTTTATGAATTGGACTAAAATTGGTTTTCCTGCGCCTCGTCTCATTGCCGTCATCTTATCGTCTTTCGTCTTCTATTTCCAGATAAACACGATTCTATCTCAGACCACATCATCACCTAACAACAGAAAGATAGTAGTCAACGACTTGTCTGACAGGAATGAAAATGTGGTTAAAAATGTGTTAAATTATTTATTAAGTTTTTCTGAAACTTCAGTTATGATGACAGCATTTGAAATCGTTTCTTTCTTTCTTCTACATCAATTTCTCATTAACGTACTGTCTGCACTACTTCAATTAATATTAGTTAAGAACATAATATTACTATTATATATATTATATACATAATATTATCCATTAGTGTAAGATTGAGAAAAAAAGGTTAACTATAAATGTTTACGACTATAAGCATTAATTAAGGATCGATGTACTCGAATCTGTACCTAAGTATTACTTAGTTATATAATCGAGTAGTCAAGTAACGTGCAAATATGGACCTATAAAGTGTAACGAAACGTTAGAAAGCATATATATTATGCATTAGATATATGTAGATAATTCGAGATAAGAATAGTCAGTAAGAATATTAAAACTATTGGCATCAACTACGATAATCTGCGATTTAGTACATACAGGAAAAAAATAAAAAAAGTAAAAAAAAAACTAGTTAAGTAAATATCCTCCGATACACGTCTTCCTTAAAGTTTTTGAATTAAGTTAATAAATAAGAAAAAAATACCATGAAAACCCAAGTTCAGCAATCGATAAAGCGATATAGCAAGTAATTAAGAGTAAAAATGTCACTGCAAACAATATAAAAAACCGGCCAAGTCGAGTTGAACTCGCCCACCGAGGCTTCCGTACCAACGTTGGTATGTACCAAAAATACAAAAACTAGCTTATTTTGTATATTTGGTACCTCTAAATTGTATCAGCGCTCATATAACTCAGAGGTCTCTTAATTGGCGTAAACTATGTATGTATGGAAGTACCCTATAGGTTTTGGGTCGAAAACCTATAGGGTAGGTACTTCCCGTTGATCTAGAATCATGAAATTTGGCAAGAAGCAAGGTCTTACAGCACAAGTAAAGTAAAAATTCCGAAAAATAAAAAAAGTTGAAAATAAGGAAAATTTTGGTACTAAGAAGTTTTCGCGAAAATCTAAATTTGCCCATATCTTTTTATTGTGTTGACTCAAGACCTTGATTTTTATACACCCGATAGGGACTATAGACCTCAGTAACAGGTATAAATTTCAACTTGCTAGGTTCACCTGTTCCTGAGAAAATCAGTGGTGACACACGTACAGACAGACGGACAGACAGACGGACAGACAGACGGACAGACAGACAGACAGACGGACAAGAAAGTGATCTTATAAGGGTTCCTTTTTTTACCTTTTGAGGTACGAAACCCTAAAAAATCAATAATCAAAATCACTTTAAATTCCTGGTAACTTTAACGTTAACTTAGAAACTATAATTAATAGATGATAACTTTTTTTCATAGGAACTTGATACTTCAGCGTCGTAAGAAAACAATATTACATCGACTTTTCAATTTAACTATATTGGTACATCAATGTGTTTATAGACGTCCAATTACATAAGATATATAGGTACGTTCACTAATATCTTTACATTTGGTTAAATTCAGTGATTTCAGTTCAGCGCAATGAATTTGATTGCACTGAATTTATCCTTTCTATCTTAGATATTAAAAAATGTAAAGCAGATTGTGAACGGTACTATACAACATTATCTTACTCTAGCAATCGTTCTACTTTCAATTCTAACATCGAATATAAAATAACATCATCGAAAGCATTTCTTACACACCGAAAATGTTTAAAGGTAACAAGCCACATATAATTGCAAACCCTACAACCTAGGTACTTGGAAAACTGACATTATGCAAATACTCGCAATTACTCTCTCTACGGTACTCGCGATTGTGTAGACAGTTACTGGATAGTTTAAAAACTAAAACAACCGACTTCCATGCGGCGCGAGTCTGTTTCAGTAGCAAATTTGAGACGTTTATTGTCATATCTCTGGAGGTACTTGTCAGATCTTGATGAAATTACAATGAAACCACCTTGAAAATGTACTCTATGAATGAAAAAATAATCAAAGCGGCAATAGCCCAATGGATAAGGTAGTTTAAAAAAAATCATTAAAGAAACATATAGTCGAATTGAGAACCTCCTCCTTTTTGTAAGTCGGTTGAAAAGTAAATTATTCTATCCTTGTTGTGGTTCATAATTATCCAAACAGGAGGTAACATATGTGTTTGGTTGGTAAGAAGCGTGGATAGCTTAAATATAAATCTATCAAACAAGGTTATTACAATTATTCTTACATTGTTTGCTAGATTTGTAGGAATCAAAAGACGATTCTAGAGTGAGTTGATGTTTGAAACACAACCATACTAGTAATTGAGACTTGCCATCGTTACTCAGTGCTGATTTGCCGGAACACAAATGTTTAAAAAGGAATTTACATTAAGTGCACCAGAACTTTTGAAACTTTTAGAGGTAAATGTACGACCACACCGCGGCGTCCTGCGTTCGCGTGTGCAGTCGCGATCTGATTTTCAATCGTTTTCTGATCGCCATAGATCGCGTTTGGTGTGAACCAGTCGGTACAAATACTACTGCGCTATCTGATCGCCGCATAGATCGCGCACGTAGGACGCCGCGGTGGGTTCGTACCTTAATTATTACCTACTATTAGTTAAGATGCATCTGTCAAATTTGCATAATCATCAAGAACAGTGACAGTGTTGAACAACGCGTGCAAATCATTCCACTTTATTATCCATTCAAATGGGACCTTAATGGAAAAACCTTTTTACATTTTAGCCGAAAGTTAAAATAAAATATGACGACCTCCGGCAAAGTTAAGTACATTAGTTAAAAAAAAAACAAGAACAGATGAAATTTAAACAGAATTGCTGAACATGACCCCTCACACAAAGGCAACAAAAATAGTGATAAAATTAATTTTGTTATAAGACAATAGTTTATTACCTAAAATACAGGATGACTTTCTAAATTCGATATAGTTAGCAATTAGTAATTAATATGTAATAACAATGGTTCGACGTTAAATTTAGAAAGACGGGTTGATCCCTGTAGTAGTAATTTTTTTATAAGATACATTATATTTTTATATTTTGTGGTTAAGGACAATATAATTCTAAGTATAAGTACTTAATAATTAAGGAAAGCGAAGCACACTATTAAAATTAATGAATTATATCCTAATTTTGAAATCGTACTGTGTAATGATGTATTTTGTAAACGTCAAATGATGGGGCTATAGACAGTATAGATGTTGCACGCTAATATGATCTTTGTTATAACTATTAATGTCTTATAGTTAATAAGTATCTAGTGCTTACATCTAATACGAGTCATAATTGAATGTTCATCATCTATCTATTAACTTAAAAATCTTCTTGTAGTCTTTCTTAAATGTAACGTATCTCTTCTATATTCTCTTTCCACTTCAATTTTCTTACATATTCTCGTTTAATTATTATTTTTCTATCTTTTTAGCTTATCTATGAGTTTATCGATTTCTTATTATCTAATCTCATCTTCCCCTATTATATCTTCCCTACCATTATCTCCTAAATAATTATGACATACTTTTCCATACACGTTATCTTTCTCTTTTAAAATCGTAGAAGTAGTAATTCGATCTTCACCCCTAACAAATATTGGTCTTAACGTCTTTTTCTACATTGAAATGACTTAAACATTTCTTCTTATCTATTTTCATCTTCTTCAATATTAAAATTATTCTTAACAAATATAACATTAATTAATATTAACTCATAATGGCACTGATTGTGACAATTAAGCACTAGATACTATTATTATATACAAATTATTATGTGTAGTATCGATATATAATATTTAATAATAATCATTTATGAGGCCAATACTCGGAAATTAGCTTAGTACTTTACGCATAGATTAATAAGTAAGTCTAACCAACGTATTATGCATCTAACACACGGTTTTCAGTATACGGTGACCGTTTACTGCAGAGATCTCACATGTACGCAGATGCCGCGTGTCCGTGAGTTTAAATGATAGTACGTAGTATTATCTAGTCTGTGATGATAGCACCGTGTCATGTACCTACCTAACTACCCTCTATATATATACATCTTACCCACGAACCGTTTATTCGGAAACCGGGTGTTACATGAAGGACCTTACACATAGAGAAACGGTTTCACTAGTTTCGTATCGGATATGTGATGCTAAAGGCGAAATTAGATGATAGAATAGAACGTTTCTTGACTTATGAATATGACTCTATGGAAGTATGGATGGATGAATGCGTGATGGATGGATGTATAGAGTCTACAACTGCACTAAACTGAAAAGGATGTCAGACAGATTGCTTCATGGTTTGCTAATTGCATAAGTCTTTCAATCATCTACTACTACAAATTGTACGGTAGATATCTGTCAATCATTTAATACTTCAAATTGTACGATAGATGTCTATCAATCATTTAATACTAAATTGTACGAGAGATATCTGTCAATCATCTACCACTCTAAATTGTACGGTAGATATCTGTCAATCATCTACTACCACAAATTGTACGACAGATATCTGTCAATCATTTAATACTTCAAATTGTACGATAGATGTCTGTCAATCATTTAATACTAAATTGTACGAGAGATATCTGTCAATCATCTACCACTCTAAATTGTACGGTAGATATCTGTCAATCATCTACTACCACAAATTGTACGACAGATATCTGTCAATCATTTAATACTTCAAATTGTACGATAGATGTTTGTCAATCATTTAATACTAAATTGTACGAGAGATATCTGTCAATCATCTACCACTCTAAATTATATGGTAGATATCTGTCAATCATCTACTACCACAAAAATGTACGACAGATATCTGTCAATCATTTAATACTTCAAATTGTACGATAGATGTCTGTCAATCATTTAATACTAAATTGTACGAGAGATATCTGTCAATCATCTACCACTCTAAATTGTACGGTAGATATCTGTCAATCATCTACTACCACAAATTGTACGACAGATATCTGTCAATCATTTACTACTTCAAATTGTACGATAGATGTCTGTCAATCATTTAATACTAAATTGTACGAGAGATATCTGTCAATCATCTACCACTCTAAATTGTATGGTAGATATCTGTCAATCATCTACTACCACAAATTGTACGACAGATATCTGTCAATCATTTAATACTTCAAATTGTACGATAGATGTCTATCAATCATTTAATACTAAATTGTACGAGAGATATCTGTAAATCATCTACCACTCTAAATTGTATGGTAGATATCTGTCAATCATCTACTACCACAAATTGTACGACAGATATCTGTCAATCATTTAATACTTCAAATTGTACAATAGATGTCTGTCAATCATTTAATACTAAATTGTACGAGAGATATCTGTAAATCATCTACCACTCTAAATTGTATGGTAGATATCTGTCAATCATCTACTACCACAAATTGTACGACAGATATCTGTCAATCATTTAATACTTCAAATTGTACGATAGATGTCTATCAATCATTTAATACTAAATTGTACGAGAGATATCTGTAAATCATCTACCACTCTAAATTGTATGGTAGATATCTGTCAATCATCTACTACCACAAATTGTACGACAGATATCTGTCAATCATTTAATACTTCAAATTGTACGATAGATGTCTATCAATCATTTAATACTAAATTGTACGAGAGATATCTGTAAATCATCTACCACTCTAAATTGTATGGTAGATATCTGTCAATCATCTACCACTCTAAATTGTATAGTAGATATCTGTCAATCATCTACTACTACAATTGTACGGTTGATATCTGTCAATCATCTACTACTACAATTTTACGGTTGATATCTGTCAATCATCTACTACTACAATTGTACGGTTGATATCTGTCAATCATCTACTACTACAAATTGTACGGTTGATATCTGTCAATCATCTACTACTACATATTGTACGGTAGATATCTGTCAATCATCTACTACTACAAATTGTACGGTTGATATCTATCAATCATCAACTACTACAAATTGTACGGTTGATATCTGTCAATCATCTACTACTACAATTTTACGGTTGATATCTGTCAATCATCTACTACTACAATTGTACGGTTGATATCTGTCAATCATCTACTACTACATATTGTACGGTAGATATCTGTCAATCATCTACTACTACAAATTGTACGGTTGATATCTATCAATCATCAACTACTACAAATTGTACGGTTGATATCTGTCAATCATCTACTACTACAAATTGTACGGTTGATATCTATCAATCATCTACTACTACAAATTGTACGGTTGATATCTGTCAATCATCTACTACTATAAATTGTACGGTTGATATCTACCACTCTAACCACTCTAAATTGTATAGTAGATATCTGTCAATCATCTACTACTACAAATTGTACGGTTGATATCTGCCAATCATCTACTACTACCACAAATTGTACGACAGATATCTGTCAATTATCTACTACTACAAATTGTATGGTAGATATCTGTCAACCATCTCCTACTACAAATTGTACGGTTGATATCTTTCAATCATCTACAACTACAAATTGTACGGTTGATATCTGTCAATCATCTACTACTACAATTGTACGGTTGATATCTGTCAATCATCTACTACTACAATTTTACGGTTGATATCTGTCAATCATCTACTACTACAATTGTACGGTTGATATCTGTCAATCATCTACTACTACAAATTGTACGGTTGATATCTGTCAATCATCTACTACTACATATTGTACGGTAGATATCTGTCAATCATCTACTACTACAAATTGTACGGTTGATATCTGTCAATCATCTACTACTACAAATTGTACGGTTGATATCTGTCAATCATCTACTACTACAAATTGTACGGTTGATATCTGTCAATCATCTACTACTACATATTGTACGGTAGATATCTGTCAATCATCTACTACTACAAATTGTACGGTTGATAGATATCAACGTACGGTAGTAGATGATTGACAGATGTCAATCATCTACTACCACAAATTGTACGACAGATATCTGTCAATCATCTACCACTACAAATTGTACGGTTGATATCTGTCAATTATCTACTACTACAAATTGTACGGTTGATATCTATCAATCATCTACTACTACAAATTGTACGGTTGATATCTGTCAATCATCTACTACTATAAATTGTACGGTTGATATCTACCACTCTAACCACTCTAAATTGTATAGTAGATATCTGTCAATCATCTACTACTACAAATTGTACGGTTGATATCTGCCAATCATCTACTACTACCACAAATTGTACGACAGATATCTGTCAATCATCTACTACTACAAATTGTATGGTAGATATCTGTCAACCATCTCCTACTACAAATTGTACGGTTGATATCTGTCAATCATCTACTACTACAAATTGTACGGTTGATATCTGCCAATCATCTACTACTACAAATTGTACGGTTGATATCTGTCAATCATCTACTACTACAAATTGTACGGTTGATATCTGTCAATCATCTACTACTACAAATTGTACGGTTGATATCTGCCAATCATCTACTACTACAAATTGTACGGTTGATATCTGTCAATCATCTACTACTATAAATTGTACGGTTGATATCTACCACTCTAACCACTCTAAATTGTATAGTAGATATCTGTCAATCATCTACTACTACAAATTGTACGGTTGATATCTGCCAATCATCTACTACTACCACAAATTGTACGACAGATATCTGTCAATCATCTACTACTACAAATTGTATGGTAGATATCTGTCAACCATCTCCTACTACAAATTGTACGGTTGATATCTGTCAATCATCTACTACTACAAATTGTACGGTTGATATCTGTCAATTATCTACCACTACAAATTGTACGGTTGATATCTATCAATCATCTACTACTACAAATTGTACGGTTGATATCTGTCAATCATCTACTACTATAAATTGTACGGTTGATATCTACCACTCTAACCACTCTAAATTGTATAGTAGATATCTGTCAATCATCTACTACTACAAATTGTACGGTTGATATCTATCAATCATCTACTACTACAAATTGTACGGTTGATATCTGTCAATCATCTACTACTACAAATTGTACGGTTGATATCTATCAATCATCTACTACTACAAATTGTACGGTTGATATCTGTCAATCATCTACTACTATAAATTGTACGGTTGATATCTACCACTCTAACCACTCTAAATTGTATTGTAGATATCTGTCAATCATCTACTACTACAAATTGTACGGTTGATATCTGCCAATCATCTACTACTACCACAAATTGTACGACAGATATCTGTCAATTATCTACTACTACAAATTGTATGGTAGATATCTGTCAACCATCTCCTACTACAAATTGTACGGTTGATATCTTTCAATCATCTACAACTACAAATTGTACGGTTGATATCTGTCAATCATCTACTACTACAAATTGTACGGTTGATATCTGTCAATCATCTACAACTACAAATTGTACGGTTGATATCTGTCAATCATCTACAACTACAAATTGTACGGTTGATATCTGTCAATCATCTACAACTACAAATTGTACGGTTGATATCTGTCAATCATCTACTACTACAAATTGTACGATATCTGTCAATCATCAAATTGTATAATTGTACGTATATCAATAATTGATCACTGTTCAGATTGAGCTTTTTGCCATATGCATTAACGTTTCTCTCCTCCTAAGGTTAAAAGAAGAAAAGCCTAAAAATACCCTGGTGGTTATCCGCGTGAGTAAGTTATTTGTACATATAATATTATGTCGCCTCAAACTAAATAATTCAAATACTTTGGATAATTTCTCCAAGTTAGAAACTATTAAGAATATTAAATTTAGTATAATATAAACATGATCTCAGCTAGAGCCACGCACCTAAGAGTAGCTATACATAAGTGTGAAAATATTTCAGTAGTAATTTATAATAATATGTAGTTCATAATTTTCTAAGTATAAACATAATATTCTAGCTCTTAGAAACCATTGATGTAAGTGTATTTATTACACTTATTTGTGAAAGAATTATACATTGATTTTAATGGAAAATATGGATCAACATTCTACAGCTATAGTAGTTAGATAAATGAGTAATAATCATAAATTAAAAGAAATTCCACGAGTATAAACTGCGGTTAACATTTTAATTCTAATAATTATTCAGGAAAGTAACCAATAGACTGCGACATGAACTCGAAATGGACGTGACTTTGACTTGACTCTACTAATAACTTCAATAACTCTACAGGCTGTCAATATATACTCAATACTGGCTAAATAAACTCGATATATGAGTAAAAATTGTTTGAAATAGTTATTTGACATAATTATAACGTCATTTAAGTATAGTGTAATAAATGCATTGATCAATGAGTGATGTGCAATCAGCTAATATAGGTAAATAATTGTAAAAAAAACTGGCATCAGCCAAAGCAGAGTCAAATCTAGTCAAAAAATGTAGTGTGTAATATAACGTAATAATAATTTATATCGTAAAAATATTATAAGGTTAGATATACTTCGCATAAAGCATTCTGTCTTTATATACTCGGACTAAGAAGGCCAATATTTATAAGTCTAAGCCAAGCCAAAATTATTGAGAGCTTAGTTATGCAAAAAGAGGAAGAAAAATTAATAAATGTCTCTTAAGAAAATTTTATTCATCATTATCAGCCTGTGTCAATCCACTGCTGGACGTAGGTCTCTCCCAAGATGTGCCACTGACCTCGATCTTCGGCTCTTCTCTTCCAGTCACTGCCCACCGCTTTGCGTATGTCGTCGCTCCACCTGGTCACAGGACGTCCTACGCTACGTTTGCCGATTCGCGGTCTCCACTCTAGGACAAGTCTACCCCAACGGTTATCAGTCCTGCGGAAGATATGACCAGCCCACTGCCACTTCAGCTTGTTAATTCGTTGAGCTATGTCGATAACTTTAGTTCTCTGGCGAATTACTTCATTCCGGATTCGATCCCGCTGAGAAATACCGAGCATAGCTCTCTCCATAGCTCGCTGAGCGACTTTAAACTGGTGGACCAGTCGAACTGTAAGTGTCCACGTCTCGGCTCCGTAGGTCATTACAGGTAGGACGCACTGGACAAAGACTTTTGTCTTAAGACATTGCGGTATAGGCGACGAGAAGACTCGACGGAGTTTTCCGAATGCTGCCCAGCCTAGCTGAATTCTTCTCTGGATTTCCTTCTCAAAATTGGGTTTGCCTAGTTGGAGCGTCTGCCTTAGGTAAACATACTTAGTGACAAATTCGAGTGGGTATACGGCAATACTACGGCAATCAGTTCCGAAACAACTTGCTCGTTGTACATGACTTTGGTTTTATCCAAATTCATCCGGAGACCGATGCGACGAGAAGAATCACCTAGGCCATTCAACATCCTTTGTAGATCCTGCAGCGTCTCTGCCATAATAACGATGTCATCTGCAAATCGTAAGTGAGAGATGGACTTGCCGTTAATGTTGATGCCACAATCTTTCCAGTCCAGCGTCTTAAACATATCCTCCAAGGCGTTAGTGAACAGTTTCAGGGATATGACGTCCCCCTGTCTCACTCCTCGAAGCAGGTGGATATGTTTAGTTCGCTGGTTCTGTATTTGTACAGTCATCGTTGCGGCATTATACAGACATCTCATCACTTCGATATATCGCCAGTCGACTTGGCAACGCTGCAAGGACTCGAGAACGGACCAGGTTACGATTGAGTCAAAGGCCTTCTCATAGTCCACAGATGCTAAGCACAGGGGCCGATTGTACTCTTCGGTCTTCTGTACAATCTGCCGTACCGTGTGGATGTGGTCTATGGTGCCGTAACCGCTTCAAAATCCGGCCTGTTCCGGAGGTTGGAACTCGTCGAGTCTTCGCACAAGACGGTTCGTGATGACCCATGAAAACAGCTTGTAGACATGGCTCAGAAACGAAATCGGGCGGTAGTTTTTCAATAGAGTTTTGTCTCCTTTTTTGAAAAACAGAATCACTATGCTTCTGTTCCATGCCTGTGGAGATTTCCCAGTGAAAAGAACGGAATTAAACAGCTACTAAAGCTGTTCAACTGCTGTAGCTCCTCCGGCTTGTGAAAGCTCTGTTGTGATTCCGTCTTCTCCTGGGGCTTTTCCATTTTTGAGTTGTTTAAGGGCCATCACGATTTCGTCTCGGCTAATTTCGGGCAGGTCGTCTGTGAAGTGGTGGGTTAAGGTGGCTCTAGAATCCTCAATATCGGGTACGGGCCATGAAGCGATGCGTAGAGCTTGCCGTAGAAGTCTTCAACTTCCGACAGAATCTCCGACTTGGATGCGACGACGTTCCCTGTTGACGTTGTCAGCTTTGTGAGGTGGCTTCTACCCAGAGGTTGGACGAACACCTTCGACCCCCGATTCTCCTCAATTGATTATTTAATCAAGAGCCTGTTAAAGGATCGGAGGTCACGTCGTACCAACTTCTTAATGGTTTTGTTGCGCACCTAGTTAATCGACAAAGCTGACAATGGGTATATTCGTCTCTCTTCCATTAGCCGAAGTGTTTCTGCCGCAAGTTTGGGCTTTTGGCCCGTACGCTTGCTCTCGCAAAAATGTCGACCCTTCATCCCTGAGGATTTCCACCACTTCTTCGATTTTCCGGTCTACGTCACAGATGACGTAGACCGGAAACCACAGATGGTTTCCAAAGCAGCGAATCGATTTTCCAATTTTAATTGGAATGTTTCAGACCCAACAACTGTTTAGAGTAGGTTCGGTCGGAGCGTGGACTTCATCAATCGGAATGTCTAGGATTTGACCGTCAATATCCAGAGAGACTCGTAAAAGTCGGTGATCACTTCAAGTATTGAATCTAGTGATCACTGAGACGTCTCTGAATATGCGCCGTTTGTTCATAATGATGAAGTCAATCTCGTTTATAGTCACAGTGTCGGGCTTTGCCACGTCCACTTCCTTTGGGGCTGTTCTTGAAAAACGAGTTCATCAAGAAAAACCCCTCTTTCTCGAGGAAATTGACGAGCATTTCCCACTGTGATTTCTACTCCCAAATCCGTGTGGTCCAATAGACGATTCGCCGCAAGTTTGTAATCCCACTTTGACGTTAAAGTCTCCCATGACAACGTTGTAGTGAGCCTTGGAGGTGGTGTGTAAAGCTCTGCAGATATCTTCATACATGCTCTCCACCTCATGATCCAAGTGTGTCGAGGTCGGTGCGTAAACCTGGATAACCTTGAGGCTATACCTCTTGGTTACTTAATTATTTACTTAATTATGAGGTACGCTACCCTGGTCAACACACTGGAGATTTCTACAACGTTGTCACTGAGAACCTTGTTGACCAGAAACCCAACGCCGCCGTAGGATGGCTGATCTCCTTCTCTGTAGTACATAAGATGGCCCGATTCTAAGGTTATGGTGTCCTCTCCCTGTCTTCGGACTTCACATAACCCCAGTATGTGCCATCTTATGTGTTTCAGCTCCTCCTCCAGCTGCGCCAGATGATCGTCCAGCCGAATCGTGCGTCCGTTGTATGTTGCGAGGCTCAGTTTGTTTTGGAGGCCTACCGTAGCCCGGGGATTCGTAGCACCCCCTGCCCTGCCGTTACCGTGACCCCCGCTGTGTTCAGGAATAGCACGGTGGCCGGGAACTGGAGGCCGTGGTCTAATGTGGCTTTCCATTCTTCCATGCATCCCTTGCGAGGGATATGCCCTAATCGCCACGCTGGGCAGGCGGGTTGGCGATCGCAGGACGTAGCTTCTAGCACCGGTGACACTGCTGCCCGTCACCGGCCTGTAGAATTTAGCTACGCCATAGATCGGAAATGGTTATACCGCCGGTGCAGGTGAGGTTGGCTGGGAGCACCGAGGTCGTATTTGTGCTCCCTTACATCACATTACAAAATTTTATTATACCTCTACAAACTTAAAAAGCAAACATCATCATGATTAAAATTAATTTAAATAATAATTATAATATAACTACCCTATACACTACTCCTAAAACTATAACGGTACGGCCACACCGCGGCGTCCTGCGATCTGCGGGCGCAATCTCAGTACTTTTCAATTGTTTTCTGATCGCGTTTGGTGTGAACAAGTCGTTACAAATACTACTGCGCTATCTGATCGCCGCCTAGATCACGCAGGACGCTATTACGCCAGGTTTACGCACCGACCGCCGCGTCCTGCGTCCACGTGTGCGTTCGAGATCCGATTTTCATTCGTTTTCTGAACGCTGTAAATCGCGTTTGGTGTGAACGAGACGACACAAACAATACTGCGCTATCTGATCGCTGCCTAGAACGCGCACGCAGGACGCTGCGGTGTGGCGGTACCTTTATATCTACAAATAAAAAACTAAATTAAGGTCACTGTGTGCTGAAAAAAAATCTTATGTGGATAATGTGCGTCTAAGCTCTCAAGAAATTTGATGAGAACGTTTATCGTTCGTAAACGATATAAAATAAACTAAACTACTTAAATAGAGAGAAAAATGTATGTAAAAAGGTTAAACTATAAAGTGCACCGAAGCAAATGCGGGATTTATAAGTCAAACGAGTAGACTATATAATAATGTTTATCTTAGTTATATACGATTCCGAGTAATGTATGTTGTCTACAATAAGTTAAATATCTAGTTTATTAAAACTTACTTAAAATATTTAACGCACGCTTAGAAATAGAATGAGCATCTTAAATATAAATTAATCATGAAATAGGACTTATAATACCCACATAATTAAAAAATATGGACACTAGAATATAAATGTTTAGACATATATCTTATAAAAATGGATTAAATTCGGCTTCGTACTTAATATTGTAGCATTTATAAGCAAAGATATATTTTTATGACAAATATTATTTTTTTAATAAAACACAAAACTTAAAAAAGCTTTAGAATAGATTGGGCAACTTGATAAGTTACTGAAGTATCACAACAACATCACCTTACATTGAAGCTACAAGATACAATAACTTAAAAGTCATGAACCACTGAAATAAAATACGTTGAGCATAAAAATTCTTCCTTTAACATTAAGAAAAATTACAAAACATGTATGTATGAGATATACCTACATATTCACAAACAATACTATGAGACCACACAGTGCTCGCGAATGCATAACTTGTCGTTCATACCAATACATTAATGAAACAGATAAATATATCTGTTTCATTAATAAATAATGAGGTAGATTATTGACATTACTTGTGTCAAATCCAACGCTGTGCGTTTGTCAAAATCTTTATGAATACGGGAGTCAATTTACTATCACACGGTTGATATTATGCTTAATTATGACAATTCAGAGTTATTATTCTACACTCACTATCTATCAAACATGCATCTTGAATTTCAATAAAGAAGTGAATCTGAAACCTCAGTAACTTATCAATAAACTTTATTAGCAAATAATAAAAGGCACAGCAATTGCACGTACATTACTTGTAGTACACGTTAAATATAAACTAGTTCATAATTAGTTAGGCTAGTCCAATCAGTCTTTCGTGAGACTTGAAAATGATGAAAATTCTATCGGGGTACTTATTTATAGGTATTGAATAAGAACCTCCAAATATCCTATTTGAATGTATATTATTAACACAAAAAAATATACGGATTTAACTACTACACAAGAGATAAGAACACTACGAAATATTTGCGATTCCAGGTCACCTAAAAAGTTACATTACTTGGAATAACTAAAATTCTATTTCGTACTTCGTAAATAGTCTAATTCTAATAATATACAAACAATATGGGATTTTTAGGAGTATTGGATCGATTTCTTCCAAATAAGCGTAGATTTAAGACATAGCATTAATAAGATGTATTAGAAGACAAAATATATGAGCCTTTTCGTCATTGTAAATTTAATGAGGTAAAAGTAGAATATCAGGCCATAGCAAAATAAAGACCTAACAATCAGCCCAGTGTATCCGTGGGTGGACGGAGAAAGAATATCCACCCCGTAGTTGGGCCCGACTCGTAAAAGGCGAGGAACCCAACAATAGTAGTGGAAGGAATATGAAATTCTACCAAATATTCCATTCCAATCAGTGAGCATGTCTGATAGGAATGTGTTATTTGAACTGGGGGCCTAAATAAAGTTCTAAAACATTCCTGTCGCAGTCATACTATACCAGAGAGAGAGAGAGACGATATATATACCGAGCTGCAGCAGCTCCTTCTCTCTAGTGTATTAAAACTAAAATAAGATTGTTTTAGACTGTCCACTAGGCGCTTGAGTTTTCAATTCCTATTTACTTCACCACTACCGTAATGACTGGCATAACTACACAGAAGTCAGTCAAATTTGTCAGTCCGACCACCTGACTGGCAAATTCACTGGCAGCAGTACCGTATGTTGCTGTCAGTAGAGTTTGTATAGCCGACCATCTGTTTTACAAACTCATCTTCATCTAGTCCGACCAACTGACTATCGAAGCCATAGTTTAAGTGACAAAAGAACGTAATACAGTTTTTTTTTCCTGTACACTTAAGAGTCTCTATCAAAATGCATTTCGTCATTATGAAACATCTGGTTATTGAAACTGATAACAGATTTTTATTGATGATGATGATGATGACTATACATAGGAAAACTTAATTGCAGCGTCGAAATATTTCATACCTGATTTGACGACAAAAAAGTATCATTTTTGCATAAACTATGTGCTCTAATTAAGATACTGTAATAACTAACATACTACTAGGATAACACTGTAATAAAAACTTTGCGGTTCTATACGATCATATTGGCCGTCAGCCTGATACAAATCATAAAAACCATTATTGCATCACAACAAAATTATTTATTAGGTACTTCAATCTTTCCTGCTTCTGAAATATTTACTCTATCTTCTCTACAAGCAACGTGACTTAACAAAGTTTTGTAAATATGACCAAAAGGGTGTGGCAATTCAAGATTAATATCTTAGGTATCAAGTACTCGTTTTGACATCAGATTTTAAAAATATAAAGTATACCCACATTTATAATTTTAAGGTCCGTTCATATTTACAAAACTGTAAGTGTTATATATTACACGAGCACCTCTACGGTCATTATTATACACGATTTTACTCTCTTGTGTGGGCACTTTTGTTGGTAACATCTTCGGTATATCTATTTTAAAATTTTTAAAGTACATTAATTTACTAATAAGCTTATTCAACTTTTAATTTTGCCGTGCACTCTGATTCATCACCTCAAAGCTTAATTTTCTGTGGATTGGTTCGGCATGGATTTCATTTGACATTAAATTTAAGTAGTTTTAAAGTAGATGTATGTATCATTCGTGTCTGTGTTAAATGTAAGTTGCCAAATGAAAAGAAAGTTAAGCTTTTTTGGATGATTGTGAACATAGAGCTGCCACGCATTGGAGCTGAATAAACTTTTTGGTAAGGGCTAGTCGTTTTTCTGATATTGATCGATTTGGCGAATAACAAAAAGTGAACATGTGTGCAATTTCACCTTTTCTGCTTGTCCTTTTCTCTATTCTTCTACTTAAAACTTTCAATCAATAAGTGTTAGAACATTTGACTGCTGAAAAAATAATCCATTGATACCTGACATGTCAAAAATCTACATCAATATAAAAGTTAGTCAAGGAAAAACGCTCAAGCTTTCATTAATTTAATGCAATATTTTAATATATTATATTTATATTGTCTTTTTTATTTTATTATATTACAATTATTTATTTTTAACTTTCTTCTTAACATTTATATTTTTAATAATATTGTTTTAGCACTGTCTTGAGTTTGGAATAAAAATTCGTGGTATGTAAAACACTAAAAATCCAATCACTTAAATTGAGTCACATAAAAAGGTCAATGTTTTATGTGACTGCGTTTAAGTGCTTAGGCCCAACTACAAACTGGTTTCAAGAATTTTCAGTTTTGATGCATTTTAAGCTGCAGATAGAAAGAGTATATTTTAGAAAATTGAAGATATGATATGAATGAAACACTTAATGTTTATGTAGCTTTGCTGCAGCTTAATATTGGATCCTTAAAGCCTTTTAAAACAATGTCGTATGACAAACTTCGTTTCAACTCGAAGCTGAAGATTTTCTGGAAAACAGTTTTGAATAATGAGTATATTATTTTTAACAGTGTTTTATTCCTAGCACAATGCAGACGTTATGTAAATAGATTATACACATGTTTCTATAGTCACATTGACAACATTGGTGATATCGATACTGAAACTAATTGAAAAAGTATTGAGTCAGTTTGCTCTTTTATATTAGTCCTTTTTTCAATATTTTCTTAATTAATGTAGTTTTCGAACATGATGTTGTGTGAGGGCTCATACATACCTTTCATAGCTATCACTAGAAGACTTGGAAATATTGATACAAAAAGTATATTATAATTTTAATTTTGCTCTCCTTTTCCATCTTCTTCTATTTGAAAATGTCTTCTTCTATTTCTACTATTGTTTTCGTAAGGAGCGTTTTTCTTTATTTGTACTTTTAATTTCAATTTGTGAATTCTCTCCACCTTACTCTTAACCTGAACATCTTCATTTTCCTCCCAATTCGTGACCGAGGTTCAATAAGAGATCATGAAGTTTTAGTATCTCTTTTGTTTGGTGCGGAGTAATTCCTAATACTGAAGATATTTACATTATACGATAAATCAAACGTCGGCGATACGATGGATTTCAGTTACTATAGTTTCACTCAAAGTTTGTTACCTCAAAACAATCGTGGTTTGCTATAATTTCTAACGCTTTTTGAGACTCTTTACTCTCATAATTCTTCATTTTACTAACTTTATTTAATAAAATTAGTGTAAGTCGGTCCTGTACATATTACTAATTTTATTATATTCTTCTATTATTTTATTATTTATTATATTATATTCTACTATCTTACTATTTTTACTATCTCTATCGACTATCATCTTGTCCTATAATTTATTTTAGGAATAAATAATTTTGTTGTGTGAATCAAACTTTTGGCATACCATCAGAGTCACCTAGTTCCTAAAGGAAAAAAACTAAACGTCATCTATCTTTTGGAAAACCAAACTGGCCTCATATTTATAACTTTTATTTATTTATGTATATTTATATATGTCTATAACAAATATTTTTGCATTAAAATAATAATAATTTACAAGCATATTTTGTATATTTTAGAATTGTTTTCTTTTTCACTAATATTTTAAACATCTTTCGTATCACCCTTATGAAGACCCGAAAATAATTCGGAATCATTTAATTACAAAAGGGGTTTTAAAAACTTTCTACCTCTTTGTTAATTCACAACCTACCTCTATTTTAAAAAATCGGAGTAATAAAAGAATACCTCAATATAGTCATTTAATCGGTAAAATGGATCTCATTCTATAGGAAAAATACAGTATAAGAACCAAAATACCTCTAATAAAAGACAGACTGCACAGACGTAATCGTTACTTGGATAATTGTAATTTTTTTTAATTAATAATTTTTTTTTTCGTTTTTACATTGTCCAATGATTATTCATTTTTTTCATCAAAAAAAATCATTAATGACTTTATTATTGCATACATCAAACTAATTAGTACAATGCATTACTTAAATACATAAAACATTTTAGTTAACGATAGTTTACTATGGGCGTATTTATTGATGTAAAAATAAGTCATATTTTTAAATAATTAAAATGTTAGTAACAAACATTTAACTAAAATTGCTCATTGTGCGGATCGACACTAAAGAGTTACTTTTAGTTTCCTTAATAAAAAAAAATACATTGTAGAAAATGGCTCAAGCAAGCAAAGCATTCATTATTAAAATACGCACATAATTATACACGTCAAAAATCATAAGAATCATAAAGTAAACAGCGAAATCATAATATAATGCTTTGAAGTTAAAGAAAAAGAAAGTAATAAGCCATTCAGCAGTCATCAAAAAAAATAAAAAAGTTTAATAACGAAACACAATTAAAATGTTTAGTGAATCGAACTGACCGTCCGCCTGTCAGTTGCATAATCTCGTTCAAAAAAATAATATCGTTCAAATAAAAATGGCAAGCCTAGAAGATCTGCGGCCAAAAGGGAAAAACTGAATGACTGTTGAATCTACCGGTGTTTCGGAAATACCAACAAAATCCCATCATAGAATAAACAACTAAGAAACTCTATGGGGCGCGTTTATAGCATTATTTAATCGTTTATGGTAAACCTACCTACTAACCTACTAATACTACCTACTTAACCTGCTACTGGTTAAACTATATTTTTTATTACATTTTATAATAATGTTGATTTTGCTGGTAATTTTTTTAGAACGTTATATGGTATGGATGGCCGAGCTATGCATAGATAGATGGAGAGCGATGAGCAATTTCAGTTTAAGTATTGCACTCATTTATTCCAAAGAAAACCTCAATAATCGTTAATGCTGACATTGGTACAAAAATTCATTATTAACTATAGTAAACAGTCAGTCAGTTGAGGCGCATTGAGAGAACGGTCTGGTTTGACGTCAGAGGTAGTTAGTGGGTAGGTACATCTCACAATGCGCATTTCACATTGGCTTAATAAGCTGACAGAATATCTAATAGGTCTTGGGTAAGGTGGTATCAATTGAGTTACGGCCCCTTCTTGGCGATAGGAGCCTGTCCAGTAACCGCCTTGCCAACTACTACTCAAAAGTTGGAAAATCTGTCGTTAAACATATTTTAATGTGTTACGACAGGCTGTGCTGTCCGTGTGAGCCAGTTCCCATTATATGCCTAACGTGCTACCATCGCCGACCGCTTCGTCATTTACCAACAGGTGAGATAGTGGTCAAACACTAGCCTATATGATGTTAAAAAAAAGTCAAATATAGAGGTCAGGCCTAAATTAAAATAATCTAATAAATATTACCTACTATTATAAGATAAATCCTAAGCGGCTGAAGAATAAAATTTAATTTTAATTTTTATGTCAATCTCATACATTTTACTAACCTACTTTTTATACTTTCATAAAAATATATATCGATATAATATATTTAAACACTTTTCTCTGGTTACAGGTTTATTAATTTAATTTATATTATGAAAATATAATATACTCTCATATATACTCTTCTTTATATATTATATACGTTTAATATATTTTTATGTATAATTATAATAAAATATATTTTCATAAGCCAGCGTGAAAGATAGCGTTTGCAATAAAGGAGATAAAAATACGTAGAAATTGTATATTATTATATACTTATTACGGAGTAAAATTTCTTAAATATAATCTACATCTAAATATTATTTATTACTATATATAAAAAATATCATCCAACTGTTCGCATGACTATCATATTTGTAGAATTTTGTAACTAACATTAAATATATTGTATAATATTTATCTAACAAGCTTTTTGTAATAAATAAAATTATAACTTAAAACTGTTTCAGTCAAAATTCATAAACTTTTCTTTTATTAAATTTGCACCTTGCACACATTGATTACAAATATTGTGACTAATTTTATATTTTCTATAATATGCCTACTTATATTGTAATTGTAGTAATCGGTTTTCCTTTAACTAAAACCTATTTGACAAGTGCCTTTGGTTTGAATGAACACACGCACATTCGTTTAAAAGAGTTATATATTAAACAAACTTATAACAGCGCAGATTTTAAGTCCTCCAAAAATTTAATTAAAAAATAGTACATTTAAACACATACCTGCTAACTTAGCATGTTATTAATATATGTGGGATCCCAATGTTTAAACATTTTTTTTTCTTTTGATATTTACGTATTTATCGTGTATCATTATTAACAATAATTATCTAGTCTATTGTTGGTTACTAAAAAAATACAGCAATCGTGACAAAAACATTTTACTTATTACACAATTATATGTTTTTTTTTCTACATCTAGACTTGGTTTACTGTTTTTTCGATCAAGATAAAAAAAACGAATAATAAAAAATTCAATCCATTAATTGAAGTATTGAGAAAATGTGTTAATAATGTACACGACTAAATATTTTTCTATAAAACATAATATTTAGGTATAATCTTCCGTATATACTATAATATTATATTTACTATATTATATAATAATAGGTTTATAAATACCCGACCCGTGCTCTTTCTCTAAATTTACTTACTAGATGTAATGGAATTAATAGTTATTACGTGCTAATTATTCATGAATAATATTTGTGTAATATAAATAATAGGTAAATAATTAAGTTGAATGTGAATATATTTATACCAAATGACAGGTTGGAACAAGATCTTAGAATTACTTATAATATTTTCTGCACGCAGTGCAGTTTAGTTTAGCTTTATTGTAAGACGTATTGAGCAGTGTGAATGAAGTGGACTGGACAACAATCCTAAAAATGTGTTTAACTTGTTTATAATATTAATAATATTAAAAGTAAATGTTAGAATAACATCGCATATAAATTATTGTTTCTATAAATTTAGTGCTGATTATTAGAGCAGAGTAATCAGTAAAAATGAGTGTTAGATATAAGCAATATAATGTATATGAATATACCTTTACCGTTCTTAACTATCATAAGTTAAAAATATTAAGTGTCTTAGACATTTGTGGTGTGCATAGATGCATAAACTTAAATAATTGATATATATAATTTAATTACTGAGGCGTGTGTCGATATTAATTGTTAAGCAAACTTATTAACGTAACAGATAAGGCCCACTTGCACAGACCAGGATTAACACATAATTTTATAACCCAGGGTTATGTAATATCTACGATCGAATTATATATGAATAATTTCAATGTATTTCACTATATCTCGCGACAATATTTTAGGTAAGCCAGTCCTTTTTATTAATATTTATGTAGAAATGTCGTATTTTGTCGTTTTATGTTAACTTGTGTCATTTTTGTGTAAAGCTTAACCCTGGATTATAAAAATATGTATTAACTCTGTTCTATGCAAGCGGGCCTAACAATATTTGCACATTCCCACTTTGTATTGTCATATCCAATTTTATGTTGTTATTATCGAATAAAAATAATCACTTTAATTATTAGCTTGCCATTTATATATAATTATACAAATGTATAAAATAAGTTTGTCGTTATGTTTTAAAATTAGGTATAAATCTGGATATCTACTGTAAAAATTCACGTTTTCTAAACTAAGTCTGCTTATATTGTTTTATCATCATCATTTTATTCCTTTTTACCAACTTTACGTTCTAATTCTCAAATGGAGATAATCACTGTAATATTTTTTACATTTATTACAGAATTAATTTTTAATAATTATTCTACTTTTAGTGTTATCTACTTCTTATATTTTAGTATATATTTTATATAAAACCTAAAAGGTCGCCGTCCAGCGGGACTCTAAGGCGCTTTAATCAGAGAGAAGCTCTATAATTGAGTTCCGCTGGATGGCGAAATTTTGGATTGTATATAATATTGAACAAATATGATTTTAATACTAATTTATATTTAAAAATGCAACATAAATGTATATTTTTATATAATATATATTATTATATATATTAATCTGGTATAATTCAGGATATCTGCTTTATTTAAATTATTTTTTTCAAACAGGTTTGTGAGGTAAGGGGTGGCTAAAAGGGGAGGTTTGGAGGTCACTATCTAAACCGTTTACTTGTAAGCAATGCAATTTTTTAAAAGCACAATATTTTGTTATACTTATATTGACTTCAGGAAGTACTATTAAGAATATAATATAGGTTGTGCAGATATTGTTATGGAAATAGTGTAATTAATAATTATTGATAAATATGAAGAAGCGTAAAATACAATTTATTGTGTCAAGATAATACGGGAAGTGGCCGAATACATTTTGTTACGAGGGTTGAACGAGCGAAAGTATATCTCTTATAATAAAATATACTTGTTTGTCGGAAAATCCATAAAATTCAATTTAGTCCTCACTGTTACATCCATTGAAATAATAATTAATTCATAGACTCACCTCGGGTGTCGATATTTGTAGTTTAATACACTATCAAGTATAATGAGTACTTTTCTCATGGTTAAAAAACTGAGTATCACTTAGGTATAAGATTATATTGTGAGTCAAATAAAATCTTATAAATAGGGCGATCTTAAATTACATGCGATACATAAATATATATATATTTGTTGTACGCATTATGCATTATATAAATAATGAGGAACATGTCAGGAATATTAAGCATATTCATATTTATATTCATTTATTCATATTATTATAATAGATACATATATTTCATATACATGGTTTAATGTGTCAGCCTATTACGTTTTGATGTAATGCTCACAAATAATTTAGTGAAAACTACAAAATCCATCAAAAAGCCTTCCAATCAAGATTTACAATTGAGTTTTCCCCATGAGATGAAATGGAGATTTTAGGAGTTGTGGAATATTATGTCCTCCACATCAAGATGGTGACAAGCGCTTTAATCTTCTCAACAACTTCTATGTACAATTTTTAGAAAGATTAGACGTTTGTCAAAGGACTTGTTAAAAACCAAGGAATAGTAATAATTTACCGTAAAATTGTATATACAATTTCACCTTAAACCGCCTTCACCTTAATTTAAGTGTCCCTAAAAAGTACTACTCGGGGTCAGAAAAAAAAGTGATATATGTCTATCATTAGTAATATTTTAAAGCCTAAGTGATAGTAATTTATAATTTGTATTATACTTAATGGCTTAAATGCTTTCAATTCGTGTCCTGTGATTTCTTTGTGTACGTACCATTCCTAGATAATTTGTTATGTACCTATTTAATAATCCCTAATAATAATTTCGTAGAGGTTTCGCACATGAACGAAGGGAAATTCGAAACGCCAAGTCGACGGATGTCAAGGCAACGATTGTTATTTTATATTGTAAATCCTTATTTATTGTGTTTTTGAGTAATAATTTTATTGGTATAATTGTAAAAATAAGAGCTGTACTTTTTGTAAAGCAATCTTTCATCCCTCGCTGTTTTTGTGTCTATATTGAAGAGTCATCGCTGTACGTGACTTTTTAGAATAATGTTAGAAGTAAAGTTGTACATTCAAATTGAAAATGACATGGCGTAAATGCAAACTCATGAACATGAAGAAGTAGTAATAAGAAGTAATAATGACATACATTTATATAATTGAATTATATGTAATGGAATGTTTCTTATCTTAATATTTTAGAAGTAAAGGTGTAAATTAAAGAAGTACGAAAATCCGACAAGTTATATAACCATAATTGTAAAATAAATAGCTGTTTACTTTGTAGTCTTAGAAGTAAAGATGTACATTTTGAAAGATCGATGAAAAATATACATTAGTTAGTTTAAGCGTATTTAAAATATTAAACTTTATCACACACATTATATATAGGTATGTCACTATGTAATGCTATAAATATTTACCTATTGATAGGTACGTATATTTATATGTATACACATTTATATATATATATATATATAAATTACACATTACTCGGTTCGTACACGTCCGGTCTTTAAGAGGACATTGATGGACCCGAAACCAACATCAAGAGGCCCTTTACAATGTTCACTTATTACTATTATTATCTGTAGATGGATGGATATGGGAAACTATATTAAACGAGGACTCATACTCGTAAAAGGATGGTACATTATATTATGAGACTATTCAGAGAGCTGATTAATTTTGGATTGCTGGTCTATGTGATTGACGTTACAGCACCCTCCAATTATGCCTCATTTCAAAATATTTAGGCGGGTGGTGAATACTTGACATCCACTGAATGGGCCCCCATAAAGGCGGACCGTTATATTGGCGCCAAGGAGCAACATTGGCGTGGATAGCTGAGGGTGTTAAGAGGTGTGCTGCACTTTCACTAAACGCTACTAATGGCTTTATGCCTTTAACACTTCCACCCTGGAGCTTAGTTCCTTAGCTCTTGCGACTCCCGTCACTGGCCGTCAGGTCGAGGTAAGCCGGGTGTCAGATGGCCTCATTTAGCCCTTATGGGATAGGGGTACGCGGTGTCGCCACTCACCGTCGGCTTAAATAATTATTATCATATGTATGTAACGTATATGTGTTTGTATAAACTTATACCAATAATATTATTTATATATATATATAATAAAATATTTATATATAAATACATAATACATATTAATATAGGTACCTAAATAGACTATGCAGAACATCGACTTCATCAATATTTCAAAAATCATTAATTCCAAATATCATACATAATACATTGATTATTGTGATTGGCCACCTTCTTTATAATAACGTGTAAAAGAGGCAATCGAATTGACATTTAATCACAATGTTGTTGTCATAATATATATTGTCATATATTGTCAATATTTTATATAATTCATAATTATTACATTAAATTATTTAATATAATAATAAATATTATATAGAATGTATATGTAGATCACAAATTGAGCACATATTACATATATAATATAAAATATATATAACATAATACATATAAATTATCTACACTGTTTTAGGAGTATTATATTGTAAACGTTGTGTTAATAGGATTATACATATATTATGTCTATAACTTACTTTTGATTTAAAATTGAATTTTAAATTGTGTTTTTGTATTTATTTATTATGTTGCTTAATAATACCAATAAAAAGAAGGAACAGTTCTGTTCTGAGAAGTTGATGCTATAATTTGAGCAGAATTTGTTCTGTGGTCAAGGTGATGAAAACGGTCATGATAATGGTTTGGTAGAAAATAAAAACCTTGATGCTGTAGATGAGGTATTAACTTAAACATAAATAATAATTGGTGTCTAAAGTAGGATGCTCGATCGTGAATGATTTTTCAGTATGAACATCATTCCGACAGTGCAAAGCAATTTTCGGAGATTTTTATAACAAAAATTGCATTTAATTTTACTGTGACTAATTAGGTAATAAAACTACACAAGTTATGCATTTATTGATAAAAAAAAACAAGTTTACGAAATAATAGAACTCTGATTATTTGACTTTAAGCTCTTAAATTGGTTGTTATGTAATAAAATCAAAGAAGATTGCTCACAGTCATAGGATAATCAACACACATTTGAATTTAATCGATATTAAATGTTACATTTGATGTTTTATGGGTAGATCGCTTAGAAGCGAGATTGTTATAATTACCTAATTTTATTGTAACATTACTTCTTATCTATCGGTGATTTGTTAACATACATAAATTGGCTTTGTAAAGAAAAATAGAACGTAACTTGTTATAGTGCCGCAAACTTGTCTGAACCGGTGGCCAAAAGCGGGACTAAGTTTTACGTACAAACACTGTGTATGATTAACAAACGCGATTCAATAGACTTTTTGGCGGGTCATATAAGTTTGTAGGACTATCTCAGTCTCTAAGTGCCAGTTTCAACAATTTCTGACAATGTTTCAGATACTAAGTTGTCTAACAAGTAACACCATATTATAAGAGCCAGTTTTACTGGTTCCTGGTAACGCGTTAGATAGTTATCTGACGCCATATAAAAGCTGTCAAAATTATGTCAGATTTCTTCATATTAGCGCTATCAGGAACTGGTGAAACTGGTCCTAAAATTTGTAATATACGTGGCAGATAAAGTCCTTATTATCATGGACTTATGAAACTGGTCTTCAATCTCTCAAATATAGGTACTATTAGTCTTTCTATTTTATATAGGAAATTATGAACATGGCATAATTCAGTTTTAGCAGTTTCAGCCATAAAGACATAATATTTTACGGTCACTTTGGCAATTCGCTTTTGTTTCGTGATTTATTACCAAAGAAGGCAATGTTTGTGCATTTCATTGCCAGGCTTGTTACTCTAATTTAATTATTATACCAAATTAGTCGGTGGTAGGAGCTTTAATACTGATGTTCCGTCTAATTTACTACCAAAAAGTAGCTTACTACCACTAAAGAGAAAATCTGCCATCATAATCGTTGTTCAAGGAGCACACGGCCCTTGAGAGTCAGAACTTTCTAGGCCTAGAGTGTTCACTATCTTCAACTACATATCATTGTTTAGCGTGATATTGGTCAAACGCTAGTCTATCAGATCATTAAAAAAAATGATATCAAATAAAAAGTCAAAACTCTTATAGCTGAGATAGGATTGCTTAAACTCCTCGCTAGAAAACAACATTTCTAAGAATCCTTTCGTATGTTGTCTCCAGTTCAATAAAGGTTTTGATTAGTATCTTGTTTTATATCGAGCCTAAAAGTGCCAGAGCGTAACAATTTAAACTCGCCTTTTAATGTTGGATAAACAAGCATTTTACCACTATCTCACTAATTGTTTGGTCACAATATGATGATAGATGTAGCACTTTTACCTTGAAAATGCCTGATCGCTTGCGATATAAATGCCCCTGGATTGTAACATTATCGGGTAATACAGATAGATATAAACTGTAAGAAGTTCAGGCGTTCCACGTTCCTTTTCCAAATATCTTTAACTTGTATTACATCTTATACAGCTTATAATCTATCAACTTAATCGAACAATGATTTGGAACGTAAGAACGAGTGAACGAAAATCCTGAAACGGTTGACGTACTGTAATGCGAGCCTAAACTTTTGATGACTTTTTCCTGTCTGTCCTATGCTGATCTGTCATTCATAATCGCTCATCGCTATTACAAGCTGTTTTACTAAATAAATGATGGATATCTGTGTACTTGTGAGTTTTATTTGTATCCGACAACATTTACAGGACTGAATAGAAGTGATAAAGACTGCTATTATATCATTATATCAGATACTGCAAAAACTTGAATTGCCAATACTCCGTACGTCACGTCACTGCACACGTTACTCTGAGACAATAGCGGCCAATTTCACCGGTGCCTGATATATATATAAGGTATATATATAAGGAACTTATCTTCCAGATAAACTAAATGTGTTATATTACCATACTTTTATTCATACTATAATACTTTGATTTGAGTGGGTTATAGTACGACACTAATGTCAAATAACTATCTGAAACTTTATCAGAAACCAGTGGTTTTTTAATCTGGTACCAGAAATTGACCACTAGCTCGCCTGATGGTAAGCGATGATGTGTTCGAGGATGATGAAAACGCCCCTAAAAAGTCTGACTCTCAGAGGCTGTGTACTGCCGGTGCACCTAAATGTTATAGATTATTTTTATATACCTAGATGTAGATGTAGATTTCCTCCTTGATGGTGGTAAGCTACTTTTTAGTAGCAAGTCCAAAGTAACGTTAAAGAGCTCAGTGGTGCAGTGGAAGAAGGGTCGGCTTTGTCGCCAGAGGCAGCAAGTTCAATCCCGCCGTGCACCAATAGATTTTTCTATCGATAAAAATAATGTGCGCATTTTACAGTGGCCCTCCGGTAAAGGAAAACATCGATAGGAAACCCTCGACCCCCGCATGTTGGCAGAACACTATTTAGTGTCCACCTGGCCAGCCTCAAATTAGAAAATCTGTTGCCAAATCAACTAATGTGTTCTGGCCACAGTCCTTGAGAGCCAGATCCCATTCTAGGCCTAGCGTGCTATGATGTGGTTAAGAATGGTAGTACGTTAGGCCTAGAATGGGAACTGGCAACCAAAGGCAGCTGTCGAGACAATTTAAATCTAATGTTTAGCGACAAATTTCCAACTTTTTTATGGTAAAAGGTAACAGGATAAGCACGACGCTCGCCTAATGGTAAGCGATGACGTCTACCTATTACAGATACAGCGGCATTCAAAATTCTGAAAAATCATTAACTGGCAAAGTGGTGATACCGCCTCAGGCGGACTAGCAGAAGTCCTACCACTACAATGGTAGGTAACTTAAGACCACACTGAGCATTGCTTTACTACCACTACCATGCAGGGGCCGTTAGTAAGAAAATACATAATTTTCATGTTCAGTGATAATGAAAATGCCATTTATTTCTAATTACGTTTTTATTTCTTGTCAAAGGTCAACAATCAAAATTCAGTGTGAATTATAAAAATATACCAGAGCTATTTATATCATTTCTACTCAGATAAAAAATATAGCCATATACATACACATATACATCCAATGTAGGCATAAATAAAATCAGATGGAAAAAATGTTGCTGGGTACTCGGATAAAAATGGTAATAAATAGTACAATTATTATTATACAGTTTGTTTTACAAATAAATTGGTAAATATTTGTAATTATATAACCATCTATACTATAAACAATGTAATTTTGACAAAATATATTTCAAAAGCATATTATATACATTTTTAACGTCCCGAAAAATTGGGGGAAAAATGTCAAGAAAAATATTGAAGTAATTTAGTTTCGTGTTCATAAAAATAGAGTAGTATACAATAATCGAGTGGATATGAATTTTTAATACATAAGGCTTATCTCAAAATCGTATCTCAGATAAAATTAGTACATGCCTATGTGCAATGATTTCAATTCAATTTCAGTGAGTTACCGCAGTACATAAGATCTTCCATTTTATAAGTAAAACATGTTCATAAAAATAAAGTAGTATACAAGAATTGAGTGGATATGAATGTTTAATATATAAGGCTCCACAAAGCGTATTTCAAATATAATTAGGACATTCCTATATGTCCAATGATTTTAATTCAATTTCAGTGAGTTACCGCAGTACATAAGCTCTTCCATTTTATAACTAAAACACTTTATAACTTAACCTTTTATAGAATCAATAGAGACAAACGAGTAATTTGGCTGTTTATATTTTTTATTTTTTAATACATTATTATGCATCAGCATGAACCGTGGCTCTGTATATA
Organism: Cabera pusaria; assembly: GCA_954871355.1. Taxonomy (NCBI): domain Eukaryota; kingdom Metazoa; phylum Arthropoda; class Insecta; order Lepidoptera; family Geometridae; genus Cabera; species Cabera pusaria. Next base: position 22,268,345 of record OX940893.1, read on the forward strand.
ATAATTACGATTTAGCGACTTCACATGCCGCACCAATGTTTTTTTAAATAACAAGTTTGAGGTTTTTATCTCTATATCTCTGGAGATTCTCATCAGATCTCGTTATATTCTCTCTCAAACAAAAAAAAATACAATGGAATTGAGAACCTCCTTATTTTATGAAGTTGGTCAAAATATAAATTTCAAAATATTTTAAAAAAAATACTGAATAAATAAAGTGATATTACTTTTTGATCAAAGTGAAAATATACCTACTTGTCAGCTGTATTTATTTTTTTCATAAAAATATGATAAGATAAATTATGATACAATAAAATAACATCGAGAGCTGACAGAGATCATAAATTATTTTATTATTGGAGTTATCAAATAATTCTAAAGTAAACACCTATGTATAGTTACATATGTACCTTATATTAATACTGTATTTACATGTTGCATGAATTCGCGAGATAACGGGCGGTTTAAGTTAATGCAATAACGCCTGTAGCGTAAGCGTAAGTCTAGGTAGGTATAAAATAAATAACAATAATTGTAACACAGATATTCACAACTTTTATAGCTAAATATTAATTAATGTGTGACTTGTCACCTTTTAACTAAACTGGTACAGAACTTAAACTAATATCACACTTTATTCTGTAGCAATAAGTTGCTCGTCTGCCAACTTTAAAGGAATTTCAGACTTGTGCCGAAGGAATCTCGAATGGTAGGTCTCTTATTTATGATTAGTTATGCCACGAATTCACTAAGAATAATGTTTTTTTTTTATTGACACAGTATCTAAAAACTAACATAAATAAAGATCATTTTAATTTCATGTTATGTGTTCAACGCAATAATTTTAAATGTTTTTGAAATACCATTGTTTGAACAGGAAGATTTTAAAACAGTTTCTCAGTGAATACGTGACTTCAATAATTCGCTATAAACGATTAAAGCTTCATCACGACTGCAATCGAAGCCGTTCTAAATATATGGACAATCTATGCATCACATTACGTCATCTCTATTGACGTATGAGAGCATTCGAAATGTATTAAACTATACAGTCTGTGTACAAGTGGACGCTGCGAGCTAATAGCGAGCGTCGGGTAACATGGCTGATGGTTCTCACCGGACTCCTGGGGATCTCTGGGCATCCTTCGGTGCACCACACTCCGGTCGCGCGCCGCCACGGCCGTACCGCCTCGAAACAGAGGATCCAACACTGCATAGTATCAATTCACTCCCACAGATAAACACCTACACTGTTTAACCTTCTGCAACCGCTTCCGTCTGAACGGAGGGTTCTGTCCCGGGCAACGCAGTGTCACCGTGATCCAAGTAAAGTTCTTCGGCCGACAGAACGAGCAGGACTTGAACGCTGGCTGCGGACGTTCTGCGTTGTCACGCTTCCTCGGCCCTTTCGGAATATAAAACGAATTGCATTGGCCGTAACAAAACTTGTTGATAATCGTCGCTGTCAGGCATCCGTTTTCCCTTATCTTCTGCACGAGCGGCTCTGTTTTGCACCAATCTTCCTTAAGATATTCCTTTTTGGTAACCAGAAGTGCGTTTTTGGATGATTTTAAAATCTTCCTGAACTCGGTTCCCGGTGGTACTTCGGTGGTTTCGTCTTGATCGGGGGCGGAGACTACCATGCCTGTTTCAGAGCTGCCGTCGCCGAGTTCGTTTCTCTGCACGTAGACAGAGGGAGCGGTGGCTTGTTCCGCTCGTCGGCGCTCTGCCAAAAACCTCTCCACTTGCTTCGTATCGATGATGTCGAGGATGGAGTCGGTGGGCGTGAAAGGCTTTCTTCCAAGTCCAGCGCCGGCGCATACTCCACAGGCGGCGAGGAGCGCGGCGGCCGCGAGCCATAAGTGAGATTTGGAAAAGTTCTCCATCTGAAACAACACAAGTTCGATATAAAGTCGAATACGAAGGCTGTTTGAGTGGGCTTGCGGCGAGCGGATGTCGTAGGCTACACTCACGTCGTTTCGAGAGACGGGAGCGAGCATGTCGGGGCCGTGGGTCGGTGCGAGTCGGCGAGCGGCGAGAGTGCGTGTGCGCTGGGCCGGCCGGCGGAGCGGTAATGAGCTTGCGCCTCAATGGACCACCGCTCAATGAACGAGGTGACTCATACACCGCGCCTCCATCATAGAATCGCTACTACTCACTCGTACACAGAGCCGACACACCGCATCTGCTCTGGATTACGGCGACAATGCCGCAGATAACGCTAAATATTCCATTGTTGTATTTGTGACAAATACGACCCACCTGTTTGCAAGCAAATCTTGTCATAATTCTGGGATCATAATTCAGACGGAGTTTTTACAAAAGACGTTATCTTCAATTATGTCGAGAAAAACAAAGATTATGTCTGTTTAAACCAGACCAGCAGACGCGTAGCGGCGTAATACACAGTAAAGTAATGAGTACAATACAGAATATTCACGTAAAATTCAAAACAAAGCCTACGAATAGAATTTTTAAATTCTGTCTAGCTAGAAGATTAAATTTTGATTTATTAAGTTATTTTCGTGAATCAAGTTAAATGAGGAAAGGGTACCTCCAAAAATGTATAAAGTAAATGTAAACCTATAATTAGATAGCATTGATATGTCGATGATTATGACCGATTAATTTAATTAGGTGTCGCATGAACTAAGGTACTTATGTCCTAACCTTTACTTAAGCTACTTTTTGGAAAGAAACTTGCAATATGATATGATGCAATTAAGAAGCTGTATCGTTTTGTTATATATTTTATTTTATAATAAATACATTAAACATATGATTTAAGTCCTCTCAGATGCTACCGTTAGTTAGGTAATGGTGACTCACCACAAGTGCCACAACTATTAATTTATTTATTCCCAGTGATCACGCAGTCCAGTGAGCTTTTCTCACCTATCCTCGGCCACGGCGCCAGATCGCCGAGGCGAGGCGCCGGCGCAGATGGTGCCTTACTATATCCGCCCATTTATGCTTCCCACAATGCCCATAGCTGTCCGTCATGGGAACAGTACACAAGCTTGGGAACTTTCAGATTAGGGTGCCTCAATCGGGATCATGGAAACAACAGATTAAATAATGTTGTTTAAAAACAATGTGAAATGTGCGCGGCGGCATGTGCGTTGTGTTTCATTTTTAAAACGATATGTACTATCATTATCGTATTTGAGGCGTATATTCCATATTTCTGAATATACCTATGAATCAGTTCTTGACAATTATTAAAAAGAGAACGCGTTAGATTACCCTTCTCATGAATAAAGGAATAATCAAAATCAGTTAATAATTATAGTCGGAAAAGTTTAGTAACATAGAATATAATAAATATATGTAATTAAAAAAAATAAAAATGAGGACATTCTGACGGTCGACTACACAATAAAACTAGAGCACAGCTATTTCAAATTGGTTACTTGGCATCTATTTTTCAATATTGGCCTACTGTTAAATGTGCCTTTAACAAATCCCAATCGTAATATACAGGCAAGCCTGTATTATAACTTACAAAACATTCGGCGCCTATCTTAATAAATAGTGCATTAATATATTGTGTTACGCTAGTTTTATAAGAATGTAAGAATCTAATTATTACTTTTTGGCACATTTTGTCTAATTATGCGGAATTATGAAACATTTTAATATAAATTGACATGCAACGTTGTCTATTTAGAATTTTGGATTTTCATAAATAGAACAATGTGAGTACTACATACTAGCCGAAATTCTAGCGACTGGTGGGCCATTTACCCTTCCAGAGTTCTAGTCCCAACAGCCTGGCTCCATCATCAGGTCAGTTCGGTTGTACCATATTATTGTATTGTCACAAAATATACTGCAAAATTTGAGTTAAATCGAACGAAGGGAAAGTTCCTATCTAGCCTTCAAGATTTGACCTACACAGACATACCTACATACTAACACGACAAATTAAATAAAAGCTTGTAAAAGTGAACAACAGTTTATGGCAGGAATGGTTAACATAGCCAACATGTAAAGAAGCGCACATCAGTATGCGCGTTAAACCCATCCAATAATGGAGCCGCGTTTCCATTGCCCCATAGCCTCCCATAGGCATTGTACTTCACATCCGCAACCTTCTGCGAACCGTAGGCGACGTGTGGGTGCCTTCAATTGCGTTTTTAACAATAATTTGTATGAACGCGCCGCTTGCATGCACCCATTTATGTGCCGGAATGCTTAGGCGTTCATGGATGCATAAAGAAAGCACGGTTCTATTGCTTGATTAACATCTTATTTCATTGTTAGTTGCAGATATACAATATTGTAACAGATACAATAGATATACCTACTCTTTAGATAATATTATTATAATACTATATACTTAGGACTAAACCAATTATTGGCAATGATAAAGTCAATTGATATCGAATGATAAAGTCTTTTTGAAAATCAGACATGGTTTTAATTCATTTTTGGGAAGATCCATTTTTTGAATAAGTACGTAGACGGATATTTGCAAATATACTACAGCATAAATGTACTAAATAGCATAAATATAATAGTGTACATTGAAGGTAAAGTATTGACCCTTCTGCGTACGAATATTTTGTCTCATCTATAGGTAATTATTTCATTAAGAGTTGGGTTTATTACTAAGAAAAATACACCGGGGAAGACCCAGTCGAATCATACACACATTTCATACTGTGCTAACGAGTGCGAAATACCAATAGTACACGTAAGTTATAATGAAAGAGTTCATTTAGATTCCCGAGTCGGTAGCGGTAAGAGGGCCGTACTAGCCCACTTGGATGTCAGTAATTTTAAATGTAACATAGTTTTACATTTCAATTTTAAATGGATATATATATTTAGTGAATCTGCTAGAGGCCCGTCATCGCTTACCACCAAGCGACCTCCTTCGTTTTTTTAAGTCGGTAAAAAATTACTTACTAATGATAACAATACATACCTACTAGCCCAAATTCGACTGTTCTACCATTTACTTTTAGGGGGTGCCAGTCCCTACAGGCCCACTCCATCATTAGAAGCTTGTAAAATCGTATAATAAAAAAGCGATCTCTTTGAGTCTTATAGTTAGTAGAAACCTACATTTATATTTTATGATTAGAACTGAGATCTGAATTTTCGTAATACGAAATTCAACCGTATTACGATAGCGATACGATTGAATTTCGTAGTACGAAATTTGAATCTCGCCGCGGATTCCGCTGTCGAGACAGCTTACTGAATAGCCTAGCTGGATAGGCCCACGCATGAGTACTTTCGTCCTACCAGATTGCTGCCACCTATTTCTATTCCGAATAAATTTCTACTTTCTTTGACATGAACCTTAGTTTCATTAGATTAGTTCTAAACCTAAAATTATAAACGTTTGGCGTTTCCACTTTTGTTGCGAAGTTAGATATTTTGTACATATATTGTGAAGTAAGTAGCAGCTATTGTATGGCGTTCCATGAGGCATAAGTTTTATAAGACCTATTGGTCATTTCAAGCTTTGTTTATTCTTCATTTCCGCCTCCAATGTAATTTTTTTGAATATTCTGTGATACATTTTGTTTATAAATTAAATGTTCCTCTTTATTATTCCGTCATCTGCTTTGACATAATATTACACTACCAATTCAAAGAGATAATAAATAACCAGTTAAGGTACGGACAGTGATCAGCGCATCAGATAGCGCACGCAGGACGCTGCGGTGCGGTGCCTATACGCGAATTTTCCAATTACGCTATAGGCAGACTCAATATATTAAAATATTTATAGCAAGGTTTAATAATGTATCTTTAGTTTATTTGTCTCGAATGCCATTAATTTGACAGTTCGTGATTGCAATTTGTCGAGATGATAAAGACATACAATTAGTGCTCCCGAGTCTTTTCGCCATGAATTAAACCACGTCCACGGCTACTTTTTTTACAAAAATACTACCACCCGTCTTCCTGAGTGAGACCGTGATAATGTAGATACATCAGGGAATCAGCATAATGAGTTATTCTATCGTTGTCTTTGTTTAGACTGCTATGGTGCTGATGGTTTACTTCTGGAGAGGTAATCTCTAGATCGGTATCCAAATCTTCTCCAAAATTGTTTATATATGAGCGGAGGAGGAGAGGAGAGGTAATAAGAGGATAGGAGATTGAAATCTTTGAATATGGCATTACCAATAATAATGGCATTATTATATTAGATACAAACACACAAATATAAATTTTTGAAAGTTCCTATAAATGATTGTTAATGTACAACTACAGTAACTGCTAAAACTTTTACAGCCTACATTTTTGTTCTCTGCAAAGGAAAATTATATTAACTACTAGCTGACCCGGCGAACTTTGTACCGCGAATATAAATAAACTGTCCAATTGCGAGTTGGACCCGCACACGCAGGGTTCGTTTTGCCAGAAAAATTCGTTTCTCGTATGGGGACCCCCTTTAATTTTTAATTTAATTTAGTTTTTATTATTGATCTTATAGCAACCATTGCAATACACATCATGAGTAAATTTCAAGTCTTTACCTTTTAAGGTCTGTAAGATCGAGCATAAAAAGCTTCAAAACACGTTTCTTGTATGGGGACCACTTTATTATTACATTTTATTTTGTTTTTATCGATTTTTAAACACAAATAGCGAATACCCATGTCCAGAAGCGCCATAATGACAACCATCAAAATATGTATATACATACATACAATCACGCCTTTTTCCCGTTGGGGTAGGCAGAGACTACTTCTTTCCACATGCTACGATCCTGACATATCTCCTTCGCTTCTTCCACTTTCATCAGCGTCTTCATACATGCTCGCCGGTTATAGGTACTTTTGACTTGGCCTTTTTTTAAAACGTCTCCGATCTGGTCGTGATACGTTCGCCTAGGTTGGCCTCTACCAACTGGCCCATTCACACACGTCTCATAAATCTGTTTCGTCAATCTTTCTTCTTCATCCATCCTCTCTAGATGTCCAAACCATCTAAGCATCCTTTTCTCTATCTTTGTCACTACATCTTCTACCACACCACAACATTCCCTTATCACGCTGTTCTCCAACTTATCCATCAGAGTCACTCCGATCATACTTCTCAAACTTCTCATTTCTACAGCATTAATTTTACTTTCATGTTTCTTCTGACATACCCAGCATTCACTACCATACATGAGTGTGGGAACCAACACTCCCCTATGTACAGCCAGTCGTGCTTTTTAGGGTTCCGTACCCAAAGGGTAAAACGGGACCCTATTACTAAGACTCCGCTGTCCGTCTGTCTGTCTGTCTGTCTGTCTGTTTGTCCGTCTGTCACCAGGCTATATCTCATTAACGGTTATAGTTAGACAGTTGAAATTTTCACAGATGGTGTATTTCTGTTGCCGCTAGAACAACAAATACTAAAAACAAAATAAAGTTTAAAGTTAAATGGGGTCACCATACAAAAACGTGTTTTTAAACGCCATCTATAAGACCTTCATAGGTGTCATCTGGGTGTTAACAACTCATTCGTGTTTGTTAAGCTAACAACCTTTCTAATTAGTTTCGGCAAAATTACATAGATGGCGCTAGTAAACGAGCCTCGTCTTTCTAGATCGCGACCAAACAAAATGAGGTGATGAAAACAATATGAGGTTGAAACTCTGTTATGTTTCGTATTGTACGGAACCCTCCCTAAGTTTGCGATAAAAGACCCGATTCTGACTCGCACTTGGCCAGTTTTATTTAGACACGTTCTGACTTCTCATAAAGTTATGTAGTGCCCCACTCACTTAGTTTCCAGCCAAAACTCTTCGCTCAATATCACTTTCATACTTATCATCTCTCGTAAACTTAGAACCCAGGTACACAAACTCTTTCACTTGTTCCACTCTTTCTCCTTCAATCGTCACATAACAATCAGTCATTCTTTCTTCTCTTTCAAAAACCATTACTTTGGTCTTGCTTACATTCACTTTCATCCCTTTGCTTTTTAAAGCGTCATGCATAATATTAACCATTCTTTGCAACTCCTCCTCCGATAATGCTAATATCACCTGATCATCAGCGTATAGGAGGCATTTGATGGTTAAATCATTCATTCTTAATCCGTACACACTTTCTTTCAGATCTGTCAAGCAATTGTCTATGAATAGGTTGAACAGCACTGGCGATCTAGGATGATGGATTACAATGGATGGCGTCAAAACTTTGGCAGCATGTCCATTTTCTGTTTGTGTTAGTGTCTAGAACTGCTAGAGTGTGCGTGTGTAGGGAAGTGATCACTAGTGTAGAACATATCGATAAAAAGTAGTTCATTCTGCTAGTGAAAGTCCCGTTAAATTGGTCCAGTCATTTCAGAGATAAACCGGAACAAACAGACAGACAGACAAACATTTAAAAATTTGTTTTTTATGTAATTACCGTATATTCTTTCATATGCATTTAGTGAAAAGCTGTTAATTTGGAATTACAAACAGACACTTCAATTTTTTTATATGTATAGATTTAGTGTAAAATGTATATAAACGATTTATATATTTGAAGTTTTAAGTGTAATATTATAATATTACACTTAAAGGAATTTATATATTCCTTTTTATAAGGGTATCGACTATATTTATCGACAAAGTTTTGGAGGGTTCTCGTACATCACTAGCCGGGCGGCGTAAAATAATGTTTGTTATTTACATAAATTAAAGCTTTCAAATGATAACCATTTACCACCTCGGTAATTATATGACGAAAAAGATGTATATAATGTAAGCAAAATAAATATTTTGATTCAAAAAGTGGTTATATATGAGAATAAATGCCCACAAAGACTTACGTGTGAAATGATAATTCTGGATCTTTTACGCCTCCTTTAGTTGTTCTTGATGGATAAAACACAGCACAACACGACATAATTTAACCATTTAACAGGGTTTCAGTCTTTAAAGCTATGTTTGTGTTAGCATAGAGTGATTTCAATGCTCGTATCAAACTGCCGCCCACCCCATACATAGACAATGTTGACCACAATTCATTCCTCACCACTCTGTCATAGGCCTTTTCCAAGTCTACGAATGCGCAATAGACCTTTTGGTGTTTCGCCAAACATTTTTCGGCTATGCTTTGTTTTTTTTATGTATGTACAATGACAAAAATGTCTGAACAAACTAACAATGACAACCTGGGTTTTCGATTCAAAGCCCTTAAGTTAATACGTACTTCAAATTTCAATTCGAGTAAGGAACAAAGTCTACCCTACCGTACCTAAGGCGGGAGCCTGCTTTAGAAGCTTCAAAAAATCGATTTTTTTCGAGGATTTTTTTAGGAAGGAAAGAAATATTCGATTGAAACGAAACTTTCAGGTTTTATTGTTATGTATTTCAAAAATCTTCTCAAATTTTTTCATTAAAATATATGTCATATTATGCCTAATACAAGTATTTTGCCGAGGCGCCTCGAGTAGTGCATTGTGTCGTGCGGCAGGAAAGATAGGAAAAAAACTAAACGTCCTATCGAAACGAGACAAAATTGGTTGTATTCGAGATTAAATTATCTTCTAGTTGAACCTAAAAAACCGTAAAAAAGTTATGATTAACCCACTTTTTATACAATCTAAAGTGAATTTATTTTTCCCAAAAAAAAGTTTTTTTTTTAATTTGCGAAAAAATGTTGAATTTCTCACTTTTTGTTGAATTTTCTTGGATTCAACTAGAAGCTATACTATTGAAAATAAAAACAAATGTTGGGTTTTTGTTTCAGATGGAAATTGCGACCTGTATCTTTTCCGCCGCACGACACATGCACACTCGAGGCACCTCGGCAAAATGCTTGTACCAGGCATATTATGACATATATTTTCATGAAAAAATTTGAGAAGACTGTTGAAATACATAACAATAAAACCTGGTAGTTTCGTTTCAATCGAATATTTCTTTCCTTCCCAAAAAAATCCTCGAAAAAACGATTTTTTGAAGCTTCTAAAGCAGGCTCCCCCCTAAGGGACGAACGTCAAATGTTTGACATGAAAGTAGGTAGAACAGTTTGTATGGGAAAAAATGAAATTGTTGTTTTACTGTCTTCGTCGCAATTTTTCCAAATTTTGTCACCGTTTAAATCTTCCCTGGACTACGACAAACATTTCAAAACCAAAATCAGCTAAATCGGCCCAGCCGTTCTCGAGTAGCGAGACTAACGAATAGCAATTTATTTTTATATATAAGATGATTTTCCTTTGCAAATAACTTTTAAAAGTTATTTGCATTTGAAAACACTAAGGTTTATGACGTAAGAAAAAAGAGTACAAAGAAATCACCAGGAAAAATAAGTTGCCGAATAAAACAAATATTTCAGAATTAAAAACAAAATACGTTAATACAGTTTCACAGACAGTATTGGTTCTTCTATATTGCCTTGCTGTTCGATTGTAAACAGGAAAAGAGGAATTAGAAATTGTGTGATTCCATCTTCAAAACCAATACCTCAAAACAAGGCTCTACTCTACGCTGATGGTCCTGGCTGTAAAACTTGGTTTTAGATTTACACAGTATATTAACAGAAGTAACATAAAAATTACTTAAATCTCTGCAAACACTTCACCGATTATTATACAGCGAAGTAAACCGTAATTATACCTTGATTTATTACGATAATAATTAAACCGATGTGTTGAATTAATTTATGTTATACATAAAATTTTATGTAGGAGTGAATTACTAATGATCTGGAGGTAGCTGTATAGTAAGTACCCCGAGATTAGAAGTTATTGAAGCTTTTAGCAATACTGCATTCAAAATGGAAATACAGCAAATATTTTATGTAATACAAATATTAACAAGAATTACAAATATGACAATATGAATAAATTAATGAATAAATGAGATCACTTTTTTGCACATAAAAGAAAACAGGACAAAAAAAGAATACAGAATTGAAAGTACACACGGCGGTCTTATCGCTAAATTGTGATCTCTTCCAGACAACCGCTAAATTTATAAACTATTTTATAATGAACTAGCAGCCCGCCCCGGCTTCGCACGGGTAGAACATATATGCCTACAAAATTTGCATCAGTTTGTTGCATCGAATATAAAATAAGAACATATTTAACAATCATCGTCATATTTCATCCAATTTACACAAAGCCTTAACGAATTATGCACCTAAACCTTCCTCATAAACACTCTGGCTATTGGTGAAAACCGCATGATAATCCGTTCAGTAGCTATTGAGATTATTGCGAACAGTCAGACAGACGCAGTGATGGACTTTATTTTATAATACTTACGTAGTGATATTGGACGGCCCTTTGGCGTAAAGTATAGTTACCCTGATTCTGACCCGACGGTCGTTGGTTCTAATCCTAGCTATATACCTACCAATGAAAGTTTTATGTGCATTCATGAATCATGAGTTTTCGTACAGTGGTAGTAGGATCATTAAATCTACCAAAAAGTAGCTTACCACCAAGTAGAACATCTGCCGCCGTAACCTTACGCGTTCCCCGACGTAAAATGTAGGGGTAATATACGTTTAACGCGAGTATCTGTGTGTCTGTCTGTAGCATCTTAGCACCTAACCGGATGAACCGATTTTGTTTTTATTATTGATAGTTTTTTTTTTGTTTGATAGATGTCTTCAACGAGAGTTTTCTTAGCTTTGATTCATGAAAATTCGTTCTATTGTTATAAAACTATAAGCTTTTTTCTAGTTAATTGCGCTATGAAATCAACTTTCATAGGTCTGATCAATTTGAAAATCTTCATCTTCAACGATATTGTAAGAACATGGAAGCCTCCTGGACTCTACAGAATACTCAAATCCTCGCCAACTTACAGCTCAAATTTTAAATGTCGTGTTCAGAGTCATTTGAATGCTTTTAATGAAAAGATTATACATAGATCAGTCGGGGTGGTTTTAAATATTATATTATCTATCTATTATTATTATTACTATAATAAAACAGTAACTAAGCGAAAACTGTGCATTGAATATTTTTTTGAAATTTAAATTAGGGGAAGCATTATGAACGCTATAGATGCCGAAAATATAATTTTTAAAATTTTTGTCTGTATGTATGTCCGTTTAACAAATCATCACGCTGAAACTACTGGACGGATTTTAACGAAACTTAAAGTGAGCATAGCTTATACTATGGAATAACTTTTAGAATATAGGTTATCCTGAAAACATAAAGGTTTTGGTGGGACACGGGAGAAACAGAATATGTAAATGTTATGCAATCTATTAGGTAAAAACACTTCACAAATGATACTTTGATCAAATGTATAACAAAGTTTTCATGAAAAAAACAAAAAACAGGATACGGGAATCGTTTCTGGTTCCGTAATTATACGTGCAGATTTACATTGTTATTCTTAAATTCGCCAGACTGCATATGTTAATGATTGGATCAGGTGGAACAGAGCTTACTTTAAGAAGCAAAGGTTCGAATCTCAACACGTAAGAATTTTTGTCGAAAATGAATTATGAACTAATGTTTTTGTAGTCGTACTCAAAGAATTTGTTAGTTATTTTGCGCTTATTCTCAATCATTCGAAAACATATTCTGATTCGGAAGCTTCATTTTTAATTTTATTCTTTTTTTGATCTCTGAGCTGTTTTAAGCGGAAACCTTTCCAATGAATCACTGATTTTTTTCTAATTGAAATATCAAAATTAACCAATCGGAGCATTGTGAATTGCAAAGATCCAAGTCGAAGTAAACGCAGTTTCCGAGTTTGAATTTGCTCTCGAATGATTGAGAATAACCCTGCTGATAGGCTTAGCGTTTGACTACTATCTCGCCTGGTGCTAAGCGATGATGTCATCAAAGGTAGTGAATCTGCTAGGCCTAAAATGATCCTAAATACCAAGGGCTTTTTGTTGCTGGACACCGTAAGGGTACGCCGGCAGATGTTCTATTTGATGGTAAAAAGCTAATTTATGTTAACAAGTCAGGCGGAACATCGATATAATGCTCCTACTACGTGTGGCAAAAGGTTGTTTGAGTTGTGACTCGCACGAACCAGCCATCAATTGAATAAAAGCATGTCGCTAATCGATTCGCTCTCAAGAAATAACATTAATAAAGCAATAAATCTTTGAGACAGATATTCGGATGATGGTGGCATACGCACTCTCTTTTGTTATCTTAAGTTGAAGGAGATCAGATGAGTTCGGCAAACGACACTCGATCGTTCTTCCGTCGATGATGGATTAAACACAGGCCTCATTATTGGAATATAAGCGAAACGAAACTAGCGCCCACCTATCTTTGAGTTATTCAAAGCCAACTAACTATGTATGAGAGCTAAGCGAAGCTAAGTAAGATAACCGAAGTAGGTTTCCATTTGAAACATGAGATGAAGATGACGAATTGCTATGCCAGTCGATGTTTTACTTTACATTACACATTATAACTGCACATATTACAGGATCGTCGGGTTTCCCCGCTTCTGAATTCGTATCGCTGGCGTAGTTCTATTAGGTAGAAATGTTGTGCAGTTTCGTACCATTTTAGATTAGTCATGTCTGTCTATCTGTCCGTCCGTCGTCCGTCCGTATGACACAGCTATTTTATTTCGAAACTTTTAAGACTACACAGTTAAAACTTGGTAGGTAGATGTATTCTGTGAACAGCTTTACGAGTTTTATACAAAAATAAAAAAGATAAAAAATAAGGGGTTCTCCCCATACATGGGAACAGAAACTAAAAAAAAAAAAATTAATCAAACCTTTACGTGCGGTATGTTTTTGGATAGGTGGTTGAAAATTACATTGAGGTTTTTAAAACATTTTTTTCAGTAGTTTTTGAGATATAGCACATTTTCCGAACCACAAATATAAATTTGTTATTCATAAAAACACTTATGTTACGAAACCCTACGAGTGCGAGTCCGACTTCCACTTAGCCAGTTAAGACTTTCTATCGTTTAAGTTCACTCTCTTTAGATAAATACCCGAAAAACTTAAAACATGCTTTAGACAAAGCAATAAATGTCGGTAAAAATTGATCTAAAAACCACGCTAGAGAATGCATTTTCATCGATATTTTATGTATACATAATATTTTAGCTTCCCTGAAACAGCTGGATAACTAACTGAAAAGTTTTTGGAATCTAAGTCGTCAGATTACACCTGGAATGACCGACAGACAAACAATAAAGTAACTTACTATTTCGTGCTAAAATCATCAAAATAATAATTTACAAAAAAAGAGTGTGTTAACTTTTATTATGAAGATGGTCAAAAATGTATCTATGAATACTCTCGGTACTCTAATTTAAATCGGATACATTCAAATTCATTGAAAGTGTCATTTAAAATAATAAACATAATTATATTTCCATTTAGAATCCCTGATTTAACGAATTGAATTGCAAGTAGGTATCTCCGTTCCGATAATTGTGAATTGCAAAGATCTAAGCCGAAAGGGAGGTAGTTTCAGAATCCGATTTTTTTTTACTGATGAATTTTGAATTATTGTGAATAGCCCGGCTGAAATTGAAAGGTACCTTTTATTAAAGGTTATATATGAACGTTTTTAATAAGCCTATCCCCGGTTGTCGAATTTACTGGAATCGTCGTTGATGAATTTTTCGATTTTGCTATCAATATTTTTAAGCATCTACTTAGCTGAATTTTTTTATAACCGTCAACCATCGCTTTGATCTATATCAAAGCGATATATGAAGCGACAGCAGTATAATCTATATTAAACTGCTGTCTCGGGTGAAATATTGTCTAACTTTAGTCAAAACGCCAAGTGGCTGAGTAAACTTTAAATTCAACTAGCGACCCGCCCCAGCTTCGCACATCTGCCTGGGTAGAGCCTGTATCTGTTTGCATCACTTTGTGGCGTCGAGTATGAATTAATCTTTACATAAAACCTTAATGAATTATACATATAAACTTTCTTCATGAATCACTCTATCTATTGGTGAAAACCGCAAATTCTGTAGTTTATCAAACTGACAGACAGACGCGGCAGGGTACTTTCTTTTATATTATCTATACTAATATTATAAAGAGAGAACATTTGTATTTTTGTATTTTTGTATGTTTGTAATGATTTGGCTCAAAATCTACTGGACCGATTTAAAAAATTCTTTTACTAATATATAGAATATGTCTATCTCTTAAGTTTGACTCACAGTAACCATTTTAATCTTAAAATTTTTGTTAAAAAATATTACATAACTTCCAAGGCTATTTTCAAGTATATAGTATTAATCCTTATCCAAATAATTACGTTAATTAGCTTGACCACATATTATAGATTAAAATTGTCCTTTACAGTATATAATTCAAATGAAAACTCTAGAAGATATCACGGATTTCACATACACGCATCGCAAAATTAATAAAATATTTGCAGTAAAACCACAGGTTAGGTCATAGTTACTACGAAAATATTATTATAGGCTTCGCTTTTCTGTAGATCCCCACCGATCGCAATCAATTTGAAGTCAATATAGTATAATAATATGATCTATTGTGTAAAATAATAATGATCTATATGTATAATAATATAATATCTAAACCACCCCGACCCGACTGATCTATGTATTAATCTTTTCATTAAAAGCATTCCAATGACTCTAAACACGACATTTAAAATATGAGCTATAAGTTGGTGAGGATTTGAGTATTCTGTAGAGTCAATGCTTCCATATTCTTACAATATCGTTGAAGAAGAAGATTTTAGAATTGATCAGTCGCGCTATGAAATCAACTTTCATAGAAAGTTGATTTCATAGCGCAATTAACTAAAAAAAAGCTCATAGTTTTATAACAATAGAACGAATTTTCATGAATCAAAGCTAAGAACACTCGATGAAGACATCTATCAAACAAAAAAAAAAGCTAATAATAATAAAATCACAATTGGTTCATCCGGCTGGGTGCTAAGATCCTATGCAGACACAAAGATACACACGTTAAACGTATAATAACCCTACTTTTTGCGTCGGGGAACGCCGTAACCAAACCGACTTCCAAAAAGAAGGAGGTTCTCAATTCGTTTTTTTTTTCTTTTTTTTTGTGTGGAAGTTACGCGATTGCTCCGTCAATTGTGAACCGATTCGAATGATTATTTTTGTAATCGGTGGGGTACGTTTCCGAGGTGGTCCCATTGTAATTTCATCGAGATTTGATAAGGTAGGTATGTTTTTTTTTTCTTTCATTTTGGTGTGCATGTTACGCGATTACTCCGTCAATTGTGAACCGATTCCAATGATTATTTTTGTAATCGGTAGGGTACGTTTCCGAGATGGTCCCATTATAATTTCATCGAGATTTGATAAGTATCTCCAGAGATATGACGATAAACGTCTCAAAAATGCTACTGAAATTGACTCGCGGGGCATTGAAGTCGGTTGTTTTAGTTTTTAAACTATCTTAATTATTGTTAGATTTAATGATCCCACTACCTCTGTACAAAAACCCACGATTCATGAATGCACATAAAACTTTCATTGGTGGGCCAACGACCGTCGGGTCAGAATCAGGGTAACTATCCTTCACGCCAAAGGGCCGTCCAATATCACTACGTAAGTATCATAAAACAAATTCCATCACTGCGTCTGTCTGTCTGTCTGTTCGCAATAATCTCAATAGCTACTGAACGGATAATCGTGCGGTTTTCACCAATAGCCAGAGTGATTATGAGGAAGGTTTAGGTGCATGATTTGTTAAGGTTTTGTGTAAATTGGTTGAAATATGACGATGATTGTTAAATATGTTAATATTTTATATTCGATGCAACAAACTGATGCAAATTTTGTAGGCATATATGTTCTACCCGTGCGAAGCCGGGGCGGGCTGCTAGTGTAGTGATATAAAAGTAAAATTAAGAGTTGATGCTTAATGAGATGCCGAGAATATCAAGGCGACAACGACAACTACCCAGTTGTCGTTATAGGTATCTTTAAATGTAGGAGATCAAACGTTGGACGAGCGCTTCTCTATGAGGCTGGATTTTTGTGCGGCTTGATACATTATAACGACGTTGTAATCTACATACCAAAGTACAATATTTGCCAATTTTTTTTTAGACAATATATTATGTAATAGTATATGCAATTAAACATTGTTTAAGTATTCCATTTAAAATCCATTGTCATTAAAATAGTAACACTATCTACCAAACTGGGCAATGCAATAGTGCCCATATATTGATGGTTAGTGTGGATTATTTAAATTAAGACATGAAATGTTACATTAAAAAAAATTACAGCGTAGCAAATATAACTTCTCTTGGTCTAATCATAATGAGACGAATAAAAAATTAAGTGTTGCCACACTAACATTAAGGTTTTGTTAAGTTTTTGTAGTATCGCGAACGAAGTTGCGGGTACAGCTAGTAATATATATATATAGATGAATACTAGGTGTTACCCGCGGCTTCGCCCGCGTTATTTGAGTCTTTATGACCTTTGAGGTCAAGATCGATGATCTCTTAGGCCAAGGCACCAAAGATGACCCTAAAGTCGAACTCAATATCCTCTATTGTTAAAGTCATAAATCATTTTGGTTAGGTATACGAAGTTGTGCTGTTTAAATGTTTGACTCAACACAAAAGTTCCTGAAACATTTCTTACAAAGAAAATAAGGTGAATAGCTGCGCGAGCGCAGCGAGAGCTATCATTGCGCGAGCGAACATTTTTTATGACTTTTTATGACCCTGACAAATTTACAATCTAATAATCAACTCATTATATGATGACTCTTAGGTCGAACTCGATATCGTCTATTGTTAAAGTCATTAATAATTACTTGGTAAACCTAACCAAGGTTTACCAAGTTTTGCTGTTTAAGTATTTGAGTCAGTCTAATGTATGAGGCTGTTGAAACACGCTATTATACGCAATAGCGTATTTATATAGCGTTATTACTGCGAAAACATTTTACGACTTTTTATGACCCTGACAGTTTTTATGACCTACTAAGTCAACACCGATGACACTCAGGTAAAACGTGATATCCACTTATTTTAAGGTTAATAATGATTATGATTATTGAAGGTTGTTCTGTTTCAATTTATGACTCGTTTTGATGCATGTGGCTATTAAAATACAAAATTTGCTGAAAAATTACCTTCGAAGTAGATAAAATAAATAATTGCGCGAGTGAAGCGAGCGCTATGACTGCGCGAGCAAAGCGAGAGCGAAAATATTTTACGACTTTTTATGACCCTGACAGTTTTTATGACCTACTAAGTCAACACCGATGACATAACAACAATTGATATCCACTTAATTTAAGGTTAATAATCATTATGATTATTGAAGGTTGTTCTGTTACAATTTATGACTCGTTTTGATGCATGTGGCTATTAAAATACAAAAGTTTCTGAAATATTACATTCAAAGTAGATAAAATAAATAATTGCGCGAGCTTCGCGAGCGCTAAAAATTTGTACAACTTTTTATGACCCTGACAGTTTTTATGACCTACTAAGTCAACGCCGATGACATTAGGGTTAAATTTTATATCCACTTCATTTAAGGTTAATAATCATTATGATTATTGAAGATTGTTCTGTTTCAATGTATGACTCGTTTTGATGCATGTGGCTATTAAAATACAAAAGTTGTCGAAATATTTACTACAAAGTAGATAAAATAAATACTTGCGCGAGCGTTGCGAGCGTTATCACTGCGTGAGCGAAGCGAGCGCGAAAATTCTTTACGACTTTTTATGAACCTGACAGTTTTTATGACCTACTAAGTCAACACCGATGACATTAGGGTTAAACGTGATATCCACTTATTTTAAGGTTAATAATCATTATGATTTTTGAAGGTTATTCTGTTTCAATTTATGACTCATTTTGATGCATGTGGCTATTAAAATACAAAAGTTTCTGAAATATTACATTCAAAGTAGATAAAATAAATAATTACGCGAGCCTCGCGAGCGCTTAAAATTTTTACGTGTTTTAATGACGCTGACAGGTTTTATGACCTACTAAGTCAACACCAATTATCCTAAGGCTGTTAAAACACGAAAGTTTTTGAAATACTTCTCACAAAGCAGATAAACACGTTGGCAAGCAAAGCTAGCGCGTAAATTTTGATGACTTTAATGATCCTCACAGTTTTATGGCCTAATCAAGACACTAATTAAGTCATTATAGACGAACCTAAGGTCAAACTTTTATTATTATGTTAACTCTATGTAAAGTTAACAAAAAATATATGCACCCTCACTTAACTGCCGTAAAAAAAAGTATTCTTTGCCCTTTTATGCCCTATTAAATGTCTTTGTACAAAATATCATGTGAATCGGTCAAGCCTTTTTGCCGAAAAGAGGCCAAACATATACAAAATTCAATAATAAAAAACTGACAACCGGACTCGATTGTAAAAAAAGTAACCAATGTGCTCGGATAATAGACTCTACTCTTGGTCTATGTCTTATTGACTGTCTCTGTACAATTTTAGCTCAATCGGTCAACTCGTTTAACCGAGAAGAGGTTACACGTTTAAAAATTCAATAAAAAAAAAAATACCCAAACTCAACTGTTAAAAAAAAATATCCTTTGTCGTTCTATGCCCTATTAACTGTATTTGTAAAAAATTTGAGCTGAATCGGTCAAAACGATTGCCGCTAAGAGGCAACACATTATTCTATAATAAAATTATGGACACCCGAAATTGCCAGCCAAAAAAAAGTATCCTATGTCTTATTGACCGTCTGTGCACAAAATTTCAGCTGCAATGGTTGACCCGTTTGACTGAGAAGAGGCCACACATTTACAAAGTTCAATAATAAAAATCTGGACACCTGGACTCGACTGCCAGAAAAAAAGTATTCTATATTCTATTCTGCCCTATGACATGTATTCACACAAAATTTCAGGCAAATCGGTCATGCCGTTTATTCGAGAAGAAGTCTTATATTTACAAAATTCAATTAAACATATTTTGGCCCCCTGACTTGATAGCCAGAAAAAAAGTTTTCTATATCCTATTCTGCCATATGAACTACCTTTATACAACATGTCAGGCAAATCGGTCAAGCCGTTTATTCGAGAAGATGTCTTATATTTACGAAATTCAATTAAACATATTTGGACCCCCTGACTCCATGGCCGGAAAAAATATATTCTATATCCTATTCTGCCCCATGCACTGTCTTTGCACATCATGTCAGACAAATCGGTCAAGCCGTTTATTCGAAAAGAGGTCTAATATTTACAAAATTCAATTAAAAATATCTGGACCCCCTGACTAGACAGCCACAAAAAAAGTATTCTATATTCTATTCTGCCCTATGACATGTATTCACACAAAATTTCAGGCAAATCGTTCATGCCGTTTATTCGAGAAGAAGTCTTATATTTACAAAATTCAATTAAACATATTTTGGCCCCCTGACTTGATAGCCAGAAAAAAAGTTTTCTATATCCTATTCTGCCCTATGAACTATCTTTATACAACATGTCAGGCAAATCGGTCAAGCCGTTTATTCGAGAAGATGTCTTATATTTACGAAATTCAATTAAACATATTTGGACCCCCTGACTCGATGGCCGGAAAAAATGTATTCTCTATCCTATTATGCCCTATGAACTGTCTTTGCACAACATGTCAGACAAATCGGTCAAGCCGTTTATTCGAGAAGAAGTCTTACATTTACAAAATTCAATTAAAAATCTGACTCGACAGCCAGAAAAAAAGAATCCTATATTCTATTCTGCCCTATGACAAAATTTCAGGCAAATCGGTCAAGCCGTTTATTCGAGTAGAAGTCTTATATTTACAAAATTCAATTAAAAATATCTGGAACCCCTGACTCAACAGCCAGAAAAAAAGAATCCTATATTCTATTCTGCCCTATGACATGTATTCACACAAAATTTCAGGCAAATCGGTCATGCCGTTTATTCGAGAAGAAGTCTTATATTTACAAAATTCAATTAAACATATTTTGGCCCCCAGACTCGATAGCCAAAAGAAAAGTATCCTATATCCTATTCTGCTCTATGTGCTATCTTTGTACAAAATTTCAGCTAAATCGGTCAAGCTGTTTGCCCGTGAAGAAGTCCCAAACAAACAAACAGGGTCCGGTGGCGCAATCGGGAGAACGCTTGCCTTTGATGCCAGAGGTACCGAGTTCAAAACCGCCGTGCACCAATGGATTTTTCTATCGAAAAATGTATGTGCGCTCTTCACAGTGGCCCTCCGGTGAAGGAAAAACATCGTTAAGAAACCAACAACCTCCGCATGGTGGTAGGACACTATCTGGTGTCCGCCTGGCCAGCTACCACCCTCAAGTTAGAAAATCTGTCACCAAACATCTAATGTGTTCCGGCAGCTATCCTTGAGAGCCAGTTCCCATTCTAGGCCTAGCGTGCTTTACTATCTTTAACCGCATCATCATTTACCAACAAGTGAGATAGTGGTCAAACGCTAGCCTATAACGTATAAAAAAAAAACAAATAAACTGACTTTCGCATTTATAATATTGGTGTTGATTCAATTAAAAATATTTGGACCCCCAGACTCGATAGCCAAAAGAAAAGTATCCTATATCCTATTCTGCCCTATGTACTATCTTTGTACAAAATGTACTATCTTTGTACAAAATTTCAGCTAAATTGGTCAAGCCGTTTGACCGTGAAGAAGTCCCAAACAAACAAACAAACAAACTGACTTTCGCATTTATAATATTGGTGTTGATTATTTTATACAATAGATCATATTATTATACTATATTTACTTCAAATTGATTGAGATCGGTGGGGATCTACAGCATAGCTAAGCTTATAATAATATTTTCGCAGTAACTATGACCTAATCTGTGGTTTCACTGCAAATATTTTATAAATTTTGCGATGCGTGTATGTGAAATTCGTGATATCATCTAGAGTTTTCATTTGAATTATATACTGTAAAGGACAATTTTAATCTGTAATATGTGGCCAAGCTAATTAACGTAATTATTTGGATAAGGATTAATACTATATCCTTGAAAATAGCCTTGGAAGTTATGTAATATTTTTTAACAAACATTTTAAGATTAAAATGGTTACTGTGAGTCAACCTTAAGAGATAGACATATGCTGTCGCAGACTTTTTTGTAGGTCTTATTAAGTTGTACAACTCTTGCATAGAAAATATTCATCTATCTATTTTCAATTAAGCAGCGTTCGTAAGAAACGTGATTTTTTGACCGTTTGTTTGCCGACTTAGGTTGCAAATTAGGTCTCCACGAATGTACCTTTGATTTAAACGGGATAATATATAGCCTATTTTCATTTCGAAAGTCCATTCTATGTGAAGTGTTCTTAGTGAAAGAATTTTTTAAATCGGTTCAGTAGTTATTGAGCCAAATCATTACAAACATACAAAAATACAAAAATACAAATGTTCTCTCTTTATAATATTATTAGTATAGATATAGATTAGTATATATTAGTATAGATAAGGTAGAAGTGCTATACTAACATCATAACTTTAACAAGCAAATAATTAATAGTTATAATATACTAATAATAGATATAATATACCCAAATACCTACTTTAGGGTTGCCAAATCTATTTTGTATCTCTATTTACATATGTTATGTTTTTTTTTATTAAAACTTGTTTAAAGGTACTGCCACACAGCGGCGTCCTGTTTTACTACTTTTACCTACCTTTTACTTTTACTAATGTGGTCCTGCGATCTTCGGGCGCGATCTCAGTACTTTTCAATTGTTTTCTGATCGCGTTAGGTTTGAACCAGTCGGTACGAATACTACTGCGCTATCTGATCGCCGCCTAGATCGCGGACGTAGGACGCTGCTGTGTGTCCGTACCTTAATAGTTTATTAACATGAATCTAGTATTGAAATATTTTAAAAAAAAAACTACACAAAATTATATTATATTTTATAATTTGCGTTGTTAAAGTTCAATAATTGTTTACTATGTTTTCTTAATTTATAATCTTATTCTTAATATATTAATTATAATTAATAATATTAGATAACATGAATTAATTAACAATATCTAATATTATTATACCGTCTTACATACTATGGTTATCTATTATATATACCTTCTCATATTCCAAAGAATGAAAAAAAGCACTGAATTCCATAGCGCAAAGCGATTTATGACTAAAGGAAGTTTTTCAATAAATCTCAGTTTTTTTGGGGCGCTTAACGTACCTTTGCTGAGGAATTTCATTCATGAGACTCTCATTCATGGTTTTTTTGGTCACGTAGGGCTGTCAAAAATAAGTTCATAATAGGCGTTTAGGGCGTTTTCTTTAGCGACAGGCCGTCTACAATAGAATGTGAACGTTAATGTGAACAGGGTGATCGTTATTCAAAATTTTATTTTTTATTAAGATACCGTTAATTTATGTATTATTTTTTTATTATTATTGTGTTTTAAATTGTAAGGTCTAAATGCTCTTCTTGACGAGTTAAATTAATTTTAGCTATCGATAAACTTGTTAAAAGATCTGGAAGGGGGGTCAAGCCACAATGCAACATTCCTCATATAATTGGTATTCTTAGGAGCATATCACAATTTATCTTTGCCATGATATCTGATGGACGATAACCTTTTAATATTTGTTAATTAATCGTATTATCAGATATAAAACAGAATAGGTATCACTGTTTAAAATGGTTACTCCCTCACAAAAATTTTGAAACGTCCAAAATTGGTAGGAACAATTAAGGTACGGACACATCGCAACGTCCTGCGTGCGCGATCTAGGCGGCGATCAGATAGCGCAGTATTATTTGTACCGACTGGTTCACACCAAAGGCGATCAGAAAACAATTGAAATGTACTGAGATCGCGCCCTCAGATCACAGGACGCCGCGATGTGTCCGTACCTTTACGACGTCCTTCTTGAATTGAAATTCCTTCTTCTAGGAGGTCAGACGTAACTTTTAACACATTGAATCAGTGTGCATCGTAGTAATTGTATTATATTTGAGTTTGCATGTTTTGTGTGAAATATTATACAAAAATGTATATTATTTATCTTTGCCACGTGAATTCTCAAAGTCCGTGTTGTAGTATGACACTTGACAGTTATGGAACGATAATTTAATTTATTGGATAATAAACTACAACACCTTATAATTTGTGCCGTTCTGTCAAGTTGTAACTATAGTTTTATTGTATGTTGATATTATTTTATATTTAATAGACATTTTATGATTAATTGACTTCGTTAATGTCGATGAGTTTACCTATCTACAGCTATGACAAAAAGAAAACATTTATAAAATATATTTATTTATAGTCTCAGTGGCCTGCTGGAAGGCTTTTGTGTGTAAAATTCCGGGTAGCCAAAATTTTGCATGTCGCTGCACTACACCTGCTACCTTGACAGTAACAATACACATACAATACAAAGTAAGACAATGTAAGATTTCTCCAAGCATGTAATAAAAGTCCAAATGCTTTGAGATTATAGTTAATTGAACAATACTTTTGATCCATCTTTTTCAAAGATTAGCAAAATATTTTTCTTACAATCTGACTTTTAACACGATTTATGTTTGATCTAGACATTTTAAACATAATCATCTGGATATAATCTATAATTTAATTCGATAGTAAATCGCTACTAAAAATTAAATTACTCACCTTTATGGAACAAAAGAATGACATTCCCTTGACCTAAAATGTTAAACATCCTGTATACCCCGTATACAAGATCACCGGAGCCGTTAAGGTGTCCACCAAAGAATGCCGCCTTCTTAGAAAAATGCCACATACCGACACAGATTTAATTATTTACCATAGATTGTATCATTGACTGACACGTCCGATGGAATTCATATTAAATGGTCTTGGAATACGACGGGCTATTTTATGGACAACAACGACACTGCTAGAAGAAATTTTAATGCCACTGTTTGTTTTGGTAATAATATATTTTCACTACTAAACGATACTCAAATACGTAAACTGATTTGGCAGATATTATGCGTTTTTTTAATCTTTTAATAGGCTTGCATTTTACCACTATCTCATTATGTTGGTAGTACGAGGCGATGTGGGCAGGGATGGTGGCACGCTAGGCCTAGAATATGAACTGGCTCTCAAGAACAGTTGCCAGAACGACGTTTGGTGACAAATGTTCCAACTTGAGGATGGTAACTGGCCAGGCCGACACTGTAGAGTATTTTACTACCATGCAGGAGCCGTTACTAGATTTATACAAGCTTGCCCCTTAACCTATATCCTGCCAGTTTACTAAGCGATGTTTTTTTTCCACCACTGTGAAATGCGATGCGCACGACGGGATTTTTACCCCACATACCTCTGGCGTCAAAGCCGACAATTCCCCCAATGCACCACAGGCCCTCGAATGCATGCCTAAGTGTTGATTTACCCACATTTTGTGCCTGCGCACAATAAGCCATTTGACCCTGGACTTAAATATTGCTGGCTACTTTAAAACAGTAGACAAAATAGCGATCGGTACAAACTACATCTGCTCTGTGTCATACCTACAATCAACTCAGCAACGAGATGGGAGTTGAATACGAGAAAGCTCCTAATGAATCCGAACATATCAAATGTACGCCGCGACTGCAAGGCGCCAGAGTATTGTTCATCCATAATATATCAACTAGCTTTAATGTTGGTGTACACCTGCGCGATTGGAACGACTATAGCAAAGAAAGGTAAACTTGGCGACCTTTGTTGTCGTACGAATATCAAGGCGCGTCAGATCGTGACACATTGAACTGCTCCTTCTACATGATTGTTCATCGTTCATTATCACAAGTCTCAAATTCAAATCCCATCAAAATAGATGCATATTTGCTGAGATGAACTCAGGTAGAGTAAGGGAGTGTGCCAGTACCTGTCCACATCTCAACCCTAGGTTTTAGAGGAATAGGCTAGCTCTAACTAAAGGAACCTTTGGAGGTTTCCACTTAGACCATCGCCTAATCAATTCATGTACCTATGTATTATAGAAGAAAATTGAAAATATTTACAGCTTTAAAGTAAATTGTTAAACACAATCCAAAATTTCATCGTACCGACGGGACTCGAACCCGCACCCCTGGCAGAGCACCTGGACGTGTAATCCGGGGGGTGCGGGTTCGAGTCCCGTCGGTGCGATGAAATTTTGGATTGCGTTTAACAATTTACAAAAAATATAAAGTGTGAAACACTTTAAAGAAACATAATATTTGATTTACGCAGTACAACATCTCTCGTCGGATTTGAAAACTGCAATGATTTCTTCCGAATGATTAACTTACGTAATAAGTAGTCATAGATGGCGCCACCAATGCATAATTGGGTTAACAAATGCAATCCACTAATTTCGTCGTATCGATGGATCGAGCCGTGGCTTAATTGGCAGAGCACCTGGACGTGTAATCCGGGGGGTACGGGTTCGAGTCCCGTCGGTATGATGAAATTTTGGATTGTGTTTAACAATTTACAAAAAATATAAAGTGTGAAACACTGAAAAGAAACACAATATTAGCATTAAAGTAATAGAAAAGAGGCAAAAGAAAGAGATGTGTGTAGCGAGACGTGGCGCTACATTTAATCCAATCCACATTGCAATGCGCGTTTATGTCATATTTTCTATTTTGTGCTTATATCCAGTGCCGTATTTCCACCTAGGTCTACAAGGCATTGCCTAGGTCTAGGGGCCCAGCGTCAAAGGGGACCTGTCCAGTGTCCACCCACCCCAGCTACCCCGACCGATTGTTTTTATCAACTTACCTTTTAATAAGGTGAGTAATCAGTAAAATAAAATAAAAACTAACTATCCTTGAGAGCCAGTTCTCATTCTAGGCCTAGCATGCTTACCATATTTGATCCGCATCATCACTTACCAACAGGTGAGATAGTGATTAAACGCTAGCCTAAAAGATATTTAAAAAAGAATACGTGCATAGGTATTCCCTTTTTCTAATTTTCAAAACAGCTTCAGGATAGAGGGGGAGGGACCTCAAAAGTCAAGTCACAACACTAGGTCTCTAAATCCGGCATAACTTATGTTAACCTATCTTTACAACTGCTTGGCACCAAACATCAGGCATTGGGCACGATTGCAGACAACAGGCTTTTTGTTGGGTGGATTGTTCGAGCCATGGCACAGAATAAATAATAGCACAAGTACACGGTTAAATCCATATCCAATAATATCATTAGTTTTCATCCATGACCATGAAGATTTATAAAAGCGTTTAATACTGACAAAGAACTGGGGGGTTTAGTGTAGATTTCGACTATTGTCGGTAAGAAGTCGTAGTCCCATTTATCGCGCAGGTGTGATCCACGCATAATCGCCACCAATCGCTTTGATCAGCGGCCGAGCCGGCGCCGGCGCATCTCGAATATCTCCCAACAAAAAACACCAATAAAAACTCAAACGCCAGGTAAATCTACGTTTACCAGACGAATAAATCAACCCAGCTTCTTAACAACTTATGACATAAACTCCTTTATTCTCGTGTCGGGTAAAAAATGAATAGGATTCGAATTGGGACGGGTCGCTCGAATAACATTATGGGATTAACACTTTTATTTTCAGTTTTTGAATGGAACAATTAAGAGAACGTGATCTCCGTGACAAAAAATATCTTAAGCGCTATCCCAGGGTCAAAAAGGTACACAATTTAAATTAATTTCTTGGAAATCGGGGATTAGAATACTAAGCGTTAAAATGATTTATATTTGGGAGGTGAATAGGCGGTAATTTTTTAGGTTACCCAACGGATAAACCGCATGTTTTGGATTGTTAGTTAATTATTCACATTGCAATGTTTGAAATATCACATTTACAATTAAATTTCTTATTGATAACCAATAGTAACAATAATAAAATAAAACAAAACCACAGAATAATAAATAGTACAAACTTAAATTAATACAAAACAAAATTGTTATATTAATTTAAATTGTATTCATTTAAGTTAATTAAATTGTATTAATTCTTAAATTAATACAACACAATATTGATGTATTAATTAATTATTCATTTAAGTTTTAATACAATCAGCGGTCTTATCGCTAAAATATATCGATATCTTTCATTTGATAGTGGGTAGGCAAATAAATTCTGCACCATATTTTTAAATATAGGCAAAGATTATGCGCGTATGTAAAGGCAGAGGCTTCCATAAACGTTATAGCTTGCACTGTGAAGGATTTATAAAAGTATTTGAAGAAGGAAGAGGTATTTGTAGTTTAAGAGTATCAGAAGAGCACGAGAGTACGATTTTTTTTTAAATAGGTACATTTAAATATATATAAGATCTTTATGTACAACAATTATGAAAGCAATAAAGTATTGAGTAATGAGTTTTATGGTTTATATCTGGTGAAGTAATTCTGAAGGAAGGACATCTGCTAGTCCGTCCTTGTAAGTACTAGATGTCTGTAGTAGTAGTACTATTATGTCTTTTATTCGTGAAATTCAAACCAAAGACTGGTTTGAAAGTATAAAATTAATCTAGTAAATTTACAGAACTTATGATGCTCTGAGGTGAGGTAACGGATGTAGAGCAGTAAAACGAAAAAAATCTGGTCCGAATTTTTGCATCTCCGACCACCAGTACTTGGTGGTATGTATCAGAATCTTGATTTAGGGACACCTGCAAAAAAAACAGAAAAAATACTTTACCCAAGCACCAACAGCTTTATTTTCCACAGGTGGATGGAAGGACTATTATATCGATGTTGCACCTGACTATAAAGGTATGATAAAGGTATAATCTATAAAGGAGTTGGCGACCATAACCTTTTACAGTATTCCAATAGGACTACAACCCTTGAAAGTCAGACCAATCTAGGCCTAGCGTGTTTACCATCTTCGACCACATCATCGCTTACCACCAGGTGAGATAGTGGTTGTATGCTAGCCTATCAGATATTAAAAAAATAAGATTAAAAATATATGTAGACATATATGTAGACGCCACAACAACGAGATATCATCACTTAAACTTATTTACCAGAAATGAACTCGAATACATTTATAAATGAGTCATCTAAACGGTCCGACGTTATGGTCATTCTTGTCTAACCCGATGATGTAGGAAGCTATATAAAAATCAATAAAACAGACATTTCGGCAACATGAAAAGATAAAAGCGTGAACCGCGGTGTGAGGCATCCATTATTTAATTATCTAGGCCATAAACTACTTTATTGTTACCACTTTGTCTAGATGGTAAGGCAAGTGAAGTCAAATAACAGGAGTTGGTGGTAGGCTTGTCAAAATATTCTATCAATTCCTTAAGTTTTTTTATAGCATAAACACTAATGACCCGTCCTGGCTTCGTAATTTCCTGATTCTTCTCGACCGTTCGTC
Source organism: Cabera pusaria (assembly GCA_954871355.1). Classification (NCBI taxonomy): domain Eukaryota; kingdom Metazoa; phylum Arthropoda; class Insecta; order Lepidoptera; family Geometridae; genus Cabera; species Cabera pusaria. Next base: position 22,297,597 of record OX940893.1, read on the forward strand.
GACTTACTTTGCGAAATTGTTCTCTAAAAAAGTCCTTTTCATGCTCCAACCTCGACCGAGTCGTCTCTTACCATCAGGTGAGATAGCAGCTAAACGCTTGCACAGTTTGCTGTAATTTTTTTTTTACAGAATTACTTCCAATCACCATCCTTTGAGTATAACTTTCTTCTAGGACGAAGACGAATGTAGACAGAGGATACTGAATAGGACTGAAAGAACGTCGTCTAGAACAGGCAATGCATTGGCATCCCGCTGGCTTTTTTAGGGTTTCGTAGCCTAATTGCAAAAAACAGAACCCTTATAGATTCGTCATGTCTGTTTGTCTGTCTTGTCTGTCTGTCCGTCCGTATGTCACAGCCACTTTCTTCCGAAATTATTAAGACTACAAAGTTAAACTTGGAAGGTAGATATTACTTGGTAGGTATTCTGTGGACCGTTTTACGATTTTCATACAAAATTAAAAATATAAAAGATTGAGGGGCATAACATACATGAAAAAGAAATTTTAAAAAATTTCAGCAAAAATATACTTGTTAGTTAGATAAGTCTTTAAAAATGACATTGAAGTTCCTAAAATTATTTATTCTCAAAGTTAATCGTTTGAAAGATAGACACTTTCAAAGTGGTAATATGTGTTTCCCCCCCCCCCCCCTGACTTCTAAAATAAGAGAGCCAAAAATCTAAAAAAAATATATACACTGTAGATCTCAATAAAAACGAGATATAGCCAGCAGTTTTAGTGATATAGCAAATTTTCAAAACCGCAAATACATAATTATATTTTTTTTTTCACACTAACTCTACTAACACTAACACTAACATTAACACTATGAAAAACAAAGTAAATTTTTTGGCGGCGAAAAATTATAGTTATAAAATACTCTACTGTGTTACGGAACCCTATGAGTGCGAGTCCGACATGCACTTGGCCAGTTTATTGTTCGCTAGCTTACAGTATTGGGCCCTGAGTATTATTTTTGTATATGATATATGTGCCTGAGTCACAAGGTATGTAATAAGCGCCAATAATAATGTGTGTAGCGGTGCTTCAATTTTCAACACCAATATACATTCGGTTTCGGGCGCCATAAAATGTTTAGTCACGTTTTGTAGCCTGGGAAATTCTATACCAAACAACATGCACCAGTCTAGACCATCTAGACCAAGATATATAAAGTTGATCTGTGGTCTAGACATACATCTAGTCTTGTACAATACATTTTACGCTACACACCTAATATGTGTAACTGCAAGTATTTGACACAAGTTTATTTCATACCAGCTATGCCTTGCAGCTTCCGCCATGGATCGAACTATGATTTTCGTTACTCCAGATTATAAACTATAGCTATACCCCGCGGCTTCGCCCGCATTAAAAAGTATCCTATAGCCTAATCCATAATACTGGCTATGCAAAGGCATAGTTTCAGCTAAATCGGTTCGGCCGTTTGATGGTGAAGAAGTCCCAAACAAACATACGAACTGACTTTGGCATTTATAATCTTGGTGTTGATCTGTATGCACATTTTCACCCGTTTTTAGGGTTCCGTAGTCCTGACAAGGAACCCTTATAGCTTCGTCATGTCCGGTCTGTCCGAGGTTTTTCTAAGAGACCGTTAATACTAGAAAGCTGTAATTTTGTGGGAGTATGTAAATAAATAACGCCAACAAAGTGCTGAAATAAAATTTTGAAAAATTTTTTTTTTTGGGTATCTCCCCTATATGAGAAGTGGAGATGAATTTTTTTTTCATCGTCTACCCCGTCTTGTGGGGTATCGTTGAATAGGTCTTTTAAAATTATTTTAAAAGACTTAGGTTGCTAATACCATTTTTCGATTGAACGCTCCATTTACGAAATATTAAACTTTAAAGTGCAAATTTTTGTTCCAGTAGGGCGTCCCCCCCCCCCCTTCTAAAAGCGAAACTGCTGGCTTGAAAAATCTGGAAAAATTCGTGATAATAGCGCATTTTATGAACTTTAAAGGAAAATTACAGCGATTAAGAAAGCTTTATTAGTTTAGCAGTAATAGTCGTTGAACTTGGGTGTTGGATAATTTTGTACCAAATACAAAATCCTTAGAATAAATCCTTTAAAGTGACAAAGACGGAGTACCTAGTTGCTTGTTTATAACGGGTAAAGACTTGCATTGAATAACTGGCTACTACGGAACCCTACACTGCGCGTGGCCCGACACGCACTTGGCCGGTTTTATTCAATCTGTTCAGCCGTTTTACTTAGCGTGATTGAGCGAGCAAACATGCAAACACAAACATTTATTAATATTATTAATAGCATAGTAGGATCTAACCTAATTGTAATAAAAAATAAACATAAAGCCGTCCATAGATTAAATATAGTGCAACCTGGGCAACCGCTCGGTTTCTTTTTTTGTGTGAAATTGCATTAAAAAAAATTAAAACCATATCTAAATACTACATTTTATTCTCTCACTCTCACTCCTTTATTCGAGTATTTCCAGAGATATGGAAATAAATACCTGAAACTTGGTTCTAATAAGATCGTTTACAAAACTAAAAATAACCGACTACAATGCCGCGCTATTAATGTTCAGTACCAATTTTGAGGTGTTTATCTCCATATCTCTGGAGATACTAATCAGACCTCAATAAAATTACCATGGTACCACACTTGGGATATATCCTTTCCAAAAAAAAAGAATAATAAAAATCGGTTCATAAACGACAAAGTTATCCGCGAACAAACATAAAAAACTATACACAGTGTGGAAATTAGACTCAGGCCCTGGAGGGAAACTACTTTAAATCCTTAAACTAGCTCATTTTACTTAAAGGAGACATTCCTTTATTTTTGAAAAGAAACAAATCTGCATTAAAAGATTTTTTAAAACTCGCTTGCTTCGCCCGGGACTCGAACCAACTAAAATTAAAAAAAATAAACACTCTTTATTTTAATATACTAATCGGTAGTATTAATATTCAGGATAAAGTTTCTCTAACAAACACTAGGTCTTAAAAATAAAAATAATCGTTAAATCTAACATCAACTTTATTTTACTATCAATTTTGTAACACTTAAATTATTTAACTGATAAATTGTTCGAAATGAGCCCCGTCGTTCCGGCTACACAACATTAGTCGCCGTTGAAATTCATTTCTTGTAGCCTTCAGCAAAGTGTTGTGGTGTATGCCCCTAATAACATTTTCTATCGCAATCCTTAGCTCTTGAACGGTTTCATAGCAAGTTTCATAAACAACATTTTTTACATGACCCCATAAAAAGAAGTCCATGGCCGTCAGGTCTGGACTTCTTGCAGGCCATCTAATCGTCCCGTTTGTACCTATCCAGGCATTGAAATTTTCATTAACGTATGCCCTGGCAATTCTGCTGTTGTGGGCAGGTGCATGGTGTAGAAAATTGCTGAAGGCTACAAGAAATGAATTTCAACGGCGACTAATGTTGTGTAGCCGGAACGACGGGGCTCATTTCGAACAATTTATCAGTTAAATAATTTAAGTGTTACAAAATTGATAGTAAAATAAAGTTGATGTTAGATTTAACGATTATTTTTATTTTTAAGACCTAATGTTTGTTAGAGAAACTTTATCCTGAATATTAATACTACCGATTAGTATATTAAAATAAAGAGTGTTTATTTTTTTTAATTTTAGTTGGTTCGAGTCCCGGGCGAAGCAAGCGAGTTTAAAAAAATCTTTTAATGCAGATTTGTTTCTTTTCATAAATAAAGGAATGTCTCCTTTAAGTAAAATGAGCTAGCTTAAGGATTTAAAGTAGTTTCCCTCCAGGGCCTGAGTTTAATTTCCACACTGTATATACGGTCGAATTGAGGAACCTCCTCCTTTTTTTGAAGTCGGTTAAAAATGACGCGCAGTTTTTTAGTTTTTTAACGATCCTATTTTGTTTCTGGTTATATTATCAGCTATAATCATCTTATTGTGTTATTATTGTAGGTATTTAAATTTTATTATGATTCATAGCTATACAATAATAAGAAAAGATTTCTTTATTTTTGAATGAAAGATTTATTTATCTATTGATTTATTCATTTTTACTTTTCATTTACATTTACGTAAACTCATGTAGGTACAACACCATGATTTAAATTAGAAATCTCGATGAAATATTTACGTCATTGTCACTTATTTATTTACGTAAAATGCTCAACTTTACCTTATTGCCAGTATTTGGATAATTAATAATATATCAAGCGGAAAAATATTAATATTTCTACATAGGTAACTATGTAAAATACATACCTATTTATACCTATATAATGTTTTTACCTTCTAAGCTACGTATAGGTTTTATTTTTTGCAAAATAGACCGCTGTTTAAATAACAAATACTACGTAAACGTTGATATGCTGTATATATAAATACATAAATAAATTAGATTAATATATAAACATATAATTCGACATTATAAATATAATTAGACATACCTGGTTGAAACGACACGGGACCAAAATGCTGGCTGTATTTAGCCCAGACACTGAGCATCGCCATTCAACGGGGGAATACATAGCCAGCATTTTGGGAACTTTACCTACTGGTAGTGGGTTTGGTAGAATACATTTTAGTTTTTTTCTATTTAGGATAGGTAGTTTTAAAATGCCTAGTGGTGGTGGTGATATTCTTTAGTAGATATTATTATTTATTATAATAATGAATTATATTAGTAGAAATTATTCATTATTATATATTATCTATTAAAAAAATTATTATTAGCATCAAGGTACATATAAACCAGATGCGCCCATCATTAACTGACTTGCGTGCTGAGCGGCGCGCGATCGGTCGTCAGGAGTACTAACGCTAAACAAAGCGAGATGTAGATTCATTTTTACACATTTTTATTTGAACGTAGAGCTAGTTCACGACACGTCATCTGGTATGTAGTACATATACATCGATGATTATTAGACATATTGTTTTATATAGTTTAATACATAAACATATGATATGACAAAATCAACCTCAATTATAGGACAAAGTCCACCTCAGAAATCAAATGAATCATTAACGGATCAATGAATTTAGCCAAAAATAAATCATTCGACGATCAAATCTGACGCATTGGCATTCACAGGTGGCAATACCCTATATGGCTCACTGACGCGCTTTTAATTGTTAATTGTTGAAATTAATTTGTTTATTACGTACACGATGACCGCTCTTAAAATATTGACCTTGTCTTACTATAGATTAAATTGATACCAATTAAATTGCATGCTGGTAGGTCACTGTCTGGTGTATGCCTGCTAGACCCTCGCCACTAGTTGGATAATCTGTCGCCAAACATTTAACGGTGTGTGCTGACAGCTATCCTTCGGCGCCAGTTCCCATTCTAGGCTTAACATGCTACCATCCTCAACCACAGGTGAGGTAATGGTCAAACGTGTGTGCTATAAAATAATAAATTGGCCAAGGACTCGCACACGTAGTGTTTCAAAAAATATATGTCGGAAAAATAAGTTTTTTATGGGGACGCCCTTAATTTTTTAATTTATTTAGTTTTTATTATTTGATGTTATATAAACCACTGTAATACACACTATGAGCAAACTTCAAGTCTCTTTATATTACGGTTTGTTAGATCGAGCATAAAACGCCTGAAAATACACGTTTTTATGTGGACCCTTTTCTATTTTTAAATGTATTCTGTCTTTAGTATTTGTTGTTAATGCGGCTATAGTAATACATACATACTTTGTGAAGATTTCAAGCCATATTAAGGATCATAAGTTCAAGCAAAAAACCCCGAAAAAACACGTTTCTTGTATGCCCTTTAATATTTAATTATATTTTGTTTTTAGTATTCGTTGTAAAATCCCCTATATAACACATACTTCGCGAAAATTTCAAGTATCTACCTATTACGGTTAAGGAGATACAGCCCTGTCAAACGCGGACAGATTAACGCACAGACGGATTGGATAGACGGACGGATAGCGAAGTCTCAGTAATAGGGTTCCTTTGGTGCCCTTTGCGTACGGAACCTTAAAGACATATACGCAGAATTCGATCACAAAAAGGTGCTGGCTCAATTGTGTCTTCTAATAAAGCAGACCTTAAAACCACTATCTTACCTGATGAAATGTGACGATGTGATTGAGGGTGGAGCATGCTTGCCTAGAAGATACCTGAGAAGCGGCAGTAGCCTAATGGATAAGGTGTCGGACTGGCAATCGCGAGTTCGATCCTCACTCATTGCACTATGGACGTGAACCCACTCCAGACACAAGCATATTTAGCTTAGTTGAAGTTTTTGACTTGAATACATTACAGCAACCGACTTATAGATGGGAAATAAAATAGATGCTATATTTTAATAATCTTATTAATTTTTGTACAAAAATAATACGACAACAAACTTCTATTCTGAGAAAAATAAATAATTATCATTTAAATTAGCTTGTTTAGTACACCTGGCATCACATAGGTGAGGCAGGGTGTCAAATTTCCTAAAAGCAATCTGTTATTAGTCATAGTTTAATGTGTAGATATATATCATCTTCTATATACAGGTGTCCCAGAAAGTAGTGTCAAGCGGACTTCCAACATCTCAAGGGGTATCAAAATCACCCCCATGTTCCGCGATTTTTAGGGTTCCGTTACCAAAGGGTGAAACGGGACCCTATTACTAAGACTCCGCTGTCCGTCTGTCTGTCTGTCCGTCTGTCACCAGGCTGTATCTCATGAACCGTGATAGTTAGACAGTTGAAATTTTCATAGATGATGTATTTCTGTTGCCGCTATAACAACAAATACTAAAAACGGAATAAAGTTAAAAATAATAGAGGGTCCCCATACAAGAAACGTGTTTTTTTCGGCATTTCACGCCATCTATGAACGCTTAGTTAGGTAAACGTCCCATAGATGGCGTTATATTGAAATGTCGATCCCTAACACCTATGTTAGACGTTAGATGGCTTTATAAGAAATAAAATGTTTATTAATTATTATTTTTTGCTAGCAAAAAATTATAGTGGTATTTTTTGCTCGATCTTATAATATACTGTGTGTGGTACGGAACCCTACGAGTCCGAGTCCGACTTGCACTTGGCCAGTTTATTGATAGTTTAGGAGTTATGGCCTTTTTTAACTATTTCTACTAAGTTACGACTACAGAGACGTTTTTGATTATATTGACCTTACTAATAGAGATAATTGATTTTTAAATGTAGCTGGATAGCTTATTATTAATGCCATATTAAAAAAACAACCAACACAAAACGGGTTTGACAAAAAAATAATTGAATTCCATAAAATGAGAAATCATCAAGTGAGGTTCAGAATTTGAAGGCCTATTAGATAAAAATATTACAATATAATTTTTTTTCGAACAAGTTTCAAAAACTTCCTTATTTTAATAGTAATCTGTGGCATACATTTGATTAACCTATCTTTAAAGCATCATACCTAAAATTTAATTAAAAATTTACTTCACTCAGAATTATCAATTTTTATGGGAGTAACTGAAGTAAATTAAACTTAACAAAAATACTCTAAAAAAATTAAGTAGGTACTGAAATTGCACCAACTAGTTTATTTTGGTAGACATAATTTTAAAAACTACTAATTTTATGGTCTCATACAAAAAACTACATGATTTTACAAAAGTAAAAAATAGATTTGTGAGTGGGGTTTAGCATGAAAAACTTCTTGGTGCAATGATATTACACTGGCCGCTAATTAACAAATAAAATTTCAGTATGTAATATCAATAGAAGAAGTAAATAAATAAATAAAATAAGTATTTTAAAGTAAATTTCAAATTAACAAATTAATGTGATTTAAGTAGGTACTTAAATAACACTAACTAGTTCATTTGCCAAATAAAATTTAAAAATAATAATTTTCTGGTGTAATACATAATTCAAATAATTTTTACTATAGTAAATAAAAAACGGCCAAGTCGAGTTGAACTCGCCCACCGAGGCTTCCGTACCAACGTTGGTATGTACCAATTAAGCTAGACCTCTAAATTGTATCAGCGCTCATATAACTCAGAGGTCTACCTTAAATGGCGTTAACTATGTATGTATGGGGGACCCTTTAATTTTTTTATTTTTTCCTTAATTTGTGCTGTAAAACTGTGTGCTTCTCGCAAAATTTCATGATTCTAGGTCAACGGGAAGTACCCTATAGGTTTTCTACCCAAAACCTATGGGGTATTTCCGGTTGACCTAGAATTGTCAATTTTGGTTAAAAGCTAGGTCTTACAGCACAAGTAAAGGAAAAAATCCGAAAAATAAAAAAAGTTGAAAATTAAGGTACATTTTGGTACTAACAAGTTTTCGCGAAAATCTGATATTGCCCATATCTTTTTATTGTGTTGACTAAGGACCTAGATTTTTATACACCGAATAGGGACTATAGACTTCAGTATCTGGTATAAATTTCAACTTGCTAGGTCCACCCGTTCTTGAGAAAATCAGTGGTGACACACGGACAGACAGACAGACAGACAGACGGACAGACAGACAGATAGACAGACGGACAAGAAAGTGATCTTATAAGGGTTCCTTTTTTACCTTTTGAGGTACGGAACCCTAAAAATAAGTTTATGCGCTAGATTTAGCATGAAAATCTTCTTGGTGCAATAATAATAACGCTGGCTGCCAAATGTTAATGGCATTTATTGAAATTTACTATAACTTACTTATTTTATTAATTAATTTACTTCTTTTATTAATATCACTTAAATAAATTTCAATAATTTTAATTTGTCAATTAACGGCCAGGGCAGCGTTATTTCATTGCATCAAGAAGTTTTTCATGCTATACCCGCTCACAAACCTATTTTTTTACTAATGTAAAAATTATGTAAGTTTTTTGTGTGAGACCATAAAATTAGTAATTTTTTTAATTGTATCTATCAAAATAAACTAGTTGGTGCAATTTCAGTACCGGATACCGGATAATACCGGATAATACCGGAATACCGGATAAGCACAAAAAATTTCATCAAAATCGGTCAAGCCGTTTCGGAGGAGTATGGCAACGAAAACTGTGACACGAGAATTTTATATATATATATATATATATATATATTTTTTTTTTAAAAGATTACTGGCAATGTGGGTCGCACATTACTAGTATTCTTGTTAACCCCTCCAACTAAGCTAAATATGCTTGTGTCTGGATTATAAGAAATATAAGAATATATTATATGAATTATAAGATTATCTGATATTAGAAAGATACTGTTCGTGTTCGATTCGTAAATTCAAACTTCGAGTCGTTTTTTGACGGGTCAAAACAGAGTCGAAGTGGCCACCATAGAAATTGTATGTACGTCCTTGCACCACACTCGGTTCGTATTCGGCTTCACGTATGAAGAATATGGCACGGGGATGTAAAGAACGCGCTGCGCTGCCAGTGCCACTCGCCATCGCCCGATCATTAATTATTTTTCACGTATCGGACAAGAATCGAATACGCCGATTTCTATGACGATTGTCTTATTCGTTCGAGTTCCCAATGGTTATTCTAAAACTACCTACATTTAACTTTCTTATTTTTTTATTGTAGGTATTTTAATTTATTTGTTGTATCATACACTAGCAGCCCGCCCCGGCTTCGCACGGGTAGAACATATATGCCTACAAAATTTGCATCTGTTTGTTGCATCAAATATAAAATATTAACATATTTAACAATCATCGTCATATTTCAACCAATTTACACAAAACCTTAACGAATTATGCACCTAAACCTTCCTCATAAACACTCTGGCTATTGGTAAAAACCGCGTGATGATCCGTTCAGTAGCTATTGAGATTATTGCGAACAGATAGACAGACGCAGTGATGGACTTTGATTTATAATACTTACGTAGTGATATTGCACGGCCCTATGGCGTAAAGGATAGTTACCTTGATTCTGACCCGACGGTCGTTGGTTGTAATCCTAGCTATATACCTACCCATGAAAGATTTATGTGCATTCATGAATCATGGGTTTTCGTACAGAGGTAGTGGGATCATTGAATTAAAATCAATCAAATCATGGGATTAAAGAAGGAGTATTATACGTTTAACGTGTGTATCTGTGTCTGTCTGTAGCATCTTAGCACCCAACCGGATGAACCGATTTTTTTTAACCGTAGTAACTATGATCTAATCTGTGGTTTCACTGCAGATATTTTATTAATTTTGCGATGCGTGTATGTGAAATCCGTGATATCTTCTAGAGTTTTCATTTGAATTATATACTGTAAAGGACAATTTTAATCTATAATATGTGGCTAAGCTAAATAACGTAATTATTTGGATAAGGATTAATACTATATACTTGAAAATAGCCCTGGAAGTTATGTAATAATTTTTAACAAATAAATAAAGATTAAAATGGTTACTGTGAGTCAACCTTAAGAGATAGACATATGATGTTGCGGACTTTTTTGTAGGTCTTATTAAATTGTACAACTCTTCCATAGAAAATATTCTTCTATCTATTTTCAATTGAGCAGCGTTCGTAAGAAACGTGTTTTTCGACCGTTTTTTAGTCGACTTAGGTTGCAAATTTGGTCTCCACGAATGTACCTTTGATTTAAACGGGATAATATATAGCTTATTTTCATTCCGAAAGTCCATTCTATGTATTAGTGAAAGAATTTTTTAAATCGGTTCAGTAGTTTTTGAGCCAAATCATTACAAACATACAAAAATACAAAAATACAAATGTTCTCTCTTTATAATATTAGTATAGAAGTATAGATTAAGTACCTAACTACTACATATTTATTCATACGTATATTGTTGTAAGGTAATTAAAATCTATATTTTTTATTTAAGTTTCGTACACTCTATTTGTAAGTAATTCTAGTATTTTCTCTGTTAAGTGATTTGTAATCTTTAGAGAAAATAAATGCCTTTTAAGACATAGAAAATAAATGTCTTTTAAGACATTTATTTTTTATTTATGGTTTACCATAAACCATACCATAACGTAGTAACTATTATATAATCTGTAACCATACGAACCGGAAACGGATTAGTGGGCAAACGCTAGGACGAGAATTTTCCATCTGTCTTTTTCACGTATCGAACACGAATCGAATACGAACCGAAGAAGGATAAATAAGTGGAAAAAGTGCTGTAACTTTGTAAATACATTGATTAAAACATGTATTTTTTTTTTTTAATATAAATTAGTTACAAAAGTTTACCCTTTTCAAGCGTACAGTATAATTACAAATATTATTAAGTTTACATTGCAATTGCATAATGTATATTAGATATTTTGCTATTTACAACCGACTTCCAAAAAGGAGGAGGTTCTCAATTCGTCTGTATGTATTTTTTTTGTTGGTATGTTACGAACCGGAAACGGATTAGTGGACAAACGCTAGGACGAGAATTTTCCATCTGTCTTTTTCACGTATCGAACACGAATCGAATACGAACCGAAGAAAGATAAATAAGTGGAAAAAGTGCTGTAACTTTGTAAATACATTGATTAAAACATGTATTTTTTTTTTTTAATAAATTAGTTACAAAAGTTTACCCTTTTCAAGCGTACAGTATAATTTTTACAAATATTATTAAGTTTACATTGCAATTGCATAATGTATATTAGATATTTTGCTATTAACAACCGACTTCCAAAAATGAGGAGGTTCTCAATTCGTCTGTATGTATTTTTTTAAGGTATGTTTTATGAAATATTAAACTTTAAAGTGCAAATTTTTGGTCCAGGAGAGCGTCCCCCCCCCCCCCCCTCTAAAATCTAGGCTGGCTTGAAAAATTCGTGATAATAGCGCATTTCATAAACTTCAAAGGAAAACTATAGCGGTTTAGATAACTGTATTAGTTTAGCAGTAATAGTCGTTGAACTTGGGTGTTGGATAATTTTGTACCAAATACAAAATCTTTAGAATAAATCCTTTAAAGTGACAAAGACGGAGTACCTAGTTGCTTGTTTATAACGGGTAAGGGCTTGCATTGAAGAACAGGCTACTACGGAACCCTACACTGCGCGTGGCCCGACACGCAGTTGGCCGGTTATTAAATTTTAATTTTAATTTTGACTTTTCTTTTAATTATTTTATTTTTGGATATTCAAATAATGTTCAATTGTGTTTCCATAGAAAAAAAATACTTCTCTATTTCATATCATACCTTTGAAGCCTCACATTTGCGGGCTTCTACTATATCCACCATCAAAATCGCTTTCAATTACCCGATACTAACGTGCTTGCTTGTTGTAGAAGTATTTTTGCTTGAGACACGCTCATTACGATTGAATGACGGACATTCTCGCAAAGGTATCGACAACCTTTCAATTCCTTTAACTGCCCTCCATTAAATCAATACGGTTACACCTACAACACGACTTTGCGATCTAAATGTGTGCAATAATTGTACTTCAATTGTTATTTGTGGGCAGATATTAAGAGTCATTGCATGCCCACGGGCGTGGCACCACGGGTGGCTAATTACCTTTACATACTATGCCCTAATCTGTGCTGTAACAAATATACTGGAAAATGCAAGAACAATGCATGCCGCGTTTGGATACATTAGACAGAAGGCTCGTGTAAAGCTGGGTGTAGACTTATTGTCTTTTGGTATTTTTAGGTACCAAATACTGTCACAGAAAAATTGAGCGAAGTGTCTCAGTTTCAAGATTGACCAAAAAATGCTTTTGTCCGTCTGTCAGTCTGTCTGTTCTCGCCTACAGGTAGCATTTTCACCCGATATTGACGAAAATTGGCTCACAAGTTCCACAATTAATTAATTTTTTTGTTGATCGTGATTTTTGACTGCGGGGAAAAGGGGGGAGTAAGATGTATTATATTGTATTTAGTGAGTGCTAGCACACACCAAGGGTTTATTAGTACTCATCAAAATTGTTATTACTGTTATAAATATTTATAGAAAATAAAGAAAAAAATGTAGCGTTATGATGAAATCCAATTTTTTTTTCGTAAATTTATTTAACCTACCTTTTACTGTACCTACGACGTAAGTGGTACCCACTTACCCTTACGGTCAAATCTCAAAAATACACTTTGTATTATTTTTATATACACACATCCAGACTCATATTATAAGAACGTTTGTAACTCAAATCTCAAAAATTCACTTTGTATTATTTTTATATACACACATCCAGACTAATATTATAAGAACGTTTGTAACTCAAATTTCAAAAATACACTTTGTATTATTTTTATATACACACATCCAGACTCATATTATAAGAACGTTTGTAACTCAAATCTCAAAAATACACTTTGTATTATTTTTATATACACACATCCAGACTAATATTATAAGAACGTTTGTAACTCAAATCTCAAAAATACACTTTGTATTATTTTTATATACACACATCCAGACTAATATTATAAGAACGTTTGTAACTCAAATCTCAAAAATACACTTTGTATTATTTTTATATACACACATCCAGACTCATATTATAAGAACGTTTGTAACTCTGTCGATTTGTCTGTTTGTTACCTAATCACGCTTAAACGGACGATCCGATGTTACTGAAATTCAGCAGGAAGATGAACATAGGCTACTTTTTGTGAAAATAAAAATTATGATTTTTACACATAAATCAAATAACCCATATCACACAAATGTTTACAGTGATAAAAATTCTTGGTGTACGTGAACGAAGTGGCGGATGTCAGTTAGTATACTAACTGTACTATATAATATATATACGTACACATATAGCTCGTTTCAATAAACAAGATTATTTTTGACGACCCGTTGGCATACCTATATAGATACCTTGATTTCGAACCCGCAGGTCCTCGGTTCAAATCCTAGCCGGGTACCAATATTTTTTTTTCTGTGGGCATTCTTGGATTGGATGTTCGATCACAGTTATCAGGAGCATTATATCAATGTTCCGCCTGATTTGCTAGAAAAAAGGAGCTTACCACCATCCTGCAGAAAATCTGCCGCCAAAATCTTAGTGTTCCGGCGGCACAGCGATTGAGAATCAGACTATTCTAGGCCTAGCGTGTTCACCATCCCCAACCAAAGACATCCACCATCATCGCATACCACCAGGCGAGATAGTGGTCAAGCGCTGGACTATCAGATATTAATAAAATTATACTTTCAATAAGTGCGGCGCCATCGTCCACTTTAGCAAAATGTCATGTCTGGACGCACCTTAAACAGAATGTCGGAACGCAATGGATATTTATTGTTTCTGTAATAAAAGTAAATAAATACACTTCGTGATGTGAATAAAGCAGGGTTTTGTTCCTTAGAGAGTAAATTGCCTTACACTTTTGTTGTTTTATAAAAAGCATTGTCTCAAATATAACGCTCAATCTGATTTGATTATTCATTTGGTGTAACCTATGTAACCGAATCCGACCGATTATTAAATATTATTTTGAATTCTGATTTTATGCCAATACGATTGTCGCTTAATAAAGAAGCTGTTTTATTGTGGAATTTAATTAGTTTATTTGTATTTTAGACGGGGCGTACTAATGAAAAATATACAAACAAATGGAGAACCTTCTCCTCTTTTGAAGTCAGTTATTACATCAAAGTAGCTCAAGGTAAAAATACGAGTGCAGCGGAGTGAAATCGAAAAACGCTGACAACCCAAAAGTTTTGCGTGTTGCATCTCTGGACGATTCAACCACTGGACCATACGGGATGTTCTTCTCGCGCAATCCCTCGGATGCGCGGAGACCAGACCTGGTTTCGGGGCATTGCCCCATGGCCACAGTTTCTACCGCTGCATAATAAGTGCAGGAATCGGGGTGGCCGTTTCGGGGCCGTGTTAGTTTGCCTGACAGGCAGGGCGACCCTTGATGCTGGGTCGAGACTCACAGTGTTTTGCTGGGGTATAGTAATGTGTACGGAGGTGAGGGGATTCCCCGGAAACTGTAAATCAGGGAGACGTCTATGCCAGAAAAGACCCTTGGCGAACCAGAGGAGGTCCAGTTAGACGTCAATGACTGGTTAAGTGTCAACCGGCATCATTCGAAACGTCGCTGCTCTCAGCGACGAGATCTCTCGCGGGAAGCCCATTCTGTCGGGTGGCTTTCTGTAATATGGGGTAATAATACCCTCAAGTTGTCAAAATGTTTTTGGCGAGTCGCTTGAGGAAGTCGTCAAGGCCTTCCCTGGACCAGATACCTACTCGATAAAGTATGAAATCTCGTTTAACCAAGCCCATACATTGTTACACTGCTCTCGCATGTAACGCTGTCACTGTCTAATATTAATCTCTGGTCCAGAATCGTCCTACGTTAAAGGAAAACATCAACAAACAAGTCAAGTGTCTCGTCTACCCTGTTACTTAGGAAAGCAAAAGTTAGTAAATAGTAGTTACCAACATTGTTTACACCCATCCGGAAACATTCCACGCATATGACAGAAGAATGCACCTCTGTTATTTGTTATGCTAAATATAAGTGTTGGCTTTAAGTCCTGACATAATGACACACTCAGCTCAAATTACCCGACATAATAGCCGACGACGATTGTATGACTTGTAATGAATTAATGAACTCAAACTACTGGGGCTGGTCATTATTTAGATTTAATGCGCGTCTCTTCACTATTGCCACTTTGCGTAGGATTTCTTCCGACTTTTGTTGATTCTTTTACTCACAGGTTTGCTCTTGAGCAGGCTTTCGCAAACTTTCCGCCTCGCTCCCTTAATAGGATTATGAAGAGTCCCTAAAAGATTAGACTCCCGGGAAACCTTTGAAAACCTTTACACAGGTTCCTTTTGTGTTGCGCGACTGGACCGCGCAATGAGATTTTACCAAACCAAGGAAATAAAATGAGCTGAAATCAACACCAATAATAATAAAATAATTATACGGAAGTCAGTTTGTATACTTGACTTCTTCACGTTCAAACGGCAGGACCGATATGACTGAAATTTTGCTCAGGGATTGCGAACACGAAAGAAAAATAGGTTATTTTTAACGAGGCAAAGCCGCGGGCCACAGCTATTAAGTAATTGATATATTTAAAATAACAAATCGGTCTATTGATCTGTGCAAATCTAGTAAATTATCTTTGCCATACACTTGCCGACCTATTGCCCAATGTGTGTGGCCGTTGCTATTGCGTGCACTGGTGTATCCTAGACATGAAAAACTTTGCTTTAGAGAGCGGTCGGTATAATATCATTATTTTAACGTCTGACGCGGCAATTACTCTTTGATATAGAAGTTGTACGGGCTCTTTCAATTTAGTCTTTAGTGTAGACGGCAACGTCGCAAATGCCTTTGCCACTGAGTACTATAATTTTCTATCCACGTGGTTAGTTCCGTAGCAAGCGGCACAGCATCTCTACTTAGTCTGTGCGGCACAGTACTAAACGTGTGGCACAGTCCGACACGATACGTCTAAATTGAAAAAGCCCTAAATAGTCTATACCACTTCTATTGATAACGGCATCAAAAATAATGATGCCTTAAATGTTATGATTTCTATTAACTCACTTAAGTACTTAGTTAAACATTACGGAAGGATTGGGTTTTTTAGTGTGAGAAAATAATATAAAATCTCAGGCATATCACGACAAGAACAGGTTGTCAAGTACGTTATCATATTTCGGTAATTAAGTATAAAATATCAAATTCAAGGTAATTTATTTATGATATATTTTGTTTCTCTAATTGAATTACGCTGGTTAATAATAAAAAAGTGTCATTTTAAGATTTATCTAAGCTTGGATCTGATTCTGATAGTTTTGATGATCTGATAGTAGATTTGATAGTTCTGGTAGTTTTGGTTTTACTACTAGCCGTGCCGTGTTGTCATTGTATTATTGTAAGTTTTTTAGGGTTCCGTAGTCCTAACAAGGAGCCCTTATAGTCTCGTCATGTCCGTCTGTCTGTCTGTCTGTCCGAGGTTTTGCTAAGAAACTGTTAATACTAGAAAGCTGTAATTTTGTAGGGGTATGTATATAAATTACGCCGTCAAAGTGGTGAAGGTTATTTTTTAGCGTAGTTCCCCTACATGAGAAGAGGCTATGAGTTTTTTCGTCGTCTACCCCATCGTGTGGGGTATCGTTGAATAGGTATTTTAAAATGACTTAAGGGTTGCTAATACCATTTTTAGATTGAATGCTCCATTTACGAAATATTGAACTTTTTTTTTAAATCTTTATTGATTAATTTAGGGAGTTTGATCAAACATGATCATGCCACCCCATAGGCATTACAAATAAAATAACTAATTAGTCTACCTCACCGACGTTTACATCCTACTCTAACTAATGCGTACAACAGTTTGGCTGCCTCCGACTGAGGCTCAGCCAAAATTGAGTTGCATCGACCCAGCTCACATCTATACCGCGGATCCTTAGCTCTGTCCTCTCGGCTTCGTTCCGTTCACACTCCACTAGAATATGATGAACATCTTCTAAAACATCGCATTCGACACAATTTGGGAAATATTGAACTTGAAAGTGCAAATGTTTGTTCCAGTAGGGCGTCCCCCCCCCTCTAAAAGCTACACTGCTGGCTTGAAAAATCTGGAAAAATTCGTGATAATAGTGCATTTTATGAACTTTAAAGGAAAATTATAGCAGTTAAGATAACTTTATTAGTTTAGCAGTAATAATCTTTGTAATTGGGTGTTGGATAATATTGTACCAAATACAAAATCCTTAAAATAAATCCTTTAAAGTGACAAAGGCGAAGTACCTAGTTGCTTGTTTATAACGGGTAAAGACTTGCATTGAATAACGGGCTACTACGGAACCCTACACTGCGCGTGGCCCAACACGCACATGGCCGGTTATTTTAAGTGAAAATTCTTTAGGCGCACTGGGGTAATATTTGACGGAAGTAACGTAGCTTCGTGGTCCGAATCGTAGACAGATTTATCCCTCTATGGTCCGAATCAACGGAAGTGACATAGTGTTATGTTATATTATATATCTATGAACGTCCTTTATTTGTGATATATATATATATATATAGAACGGCGTAACTACGAAGACGTATTCGCTATCATTCGGGATCCCGCTGTGTTAAACGGATGGAGTTGTACAAAATAAATATTTAGTAATGTTGAGAAATAAATTGAATGAAGTTTGAAGTGAAACGCGTAGCTTTATTCACACATTTTTTTTACTTACCTCAATATGCCAAACTAGTGTAAAAATAAAGGTAGGTTTATAATTGGTTCGACATGTTCCAGTCATGACCTTCGGAAGTTGGAGAGAAGAGAAGAATGCCTTAAAATTACCCTTCCTTTTAATAAATAAAACAAATACATATCTATACTAATATTAGAAAGAGAAAACATTTGTGTTTTTGTATGTTTGTAATGATTTGGCTCAAAAACTGCTGGACCGATTTAAAAAATTCTTTCATTAATATATAGGATGGACTTTCGAAATGAAAATAGGCTATATATTATCCCGTTTAAATCAAAGGTACATTCGTGGAGACCTAATTTGCAACCTAAGTCGACAAAAAAACGGTCGAAAAAACACGTTTCTTACGCACGCTGCTCAATTGAAAATAGATGGAAGAATATTTTCTATGGAAGAGTTGTACAACTTAATAAGACCTACAAAAAAGTCCGCGACAGCATATGTTTATCTCTTAAGGTTGACTCACAGTAACCATTTTAATCTTTAATTTTTTGTTAAAAAATATTACATAACTTCCAAGGCTATTTTCAAGTATATAGTATTAATCCTTATCCAAATAATTACGTTAAATAGCTTGGCCACATATTATAGATTAAAATTGTCCTTTACAGTATATAATTCAAATGAAAACTCTAGAAGATATCACGGATTTCACATACACGCATCGCAAAATTAATAAAATATTTGCAGTGAAACCACAGATTAGGTCATAGTTATTACAAAAATATTATTATAGGCTTAGCTATTGTGTAGATCCCCACCGATCACAATCAATTCGAAGTCAATATAGTATAATAATATAATCTATTGTAATAATATTGATCTATATATATAATAATATATTTTAAACCACCCCGACTGATCTATGTATAATCTTTTCATTAAAAGCATTCCAATGACTCAAAACACAACATTTAAAATCTGAGCTGTAAGTTGGTGAGGATTTGAGTATTCTGTAGAGTCCAGGAGATGTCCCAGCATCAGGTAAATGCTTCCATGTTCTTACAATATCGTTGAAGAAGAAGATTTTTCGAATTGATCAGACCTATGAAAGTTGATTTCATAGCGCAAACAACTAGAAAAAAGCTCATAGTTTTATAACGATTGAACGAATTTTCATAAATCAAGCTAAGAACACTCTTGATGAAGACATGCAATCTCTCAAACAAACAAAACTATCAATAATGAAATCAAATCGATTCATCCGGTTGGGTGCTAAGATGCTGCATACAGACACACAGATACACGATACACACGTTAAACGTACGAGTATAATACCCCTAATTTTGCGTCGCCCCTACTTTTGCCCTGCGTCGGGGTCGTCGGGGAACCCCATAAGGTTACGGCGGCAGATGTTGTCCTTGGTGGTAAGCTACTTTTTAGGGTTCCGTAGCCGAATGGCAAAAAACGGAACCCTTATAGATTCGTCATGTCTGTCCCTCCGTATGTTACAGTTATTTTATTCCGAAACTATTAAGACTATTGAATTGAAACTTGGTAGGTCAGTAGGTATAAAAATATAAAAGTTTAAGGGGGGCGTCCCATACATAGAACTGAAACAAAAAAAAAACTTCAAACCTATACATGTGGGATGTTTATAAAAAGGTCTTTAAAAATTAAATTGAGGTTTCTAAAATCATTTTTTCTCAAAGTCAATCATTTAAAAGATAGGCGCGTCTAAAGTGGTAAAATGTGTGTCTCCCCCCTCTAACTTTTAAAGTAATGGAGTGAAAAATCTAGAAAAAATACATTTTGTAGATCTCAATAAAAACTTTCAACAGAATTAGTTTGAACGAGATACAGTCAGCAGTTTTTGAGATATAGCGACCGCAAAGGTAACTTTGTTTTTCATACAAACTCTATAAAAAACAAAGTTAATTTTTTTTAATGGCGAAAAATTAAAGTAATAAAATACGGAACCCTACGAGTGCGAGTCCGACTTGCACTTGGCCAGTTTTGGTAGATTTAATGATCACACTACCTCTGTACGAAAATCCATAATTCATGAATGCACATAATACTTTCATTGGTAGGTATATAGCTATGATTAGAACCAACGACCGTCGGATCAGAATCAGGGTAACAATCCTTTACGCCAAAGGGCCGTCCAATATCACTACGTAAGTATTATAAAACAAAGTCCATCACTGCGTCTGTCTGTCTGTTCGCAATAATCTCCAATAGCTACTGAACGTATTATCACGCAGTCAGTATTCACCAAAAGCCAGAGAGTTTATGAGGAAGGTTTAGTTGCATAATTCGTTAAGGTTTTGTGTAAATTTGTTGAAATATGACGATAATTGTTAAATATGTTAATATTTTATATTCGATGCAACAAACTGATGCAAATTTTGTAGGCATATATGTTCTACCCGTGCGAAGCGGGGGCGGGCTGCTAGTGTTTTATAAAAAGGAAATAATATCTGTAGCGCTAAGGATGATAGATTGCTTTATATTAAAACATCTTTACCGCTTCAGAGTAAGTACGTACTTACTAAGAGTACAAAGCTAACAGTAGGCACGGCCCACGATTGGTGTTAACTGGTTTTCAATAAATATCAATTTTAACAAATTATTTAAACTATTAATTTGCAGCATTCTTAACCTTAACTAATTGTGTGTTATCTGAGGTGGTAATTTATTGTTAATTTGCCTGCCAATGGAAACTAGCCATAAATATTTTAGTGTCATAACTCATAAGTCATAACACAAATAATGGCACTTCGAATGATATTTATGGCAAAACAAGAACATCAATATTTATTGTGATTCACACTTCACACACGATCGTACGAGGCGTTAAGTATAAGGCGGTACTTACACGAGCGAGTGTGTCGCAATATTAGCGTCGTGCAATAAACTATGAGCGTATCTCCACACCGTGGTAACTATAACTATTGTGACGATCCGACGAATGATATTGAAGAGTAAAACCTCATTCCTCAATGATGCGCTACGCACCCGCCGCGAGAAGCATTGCCACTGTTATTTATTCGGTGACAACGCGCTTTTCAACTCCGCACATCACTCTAGTATAGCTTATATTGAGCTCGTTTCCCACGGTGCATGATTCCACAGATTATGACACGTACGGTGATGACTACAAATAGCCACGTGCTTCTTTACCTGCTACGGATTTTTGCCCGCACTCTCACGAACGACACTCTTTTCACGTTGCACTGGTTTGTGCTAATCCTTGTCGTTCGGCAATATCACACGTCGTTAGAACTGATAGGTGATCCTTATATAGGCTATTTTTATTAATTTACTAATGATTAAATTATTATTTTTCTGTATGTGGCCAGGCCAATTCGACTATAATTGTAGCCCAAACAGGCAATTAATTGCACACCAATGTGATTTGGTAGAATGTCAGGGCATTATTATATTTACTACCATCTTTTGTACTACATTTCTGCAATAAATGATTATGATTATGATTATTATGATTATGATTATTATGTATATATAAGCTAGCGATGGTAGCACGCTAGGCCTAGAATGGGACGAAATAAAATTACCGTCCAAAGATATCGCCAGCTTATAGTGGCAGTCACGTTTTGAATCGCTGCGATACCGCAGCGATACTTTGGCAGAATGATCGTCATCTCATAGAGATTACACGACGATATAACAGCGACTAGTTCAGATACACATTTGTGGAGGTGGCGCCTAATAGCTATATTGTTACGTAAAACACACATTTTGCTCATGAGCGTATTATCACTGTAGAGTATGGGCACAACTTTAAATCATCCTTACCAACCATACATTGATGCCGAAAATATTCTGTTGTTCTGGAACTGATTGCCTTAGATGGAATCCCACTCGAAGTTGTTACGCAATATACCTAGGACAGACGCTCCAACTAGGCAAACGCAAGGAAGGAAATCCAGAGAAGAATTCAACTGCGCTGGTTAGCATTTGGGAAACTCCGTCGAGTCTTCTTGTCGCATATATCACAGTGCCTAAAAACAAAGTCTTTAATAATTGCATCCTACCCATTATGACATACAGAGCCGCGACGTGGGCACTCACGGTTCGACTTCCCCACCAAATTAAAGTCGCTAAGTGAACTATGGAAAGACCTATGCTCGGTGTTTTTCGCAGGTTTGAATCCGGAACAAATTAATTCGCCAGATAACTAAAGTGATCGACATAGCTCAACAGATTAGCAAACTGAAGTGGCAGTGGGCTGGTCATATCTGCCTTTGGGGTAGACTGGTTCCAGATTGGAAACTGCGAATCGGAAATCGTAGCGTAGAACGCTTCGTGACCATGTGGAGCGACGACATTTACAAAGCGGTGGGCAACGAAAAGCCGAAGATCGGGTTTTAGTGGCGTGTCTTGGGAGAGGTCATGTCCAGCTGTGGACTGATACCGGCTGATAATGATGATGATGAATATTTGTTGTATAGAACGAGATGTAGCCAGCAGATAGAGATATATAGATAACCGCATTATTGCTCACCGCCTGTTTCAACCGACTTCCAAAAAGAAGGAGCTTCTCAATTCGTCTGTATGTTTTTTTTGTGAGTACGTTACGCGATTACTCCGTCAATTGTGAACCGATTCCAATGATGTTTTTTGTAATGGGTAGGGTACGTTTCCGAGGTGGTCCCATTGTAATTTCATGTAGATCTAATAAGTGTCTCCAGAGATATGACTATAAACCTCTCAAACATGCTACTGAAATTCACTCGCGGGGCATTGAAGTCGGTTGTTTTAGTTTTTAAACTTAATGGTTCGATAGATTTTTATCGAGAGATTTCATGGAGTGACCAATTTACCATACTGTTATATTATTGTCTTATTATTACGGTGCTACGCAGTGAGCATACTAATAAGAATCATTTTGGCGGTGAGTAGTAGTTAATTATTGAATCAAATTACTGATGGCATCACAGTTGACGTTTTTAACAGAGTTGAGTAACTTGAGTAAAGACTGGACTGGTGAATACGTCATAAGACGCCATTAGATAAAGGACCAGCTTCATCGGTTTCTGATAGTTTCAAATCATAGAGAAAGTATATATATAGAGAGAGAACAGCGTATTCGAATGAAATAGCTATAGAGATATAACCCGACTAAAATGATACATATACCAGCTATATGATAAAATGAACAACGTAATTTGGTCGGGTCATACATGACGGCGGGTGAGAGCTAATGGGTGCACTAGAACTTGGTGCCAGTGCTGGAGTCAGTTTGTAAAATCGCATACGCAGACAAGGGTAAAAAAAATATTGTTCATCACGCTCTCTTATACTACTACTTATGATTGTATAGTTTTATCCTTTTCATATTATTATTGTTATTTAAATGTCAAATCCATTTAATACTCCATCCACGTTTCAATAGTTATCTGGCATTTAACGCCATTTAAAAGTTGTATTTTAGATTTATAGTTATAGTGAGTTTGAATCATGATTATAAAAGTACCAACTATCATACTCACTACTATTTGATGTCGACTGTGAGACTGAGATGACCAAAAGGTGGTTGTCGCGATCTCGCTGCGTAAACTCCCGAGGAAGTGCATCGGACATGCACGAAACCTAGGTCGAGACAGCCGACATCAAATATTAGTAAGTATAATAGTCAGTACTTTTATAATCAAGTTGTTTTTTGTTTGAGGTAAAAGTTTCTAATAGGCTATTCGGATTTCTATCGGGCACAGATGTAACTCAACCTATGAATAGCTAAAGCAATGATTTTTGCAAGGTGGCTGGCAAAAGCTGGATGAGAGTAGCCGAGAGCAGCTTGCTAAAGAATGACATACTTTCAACACTAGACTAATACTCACTTGTTAGCTGATTATGACTTGACCACTATCTCGCCTGGTGGTAAGCAATGTGGTAAAGGATGGTAAAAACGTTAGGCCTAGAATGGTCTGACTCTTAAGGGTGCTCTATTTGTGCTGTTGAAACACCAAAGGTTATGGCGTCAGATTTTCTCCTTGATGGTGATTAGCTACTTTTTGGTATCAAGTCAGGCGGAACATCGATGTGATACTCCTACCACCTGTGGTGTATGTAATTTGTATAATTTGTGATAACAACTTCACAGGGAACCCTAAGTTCAAAGAAGATAGTTTTAACTAATGTTTTAAAATACAAAATAATATTGAAAAATATATACATTTAAAGGTAGTTTTTTGTTGTTCAATTAATAATTTGGCTCAAATATACAATATTTCATATAGCCAACTGCTAAATTTTGTATGAATCTTCTAGGTATATAAGCTCATTAATATGGCACTCTCCCACACAGTAAGTACATCAGCCGATTCGGCCGACAGCCTAAGTTAATAATCTGCAGTGGCTCGTATAATGTATATTTACTATTGATTGCAAATATACTGCTTTATGCATAACATAACCATAAACCTACACTCATAGATTTAACACTAATGTGTGCTAATGGCGTATGTCAGTCGTGACGAAGAATCTTCACACATTCCGCGATTTAATTAAAACAGTGTAACGATTCCGTAGATCAGATAATATTTATGGTTCATAGTCATCGTCAGGTTTTATATGAATATGCTGATACGGGCAGTCTTCAGTATTCTTATACTTCAAGCGCGATAAGTCCCGTATTACAACATCTATGAATCGTGAAAGATCGTGAAGGATGTAAAGTTTACAAATTTCATTATTTTGTTAGTGTTCTAGCCTGGGCTACGTCCAAAGCTTCGTCACCACCATAATCATCATCATCAACCTATACTAGTCCACTGCTGGACATAGAGAGTAGGTGGAGCGATGATGTGGCTGAGAGGCGAGGTGGATAAGATTAGTCGAAGGTCGAGCTCTACTATAGCGTGCAGTTGGAGAGGCCTATAACTACGAAAATAGGTGCTGTGTGGTATTATAAAGTGTATTAATCGGCACTCAGAAATTCACAGTGGCCCTCCGGTGAAAGAAAAATATTGTTGAGAAACCTTCAGCATGGTGGTAGGATTTGGTGGTAGGATTTGTAGGAACATTGTCTGATATTGTGTTATTTGTATTATATAGTGATATATAATATACCAATAACATACCCTCCAAATATCATGTCTCTAAAACCAGCGGATTAGGCAGTGCGTTGATATATCGGACAATCATTCAGTGCGTCTTAAAAACGCGCGGGGGATGATTTTTGATAAACTGAAACACGTACATTACGCACAATTTTAACTGAAAAGTAATGTGTACCAATGTTCGAGACAATTAACCCAGAGAATAGACAGTTTCATTGAAAGTTCAACCTTCCATTTCACCCTGTTAGGGGTGGAATTATGAAAAAATCGGAAAAACTACACTTCACAAAGAACATACCCTCCAAATTTCATGCGTCTAGCTCCAGCGGTGTGGGCTGTGGGTTTATATCTCAGTCTGTCAGTCAGGACTTTGGTTTTAATATACAGGGTGTCCCAGAAAGTAGTGTCAAACGGAAGTCCAGACGTAGAACACCTCAGGGGTATCCAAATCACCCCCATATATGTTCCGCGATTTTTGGTAGCTTATGAGTTGTGGCCTTTTTTAACAATTTCTACTAAATTACGACTACAGAAACGTTTTTGGTCATTTTGACCTTACTAATAGAGTTTCAAAAACTTCCTTATTTTTATAGTAATCTGTGGTATACATTTGATTAACCTATCTTTAAAGCATCATACCTAAAATTTAATTAAAAACTTACTTCACTCAGAATTATCAATTTTTATAGGAGTAAATGAAGTAAATTAAGCTGAACAAAAATACTCTAATTAATATCAGAGAATCGGCCAACATCTATTTTTCATCCCCCTAAATGTTAGGGGTAGTCCACCCCTAAATTTTATTTTTTATTTTTTAGACAAAATTTTTAATTTCTATTTTTTTATGATACAACATACAAAAATACATACAATCCTCAATTTTCACCCTTCTACGATCAACCCTTATTTTTTAATAGCCATTTATTTACATGGCAAAACAACGTTTGCCGGGTCAGCTAGTACAATATAAATGCACGAACGTCCATACAATTAAGGTACGACCACATCGCGGCTTCTGGCGTGCGCGATCTAGGCGGCGATCAGATAATGCAGTAGTATTTGTACCGACTGGTTCACACCAAACGCCATCTACGGCGATCAGAAAACGATTGAAAATCATATTGCGAACGCGCACGAGGCCGCAGGACGCCGCGGTGGGGCGGTACCTTTGGGATATCTACTGGGATGGCCAAACCGGATTAGAAACGAACAAACAAATAAGTAGACAAACGCCCTTAGACAATAAACATTTCTAATTTTGATTCTGATAATTCATTTTGTGTCACTTAAGGTACGGCCACACCGCGGCGTCCTGCGATCTGCGGGTGCGATCTCAGTACTTTTCAATTGTTTTCCGATCGCGTTTGGTGTGAACCAGTCGGTACAAATACTACGGCGCTATCTGATCGCCGCCTAGATCGTGCACGCAGGACGCTGCGGTGTGTCCGTACCTTTACGAGATGTTGATCAATTGATCGGAAATTGTCTTAGCCTACTGAAAGGCATCTTCAAGAATATTAATTTTAATTGAAAATCTATACAAACATCAAAAATACTGTATATATCTGACAATGAGAGGGCCCACTGGCGCAGTGGGTGAATGGGCGGCTTTGAGGCAGCGAGTTCAATGGATTTTTTCTATCGAAAAATGTATGTGCTCATTTCACTGTGGTTCTCCGGTGAAGGAAAACATCGTTAAGAAACGCCAACCCCTGAATGGTGGACACTAGATCTAGTGTCCACCTGGCCAGCTTCCACCCTCAAGATGGAAAATCTGTCGCCAAACATCTAATGTGTTCCGGCATCAGGCCTTGAGAGCCAGTTCCCATTCTAGGCCTAGCGTGCTACCATCCTCGACCGCATCACATACCAACAGGTGAAATAGTGGTCAAACTAAAGCCTATTAAAAAAGTGGTGTACAATTTAGTCACTACAATTTCAGTCAACATTTATTACGATATGCTTTATATGTCCATATTTTACGATGCACTTCATATTTCCTTCATCATTTCATCCTACGTCAATACTATAAAGCTATGTTTCAACATGCCACTTAATAGCATGCGTGGATAGTCGCTAAAATCAATTCTAAAAACTAGTGGCAATCCCGTGACCTTGTCCGTGTAGTGAAAGCCTAGCCAGTGCGATTATTTAGTTCTGTTCACGTTCAACTTACAATCAGCCGGTATTTTGCAGAATCTGAGCAGTCAATCGCTCTGCGTATACAAATTTGACACCTCACCAACTTCGAAGAATAATTGTTTCAGAAATAAAACTGGCCAAATGCGAGTCAGACTTTTGTGTCGCCACGGAGGGTCCCGATCCTCAGTCAGTTATTTTCTTTTCTATGCCGCAGTACATGTATAACACCACGGTAATATTATGTTATATTACCGTGTCAATACTAAACATGCTTATTAACTACAACGCCATCTAACGAATTTCTAACACCAACTAAGTGAACGTTAACACAAAGGTGTTATAGGGTAGGTAATGAATATGATGAATAAGGTTAACAATCGTTTATAGATGGCGCTATAGTAAAAAACACATTTTTTGTATTTCCTTTAATTTTTAACAATACAATACAATACAATACAAAAACTCTTTATTGACACCAATATATAAACAACTTTGTTCTGTTTTTAGTATTTGTTGTTATAACGGCAACAGAAATACATCATCTGTGAAAATTGCAACCGTCTAACTATCACGGTTCATAAGATACCGCCTGGAGATAGACGGACGGACAGCGGAGTGTCAGTAATAGGGTTCCGTTGGTACCCTTTGGGTTCGGAACCCTAAAAACGAAGTGTCACTTCTTTATAATATGAAAGTGTAATGTATTCTAAAGCTAAGCTAATGTGGCACGCAAAACTATAGAATTTAGCGCATTACTACACTTTTCCCGTCACCATAGGATGTTGAGTCGCCCTGTAATGGTCATTTACTGGACACTGCGTCCTTTAAACCGAGAAACATTTCTATATCACGGACAATGTATCGGTATTTCCCCAAGCGTACTAGCAAAAGTCAAAATAAATACTTAATAATGCAACAAAAACAAACAATAGTCTCTCAACTAAATTAATTGGCACCAGCACAAACGTAGCTAATAAAAGTCTGATAGAACGAGACCAAACTTCCTGTTGCTATTCCTAAATCCAAACAAACATTAGGCACACCTCTAAGCCGTTGCTATTATAAAATCGCTCGTAAGCTCACATCTCTCATATAACTATCCATCAGTCAGTGGTATCTCGATTGCTGATAACCAAATAAACAGTGAGTCATATCGTACTGATGTCGATATTCTACTAATATGATTGGTGATGTGCCCATTGGGAGAAGTTATCGTATTAAAATATCGTTATTTATAAATATTGGTAAGTCCTTAACATGCCGCGCGATAAATTTTCCGTTTTTAGGATTCCGTGCCCAAAGGGTACCAATGGAACCTCTATTACTGAAACTTGTCCATCCGGCCTACCGTCCGTCTTCCAGAGCGCTGTATCTTCTAAACCATAATAGGTAGATACTTGCAATTTTCACATAGTACTAATGCTATTATAACAACAAATACTAAAAATCGGCTAACGCGTTTGGTTACTAGTACCTACGCCACATAGAAACAAACAGGACATAGACTGCATGCATAGACTGATAATAACATAACCTTCTCGCACAGTTGAGTAAAAATAAGATATAGATAAAAATTAAAAGGAAAAAACGCCTAAAAAGACGTTTCTGGTATCGTGTTATTTCGGCTTTTTTTTTCTGACCCTATGAACCTTTAATAAAAAGAGACTTGAAATTTTCACAAAGGATGTTTTACTGTGGCCACTATAACAACAAACACTTAAAACAAAATAGAGTTGCAAATTAAAGGGCTCCATACAAGAACAATTTTTCGGAAGCTTTTGTTCAATAATTGTAATATTATACTGCGTACGGAACCTACGTGTGCTAGTTTAAATCAAACTTACCCAGTTCATTTATTTTTTGACGACGGCACATGACTTGTTTGGAAATGGTCATCGTGGCATATTCTTTTTTATCAGAAATCTTTTACTGATCCAACTGACTCATTTATGGTTCCTGTATAATATGTGTGAATAAACAAAAATTTCATGTGTTGAAATTTAGTTGCAGTGTTTTAAATTGCTAAATCTCTTTATTCCTATTTAGACACTTATAATGTGGTTTCAAGAATGTTACTAACTAAAACACCTATCCACTTACTTTAAATTAACATAACTATGGCATATAATTCTAACTTACATTAAGTTTTGGCTTCTAATCCTAGACAAACGAATATATTACTGTCTAGACAGCTGAACTAACACACATTAACAAGACTTACAACTTCATCAATCATAATCATTCAATCTAAGTGCCAAGTAACATATCAGACTTCAACTTTATTAGTATACCTAAAGCGATTCAAAATAGAATTTAGAGACTAAACAAACACTATTTCGGGAAAGGGTTATGACCGGTTGAAGTGGTAACTGAGATCGGGATTTCATTTTGTTTTTCACAATATAGAAATTCGGCGATTATTTTTTCCTATACACATATCTGACAGGCTATCGTTTGATCATTATCTCGCCTGGTGGTAAGCAATGGAGTGGTCAACGATGGTGAACACACTGGCCTATACACCTACATGGTCTGACTCTCAATGGCTGTGTGCTTTCGGAACACTGTGAGGTTATGGCGGCAGATTTTCTCTTTAATGGTGGTAAACAAATTTTTGGTAGCAAATCAAAAGGGACATCGGTTTAATGTTCATCCACCTGTGAACGAACACCCATGAATGCACAAAAAAAATCCACTGTAGCACGGCTACAATTTGAAACGGCGATTTCACCGATTCGAAGTCAATCTATCCTTGATGCCAACGGGCCCTCCGTTTGTGTTTGAATGTCAAAGGTATCAAAATATAGTTGGCAGCAACCATCCTTTGCTGATAAGGTAATTATCTGGTAGGATAGGGAAGAAATGAGCGTGGGTAGTAAGTTGGTTGAGCTCTAGACACGTCTGTATATTCCCAACTCCCGCAGCACAATGGATACGTACGTTTGGTGTACGTCATAATGCGTGCAATGAAATTTGGCAGGAGAGCTACTGTTATCAAAGCGCGCCTGCTAAATTTATGGCTCCAACTCCAGCGTCCGAACACACCCCGTTAGCGGTCGTATGCTAAAAATATAATTATTACTTATACAGACAAATTTACTTCTACTCCTACTAATATCATAAATTTGAAATGTTTAGTTCTAAGATATCTTAGGACGAAGCAAGTGCATCTGTCAATAAAATCGCATAATACACCCAGGCAATATTTACAAACAGAACAGTGCAAAATGTTTCAGTATCTATCGCCATCTATCTCGTAATCTTTCTATTATGTTGGAGAGTATGGATGAATAGGTCTGTTACTCCTTCATTCTGATTTGGATGAAATTTGGCATACAGATAGTTTATAACTTAAATTAACACATAGGATACTTTTTAACGCCGGCTAACCTACAAGGCGCAGCTAGTATAGAGTAAAGAGCAGTGTTTCCCAATTAGTGGTACGCGTACCCCTGGGGGTACGTAAAGTAACATGAAAGGGTATGGTGGGGCAGGGGTAGGGGGCTATTGTGTGCTGGCCTGCAGATCGCTGGCGTATATTTTGCGGCTTAAGGGATACGCGAAATGAAGTCGTTTTTTGAAGGGGTGCGCAAGCAAAATTTATTTGGAACCACTGGTATAGAGCATACTCTCTTAAACAGGTGATGCTAATTGGGTTAATACTTAAAGTAGGCCGTGATTCGAACCCCTATACTATTTATTCAACTTCCGTAAACGAAGCATATAATGAGATTATTAAAACAATAGGTATTCTAGATTTATAGTTACCGTGGGTTTGAATCAGTGGTCGTCGCGATCACGCTGCGTGAACTCCTGAGGAATGCATCGGACATGCACGAAACCTAGACAGTCGACAACAAAGAGTGAGTATAATAATCGGTAGTTTATAATTATATTCTTGCCTCTCATCACACGGCTAAAGATTTCAAGCATTTCTGGCAGGAAACAAGCAAAAGGACTGCAAAGCCTGGCCTTCCAGTGAGTGTCGATAATGTTAGTGAAAATACTCTCATTGCCAATATGTTCAAAGAGCACTTCAGAGTTAAGCCGGAACACCATGAGGGGTCATTTGCATGTGCGGTGGTTGATGCTGAGAACGTCGTTCACGAGCGTACGGTTAGATTTACAGCAAAAAATGTTCTCAAAATTATTTACACTATGCAAAGGGGAAAATCTCCTGGTTACGACGGTCTCAGCATTGAACACCTTAAGTATGCAGGCGTTCACCTTCCGCGCGTACTCTCCATGTTCTTTAACTTATGCTTGTGTCATGGTTATGTACCCGAAGAACTAACCAAAACAATAGTGGTGCCAGTCATAAAATGTAAAACCGGTAATGCGTCAGATAAGAGTAATTACAGGCCGATTTCATTGGCAACAATCGTGTCAAAAGTGCTTGACGGCTTGCTTAATGGCATTTTACAGCAACACGTCAAACTACATGATAATCAGTTCGGTTTTAGAGCTGGGCTTTCGACGGAGAGTGCGATCCTATGCCTTAAGCGGCCCGTCAGGTACTACACTGACAGAAAAACGCCGGTATACGCTTGTTTCCTTGACTTGTCTAAGGCGTTCGATACAGTTTTGTATAGCAAGCTATGGAACAAGTTGAGGACGGCTGGCGTACCGGCTGAAATGGTCATAATGTTAAAACATTGGTACAGCTGCCAGCGGAACCAGGTGAGGTGGGGAGTTGCTCTGTCTGACTCATTTGACATGGAGTGTGGCTTGCGGCAGGGTGGTATCACCTCTCCTTTGCTGTTTAATCTCTATGTCAACGATCTCATCGGCGAGCTCAGTGGTACACATACTGGTTGCTTTATAAATGGTGTAAGCGTCAATAATATCAGTTACGCGGATGATATGGTGCTACTGGGACCGTCAGTGGGATCGATTCGCAACCTACTGACGATTTGTGAAGTATATGCAGCGGAGCATGGATTGAAATACAACACCAAAAAGAGCGAAGTGCTCATCTTTAAGAGCGGTAATATTAAACCCGTGCATGTTCCGCCTATTATGCTAAATGGTGCGGCTCTAAGGATGGTAACTAAATTTGTTTATCTGGGGCACATCGTGACCGAGGACTTACGAGACGATGCAGACATCGAAAGAGAACGCAGGGCACTGGCTGTCCGTGGAAATATGATCTGCCGCAGGTTTGCTCGTTGCTCGAAAGAAGTTAAATTATCACTTTACAGAGCATACTGTCAATCTTTTTATTCGAGTAGCTTGTGGGTGGATCATACTAAGCGCACTGCCAGTGCTTTGCGTATCCAATACAACAATATTTTTAGGATGCTGATGCGACTGCCAAGCTATTGCAGTGCGTCGGGAATGTTCACTGAAGCAAGGACAGACGGCTATCATGCCATAATTCGCAAAAAAGTATCTTCCCTACGGCAGCGTGTGCGAGGCAGTGGTAATAGCATCCTAAAAATGATTGTTTCACGATTGGATTGCCCGATCCAAAATAAATGGATGCAGATACTCATGGGCTTACAATAAACATTAAAATTAAAATAGGATAACTAGTGCTTAAGATTATTTAACTATTTTATATATTATTTTTAATTATGACATTTGAATTTTCCTATTTAATTTTTATTTTTATCGTGTAATTTTAAACCGTTTAATATTTAATCTAACTATAGTAATTTGAAATAATGATAATTTATGATAATGTGTAATTAAGCTATGGAATGAATCTGAAATAAATGAATTAATAATATAATCACAATAGGCGTTCTATTCAGTATAGTGTACTGTACCTATGTAGCAACGATGATTAGGGTTTTATCCTACACTAGCAGCACCTCGCGCATACACCCGCGTATTTCCGTACCCGTGAGAATACGGAGATAAAATATAGCCTATGTTACTCGCCGATAATGTAGATTTCCATTAATGAAAGAATTTTTGAAATCGGCCTGGTAGTTTTTTAATTTAAATCGTAACAAACTAAGAAACACATAATCAAATCTTTCCTCTTTGTAATATTAGTTTAGAAAAGACACTGTGTAATGTTTTTACTGAAAACATCTAAACTTTTACGAACTTGAATTTTTTAACCAATTATGCATTGGTAGCGCCATCTATGACTACTTATTTCGAAAGTTAATCATTGGTAAGAAATCATTACAGTTTTCAAATCCGACGAGAGAAGTTTGCACTGCGTAAATCAAATATTATGTTTCTTAAAGTATTACACACTTTTTTTTGTAAATTGTTATACACAAACCAAAATTTAATCGTACTGACGGGACTCGAACCCGCACCCCCCGGATTACACGTCCAAGTGCTCTGCCAATTAAGCCACGGTTCGATCCATCGATACGAAGAAATTAGTGGATTGCATTTTTTTACCCAGTTATGCATTGGTGGCGCCATCTATGACTACTAATTTCGCAAGTTAATCATTCGGTCTTCCGAATGAATTTCTTCATCATTACAGTTTTCAAATCCGACGAGAGATGTTTGCACTGCGTAAATGTTGGATTGTGTTTAAAATTTACAAAAATATAAAGTGTGTAACACTTCAAGAAACATAATATTTTACAAACTTGTATATAATGCAACTAGACAATTATTACGAGTCAATGACATGTCTTCTTAATTAGCCGTAATTAAGATCCTAAGATCCTATTGAGTTGACATCGTGTTACGATCGTAATGGTATGCCGAAGTCGTGACTTGCACGAATGCAAGTTTTGTATAGAGCTAAGCTCAAACATGTTTAACCTTTTACCTACTACGGTCAGTCAGAAAATAACTGACTATGTTACTCTAGAATCTAATAACACATATTTTTTAATATCTTATAGGCTAGCGTTTGACCACTATCTCACCTGTTGGTAAGTGATGATGCGGTCGAAGATGGTAAGCACGTACATAAAACTGTAGGTACATTTTACATACACTCAAAAATGTCACGGTCCGTTGGGACTCGAACTTGCGCCTCCTGGGTAACACGCTCTAGCGTTTAACTAACTTAGCCATGGACGATTCCTACTGATGTAACTGAGCCCTGATGTGGATGGAACCTAAAAGGGAAAATATGAACACAGGAGACGGGTTATAATAATTATATTCCTATCGATTCTACCATACTCTACGATACTTATCTAACACTTAGAGTTTATCACTTCTCTTCTACAGAAATCCTCTATATAACCTTGTGACGTATATCAATTCATTAGCCAAAGTCTGCATCTTAGCTTGTCGCAGCTCCTCACGTATGAACATCATTTGTGACGTATATCAATTCATTAGCCAAAGTCTGCATCTTAACTTATCGCAGCTCCTCCCGTATGAACATAATTTGTGACGTAGCTGTTGGTGAGCCTTCGGACCCATGCCGATGGTCAGTTGAGGGTCTATGCCCGCTAGCTGCTGGTCGAATCTGGCTCCCACATGAGCTTCCAGGACGGCAGCATCTATCATCATTATAATTATCGTATTATTTACTCACGTTAAATTATTTTTCTCTTTTTTGAAACATTTTTCAGTACATTTCTTTTCCCAGACTGACTTCCTCCTCTAGTCCGTCATAGTTTTTCCTTTTTCAAATTTGAAAACGTTCCGTAATATGAAAAATAAATTCTTTTAACACAAAAGAGTATAATGTATGATATGAACATGAAATAGGTGGTTTACGAAATGCCACAAGCGACGAAACTTCTGGATTGCATTTTAATGTTAAAGGCTTAATATTATATAGTAATGTACAAAAATATAAAAGTGTAGATAACACTTAGAGAAACATAATACATATTTGATTTACCTTCCATTATAAACTCGTTTTGTTTGTGTTAAAAGCTTGTTTTAAAGGTTCCGTACCTCAAAAGGTTAATAAAAACCGGCCAAGTCGAGTTGGACTCGCCCACCGAGGCTTCCGAACCAACTTCTCAGACTAATTTAAAGGACAAACTTTACTTTGTAGTTCAGTCAACTATGTACTCGTAAATAAACTGGCCAAGTGCAAGTCGGACTCGCACTCGTAGGGTTCCGTACCACACTACAGTATTTTATGAGATCGAGCAAATAATACCAATATCATATTTCGCCAGCAAAAAATAATAATTAATAAACATTTTATGAGAACAGAGTTGTAAGCCGCGTGCTTATTTATTATTACGCCATCTAACGTCTAAGCTTTCTAAGTGAAAGGTATTAGCGAACGGCATTAAAAAATAAAGCCATCTATGGACGTTTACCTAATCGTTCATAGATGGCGTTATATTGAAATGCCGAAAAAACACGTTACTTCTATGGGGATCCCCTAAAGTTTTTAACTTTATTCTGTTTTTAGTATTTGTTGTTATGGCGGCAACAGAAATACGTCATCTGTGAAAATTTCAACGGTCTATCTTACGGTTCATGCGATACAGCCTGGTGACAGACGGACAGACAGAGAGACAGACGGACAGCGGAGTCTTAGTAATAGGGTCCCGTTTTACCCTTTGGGTACGGAACCCTAAAAATAAATCACACAATACCACAATTTTATTTATTTACCTTATTTAAGATTTGTGCCAATTAAGCTAGACCCCTAAATTGTATGAGCGCTCATATAACTCAGAGGCCTATCTTAATTGGAGTCTATGTATGGGGACACCCTTTAATTTTCCAACGTATTTATTTTTTCAAAAGTAAAAGTCAAAGCATTTAGCATTTATTATACCTTTTGAGGTACGGAACCTTAAAAGGAACCCTTATAAGATCACTTTCTTGTCCATCTGTCTGTCTGTCCGTCTGTCTGCCCGTGCGTCACCACCGATTTTCTCAGGAATGGGTGGACCTAGCAAGTTGACATTTATACCAGATACTGAGGTCTATAATGCCTATTAGGTGTATAAAAATCAAGGCCCTGAGTCAACACGAAAAAGAAGATATTGGCAAATTTTGATTTTCGCGAAAACTTGTAAGTACTAAAATGTACCCAAATTTCCAATATTGGTACATTATTTTTTGGGATTTTTCCTTTACTTGTACTGTAACCTTGCGTTTAACCAAAATTGACCATACTAGGTCAACCGGAAGTAGCCTATAGGTTTTGGGTCGAAAACCTATAGAGTACTTCCCGTTGACCTAGAAGCATGAAATTTGGCAAGAAGCAAGGTCATGAAGCACTTATAAAGGAATAAATCTGAAAACCGTAAATATGTGGTTTAATAACAAAAAAAGTTAAATTCACTATATTACAAACTTATTATTTGTAATTGTTGCGATACACTTTCTATGGATCGAACTACAAAGTTATGTTTGTCCTTTAACCTAGTCTGAAAAGTTAGTACGGAAGCCTCAGTGGGCGGTGAGTGGGTCCAACTCGACTTGGCCGGTTTTATTTAAATGTTTTTATTTATCTTGTCTAACTTCCAAATGGGTATGACATAATTATTCCCAAAATCGATACTTTTTGCGTTTATTTTTTCTCACTTTCCTGTCCCACCCAAATAGGTATGACCTAATCGCGATATCGATATAATTATCGATCAATCGGTCCAGTAAATCGGTTACGACACGTCTGTCAATCGTTTGATCTGAACGTCGGTCCGTCAGTGTTTTTGTGGAATGATATCACTACTCGTAATATCAGAGTTGTTGGGGCAGGTACCAATTGTATCACTTGTATGTAAGCGATTGCCGACGGTTCCGCTTATTTATAATTTGATTTATTTGTACAGGGATAAAAATAATATCTTCTTATTACAATATACCTAATAAGGAAAAAATTAAATTATACAGATAATCACGGAAATGAAAGGTTAATAATGTATATTTTTAACCCTCGACGAAAAAAGAAGGCAGGTTTGTTGGGTGATTTTAAATTTTGAGTATTTTTTGTACTTATTTATTCCTGTCACTATTTTTTGTCATTAGTAAATTAAAGGCATTAAATTATTATCTCCATTGCTTGCTACTGAAATTAACTTACGCGGCATGTGACGTTTTTTTTTTTTTGTTTTTAATCGATATTAATTTATAAATGAAGTCGGTTAATAATCCGCACGTCAACCACATGCAAACAATTTCATCCAATCACTATTAAAACCACCTAAATGTTGATTTTGCTGCCTACATTAGGCAGCACCTACCAAGTAGCCAGCAAATTAAACTCCAAGTGACCTCACGCCGATCTCACAGACGCCCATACGATCAATTATTATATTTAGATAAAACCTACTTTAATATTATAATTAAAAACTTGCTCTACAATTACGTATTTACCTGTAATCAATAAGTCAATCAGTGAAGTGCTACTTGTACTGAGATAAGCTAAGTGCCATATTGACAATATCACAGTATGCTCAACATAATGAGAATTAGTGGTTTATTTAACAAAAATGCTATAATTTTATCATCATCATCATCAATTGCCGTCCACTGCTGGACATAGGTCCTTCCTACGGCACACCACTGAGCTCGATCTTCAGCTATTCGTTTCCAACCGCTGCCAGCCAACTTGCGTATATCATCGCTCCAACTAGCTGGAGGGCGTCCTTACACACTACGTTTGCCATTACGTTTTAATTTAATTAAAGCACAGACTAAAGAATAGTACACGTACAGAAGATGCACTCCGTGTGAGCAATCATAAAAGTAAAGAATTTCTAGCCATCACTTAGGGCGGTATTAGAAAGATGGTCAAGAGTAGATAACGGGGAGTGTTCTGAAGAATTATTCAAATGTAATCCCGGCGTCCCGATTTTACCATCGCACTTCTCGCCATAGACAACACGCCCATCCACACATTATCGAGACTTGGACTTCGCACACATCTTGATTCAACTGGTCATTTCTCCCGTACACTTGTAAATTGTAGAACGAGCTGCCGTCTGCTGTTTTCCCGCAGAGCTACAACATGAAGTCCTTCAAAAGGAGCGTTAAAAGAATCTTGACAGGTCGGCAACCCATGAGTGACACCTCTAAGCTAGTGTAGCATTGTGTATTGTTCATATGCGACAGTGACCACTCCCCATCAGGTGGGCCGTTTGCTACCTATATCATAAAAAAAAGATTAAAAATAGAATATTAATTGATTATTTGACAAGATGCTATTTAACCAATAAAAATTGGCACTTCAGTATGTGGTTGGAAGTGGAACTGTGCTTCGGTATTGTTACTTACTTAGACTACGGCAGAAATATAGTGATTCTTAATTACTACGATTCTAAGCTAACTATAAGAAAGTTCCATAGAGCTATGATTTTTACACAGAATTTCTTAAGCTAGAATTAAGCTTTTAACTTGAGGGTCTCTTCAAGATAGAAAATCTGTCGCCAATAATCTAATGTGTTCCGGCAGCTATTCTTGACAGCCAGTTCCCATTATAGGCCTAGCGTGCTACCATCTTCGACCGCATCATCACTTACCAACAGGTGAGATAGTGGTCTAACGGTAGTTTCATCATAATCAGCCGGTATCAGTACACTGCTGGATATAGGCCTCTCCCAAGTCACGCCACTGAGCCTGATCTTGGCTCTTTGTTTCCAGTCACTGCCCACCGCTTTGCGAATGTCGTCGCTCCACCTGGTCACATGGCTTTCTACCCCACGTTTAACGATTCGCGGTCTCCACTCTAGAACCAGTCTACCCCAACGGTTATCGATCCTACGGCAGATATGACCAGCCCACTGCCACTTCAGTTGGCTAATCCGTTGAGCTATGTCGATCACTTTAGTTCTCTGGCGAATTACTTCGTTCCGGATTCGATCCCGCAGAAAAATACCGAGCATAGCTCTCTCCATAGCCCGCTGAGCGACTTTAAATTGGTGGACCAGTCGAACTGTGAGTGTCCACGTCTCGGCTCCGTATGTCATCACAGGTAGGACGTACTGGTTAAAGACTTTTGTCTTTAGACACTGCGGTATAGACGACGAGATGATTCGCCGGAGTTTTCCGAAAGGTGCCCAGCCCAGCTGAATTCTTCTCTGAATTTCCTTCTCGAAGTTGTGTTTGCCTAGTTGGAGCGTCTGCCCTAGGTAATCATACTTAGTGATAACTTCGAGTGGGATTCCATCTACGGCAATCGGTTCCGGAACGGTAGTTTGTATGATATAAAAAAAAGCTGGGAAATAAAACCAAAAGAAAACTAAAATATGAATAGGTAGATAAGGCCTAGCATAATATACGTGAAAGAAACGGAACATCACCGTAGTGGATCAGGGCCCCTACACAAAATCCAATTTGTATTTCCATTCACGCTAACGCAACTTCAAAATGTATGGGAGTGACATCTTTGTTGCGGAAACATAAATTTCATTCCATTCATTTGGTACTTGCGTTAGTGTGAATGGAAACAGATATTGGATTTCGTCTAGGGGCTCAGTAGCATATCAAGCATTTGACCACTGTCTCAGCTGATGGAAAGTAACGAGGGTGTAGGATGTTTACCTAGAACTTACAAACACCAAATTTATAGCTACGAGGAGGCTAGGCAGCCGGCAATTGGTTGCATTATTTTGTGGTTCGAATGATGAACGTCAAACTAAGACGTTTAGTGCGGCTTGTTGGAATAGTTATTACAAAAAAATTAGGTGAATATTAAACCTTATTTTTGTGAAGTCGAAAAAGATAAGATACATTATAGTATCATAACCGTCTAATTACTACCAGTATGCGCCATTTTCGGCGGCATAAACGGCACATACCTTTAAAAAGATAGCATAACATTTTATTGCCAAATAAAATCATTAATTAATTATTATTACACGTACGAGAAAATAGCATAACAGAAAGTAAACGTTTTTCAGAATCGAATCCGGTTGTTAAAGCAACATTAATCCTCAAGAAAACCCAAACCTTCCACGTTTATATAGCCCAAACAAAGATTAGTGGATTATGTCGTCATATCACGACCATCCTACTTCAGTCGGTGATATCATATTGTTTTTCTTCCATATATGACGAGGTGAACACGTGTACTTAATTTAAAAGAGAGCACATTTTTTGCTTACGTTTTTAGGACGGTAATTTGCGGAGTAAAAAATATGGTCACACTGTGGTTAATTCGACATCGGTGTGAAATCTATTGATTTGATCGTTTTTATGGTTGCATGCTCAAAGGGTACTAACGAAACCCTATTATTGAGACTTCGCTTCCGTCCTTCCGTCTGTCTGTCTGTCTGTCAGAAGGCTGTAGTATCGCCTTCACCATAATAGGTATATAGGCACTTTAGCCGCTATATCAACAAATGTAAAATATTACGGAAGCAATAAAGTATTGAGTATAACTAGCCAAGTACGAGTTGGACGCGCACGCGTAGGGTTCCGTATCACAGTAAGATATTTAATAAGATTGAAAATAATTAGTCCACAAAACTATTTTCTTGTATGAGGCATCATTTTCAACTTTATAACGTCTTTAGTATTTATAGTTATTAGCGGTTATAGTAAAACATACCTACATTGTAAAAATATCAAGTTTCTACCAGTTACGGTTTTAGGTACAGCCCTCTGACACACGGAGAGACGGAATGACGGACGGACGGACGGTGAAGTCTCAGTAATATGGTGTCATTGGTACCCTTAGGGCATTGATTTTCAAAGTGGGGAGCGCGCCCCACTAGGGAGTCGGGAAGACATCTACAGGGGGGCGCGGCTTCTAACGGCGTCCAAGCTTTCAAAATATTCTTACATTATTAACGAAAAATATAACATGGTTTAAAAAGTATTGGAATCGACTGTGTAACGGATTGTGATCAAACTACTTTTAGGTTTCGCATTAAGTAGGAATAACCTTGTATATTATACCCTTATCACACCCCGGACACTCGCTAAATCTCCATACAAACTAGCGTTTTAACGACCGACACTGTGACACCGACACAGACACTACACACGGGTCGTTTTTCTATACGTGCATTTGTGTGCGTGATGTCTAAGGTTGTCGCCCGTAATCACCGTATCACAGATTATATAATAGTTACTTCGTGCATACGTACTACGTACTGACCGTATGAATATTTTTTGTACACTTACCCAAAAAGCTTTGAACACTAAAAATATTAGTCGCTATTTCGTAAACCATCATCTCCAGGTACAGTCGACTTGCATATAACAAACTGCACCCCAGTAACTATTTTTTATTCTGTGTTGGGCGGCCAGCCAGAGCTGTACGAAACAATGTCGTGTGTCTTGCTCGCACGTTAGAGCGACATCAAGTAAAGAGAATATAAATACTACGTACCTACATAAAGTTCACAATTGCTGTGTTATAAAAATGTTTAAACGTGAAAGTTTTTTGAAATATTTTACAAATTAAGCGTTATTTACGCACGAGTATATATATCGTTATTTCATTTATGAAAATGAGTTCTGAAATACGAATATGTAGGTAGGTATACTAATATAATTAAGTGTTTATTGTATACCTACGTAATAAGAACCTACGTAAATATGAACCTCCAGTGTCTACTGGTCCCAACATAAATGTATGAAGTTGATGTTCTTCTCTCCGTGAGTAGTAATTGTTATATAGTCGTACGCGTGTGGCGTCCTTGCTCAGCGCAGCTCCTCGACAGCTCCAGAGCGGTGGCGGGGTGAGGAAGCTCGGAATTGGTGGGGGGAACAGAGTGTCCGTTCTATACGTAGTATTATTATCTTTTCTATGCCCTTATTTTATTTTACAATGGCTTGGTGAGCCCACTTGCTGCTACTTGATGGGCCCTGGGCCGAGGGGAGGTGTGGGCATATTAATTTTAAGCAGTAGGGAGGCGTGATACTTATAAGTTTGGGAAACCCTGCCTTAGGGTACGGAACGAAGGAATGTATGAATAGAAGAAATGTATTATATGTTGCTCTACATAGCTATATTCATATTGTACCGTGATTAGTACGGTGGGTACGGAACCATTTGTGTGCGAGTCCAAATTGCACTTGTCTTGTTTATTTTTTGTTCGTAGTTACGTCATTTGTGTAATTTTATAGATGATGACGTCATTTTCAGCGAAAGAAAAGTGGTAGATGGTCGTAGTAGATGATATACAGACACTTGATGGAAAATGTTTATGGGATTCTACAGGTCATAATATTATCAGACTGTCTAATGTTCAGTTTTACTAGTTCCGGATGGGGTTTCTGATGAATATTTTAATTATTTGCATACTATCCTAGAGAGACATTACAGTATTTCACCAAATTGCCTTCCTGTTAAAGATAAAAAAACACATAGTAAATACTTAAGAAATAAATTAACAGTAAAATTTAACAAAAACGGAAACAATTTTAAGCATTAAAAATGTAAAAAAAAAACATACAGACGAATTGAGAACCTCCT
The DNA here is from genome assembly GCA_954871355.1 of Cabera pusaria. NCBI lineage: Eukaryota > Metazoa > Arthropoda > Insecta > Lepidoptera > Geometridae > Cabera > Cabera pusaria. The sequence goes on from OX940893.1 coordinate 22,340,170, forward strand.
CCTTTTTTGTGAAGTCGGTTTAAAATAATAAAACTATTATTTATAACTAAAAATAAAAAAATAAAAATAAAATTATTTGTCTGACGTATAACACGGTTTATAAATGTTATTTAAGTGAAAACTCCTTTAGCGGCGTTGTGAACTTTTTGAGATGGGTAAAAAATTTTAAACTCGCGTCAGGACCTCGCGTCAGGACACGTGACCTGATCGAAAATTCGTAAGACGGAGAGAGAGTGGAAACATTTTTGGGTTGGGTAAAAAATGTTAAACTCGCGTCAGGACACGTGACCTGATCGAAAATTCGTAAGTCGGAGGGAGAGTAGACCAAATGCACAACGTTAATGTTCAAGTTTTCACTTCTGCCGGCACTCCCGGAGTGCACGCAACACGTTGTTTTTATCTGTCAGATAAGTTTTTAATAGACTATCAGGGACAATACCAATATTCCGTGACACTGGATCGGGGAACCTATTAAAGGTGGAAACGCACTAGAGCGGCGCAGCAGCGGAGCGGCGCGGCGCGGTTCGATGCGGCAAAATATTCTCCAGGAGGCAACTACGCCGCGCCGCGCCACGTAGTGCGTCTTATTTCTTAGGAGACAGTGGAAAGAATATTTTTCTGGCCGCGCCGCTCCGCCGCCGCGCCGCGCCTCTCTAGTGCGTTTCCACCTTAAGGATAACTTGCCATGAAATGTTTACCGTCTAACTTATTCGAACATAATATAGGTTCCCTTTTCGGCAACATTTTGCACGCCATTCCTGGGAAAATACGGACATAGATCTAAATATTAAGATGTTACTTTTTTTAATCTTTAAAATATTTTGTATAACCTGTGCTTTTTAGGGTTCCGTAGCCGAATGACAAGAAACGGAACCCTTATAGATTCATCATGTCTGTCTGACGGACGGACAGACAGACCGACAGACGTCTGTCTGTCTGTCTGTCCGTCCGTTGTCACAGCCATTTTATTCCGAAACTGTTAGGACTACAGAATTGAAACTTGGTAGGTAGATGTATTCTGTGAACCGCTTTCCGATTTTTATACAAAAATTAAAAATATAAAAGTTTAAGGGGGGGTCCACTTAAATTTTTATATTTTTTTATTTTTGTATCCCATACATGGAACTGAAACAAAAAAAAAATCATCAAACCTATACGTGTGGGGTGTCAATGAATAGGTCTTTAAAAATGACATTGACGTTTCTAAAATCATTTTTTCTCAACGTCTAAAGTCTAAAGTGGTAAAATGTGTCCCCCCCCCCCCTCTAACTTTTAAAGTATGGGAGTGAAAAATCGAAAAAAAAAAATACTGTAGATCTCAATAAAAACTTACAACGAAAATTGGTTTAAACGAGATACAGTCAGCAGGTTTAGGTATGGCGACTGCAAAGATAACTTTGTTTTTCATACAAACACTATGAAAAACAAAGTTAATTTTGTAGTTGCGAAAAATCATAGTTATGGAATACTTAACTATGTTACGGAACCCTACGAGTGCGAGTCCGACTTGCACTTGGCCAGTTTATTTGTAAATAAAATATCTGAATGTGAAGTATTTTTCTTAGACCTATTCAAAACAGCCTTAATTCAGTATTTATTCTTAGTATTAAGATATTATACGATACTTAGGGCCAGTTTCACGGGTTATATGGTGCCATGTGTCAGATAACTATCTAACGCATTATCAGGAGCCGGTGAAACTGGCTCTTAATACAATATACTTATTATAAATTCCACGTTGATAGGAACAGGGTTTCCAACCAATTTCCTCACAATAACATTGTCACCTTAATTACTTAAATCGTTCACAGCACATACTTACGTATTAATTTTATGCATTATTAATCGTAGTGTGGCGAACACAAACAAACTAGATTTATGTCTTTAGCTGCCTAGAAGTGTCTCTAGGAATTAAAATAGATCGGTGATATCATATTTGTATAGATACGTTATTTTGCTTATGAAGCTTCTTCATCGTTAAGAAACCAACAACCCCCGCATGGTGGTAGGACACTATCTAGTGTCCGCCTGGCCAGCTACCACCCTCAAGTTAGAAAATATGTTGCCAAACATCTAATGTGTTCCGGCAGCTATCCTTGAGAGCCAGTTTCCATTCTAGGCCTAGCGTGCTTACCATCTTCGACCGCATCCTCACTTAACAACAGGTGAGTTAGTGGTCAAACGCTAGCCTATAGGATTGAAAAAGGTAAGCTAAAGGTAGCTGGCCAGGCGGACACTAGATAGTGTCCTACCATCATGCGGGGGTTGTTGGTTTCTTAACGATGTTTTTCCTTCACCGGAGGGCCACTGTAAAAAGCGCACATATTTTTTTCGATACAAAAATCCATTGGTGCACGGCGGTTTGAACTCGGTACCTCGGCATCAAAGCCAATCGTTCTACCGATTACGCCACCGGGCCCTCCGTAAGATTTTTATCCGTTCGAGAATCGAGACAGCTCGCAAACAAAGAGGCCGAACTCTCCACCCCCAAATGCATCTGAGTTCTCCCGTGACAATTCTCAAAGCACGATCAAAATAATACTTTTAATTTTCTAGAATGCTATGTAAGCTTTACCTTCTGCCAGGTGGAGCAAAGTTATATGCGAAGTGGCGTGTAGTGGTTGAAAAATAACAGCTGTTGATGACGCAGTGGAACGACATGTGCTTATAATGATGATGGCATTATTATAAGTGAAATCCTGAAACTGAAACATGCCACACGGGTAATTGACCCCACGTTTTCCGTCCGTCATTACATTAATTATTTTACTACCTATGTAAGAATATTGATTACCCTGAAGCTGGGTCATCACCAGGAATCTGCAGAATATCCTCCTCCTCACTAACTTCGGTCTAAGTCTAAGTTTTAAATTTTAATTAAAATTCTAAAACTCTTAATTTAAAACCTCATACAACTATCGCACTTAATACGTGATCTGACACACCCTTGTATATTTTACCTTTAGTGACGAAACTAAGTGCTTTGTCATAATTCACACCTCTGTTCTAAATACTGTTATATTATATAATTTGTTAAATAAGGAGTAGCCCCCAGGCTACGCATTCGCGACCGCCAATTTAGTAAGCTATTTGGAAGATCGATGGCGTGTCTGAAAGCACATACAAATTCCAGTATCGGCGATCTATTGAAAATGACTCGAACGTACTACTGATAATTAAAATAGCTTAAAAACTAAAACAACCGACTTCCATGCCCCGCGAGTCAGTTTCAGTTGCAAGTTTTTATCGTCATATCTCTGGAGATACTTATCAGATCTCAATGCAATTGCAACGGAACCACCTCGAAAATGCATTCTACCGATTGAAAAAAGAATCATTCGAATCGGTTCAATATTGACGGAGTAATCGCGTAACATACACAAAAAAAAACATACAGATGAATTGAGGAGCCCCTCCTTTTTGGAAGTGGTTTGAAAATGACTCTAATGGCATGTGAAGACGGCTCTTTTGTTTTTGACGATTTTGATAGAATTATTACCTATATATATCGAAGCAGTCGAACGCGCGTTTTCGATACAACGATCGAACGCAGAAAGTCGCAAAACGCGGTGCCAGTATCGAAACAAACGCAAAATTGTGCAATGTATGTGGATGCAGCGAACGAACGTAAAATGTATAGCCAAATAGTCGGTATCTTCAAACGCCGGTAGTGTCGACTAATGAGTGACATAATTATCATGGACTATGTAAGGAAACGGACTCAATTAATACGCAGCTTTAATTATGATTTATTTCCAGTAATAGACATGATATAAGGTTACAGAGCAAGTGGACTGTGACGCCATGTGCTGAGAAAAGATTCGGTTGCTTAGTTTTAGTCTTTTAAATGTTTTGATTATTTCTTATGTATTTCAAACTAATTACGCCCGCGCTTTCGTACATTTTACTAACCTATCCACGTGTTATTTTGCCAAGAGATTCGCTTTTTGTAGCCGAACCGCTTTCACTGTAGCCCAGTGCGCAATGGAACAAAAAATTTTGTGCATACATTTTATATCTGTAAAGGTTAGGGTAAAACCGGGATAGATGCCCCCCTGTTAGGAATAGCCACCTTATTTTAGAAAAATATTAATTTTATACGGATAATTTACTATAGTAAATATATTGTAATAAAATTTAATATATTATTAATACACATTTAAGATTACGAACTTTTATGTATAACGATCTAACTAACGAACTATAAAATATAAAGAACTTTTATGTATATTTTATGTAGAACGATTATGTATAACGAACTAAGAATAGTTTATTTTTCTATGGAACGCTAGAAGGTTACATTAGTAAGCACCTCAGGTAAGCACCTTCTTTTATAGTCTCATCAAAAGCGATTAAAATTATTTGCCCACATTCGTTGCGATATATTATCATTACAATAAATAAGTTATTTAATTGACACATAATAATTAATGTAACAATTTAAGTTCTGAATAAGGCTTTATCTATATCATAAAACATTAATACTAATAATATAAGACTAATCAAATAGTTAGTGTTTATTCCAATAACTAATAAACTTTGTAGCCTATTAAAAATAAACTAACTCTGAGTATTAATTATTATTATATTCTGAATCAATAAATCAAAAAATTCAGACTAATATTATAAAAACGTTAGTAACTCTGTCACTCTGTCTGTTTGTTACTTAATCACGCCTAAGCGGACGATCCGATCTTACTAAAATTTAACAAGGAGATACTTTGTAAGATGAGGATGAACTGATCTTTACACATAATTTAAATAACTCAGATCACACATATGTGATTGACAGAGCTTTACAGTGATAAAATTCTTGGTGTACGTAAACGAAGTCGCGGGTATACTAGTCTAAAGCGGCTAGTCTATATCTATACTAATATTATAAAGAGAGAACATTTGTATTTTTGTAGTAAATTGTTAAACACAATCCAAAATTTCATCGTACCGACGGGACTTGAACCCGTAACCAATAATGCAATCCACTAATTTCGTCGTAACGATACTTCGCACCGTGGCTTAATTGGCAAAGCACCGGAACATGTTATTCCGGAGGTTACGGGTTCAAGTCCCGTCGGTACGATGAAATTTTGGATTGTGTTTAACAATTTATAAAAATATAAAGTGTGAAACACTTCAAAGAAACATAATATTTTTGTAGTTTTGTATTTTTGTATGTTTGTATGTTTGTAATGATTTGGCTCAAAAACTACTGGACCGATTTAAAAAAATCTTTCACTACTATATAGAATAGACCTTTGGAATGAAATTAGGCTATATATTATCCCGTTTAAATCAAAGGTACATTCGTGGAGACCTAATTTGCAACCTAAGTCGACTAAAAAACGGTCGAAAAAACACGTTTCCTACGAACGCTCCTCAATTGAAAATAGATGGAAGAATACTTTCTATCTAAGAGTTGTACAACTTAATAAGGCCTACAAAAAAGTCCGCGACAGCATATGTCTATCTCTTAAGGTTGACTCACAGTAACCATTTTAATCTTTAATTTTTTGTTAAAAAATGTTACATACCTTCCAAGGCTATTTTCAAGTATATAGTATTAATCCTTATCCAAATAATTACGTTGGCCACATATTATAGATTAAAATTGTCCTTTACAGTATATAATTCAAATGAAAACTTTCACATACACGCATCGCAAAATTAATAAAATATCCGCAGTGAAACCACAGATTAGGTCATAGTTACATAGAAAATATTATTATAAGCTTAGCGATACTGTAGATCCCCACCGAGCACAATCAATTTGATTTGATAGTCAATATAGTATAATAATATATTTTTACTGTATAGAATTCTATTGTATAATATAGTTATGATCTATATATAAACCACCCGACTGATCTATGTATAATCTTTTCATTAAAAGCATTCCAATGACTCTAAACACGACATTTAAATGGATGGTGTGGATTTGAGTATTCTGTAGAGTACAGGAGATGTCCCAGCATCAGGTCAATGCTTCCATGTTCTTACAATATCGTTGAAGAAGAAGATTTTCGAATTGATCAGACTCAGACCTATGAAAGTTGATTTCATAGCGCAATTAACTAGAAAAAAGCTCATAGTTTTAAAACGATTGAACGAATTTTCATGAATCAAAGCTAAGAACACTCTCGATGAAGACATCTATCAAACAAACAAAAAAACAATAATAAAATCAAAATCGGTTCATCCGGTTGGGTGCTAAGATGCTACAGACAGACACAGATACACACGTTAAACGTATAATACCCCTTCTTTGATCCCATGATTTGATTGATTTTGATTCAATGATCCCACTACCTCTGCACCTCTGCATAATTTGTTAAGGTTTTGTGTAAATTGGATGAAATATGACGATGATTGTTAAATATGTTCATATTTTATATTCGATGCAACAAACTGATGCAAATTTTGTAGGCATATATGTTCTACCTGTGCGAAGCCGGGGCGGGCTGCTAGTTATTTATAACTTTATTTTGTTTTTAGTATTTGTTGTTATAGCGGCAACAGAAATACATCATCTGTGAAAATTTTAACTGTCTAACTATCACCGTTCATGAGATACAGCCTGGTGACAGACGGACAGACAGACAGACAGACAGACAGACAGACAGACGGACAGCAGAGTATCTGTCTGTCTGTCTGTCTGTCCGTCTGTCACCAGGCTGTATCTCATGAACCGTGATAGTTAGACAGTTGAAATTTTCACAGATGATGTATTTCTGTTGCCGCTATAACAACAAATACTAAAAACAGAATAAAGTTTAAAATAATAGAGGGTCCCCATACAAGAAACGTGTGTTTTTCGGTATTTCACGCCATCTATGAACGCTTAGTTAGGTAAACGTCCCATAGATGGCATTATATTAAGATGTCGACCCCTAACTCCTTTCTTAGACGTTAGATGGCGTTATAAGAAATAAATGTTTATAAATTATTATTTTTTGCTGGCGAAAAATGATAGTGGTATTTTTTGCACGATTTTATAAAATACTGTAGTGTGGTACGGAACCCTACCAGTGCGAGTCCGACTTGCACATGGCCAGTTTATTATGACAATATATTTTATTGTAAGTAATCTCTTGTTTTCCTCAGTCTAGGTTCTACCTACCTTAGGCGTCATATTACGTTACATCTTTTATCGAAATCGGATGAGTAAGTAGTTGTTTCAGGCAGGACAAATCACCACTGCAAAACAAAAACTTGAAACAGACATATAAATAAATGATGGAAGCAGTTTGTATTATATTTGTGAGTATTTATCTTTACTTACAATAATTTAATTTTAATACTATGTATATTGAACTATATCCCGCGTTTGATTTTCATAAACTTATCTAAAGCATAAACGGCTTAATATAATGTACTAGCAGCCCGCCCCGGCTTTGCACGGGTAGAACATATGCCTACAAAATTTGCATCAGTTTGTTGCATCGAATATAAAATATGAACATATTTAACAATCATCGTCATATTTCAACCAATTTACACAACACCTTAACGAATTATGCACCTAAACCTTCCTCATAACCACTCTGGCTATTGTGAAAACCGCAGAATAATCCGTTCAGTAGCTATTGAGATTATTGCAAACAGACAGACAGAATCAGTGATAGACTTTGTTTTATAATATTTACGTAGTGATATTGGACGGCCCTTTGGCGTAAAGGATAGTTACCCTGATTCTGACCCGACGGTCGTTGGTTCTAATCCTAGCTATATACCTACCAATGAAAGTTTTATGTGCATTCATGAATCATGAGTTTTCGTACAGTGGTAGTGGGATCATTAAATCTACCAAAAAGTAGCTTACCACCAAGGAGAACATCTGCCGCCTTAACCTTACGGCGTTCCCCGACGCAAAAAGTAGGGGTAATATACGCTTAACGTATGTATCTGTGTGTCTGTCTGTAGCATCTTAGCACCTAACCGGATGAACCGATTTTGTTTTTATTATTGATAGTTTTTTTTTTGTTTTATAGATGTCTTCATCGAGAGTGTTCTTAGCTTTGATTCATGAAAATTCGTTCAATCGTTATAAAACTATGAGCTTTTATCTAGTTAATTGCGCTATGAAATCAACTTTCATAGGTCTGATCAATTCGAAAATCTTCTTCTTCAACGATATTGTAAGAACATGGAACATTGACGTGATGCTGGGACATATCCTGGACTCTACAGAATACTCAAATTCTCACCAACTTACAGCTCAGATTTTAAATGTCGTGTTTAGAGTCATTGGAATGCTTTTAATGATTATAAAAGATTATATAAGATCAGTCGGAGTGGTTTAAAATATTATATTATTATATATATAGATGAATATTATTTTATACAATAGATCATATTATTATACTATATTGACTTCAAATTGATTGTGATCGATGGGGATCTACGGCATAGCTAAGCCTATAATAATATTTTCGTAGTTACTATGACCTAATCTGTGGTTTCACTGCAAAATTTTTATTAATTTTGCGATGCGTGTATGTGAAATTCGTGATATCTTCTAGTTTTCAATTTGAATTATGTACTGTAAGGGACAATTTTATGTGGCCAAGCTAATTAACGTAATTATTTGGATAAGGATTAATACTATATACTTGAAAATAGCCTTGGAAGTTATGTAATATTTTTTAACAAACATTTTAAGATTAAAATGGTCACTGTGAGTCAACCTTAAGAGATAGACATATGCTGTCGCAGACTTTTTTGTAGGTCTTATTAAGTTGTACAACTATTCCATAGAAAATATTCTTCTATCTATTTTCAATTGAGCAGCGTTCGTAAGAAACGTGTTTTTCGACCGTTTTTTAGTCGACTTAGGTTGCAAATTAGGTCTCCACGAATGTACCTTTAATATAAACGGGATAATATATAGCCTATTTTCATTACAAAAGTCCGTTCTATGTATTAGTGAAATAACTTTTTAAATCGGTTTAGTAGTTTTTGAGCCAAATCATTACAAACATACAAAAATACAAATTTTCTCTCTTTATAATATTAGTATAGATAACATAATTATTATATATTTTTTGTAACGTACCTGGATAACTTTATTTATTATTATAATACTAAAATAGTTTTTATCTTTCGATCTAAGAAATAATAAATATTTAAAATATATAAACTAAAATAAACAATACCTAAAATATAAATAACTAGCAGCCCGCCCCGGCTTCGCACGGGTAGAACATATATGCCTACAAAATTTGCATCAGTTTGTTGCATCGAATATAAAATATGAACATATTTAACAATCATCGTCACATTTCATCCAATTTACACAAAACCTTAACGAATTATGCACTTAAACCTTCCTCATAAACACTCTGGCTATTGGTGAAAACCGCATGATAATCCGTTCAGTAGCTATTGAGATTATTGCGATCAGACAGACAGACGCAGTGATGGACTTTGTTTTATACTTACTTACGTAGTGATATTGGACGGCCCTTTTGGCGTAAAGGATAGTTACCCTGATTCTGACCCGAGGGTCTTTGGTAGAACCAAAGACCCTCGGGTCTTAGCTATATACCTACCAATGAAAGTTTTATGTGCATTCATGAATCATGAGTTTTCGTACAGTGGTAGTGGGATCATTAAATCTACCAAAAAGTAGCTTACCTCCAAGGAGAAGATCTGCCGCCGTAACCTTACGGCGTGCCCCGACGCAAAATGTAGTGGGGTGCTTTTCAGGATATTATCAAAATAACCCTTCTAGTCATATCTGTTCATAAAATATTTGGAACTATTGATACCATGCACCCCACGCTTTTTTTACAATAAAATCATTTTTTCTTACACTATTTTTAATTCAAATTTATTAAAATTTATTTTCTATTTTTTAGTTGGATTTTCTATAAAAGCGTATTTTTTTAGTTTTTTAACTATTATTTATTTGTTTGATAGATGTCTTCATCGAGAGTTTTCTTAGCTTTGATTCATGAAAATTCGTTCAATCGTTATAAAACTATGAGTTTTTTTCTAGTTAATTGCGCTATGAAATCAACTTTCATAGGTCTGATCAGTTCGAAAATCTTCTTCTTCAACGATATTGTAAGAACATGGAAGCATTGACCTGATGCTGGGACATCTCCTGGACTCTACAGAATACTCAAATCCTCACCAACTTACAGCTCAGATTTTAAATGTCGTGTTTAGAGTCATTGGAATGCTTTTAATGAAAAGATTATACATAGATCAGTCGGGGTGGTTTAAATTATTATATTATATATAGATCATTATTATTATTATTTTATACAATAGATCATATTATTATACTATATTGACTTCAAATTGATTGTGATCGGTGGGGATCTACAGCATAGGTAAGCTTATAATAATATTTTCGTAGTAACGATGACCTAATCTGTAGTTTCTTCAATAATTAATTACTTATTTAAGAAATAAATACTTAATTAATTAATTGCTAAATTTTCCGTTTATGCTACACTAGAAGTGCCCCGCGGCTTCGCCCGTGTTAAAAACATCTCTTATTTACTTACAACTTTTCTTTTGTAAAAACGATTCTATCATTAAAGACATCAAATAAGAATTAGCCAAACCGGTTCACCCGTTTTCATGTTATTGCGTGACTAAGGCAATTCGGGATTCATATTTATAAAACCCGAAAAACTCAAATTTTCAGCCTTGTTTACCTACCCCATTTCGATAAATCCTTCAACACGTACTTTATCTCATCTTGTTTCGCCATACAAACTTTAAATCCTCGTTCCGTATCCGGGAGGAATTTTTAGAAAATCCTTTCTGAGCGGATATCTACGTCATAATAACTATCTGCATTCTAATTTTCAGCGCAATCCGAATCAATATTAAGTTTTAGACTTTAATATCCCAGTTTATCCTCTTAGGGTGGTATTTTGAAAAAGTCTGAAACTCGTATTTACTTATTTATTTACAAACATTTACACGTACTTGTGTGAAATGTCGAATAAAATGACTATCCAACCTTTGAGCCCCCGCTTCATTCCCTTGAAGAGTAAATTTTCAAAATTCTTTCTTAGCGGACACCTAAGTCAAAATAACTATCTGCATGCAAAATTCGCGCAATCCGCAAAACAATATTGATTTTAGACTTTGTTACCCCACTTCACCCTTTTAGGGGTGGAATTTCGGAAGAGCCTGAAAGTCCTGAAACACGTATTATTTACTTAAGTACTTGTGTTATGTTTCGAATATAAAAGACTATCTAATCTTGTTTCTCCATACAAACTTTGATCCCCCGTTTCATCCCTTTCAGGGGTGAGTTTTGGAAAATCTTTTCTCAGAGGTAACCAACGTCGTAATAACTATCTGCATGCCAAATTTCAGCGCAATCTGAAACAATTTTGATGTTCACACTTTGTTACCCCATTTCACCCTCTTAGGGGTGGAATTTCAAAAAAGCCTAAAACACATATACAAATTTTTTTATTGAAGCACTTGTGTGAAGTTTTGAATAGAAAATACTATCTAATCTTGTTTCTCCATACAAACTTTGAACCCCCGTTTCATCTATCAACTTTGCAGAAGTTTCCTTAAACGTTTGATACCTATCTTTACAAAAAGTTGGTACTTATACCACAGAAAAGATAATAGTCCTATGCTTATACTTCTTTAACAAACTGTTCAATATTACATAGTGTGAAGATGGATTTCCAACAAACAGCGACAACAGTGCATTTGTTTAGCTCAGAAGGCGGGTTGGGACTTGGGATAGCCAAGAAAGAGTCTAGATTAGCTAGACTGTCAAAATTAAGTTCCGCTAAGCTAAGTTTAGTTCCGCGTTAAGCTAAGTTCGGCTTTAGCTAGCACATATCTCCGCTCAGTCTAGCCAGTACGCATCTCCGCACACCATCGGTGGATACACCCTAGCTGAAATATATCCCTTCTTGTCTCCACTTCGAACATCTCCACCCACATATATCCGCTTTGGTAAAGTCCGGGCCTCAATCAAGCGAGCTTTGGCCGCATCTTTAACTTAGCTCGTCTCGTATGAAACATTAAAAACTAACGTTGCAAGATCCAACAATCAGATCTGTGCGCATATTCTATCCACGCGAGAAAACCAAAGATACAATATAAGATAAGTAAAGTGTTTAACCAGTTAATTGATTACTAAGCATACATACATTTAATTAAAATAATTATTGGGATTGTTTATTATCTCACATTTTGCCACGGGCTATCACGACTGAGGACACAGGTTGACATCATTATTTGTTAAAGGTAGGTGAATAATAAATACCCAGTTAGTCGTATATCATCATCTAGAGAGATAGAAGCAAAGATAATCGTCAGTAATTCTGGTGTCATACCGATGATAGATAACTGTGGAATTATGCCTTAGATTAATATGTACAAGATGCAGTCAATTGAGATTGAGTCTCGTTGAGTCATGATTGTATGATCTAAGTATACACATTTTTTGACATTTGTATATATTTCGTATTTAGGATATATCTAACTAGCGACCCGCCCCGGCTTCGCACACGTAAAGCATGTATGCATGTTTGCATCAGTTTGTTGCGTCGAGTATGATTTAACGTCTTCAAAAATCATTGTCATATTTCAATGATGATGCAGTCCATCATCAGAACGGATCGATGATGCTATAATATTGCAATGTCTCTGAAAATAAATGAGATAGTATGAGAAATGTCAGCTGAATCGAATACCAGCTAGTGGATAAAAATATTTTACAAATTTTAATGGACCACTAACACACACACTTTGCAAGTTAATATAATAATTAAATACTTTGGCCTATGATTCAATGCAGCGTATCGGTAAAAGTATGATTAATATTGATGCGTTCTGTCGTCGCAAACATCTAATAAAAGGACATACAGCTAGATATGAAATGATTTATTTACCTGAAATACGGTAAAAACACATGACAATAAAATTATGTGCAGCATATTTCACCAAAACATTGACATACGAGTACCTACAAATGTTTGTGCATTTAAGTCAATTTAGATAGATACAATAATATTTCACGATTCTTCAATAATAGACAGTTATATATTTGCATCTCTTTTCTTATCGACGATCGTCGCTCGAAATTCAGCGCTAAGAGACTACCGGCCCTGCGTACCACAGATTGTACTATTCATTATTCTGTGCCATAGACAAACAATAAGGAACATGTAGGTACAGTTTAATGTTTGTTACAGTAAATTAAACTACCTACCGTCAACCATTTACAATTTACAAGGTGCGCTGGGGTCACCCTTTACTTGACAGTAGTGAATGGCAAATCAATATTATCCCATTTAGAAATAATAGGAGTCTGTTTATTAAGGTGCCTACAGATTTACTTTTTTTTGTCTGACAAACAAGCACTTGACCGTTATGTCACCATAATGCCAGTACGAGTTTTGTTACATTAATTTACTCAGTCGATCACGTTAAAGTGTTTACTTTAACGTTATTTGTATGGAAATTACAATGTTACCTCTTTCTTATGCACACTAGATGGCGCTTTTTAATTCCATACAAGTCTGCGTTTACTGTAACGTGATCATTAGAGTAAACGTATATTTGTATTGAATTAAAAAGCGCCATCTAGTGTGCATAATTGGTAACATTGTAGTTCATATACAAATCTGCGTTTACTTTAACGTGATCGTGTAAATAAATCAAAAGAAACTTGCACTAGGCCGTCAGTACTCGGCCACAGATTATATAATAGTTACTATGTATTCGGCGATAAATAATGCACTTCGAGACGACGTAGCGGACAGATTTTTCATAATGTATTTATTGGTTCTTTAATGATGTTTATTAAATAGTTTCCAAACCATTTATTCTTAGTGATCATCAAAACACAGCATATATAGAGCGACAATCACGATGGTCCAAATCGAGCAAAGCTGTAGGCACCTTAACCACAGATTATATAATAGTTACTACGCCTTAACTCACATATTTCGGTGTCAGTTATAACCAGTGACATATTTTTGGTGTCAAACAATTTGTTAGCTTGTTCCTAGATTTATTGTGGCCAGCAACCAATGATATAGGGTTTCTAACGCGACCTGCAGGCGAGAATATTTGAGAGCACTATATTTACATATTTATAGCTTTAGTACTTGCCATTCTACTTATAAATGTACTTTTCGCAAATAAAAAATTAAAATTGTACAAGATATACTTATATTAATTATTTATACGATTATTTAATGTACTAAATCAACTGCAATGTTCGTAAACATATTTAAATCAAAATAATATCATATCAGTAGCATCTACTATTGTGTGATTGATCACTGCCGTTCTCACTGGATTCAAAGTGATGATTTAGGGCCGAATGCCGATACAGTGCGACACGGATGACCAACACGGATGTCTGCGACGTACGGTATCTTTCATTGCGCGAAGCATTTCGCGTCGCGGATGGAAATTCTTCCGCGATGCCTTCTGCAGGGCTAGCATGGCCTTGTCCCCGGGGGAAAGACAAAAATATTTCCCTGTTTTTCGCCACTGACAGGAGATCAACACAACAATTTAAACGCTTGGTGAAGTTTAAACCCGAGTTTTGATTTTGTTTCGTATTAAAAAGTTAAAAAAAATAATTGATCAAAAGTCAGCGGGCGTTTATAATTGTCGAAAAACTTTACTTATAATTTGCCTTCTCCACCAAACAAAACACGGATAGGTGGAAAGACAAAATAGTCCCTTTGCCATGCTAGCCCTCCTGGTTCTAATGAAGTTGTTCTTTGCGACGAACGGCGGAGAACAGACGAACTCGTGTGGGGCGGAACACCATCAATGTACCACTCACGTCCGCATGGAACTTAACGACGAATTTATACGCGACGGATGCAAGCGCGCGCGTACGGACCGCGTCGCACTGTACCGCACCTTAAAGTGGCACAGTGCGACGTCTATGATGATCTTGTCTAGTCCTAGTTGATGGGGCTATAAGAGAAGCTTTCATAGGTCTGCTCAATTCGTAATTCGGTATTTAATTTGACCCACTTCGTAGTGCTTGGAGCTGAATTATAAATAAATAATGCAATGTTATGGTGCCATCGAGCTGGGTTGACGCTGGTAACAGAAGGTGATCATGGGAAGTGTTTGGGGTCCGAAATTTTTAATATTTTCTTGTAAATTGCTTGGTAAAATAAGCAGAGGAAATTAATATTCTGCACTGTACTACTACTAAAGTACAAT
This sequence comes from Cabera pusaria, assembly GCA_954871355.1. Lineage (NCBI taxonomy): Eukaryota > Metazoa > Arthropoda > Insecta > Lepidoptera > Geometridae > Cabera > Cabera pusaria. The sequence goes on from OX940893.1 coordinate 22,355,359, forward strand.
AACCAGTTCTTAAAATATTATGTTACAAGCACTAGAATAATTGCCCCTTATTAGTTTGTTGGTTAAGTTGTCCCTTTAATAAATTAATCGCTAGCCATAGAATGTTATCACTACAGTTAATATACTCACGAGTTACTTAGGCACGTTTCTATCATGTATTAGTAAAATAAATGACTTTATAACATTTGCATGAAATACCTAAAGATGTGATTTATTTGTGTCACTATGTTACTTGAATCTTTTAGCTATGAGTTCATTTGTTTATTTAGTTTAGTAAATACAAATTTTACAACGCGACATCAAATAAGGCTTTCAACTCGGATGTGTTTTTTTTTTAAGTTATTTATGGCTTCACACGGTAAGTGTATTTAGCCAGTGTCAAGTTTTTATGAATTTAAGTCGTAGAGATGGGTCAAAGTCACATTTCAGGTCAGTTTTAAGTTAAAATCTAGTCTAAGTCATACCTTCAGTAAAAATGTGGTGTTTACTGAAGATTTTCAGTGGAATTTTGGTAAGAACGCAAATAGCATGTTTTTCAACATTGTGCTGTTTCCCTACACTCGTAAACATTCACCGGCACTTAATGGTTAATAATCCACATTTATTACACATTAACTTGCGGAAAAACACAAGTTTTAGGAAAAAATACAATGAGATCACACACACTTTTCCACGTTCCCGCCAAAACTCCCATGTTTATTTTATTTAATGTATGTTTGGGCATAATCATGTCGTATGTAATGACGTCATCTATCCGTCATAGATTTTACTTTTTTTTGTTCGAAAGAGGTTTTTCTTAGGTATTTTTTTTAAATATGGTTATACTTCTCGGTCTCATTGTATAGCGCGGCATTCAAAGTCGGGTTTTTAGCTTTTTAAACGATTTTAATTATTTCTGAACATAGACAGTGGAACATTTGTAGTCTTATGTTAGCCGAGGTGTGGTTTCCACTCTAACACACGTCACGTTAAATTCGACACTCGGCGGGAGGTGCCCCTGCGAGTATCGTACCTTTCGAATTTTATACACTAATCGAATTTTAAACACCGTCTGTCTGTATGTCCGTCTGTCCGTGTGTCACCACGAATTTTCTCAGGAACGGGTGGACCTAGCAAGTTGAAATTTATACCAGATACTGAGGTCTATAGTCCCTATTTGATGTATAAAAATCAATGTCCTGCCAGCCAGCCAGCCAGTACGATAAAAAGATATGGGCAAATTTAGATTTTTGCGAAAACTTGTAAGTACCACAATTTACCTTAATTTTCAACTTTTTTTATCTTTCGGAATTTTCCCTTTGCTTGTGTTGGTCACAAGCAAGGTAAGACTTTGCTTGTGACCAACACAAAATTGACAATTCTAGGTTGACCGGAAGTACCCTATAGGTTTTGGGTCGAAAACTTATAGGGTACTTCCCGTTGACCTAGAATCATAAAATTTGGCAAGAAGTAAGGTCTTATAGCACAAATAAAGGGAAAATTCCAAAAAATAAAATAAGTTGAAAATTATAGGGTGTCCTCATACATACATAGTTTCAGCCAATTAAGATAGGCCTCTGATTTATATGAGTGCTCATACAATTTAGAGGTCTAGCCTTATTGGTACGTGACAATGTTGGTACGGAAGCCTCGGTGGGCGAGTCCAACTCGACTTTGCCGGTTTTATTTATTATTATAAGTTATTTAAGGTCTGATATGAATTTTCCAAGGAGGAGACGTCGACCCGGCGATCGAGAGATCGATCCCATCCCATTAGGTACATTTATTGACGTAAGCCCACTCCAGACACAAGCATATTTAGCTTAGTTGGAGGGGTTAACACATGTTAGCAAGACTCGACTACGATGAGGACACATTTTTTTATTTATTTTTTTTTTAATAAAGATTACTCGCAATGTGGGTTGCACATTACTAATATTCTTGTTAACCCCTCTAACTAAGCTAAATATGCTTGTGTCTAGAGTGGGTTCACGTCAATAGTGCAATGGGTGGAGTGGGGATCGAACTCACGACCTCTCGATCGCCAGTCCGACACCCTATCCATTGGGCTATTGCCGCCTAACATTCACAGACAGCATTCGCTGGGTTCGCAGCGTTTGCTGGTAATATCTAAGTAGAATAGCTAAGGGCACTCACACGTCTGCTTAGTAATACTGCTAGTAAGCTTTAAAAATATATGTATATTGTGATATTTCAGTTCAGAGATAAATATGGCGATGGATAAAGGTATGACTCGAGGGAAGGCTATGACCTCAAATTTGGTACTGAAAATGACTTAATTATTAAATGATATTATTCAACGTTACATAAATAGCATGGGATAGGCCCCGAACGATTCATAAACTTGTGACCACTCTTCAGCCTTTACGCATAATATGGACTTTATAAAGTAGCTGTTATGAACATTGGACTCGGTGAGTGATCAACCATGCGTCACTATGATATTCTGTTCTACAGTCATGGTATATACCATGTCTCTCAATGACTTGATTAGGAATTTCCCCTGAGCTAGTTTGACGGCCGATTGACGTTAAGGATAGATACCGTCACTTTTAACCCGGAGATCAAATTGTAGTTGTGCACAAAGGATTTTTCTATGTGCATTCATGGGTGCTCGTCCACAGCAGTAGCTCAACATCAAGGCGAAAATCGGCCACATAACCTTACGGCGTTCCGTTATCAAACGCTAGCCCATCAGAAATAGATATAAAATAATTAAGATAGTTTAAAAACTAAAACAAGCGACATCAATGCCCCGCTAGTCAATTTCAGTAGCAAGTTTGAGACGTTTATGGTCATATCTCTGGAGAAACTTATCAGATCTCAATGAAATTACAATGGGACCACCTCGGAAACGTACCCTACCGATTACAAAAATAATCATTCAAATCGGTTCAGAATTGACGGAGTAATCGCGTAAAATACACACAAAAAAAAGAAAAAAAACATACAGACGAAATGAGAACCTCCTTCTTTTTGGAAGTAGGTTGTAAATTAAAATCAGTCAACAGTGCAAAACAAAGCCACGGACGCAGAAGAGTGAAGGCAAAACCCACCCTTCCGTAGCTGACAAATACCCCAAAAACGTGTGACTTGTTTCACTGGACCCCTTATCCTTCTATAAACATTACCATTTCATGTTTGAATAACAGCCTATGTGATTTTATAGTCGAATTCTTAAGGCTATTAACATACCTATTTAACATTACGTTAAACCAAAATCATGTTCGATTTTATCATAGATAGGAGCCAGCCAGTATTGTATGCCATTATGTGTATTTGATCGTCTGGCAACGACCTAGTCATTGTTGCTCGATAACAGACTCGGATAAGCATTATGAGATCACTCGCTGATATAATGTTCAGTGATCTTTTGCCAACGATAAGTTAACCTGCTAGACTACGCTTGGATAATTTATTTTGGAAAATAAATTATCCGTCTATCCTTTACGACATCGACGCTCTCAAGATATACTATACTAGCTGTACCCGCGACTTCGTCCGCGTGGAATAGTGTGTATGGGTAGTATTAACTAATAAGACACATACGTATCCCAAATACACCGCACCGCACCACGCCACCCCCTCCCCTTCCTCTTCCCCTCACTTACCCTCCCCTCGGATTAGCGACCCGCCCCGGCTTGACACGGGTAGAGCATATATGCCTACATTTGTTGCAACAGTTTGTTGCGACGAGTAATATCTTCAACAGTCATCGTAATATTTCAACCAATTCACACAAAATCACGAATTATACACCTAAACCTTCCTCGTGAATCACTCTATCTATTGGTAGAAACCGCATGAAAATCAGTTCCGTAGTTTATGAGTGTATCGCGAACAGACAAATAGACAGACATACAGACAGATGCAGTGGGGGACTTTGTTATGTTATAATTTAAATTGTACCTAGAGATGACTTATCTATTACTTCTTACTATCTGCAGACAATAACATGACAAATGCATTATGTTACTGTCACGTCATGTCTATATATTAATTTGTCTGTGTATTTGCTGCAGTTTTTTGGCATTAAAACTAGATTAGATCTCTTTGTGCTGACAGGAAACGATTTTATGTCGCCATCATCTGAATTGAACAGGAAATTGCCGGGAGGTAATTAAAAATGGTAGGTAATTAGGTAATCTAAAACGCCCACCGGTTTTTTCTTTATTAAATGAAAGGCCAGCGTTTGACTACTATCTCACCTTATGTTTCGTAATTTTACGGTCTACGGGTAGCGTGCTTGCCAAGAAGATAACAACACATATACACTTTGATCACATCATTGCTTACCACCAGTATATAGTGGTCAAACGCTATCCTATAAGAGTAAAAATAAACATCTCACATGCCGGCCCTATATTATATATATATTTATATATATATAAATATATATATATATATATATATTTATATTATATATCTATATTATATATATATATATATATATATATATATATATATATATATATATATATATATATATATATATATTTTAATGAAGAACATTTCACGCTTGCATAACTGACAAAGCGGTGGTACCTCTAAAGACTAGCAGAAGTCGTACCTACTTAACTCTGTTCATTTACTCTGTACACAACGTGCTCCGTAGCTTTATAAATGTTAATAATACCTACCCGAATGGTTAACAGAATTAAATGTAATTACGTCATCCAATCAGGCTACTGTGAAATGTGACGTCGAGGCTTTTTGTCAATGTAAGAAAATAGCCACCATGATGTCATTCAAACAGAACCCTTTGCACAGGTGTCCAAAGTTTTTTATTACCCAACTGACTCAAAATAAGGTAAACTAAATAAATAATGGATTTTTTTAAATATTTTATATAGGCTAACGTTTGACCACTATCTCGCTTGGTGGTAAGCGATGATGTTGTCGAAGATGGTGAACAGACTAGGCCTACAATACTCTGACAACCGGAACACCGTAACTTGTAAGGTTATGGCGGCAGATTTTCTCCTGTATTTGGCAAGTTATTTTTTGGTAGCAAGTAAAAGTAGACGGAACATCGATGTAATATACTCCTACCACCTGAAGATAAACAGCCTTGCTAGGATTTGAACCTGTTACCTCTCGCTTAGAAGTCCAACTATCTATTCTCTTCGCGGGGCTCTCAGCTGATTAGTCCTGTCTTCAAGGACATTACCCATCATAGCCATTGGGCAGTGACCCACCCAGCATCACCTCGTCGTTCAGCGTTCACTTATGTTTGTCAAGGGAGGATGCCGCGTGGTCAACTAGTGAAAGTAGCGCGGGGACGAGCTGAGAGTCGTGCAACACTCGCACCCGCATTTCTGGACAACGCAAGACTACAGTGCCACAAGTATAACTTGGCGGTGGTAGTTTTTGGAACTAATTCTTTTAATTGAAACTGTGAGTTTGACGTTAGAGAAATTACCGCGACATTATTGTTGATAAATCTGCTACATTAATATAGTTCAATAATGCCAAAAGTAATTAAAAGTGGTTTAAGAGAAACTGTTATCAAAGTACAAAGTAAAAGCACAGTGGCGCACAGGCACGCCAAGTTATACTTGCCGGACTGTAGCATGCGAGCAACAGAGTTATTACTAAGGCTAAGTTAGTGTTACTAAGTAGTAGCTAGTGGGTGTATGACAATGGCAGTTCATATAAAGAATACTAACCGCACGACTCGCACGAGGCTCTGATGGATAAGGTGGAGAACAGTGTGATAAGGGAATATTGTTGTGTAGTAATAGATGTAGTGACAAAAATAGAGAAAGGGATGCTTAGATTGTTTGGACATCTAGAGAGGATGAATGAAGGAAGATTGACGAAGCAAATTTATAAGACGAGTGTGAATGAGCAAGCCGGTAGATGCCGACCTAGGCGAACGTATCACGACCAGATCGGAGACGTTTTAAGGAAACGCCAAGTCAAAAGTACCTATAACCAGCGAGTATGTATGCAGGTGCTTATGAAAGTGGAAGAAGCGAAAGAAGTATGTCAGAATCGTAGCATGTGGAAAAAAGTAGTCTCTGCCTACCTCAACGGAAAAGGGCGTGATTTTATGTTTGTATGCATGTATGTATGTAACCGCGCAAGTCGGTGTGGGTCGGGAGCCGAGTAGGTATAATCAGCTGTACCCTGCAAACAACCCGCTAAGAGCTTTCGGTTGTTCACTGTTTTATGACAAGGTACATCAAGGACTTTGGTGGAACGACGACATACGCAAAGCGGTAGGTAGTGATTGGAAAAGAATTATCAGGTGAGATAGTGGTCAAGCGATACCTATTTCCGCATAAAAAAAACAAGAGCCGAAGATCGGGCGCAGTGGTGCATCTTGGGAGAGGCCTACGTCCAGCATGATTTATACAACCCGAGTTTACCCAAGTACGGGAAAGCCAGAAAGATGGGCTTGTTTTTTTTTGGCAGACTATGATTCATAGTAGCGCCATAACTATAACTAGCGTCCATCAATTTACATAGACGAGTTTTAGTTTCTTCTTATTATACGGAATCTCAAAGCAGCTACAAAATATTTTGAGGGAGTAGGTCAAGACAGGCAAGAAATAGCTACTTTAATATCTATAGGTAACCCTTATACGTTTTCGTACAATTCCCTTAAGGATTTTACGTTGAGGAAGGAAGGAAACTTTTGCCCTATAATATTCCTACAATTACTAACTTAGGTTTAATTGATTGATTGCATAGTGCGCTACAATTACGCGGTCTAGTAAATACATAGAACAAGCCGGTTGGTGAGATAATATCTAGGTATTTGTATGACTCATGCTGGACCTAATTCTTTTTAATAAGTAGGTATTAAGCTACAATTAAAGATCAATGCAATGAAAAAAGAAACCTTTGATCACTATCGCGCCAGGTGGTAAGCGATGATTTGGTTGAAGATGGTGAACACGCTAGACCTAGAATACTCTAACTCTCAAGGTCTGTGTTCTGCTGGAACACCGTAAGGTCATGGCGGCAGATTTTCTCCTTACAAGCTAGGCCTAGAATGGTCTGACTCTCGAGGGTTGGTGCAACCGGAAGACCGTAAGCTTATGGCAGCAGAGATGGTAAGCTGATTTTTTGTAGCAATTCAAGCAGAACAATATAATTTACTCCTATCACCCGTGGATTGTGTGATTTTCTACAATTTAGCTTCCCCAAAGCTTACTTGAGAAGAAAAGCACCAAATATATAAACAACTCCGTAGAACTTATAGTTCACATAAACTTAAATGTACATACAAAAGGAAGCACACTTGCGATAGTTGCGATACAGAATTAGAAGCAACATGTTTTAACCAATAAAGAAGACATAAATAAATAAAGCGTTCCCTTAATTACCAAGGCGAAACCGTTTAGATACACACACTGATTTTACGACGACGAGCCGAGATAAGAAACGTTCAAATAATTACTATGTTTATTGAAATGAGGCAATAAGGTCGCGACTTTGCAATGAGCGGCGCGACGTGACGGGCGGGCGTCTAGCAATGTCCGTCGCTCCGCTTTCGACGACAGCAAAGCCGTAGACTAGATGCAAAGCGACGCGACGCCATGCTTCCGCTCTGCTCTTACAAAAATTATAGTTAAATAATATTTTTACTAAAAACAGTCGAACACATGACCTGTATATATTACCTAATAGTATCTTGCTTGTCTGAAATTGACAGACAGCAGTAAAACTAAGCGCTGGATAGCCAATGTTGGCCGATCTATGTAGCGCTCTATCAAAGCCTGGAATCAAAACATTTTGAATATGCAAAACCGCTCAGAAGAACACAGCTACACAGCTTATTTATACAGGACCTGAATATTTCTTTAATCCAATTTAACTATATCTAAGTCACTTTTTAACCCCCGACCAAAAGAAGAGTGTTATAAGTGTCAAGTGTGTATCTGTGTAGCAACCATTAATTTACCTCCCCTTTAAGTCAAGCCTAGGTTTGTCAAAATCTGAAGCTGAAATATTGCTTTGGTCGAAGAATTTGCGCTTCGGGCAATCCGCTAGCTCTTACTACTCAGCCCCAGCCTAATAGTTCAAAATTAGTGCTTGTGATTGGGTCTGGCGCCAAGTGATTTGCAAGAAGTGGTATACGCAAGTCAACAATATGAGTTATCCGTGACGTAGAACGGAACTAATTAATATTAGACGTTATACCATGAACTATAGAGTCGATATTCATGTAGCGCTGAAATTATAATATGAAAATGATATCTATAAACAAGAATACCTGTTCCAGTAATAGAATTATTATTTTTCAATATCTGAATAGGCAGGGGTACTCTAGCGCTACTGGTTTGAAGTTGTTTACGGTATTTTAATTAGCATAATATGTTTCTGTAATAAGATTAACATAATACGGACTTGCATTCGGTATTTTTAACATACTCATGATAATAAGCTTAATGTAATCATACATTTTATACAAACCCTTAAGAGCGAACGCGGGGTGCACTTTTCCATACAACAGATGTATTCCCCTGTTTCCTCCCTGGAAAATGCTTTTAGAGCAAGTTTTTTTTTGTACTAAATATCAAGGGCTGCTGTAGCTATGCCCCCTATCATTTGCTTTTTTGACCAACCAATTGCAAATAGAAATATGACCCTTATGAAAATCTTAAAGAGAAGATAAAAAATATTATATTTCTTTTTGCAATTGGTTGGTCAAAAAAAGCAAATGATAGGAACTTACTCCAATTATCCCATTTTCACAGTCTGATTATGTTATATTGATAGAACACGACGGCATACGGTAGGCGCCTTAAAAGTGCGACGCCGGCGCCTCTGAGACAAATCCTGTTCATTGTGCACTGTTTGAATACAAACTCTACGGAATTAGACATCTGTAGGTACGCACCTAGGTGAGACTGCTGGTGCGAATAGTGTATATAAGCTAGAGACACACTTTTGCGTAGAAGATTGTTCGGACCTACGTTACCCGCATACATTTTTTTTTTACTGTTCACAATACTTTTTTAAATCATTATACTACCATCAGACAACTCATTAGTCATCAGTCAAGGAAGTTAATAATACTCATGCAATATTTTGTGAGAAATGGAAGGCTTACGCACAGCGAGTACGTGAGTCTACGCATGTAGTACGATAGAAGGTCCGGTATTTTTAGACATTCGTGAATTACTGCCGAATACCTACCGGCACGTCATTTACGGTCTTTACTTATTCGCTAGATCACTAAAGTTACATTACATAGCTCAACGGCTTAGCAAATTGATGTGACAGTGGGTCATATCTACCCCCAGAACTTATAACCGTTGAGGTAGACTTGTCCTCGAGTCACAGTTTTACCACAGTTCTACAATCAATTTATTATGGATTGTAAAACTGTGCTAAAGTGGAGACCGTGAATCGAAATCGAAATCGAAATCGAATCGAAATGCAAACGTAGTCTTGGTTTACGTCTACCTACGTCCAGCTGTGGACTGACACCGGCTGATTAAATATGCCCTGTCAACTTTTCGCAAATGGCAATTGACCAATATGAGAAAGAGACAAACTAAATAAAAATTACTAGAGACACGCTTTAGCAACGTTTATAATTACAGTTATATTACTTTAGTGACGCATCTGGCTTTGGCACCACTGTATACTTCCTTTTTAACCAGAATTGTGGTGACACTATGCATTACAATGTCTATTAGATTGAACAACTAGAGAAATTTTATCGATGCACGAAACGTTAAGAATTCATTTGTTTTATTCGTTGCAGTATTTTTACCCGACTGCGAAAGAAGGAGGGTTAGGTTTGTCGAGTGTATGTATGTATGAGTGTATGTGTATTTCTTTGGCACGCCCTAGAGCCTAAACGGCTTGTCGTATTGTATGTGCGTGGTGTCAATAGATTCGTCTTTAGTCGAGAGTGACACTGGGTACAAAATTTAAAAAAAAAACAAAATTTAGGAATTTTGGCGCCGAAAAGTAATAAAAAAAAATGTTTTTAAAATACATCGAGTGTAGTATCAAAAGAATGTTTAACGGTGATTACGAATTATATATAACTTATATGTTTTATTGGAGTTTGTAATAGGAAATGTTAGTAAATCTTTTTTTCACGCAGTCGGAACAATTGTACTTTTCAATAATTCACTTGTTCCCTAAGCCTAAGCAAGGATGATTCTTTAGATGGGAAAGACAACTCTTCTGTTGCAGCTAAAGTAAAATATGTTCTTAGAAGAGTCCAAAATGAGAACACATTGAGATGCTTATAGATTTGAGACGGGAATTTAACGAGACTTACGCGATGTCGATATAGCGATCGACATATGTTTCGGCCTCATCCGGAGGCCTTCTTCAGGATCTTGAGTGCGGGGCGCCCGCCGACGCGTTCAGCCTCGCACTGCGGGCCGCTGCTCGTGCAGCGCGGGCGGACGGAGCGGGCGACGGCGGCGGCGGCGGCGGTGGTGTTGGTGGGGGGTGATGATGCGGTGTAAATATTGGAGGCGCGGGATTAGGTTGGAGGGCTTCGTCTTCATCAAATCTATAAGTTTAAAATGAACGTGAGTTTTTATAATAAAACATTGAGATGCTTTTATAGATTTCGAAAAACTTATTGAGAAGAAAAAAGTGCTATTTGCAACACATAATATATTGATCAACACATAATAATTGTAATTAACTCAATAACAACTACCTAAATCAAAATATTTTTTGTAGAAGAGTGCTAACTATACAGCTCGGAAGGGCAGCATTTAGAAAACTACGTCGAGTCTTTAAATCGCCGATACCACAAAGCCTATAGACAAAAGTCTTATATGAGTGCGTCCCATCTGTAATGACATACGGAGCCGAGACGTGGACACTGACGGTGTAACTGATCCATCAATTTAAAGTCATTCAGCGAGCTATGGAAAGGGCTAAGCTCGTAGAATAAAATGAAGTCATCCGACAGAGAACCAAAGTTATCGACATAGCTCAAAGCATTAGCAAACTGAAGTGGCAGTGGGCTGGTCACTATACGCAATCTGACTGGCAGTATGTGACCTTTTATTTTTCTGTTCCAATTATTTTTTAACCGACTTCAAAAAAAGGAGGAGGTTTCTCAATTCGACCGTATATATATATATATTTTTTATGGTTGTTCGCAGATAACTTCGTCGTTTATGAACCGATTTTGATTATTCTTTTTTTGTTCGAAAGGAGATATCCCAAGTGTGGGTAGTAGATAGTAAGTAGACCATGGTAATTTTATCGAGGTTTCATAAGTATTTCCAGAGATATCGAGATAAACATCTCAAAATTGGTACTGAAAATGAATAGTGCGGCATTGAAGTCGGTTCTTTTTTAGTTTTTAAACGATATTATCATTAGTAATAGTTTAAGCATAGACAATGTAAAGACAAACGTAATATAATAATACCTTTTATTCTTCAGTTCCGAATGTTTTATTTTTGTAATAATTTTCAAAGCATTCTCAGTGCATGCAACATTAATAAAATAGGCGGCGGTCGACAGACGCCCAACCACGTGGCTAGTGGCGTCTCCTCGGCAAATTATGCAATCTTAATTATTACCTAAACACATTTTATTGTTTGCAATTCTTAGAACGCCGGTTTATATCGCCACCGTAGTTTATGGGAAGACCGTGTGTGGAATACCAATAAGTTCTAAATGTTATGTTTAGTTAGTTATCAATCGTGATCAAACCCGAAGACTGTTAAAGTTGTTTTTATCTGCTGAATACAAAATATCGATAAATGGACTGTTATTTTCACCCGACTTCCAAAAAGGAGGAGGTTCTCAATTCGTCTTTAGCTATTTTTTAACCGACTTCAAAAAAAGGAGGAGGTTTCTCAATTCAACCGTATATATTTTTTTTTTTTTTTATGTTTGTTCGGGGATAACTTCGTCATTTATGCACCGATTTTGATTATTCTTTTTTTGTTCGAAAGGAGATATCCCAAGTGTGGTACCATGGTAATTTTATCGAGGTCTGATAAGTATCTCCAGAGATATTGAGATAAACATCTCAAAATTGGTACTGAAAATGAACATTGAAGTCGGTTCTTTTTTAGTTTTTAAACGATATTATTTGTATGTATGTTATGCGATTACTCCGTCAATTGTGAACCGATTCGAATGGTTCTTCGGTAGGCTCCTTTTCGAGGTGGTTCCATTGTAATTTCATCGAGTCTCAAACTTGCTGCTGCAACTGACTCACGGGGCACGGAAGTCGGTTGGTTTAGTTTTTTAACTACATATATTAGACATACATATATACATAATATATTTTTAGAGAATAAGTAAGAAGACAAAATCGATAGAGAAAAATGTGAATGCTTTCAGAACTAAACTTAGTCCACCAACCATTACGAAAACCAATATCAACGAAAATGTGTTCCCTTTTCATCAAATCTTGCTGACATTTTTTACAGAGGCAGTGAATGTTATTTGACCGATCTTGCTGAAATTTTCTACACTGATAGCCAATGTGATGAAAGAGGATAGGTGGCATAGGACACCTATCACCATTCACGGGGTTTTTTAGATGATACAAACTTGCCTTTCACCTGTATATGTCCTTCCAGCTTACTTAGCCGCATTTTCTTCACGATGTTTTCCTTAACAGTTCCTTTAAAGTTTCTATGGAAAATTTCACGGTACACGACGGGTTGGAACTCACGACCTTCGCAATAAAAATCGAACGTTTACCCAATGCACCAGAGGCCTCGCTCGCTACTTTGCCACCTCGCTGGCTTCCTGTTGACCAGCGCATCTTTTAATCATCATCATAATCAGTCGGTATCAGTCCACTGCTGATCAAAAGCCTCTCCCAAGACACTATACTTATCTTTTTCCAGTCACTGCCCAGTGCCCATCTGTCATCGCATCACAAGATGTCCTACACTACGTTTGCCGATTTGAGATCTGCAGTCCTGCGGCAGATATGACCATCCCACTACCACTTCAGCTTGCTATTCCGTTGAGCTATGTCGATCACTATAGTTCTCTGGCGAATTACTTCGTTCTTGATGAGATCCCGCACAGAAACATCGACTATAGCTCTCTCCATAGCTGGCGGAGCGACTATTGGTGAACGAATTGAACCGTGAGTGTGCACATATTTGTGTTGTTATTGAAATTCACGTTCATTTTAAGATGTATTTTTTTGAAAACGGGAATGTAACGTGACTTACACTATGTTGATAAAGTGATTGACATTGCGTAAGTCACGTTAAATTCCCGTTTTCACACAATAAATAATAATGTTTATTAGTGTTTACAAAGATGGCAATACGACTGGCATTGAAGTGATCCTGTGGGAGTTGAATGTTCTCACGATGCTCTTCTATTTTTACCCTGATGGCGGCTCGACCGCAAAATATCGACTTCGGTCGACTTGCGATCGATTACGGTTTCTGCTGAAAGGGACCAAGAAGTGAAAACTTTCATTTCTATTTTGGATATTCATCAGGACACTGGACAAATGCTAGGCTGATTCGTACACCGAGTTATAGTAAGGTTCATAAAAAAAAAAAAAATTTGGCGAATAAAAACTTCGCTACCGTTATAGTAGGTAAGCAATTTTTAACACGCTTTTATTAACTTCACTTAGTTTAAGTGTAAGTTTCACTTGTAAGTGAAGTTAATAAAAGCGTGTTAAAAATTGCTTACCTACTATAACGGTAGCGAAGTTTTTAATCGCCAATTTTTTTTTTTATTATGTACCTTACTTACTTAACTTACAACTATTATAATATTATAACAATAAAGACTTTATTGCCAAAGAGATATCAAATACAGAGTTTGTAGTACAACTGAGTCCCAAACTAGGCTCGAAGCCTGTATCTTGGGTACCCTGAGATGCGATTTTTCATTAAGTTGTAGACACATTGATAGCTTAAGAAAGCCTTTAGAGTTACAATCTTATATTATTAGTTACGTCAATACATGGTCTTATGATATACGTACATGAAAATGAATAATACAAACAATAAAGGTAATATACCTTATAAGTGTATAACCGCTTCTAGCTGTCGTATCGAACTTAAACTTTGTACTTATGTATTTATGTGATTTGGATGACATACTATAATTTGGTAACTTGGAGCTGTTCTGATGATGGAGCCAGGCGATAGATAGTGGAATTCAACAGTGGCTTCTTGTTAACTTCTCGTGTTTAGGCTAATAGTATTAGTTTTGACTCGTCCAATAGATATGGCATGGTAACGATGGTCTGATGGTGGATCCAAGAATCTAATTTTTAATTAAAAAGTGTTTATTTTTTTTTAACATAACGTATTGGTATAACTTTAATTTGTCCGGTTTATAATAATATTATTTTTTTACTAGTCTGGCACTTAGTACGAAGAGAATTACCTATGGGACATTGGCGCCTATATTAATGAAAGATAATTTTACAGCTCTGTTGTAGATATCCTATTTATAGGAGACACATAAGTGAATGTAATGAGTAAGTATATATACATACCGTAAATACATATCCAACACAGCATTTTCATAACTATCTTAAAACTATTTTTTTTGTATCTGAATTCCGCCACCTCCCAGGTCGTGGCTGAAAACCAGCGCTGAGTGTGAAAGCACTCCGCACCATGCTGAGTTACGACCTTTTCAACACTGTAAAATATGTTTAATGTGTACCTTTTTTCTTTTCTTGTCTCTATATATTTTTTTTGTTTTTTGTAGTGTTAAACAAATGTATTTTGTTTCTTTCTATCAAACAAAGCTGCTGTATCACAATAATAATTATATAATTACAAGCTAATACCCGCGACTTTGTTCACATACATCAAGAATTAAGTAGCCAATGCTCATCCTCATGCTAAATTTCAGTAAGATCGGATCGTCCGTTTAGGCGAGATTAGGTATTAAACAGACAGAGTAATATGAGTTATAAACGTTTTTAACCGACTTCAAAAAAAGGAAGGAAGGGGTGTTCGCGGATAACTTCGTCGTTTATGAACCGATTTTGATTATTATTTTTTGTTAGAAAGGACATATCCGAAGGTCGGTACCATGGTAATTTCATCTAGATTTGTTTAGAGAATGAGAACTTTGAGATATATCGATAAATGTCTCAAACTTTCAACTAAAACTAACTCGCGCGGCATGGAAGTCGGTTGTTTTAGTTTTTAAACTATCTTATATATAAATATTAATCCCAATTTCCCTTGGTCACGGCATCACGCGTGAATGGCTGGACCAATTTCGCTAATTCTTTTTATGTCGTGTTTTTTATCGACAGGAGATGGTTCTTATGAAAAAAAATTAAATAAATGAAAGTTGTTCGTAACGCAGGCGAAGCCGCGGGGCACAGCTAGTCTTATTATAATATTAGTCTGGATATATGTTCGAAATCTCCGAGAAACATTTAAATTAAAAGTTAATTAAAAGTCGTCGCTGTAAGTTGGTGAGTGTACGAGATGCCTCAGCAATCAGATCAAAGTACTAAATCGATCTATGTATCTTCTTATCTATAACCTAGTTCATAGAAGGAAAGATGACGAAGATGATGATAAAGATGTCTGAAGACCTGAAGTCTGAAGACTATAAGGCGTATTCTTATACTTTTAATTGTTTCCTTGGAAATTGACTTACTGTATTTTCACAAAGTATTTAAACGGGATGGGATATTAACCAAACTTTTTATATTTTCAACCGACTTCAAAAAAGAAGGAGGTTCTCAATTGATCTGTATGTTTTTTTTATGTATGTTACGCGATTACTCCGTCAATTGTAAACCGATTCAAATGATTATTTTTTAATCGGTAGGACACGTTTCCGAGGTGGTCCCATTGTAATTTCATCGAGATCTGATAAGTATCTTCAGTGAAATGACAATAAACGTCTCAAACTTGCTACTGAAATTGACTCGTGGGGCATGGAAGTTGGTTGTTTTAGTTTTTAAACTATCAAAATTAAACTAGTCCGTACTATTCAGTATTAATATGATTCCGATAGCTAGATAGATATATATCAGATATATAATAATAATAGGGGCGGCTTTGTGGCGAGCCGACGGTGAGTGGTGACACCGCGGACCCCTATCCCGTGAGGGCTAAATGAGACCCTCTGACCCCCGGCTTGCCTTGACTGGCCGGCCGGTGGTGGGAATCGCAAAAGCTAAGACCTAAGCTCCAGGGTGGAAGTGTTAAAGGCATAAAGCCGCTAGTAGCGTTTAGTGAAAGTGCAGCACACCTCTCAACACCCTTAGCTATCCACGCCAATGTTGCCCCTCGGCGCCGACATAACGGTCCGCCTTTATGGGGGCCCATTCAGTGTATAGCGAGTCACCACCCGCCTTAATATTTTGAAATGAGGCATAATTGGCGGGTGCCTTACCTCATCCTATAGACCAGAAAACAGACATCAAGCAGCACACATTCATAGCCATAATAAATTAATGTACCATCTTTTTATAGTTTTTCATCTCTCCATCCACAAATCATGTTTTTATTTAATTTAATATTGTAAAGGGCCTGTTGACGTTGGCTTCGGCTCCGTCAATGCCTTCAAAAGGACCGGTTGATTTGCAGCCCGTGATGTATCCTAATCCTAATCCTAATCTTAACTTAATATTATAAATGCGAAAGTAACTCTGTCTGTCTGTCTGTGTCACTTTCACACCAAAAACACTCAACCGATTTAAATAAAATTTGGTACACAGATAGTCTAGAGCCTGAGAACGGACATAGGCTACTTTTTAATGCGAAAAGAGGGTTGTAAGGGGTCGAAAGGGGGGATGAAAAGTTGTATGGAAGTATCGTCATTTTAGGAGCTAAAAGCTTGAAACTTATTTTTTAGGCTGTTAATTAGATATAAATAAATATGACATTCAAAGTTTCTAAAAGTTTTACCCTCAAGGGTGTATAATAACAAAAGGGGGATGAAAGTTTGTATGGAAATATGTAAGGTTTGTGTTAATGTTCTACTGAACCGATTTAAATGGAATTTGGTACACAGGTAGTCTAGAGCCTGAGAAAAGACATAGGCGACTTTTTAATGCGAAAAGAGGGTTGTAAGGGGTTGAAAGGTAGGAAAAGTTGTATGGAAGTATCTTCATTTTTAAAGCTAAAAGCTTGAAACTTATTGTTTAGGCTGTTGATTCGACATAAATTAATATGTCATTCAAAGTTTGTGAGGGGGAAAGGGAATGACCGGAGGGGAGGGGAGATGGAAGTGAGGGAAGGGGAAAGGGGAGGGGGATAGAAGGTGAGAGAAAGGGGAGGGGTGGAGGGAGTTGCGGGAAAGTGGAGGGGAGAGGGAAGTGAGGGAAGGGTGAAGTGGGGGGACGATAGAGGGGAGGGGAGGGGAAGTGAGGGGAAAGAGGGTTGGGGGAAGAGAGAGGGAGAGGGGAGGGAAGGGGTGAGGGGGAGGGAGAGGGGAGGGGGATTTGCGCGGCGTTGTACGGTGCGGTGTAGGTGGGGTATGCGTGTCTTATTTGTGAAATAATTAGCCTAAATATTTAAAAATGCTACCCAAAGACACTATTCCACGCGGACGAAGTCGCGGGTACAGCTAGTATATAAATATATATATAAAATAATATATATATATACATAAAAATAATAATATATAATAGATATATATAATATCTAGATAGATAAGCGAATCATCGAAACCTCATAAATAGTGAAACACATGGTCTTAGTGACCAGGTTTACTACTAGTGGTACAGTAGACCTTACGTGGCCATATTACCATGCAATAACCGACATTTTTCTCTTATCTCTGGCTTAGCAAAGCCATTTCATATTGTGGAAAAATAGGGGTAAAAGTTTAAGCGATTACTCGCGTTCGTTGGTGTTGGTGGTGGTCGCGTTTTTTGGTCCTATAAGGAGTTTGAATTTGGTGACTATGGGTTTGTCTTGTGAAGGCAAAGAAGACTGTGTAGTCAGATTGGTATAGGTAGGAATAAATTTTTCGAAAAAATGTCAAAAATTGAAATCAATCCATATATAGCTCTACAGCAAACTTTCTCCCCTTTTCGTCCCTCCAATCCCCCTTTATGGGAATTTTTAGCAACATCTTGTTTCGAATAGAGTCCTTAGGTTGCCTCTCAAATTTGATTGCAATCCATCAATAAATAACACTACAGCAAACATTTGCACATTTCCCCCCTATTTTCCGCTCAAAAAAAAAATAAACAAATCAAGGAACTTGTGTGCCAATTTTCGTCAAAATCGATTGATGAATGCAGAATGTAGGTGAGAACAGGCAGACAGACTGGCTAACAGACTGACAAAAGCATTTTTTGGCCAGTATCGAAACTGATACGCTTCGCTCGCTCGGTCAAAAAAAGTGATTGTTTTAATGTAAGATCAATGATTTCTTGGCTTCATCCTGCATATAATCGGCCCAGTCTGCGGGTTCGGTTCGTGATGGTTTGCGGTGCTGAGCTGACGCATATATCCATCTATTCTATAGATATAAAATGTAAAGTTTATGCTAAGAGTATAAATGTATTTATATCTAAGGGTACTTATGTTATAGGACTAGCTGTACCCACAACTTCGTTCGGATTCAGCTACAGTACGACCCTATCGATTTAGACTTGTGAAAATCTGCTATACCTTGTACTTCGGTATGCAGATGACAGCATCATTTTATAGAGTGGTTGTTACCCATCATCATAATTAGTCGGCATCAGTCCATTGCTGGACATAGGCCTCTCCCAAGACAAACCACTGAGTCATATCTTCGGCTCCTTGTTTAGCACATCATAGATACCCATATGCATCCAAATTCCTTAATTCTACCCAAGATCTCGTGACACAATCAGTCCCCCCTAAAACAAAATACAATTGCTGTTAGCGTTCACGCCAAACGCAACTGTAAAATGAATGTGAAATTACATTTGTCGAAATGTCATTCCCATTCCTACATTTTGAACTTGCGTTAGGCGTGAACGGTAACAGAAATTGTATTATGTTTAGGGGGTAGGTCAACTGGTTGAGTGCCCGGTGATGTAAGTGGGAGAACGGTCTGCTTTGATACCAGAGGTATGTTCTATATTCAATCCCTGCCGTGCACCAATGGATTTTTCTAGCGAAAATGTATGTGAGCTTTTCACAGTGGGGCCACTGTGAAAATTTAAGAGCACATACATCGGTGAATGAAAAACATCGTTAAGAAACCAACAACCCCCGCATGGTGGTAGGACACTATCTGGTGTCCGCCTGGCCAGCTACTACCCAAGTTGGAATAAACTGCCCAATTCAAGTCGGACTCGCACTCGTAGGGTTCCGTACCACACTACAGTATTTTATAAGATCGAGCAAAAAATACCACTATCATTTTTCGCCAGCAAAAAATAATAATTAATTAACATTTTATTTCTTATAACGCCATCTAACGTCTACCAAAGGTGTTAGGGATCGACATTTCAATATAACGCCATCTATGGGACTAAGTGTTCATAGATGGCGTAAAATGCCGAAAAAAACATGTTTCTTTTATGGGGACTCTCTATATATTTTTAACTTTATTCTGTTTTTAGTATATTTTGTTACAGCAGCAACAGAAATACATCATCTATGAAAATTTCAACTGTCTATCACAGTTCATGAGATACAGCCTGGTGACAGACGGACAGACAGACAGACAGACAGACAAACAGACGGACAACGGAGTCTTAGTAATAGGGTCCCGTTTTACCCTTTGGGTACGGAACCCTAAAAACTGTCGCCAAACATCTAATGTCAGATAATATCATCGAAAATATGGGACTTTAAATTCCGAATTTAAGGCACAATTAAATTTACTTGCATTG
The DNA here is from genome assembly GCA_954871355.1 of Cabera pusaria. Classification (NCBI taxonomy): domain Eukaryota; kingdom Metazoa; phylum Arthropoda; class Insecta; order Lepidoptera; family Geometridae; genus Cabera; species Cabera pusaria. The sequence goes on from OX940893.1 coordinate 22,375,109, forward strand.
CCTTTTTTCCGGCTTTACTTGAGATGTCCTTGAATCTCTCGCCACGTTTATTTACTGGTCCACAAATAGAGGAACAACGTGAACCAAAAACATTTAAAGTATGGCGACATTAATCACGTTGCGAAACATAACGTAGGAAATAAAATAAAAAGAGTTCACTGTAATACATTGAAAGAATCCCTCAAAGTACTAATAGAATTTTCTGAACTTTACTTACCTTTCTGAAGCCGTGTAAAGACCGAAAAACTTTGTATAAAACAAGAAAATTGCACAACTGCGTGTTTAAAAACGTGCTTTCAGGAAATTTACAATGTTTAGTTTATATTTTTAACCCCCGATACAAAAAGAAGGGTGTTAATATTATGTTACTCTTTGGCATAGATGTGTATGTCAGTGGCATCTGTGGCGTCTCATACCGATTTTGATTTTTTGTTCGTTACGTGACTTTTTCTTAGCTTTGATTTAAAAAATCCGTGCAGTCGCTTTAAGACTAGGAGCTCTTTTTTAGTTGGTCAGTGTAGGTATGTATATCACATTCATAGGTCTATTTAATTCGTAATTCAGTATCCTGTTACTTCAATAACATTGACTTGATGATGATGCATCTCTTGGAATCTGCAGAATACCTAACTCCTCACCAACTAATAGCAGAGATGCCGTGTTTGGGCTCATTGGAATGGTCTTCATAAACAGATTCTACATAGTCGGGGGTGATTTAAATTCTAAAGTTATGTGTTATTACCCGACTACGGCGAAGCAAAAAGGAGGGTTATGTTTTTGACCGGTATGTGGGTATGTATGTATGTATGTTTGTATGTATGTTTGTATGTATGTTTTTATGTATGTTTGTATTTATGTTTGTATGTATGTTTGTATGTATGTTTGTATGTATGTTTGTATGTATGTTTGTATGTATGTTTGTATGTATGTTTGTATGTATGTTCATCTGTTCCCTCATAACTTCTAAACTACTTATCATAATTTGACAAGTGAGGTGTCGCTGGACGCGTTTTATTTGTCTGCTGGTTATAGGCTATGTGACGTTACAACAAATTGAATGTGGCGCCCTCTAGAGGGCACGACGTCAAGAACTAAAAAAAAAATTTCTTACACCCTATCGTGTGGGGTATCGTTATAAAATTAAGGTAGGGTTTAGTACATCATATTTCTGTCAAGCGTAGCGTTTGCGAGATACTCGTATATCCCGTCGAAGTCAAGAAAACTAATTTTTACCCCACGGCGCGGCATCGCAAAAAAGCAATAGGGAAGGTTATGTGTTTATTGATTGCTATGTATGTATGTAAGTATGTTGACATGTATGCATGTATACAATTATGCAAAAGCCCCAAAATACTTGAAATAAAAAATAAGTTCAAAAACTAAAACCCGACTACTGAAATATTACGCTCTAAAAAGTATGAAACAATGAATCGCTATGTACAAACTATTCAATATGTATCGTTTATTATATAACAAAACTTACTTTTAATAAATATTTAATCGTATTTTATACATATTCTTAGTGGTGCTCAGAGGATAGCCGAGGCCGTAGCTGAGTACCACTAAGAATATGTATAAAATACGATTAAATATTTATTAAAAGTAAGTTTTGTTATATAATAAACGATACAATAAACGATACATATTGAATAGTTTGTATATAGCGATCTCAGATGAGAATATTTTCTTGTTTCATACTTTTTAGAATGTGATATTTCAGTAGTTGGGTTTTAGTTTTTGAACTTTTTTTTTTTTGTTTTATTTATTTCGATCATAGGCGTTTTAAATACTCGTAGATATTATGTTAGTTCGGTTTACGCAATCCAGTACAGTTTTTTATAATAACAAATGATAAATAAGCTAGGCGCGCACCACGGCGTCGCCCGCGCCGCGTTAAATGGTTCTTGTGTCTTTCACTGCATTTGATATCCCTGTCCAAAATGGAAACAGCAGATCTCCGGAGATTACCCTACATCAGTTACATTCAAAAATAATTATCAAATCGATGCGAGAATTCGGAAAAAAATTAAGACCGGCTGCTGAGAATTAACGGAGAAATCGAGTAACAAATAAACAAAGCTTGTTTTGACGCTAGCATTTGAACACTATCTCACCTGTTGGTAATTGACGATGCGGTCGAAGATGGTAGCACGCTAGGCATAGGTAGAAACTAGCTGCCAAGGACGGCTGCTGAAACACATTAGATATCTGGCGACATATATTTCAACTTGAGGCAAGTAGCTGGCCAGGTCTCGCCAGCTACTTGCTACCTAGTGTCCTACCATCACCTTGATATTTATACCTACCTCCTTTGTAAAATCAGTTAAAAACGGCAGTTAATTAATTCTGCCAATTGCTATTACTTACCAGACACAAACGAATAAAAAATTAACTTGTCAGCAAATATACATATGACGGAACTGGCCGAACTTATGCAAATTAGAGATGAGACAGGAGTGACGACAATGGAGTCATATGTCACTGCGGCGCGGGCGCAGCTCAAAGTGTGACAGCGCCGCCCACTGATGCAGTCGTCATAAATAGAGGTACGTAGTACTATTCATTATTCTGTGATAGAGGTGGGAATTAACCATATGATTTGTACTGCTATTCGTTTGCGTTTTATTTATTTTTGTGTTTCATTAGTTCAAAATGTTTTAGATAAAAATTGTCTGAAGTACTGAAACATGCACTGGTTTGGTGGTGCACGTAATAGTACGGTTGGCAACCCTACATTAATCAGGGGAATAAAACATTTGTTTTAAGTGTTACGTTCAACTGATAGATGAAAGCTGAATGGCTCAATACTTTTGTTTTTTTTTTGTAAATTCAAAGTAATAAGTTATGTTTCTGTTATATTTATAATTTGCTCATATACTGAATAAATGCTTAGACTTTTAACTTCTATAGACAACCACTTATAGACGCCACAGAAGTAGGCTCGATTGCGACGAGAGAGTCTCGTGCGGACCACAGACACCCGATTTAAATAATAGAGATACTACGGTGTAGCTAATACATAGACTTTGCAAAACATAACCCTTTTCATGGGTTTTTCTGTTTAGTTGTTTAATGAAAATAATTTAGGACCGTTTACAAAACTAAAAATGTATATGATATAGTGGGCCTTGACGCAATCTTTAAAAGTAGCAAGAGTCTGTTTATATGGCGTTATCTTATCTGCCAGATATACCTATCTAAAACTTTATCAGTGAGCGGTAAAACTAGCCTCAAATATTGTAAATTAATTCAATAGGATAGCCAGTATGGTATACTAGTGCAGAGGATCGTATGGAGTAATAATAGAGATTATGACAGCAAATTTTCTCCTGGACCGTAAACTACGTTTTGGTAGCAAATTAGGCGGAACATTGAAATAACACTCCTACTACCTTTTTAATACCTTATAAGCTAGCGTTTGACCAATAAGGATAGCTGCCGGAACACATTAGATGTTTGGCGACAGATTTTCTAACTTAAGGGTGGTAGCTGGCCAGGCCGACACTTGATAGTGTCCTACTTACCACCATGCAGAGGTTTTTGGTTTCTTAACGGTGTTTTTCCTTTACCGGTGGGCCACTTTGAAAACCGCACATAAATTTTTCAATAGAAAAATCCATTGGTGCACGGCGGGGATTGAACTCCGTATCTTTGGAATCAAAGCCGACCATTTTCCCACTTACACCACCAGGCCCTCACCTGTATTTGTTATTAGATAGATATTGTACATTGTGTTTAAAAAAAACTATACTCAATAAATAATTTGATATGATTGACCAGTTTTACTGATTCCTGATTCATTCTTTAATAATTATGGGATAAATAATACCATATAAATGATATAGTTTATCTGGCAGATAAGTTTTAATACACTATCAGGGAATCCACCAGGACCCGGTTACAACTGACTACAACTGGTGCATTAGGAATAGATACTTTTTTACGGGGACAAACCATGAGTCACACTAGTTTTGAATACCTGTTGTACAGGACATATCTAGTAAGGCGTTATTAATGGAGTTTAATATTTGAATGAAATAAAAAATAAAAGTTCAAAAACTAAAACCCCACTATTGAAAAATTATAAATTCTAGTAAGTATTTGGCGTGTAGGTACTACATCAAATATTTACAGCAAATATACAACTTAAAAATAAATAAAACTATTTGAAATGTTATAAATAAAAATTAAACTAGTTATAAATAAAAAACAGAACCTAGGTCGCAGCTGTCTGCCGGTAACGTTCCCAAAAAGCTGGCGACGTTACCTCGTTGAATTGCTAGGCTAATCCGTTGGCCGAGGTAAGCGTTCGTTTCGTTTCGTTTCGTTTCGATTCGTTTCGTTTCGTTTCGTTTCGTTTCGTTTCGTTTCGTTTCGTTTCGTTTCGTTTCGTTTCGTTTCGTTTCGTTTCGTTTCGTTTCGTTTCGTTTCGTTTCGTTTCGTTTCGTTTCGTTTCGTTTCGTTTCGTTTCGTTTCGTTTCGTTTCGTTTCGTTTCGTTTCGTTTCGTTTCGTTTCGTTTCGTTTCGTTTCGTTTCGTTTCGTTTCGTTTCGTTTCGTTTCGTTTCGTTTCGTTTCGTTTCGTTTCGTTTCGTTTCGTTTCGTTTCGTTTCGTTTCGTTTCGTTTCGTTTCGTTTCGTTTCGTTTCGTTTCGTTTCGTTTCGTTTCGTTTCGTTTCGTTTCGTTTCGTTTCGTTTCGTTTCGTTTCGTTTCGTTTCGTTTCGTTTCGTTTCGTTTCGTTTCGTTTCGTTTCGTTTCGTTTCGTTTCGTTTCGTTTCGTTTCGTTTCGTTTCGTTTCGTTTCGTTTCGTTTCGTTTCGTTTCGTTTCGTTTCGTTTCGTTTCGTTTCGTTTCGTTTCGTTTCGTTTCGCTCTTTGGTCATGAGTGACGTCTATTAAGGTACTTACCTATTTTCTTAAAAGCTTGAAGCACTACCCGTTTTCAGGCTAGATAATTACTATACTTCACTGCCTCAAGCTTTTAAAAATATAGGTAAGTTCTTACACACCAAATACTTACTTGAATTTTTTTTTACCAACTTAGTTCATTATCCTAGACAAAAGCTTGTTTTTAAAAATATTTTTTACTTATAATTTATTTTTAACTTTTTATTAGGTAGGTATAGATACCGACTACCTACCTACTACCTAAGTATTTAAGAGAAGGCATGATGTTTTAAAATATTCCACGGATATTTGATGTGATTATGGGTAAAGTGCTCTTCAAGGAAAATCAATCGACTCGGTGGGGCTATGTTGCTTTATAACAGAAATGCCATGACCACCTCACAGCTTCATCATCAGATCCTGGCTATCGTTTAAGTGTGAAGTGCTCCTCAAGACGAATCATTTGAGCCCAAATTCACTAGGGTTACGTTATTTTATCACAGAGATGCCGTGGCCACCTTCCTGCTTCATCACCAGTCGCATCTAGTTGTAAAGTTCTCTTCAAGACGAATCAATCGAACCCAAACTCGGTAGTGTTTTGTTTTTTTATCACAGATATTCCGTGGCTGCCTTCCAGCTTCATCATCAGACACTGGATATTATCTAGGTGTAAAGTTCTCTTAAAGACGAATCAACCGAGCACAAACTCGGTAGAGTTACGTTGATTTATCACAGAGATGCCCTGGCCACCTTCCAGCTTTATCATCAGAACCTGGATATCATCTAGGTGAAAAGTTCACAAATCAATCGAGCCCAAATACGGTGGGATTATGTTGTTTTATCACAGAGATGCCGTAGCCACCTTCCGTCTCCATCATCAGACCAGCTCCATGGTACCATATCATTGTATTGTCACCGAAGATACATAAGTACACCAAATTTGAGTCCAATCGGACATCGGAAAGTGGGTCTAATTTAGCTTCCAAGATTCCAACCGTACATACATAGTGACATACATACATACATACATGCATACATGCATACATACATACATTGTAAGTTAAATATTATATTTTGGTTGTTATTATTCCATTTCCTACTAAGATTATGTTATTGCAAAATGTTTCTTTAGAGGATTCAAATTTTTATATATTAAGAGCGAACGAGGGGTGCACTTTTCCATATAAATATGACCCTTCAAAATTCAATTCAATTCAATTCAATTTTTATTCAGTAAACCAATATAACATAGTGTGTGAAATAAATACAAAATGCATATAAGGCTAAAAAATAACAAAAAAATAAATTAAAATTATTAAAAACAAACAAAACCAAAAAAAAATAATAATAACAAAAATTCTTAAAGAAGAGATTAATATGCTTATATTTCTTTTTGCAATTGGTTGGTCAAATAATTAACATAGTTTAAAAACTAAAACAACCGACTTCAATGCCCCGCGAGTTAATTTCAGTAGCATGTTTGAGACGTTTATCATCATATCACTGGAGTTACTTATCAGATCTCAATGAAATTAAAATGGGACCATTCCGAAAACTACCCTACCGATTAAAAAAATAATCATTAAAATCGGTTTACAATTGACGGAGTAATCGCGTAACATACACACAAAAAAAAGAAAAAAAAACTCCTTCCTCCTTCTTTTCGGAAGTCGGTTGAAAAAAGCAAAATGATATGCTGTCTTTGGGGCATAGCTACAGCAGACCTTGATTTTTTGTAGAAACAAATTTTGCTCAAGAAGCTTTTTCTAGGGAGGAAACGGGGGAATACGTTTGTTTGGAAAAGTGCACCCCGCGTTCGCTCTTAAATTGAAGATCGTTTTCAAAACAAAAAAAAACGACTTCAAGTGCCTTGCTAGTCATAGTACAACGTTTGAGCTCTCCATATCTCTAGAGGTATACTTATCAAATTTCGATAAAATGACACTGGGACAAAACGGAAAACATACTCTCACATACGAAAAAAGTTTTTTTCAAATTGTTTCCCCAATGACGGAGTTCCGAGGCAACAAACATAAAAAAACGAGCGGATTGAGAACTTCCTCCTTTTTTGTGAACTCGGTTAAAAACGGATCTAGTGTTCTAGCGAATTTAGTTTTTTTTTTACATATTTAAACGGCTCATGGAGAGCTAAGCAAAATTAATCATTAATTTTGTTTCAAACTGTAATAATAATTCAGGGGGATAGACAGACAGACCAAGGTGAACATGACGAACTCATAAGATTTCTGTGTAGTTTACTACGGAATGGAAAAAATAGGCTAAAAATTATAACTAAGGGTATAAACTAGGGGAGGCTCTGAACTCTTATTATCAGATATCAGGGGCCTTATTCAGTATGACCATTTTAAAGTGTAACCGTGCCGTGTTACGTTATCTCCGCGTTATGGTATTCTCTATGACAATTAAAACGCGGTAGGGTAAGGTTATGAGCGCGTTTTGAGCTGTCCAAATATCGTGACATATGAGGACGTGTAACGCGCGCGTTTTGTATAATTTACCTATCGTGTGGCATACAGAATACAATTTTTCAATAACGTGACGTAGCGCGTTAAGGAACGCGTTATCTCATTAGTCATACTGAATAAGGCCCCAGGGTGATGTCAGATAGGTCATGAGTCTGGGTAAAGGGGGTCTATCCCCATTTACCCCTAAATACGCCACTGCCTATTTACGGGCCTCTAAACGCATGCATAAATTAAATTTAACTTATAAACCGAGTAGTTGATTTAAATTTGTCTATTGTTTCCTACAACAGTTTCAACGATTACACTCATAACTTGGAGTTAATATTTTAGTGAATATATTAAAATATAACGTCATTCAGTTTAAACTATGGAAGTGAGATCAGTGCAAAAGGTAATTATGTAGTTATAATGATTAATAAGTAAGCTAGGCCAGAGCCCATAGTGTAGTGGGAGAATGGTCGGCTTTCACGCCAGAGGTAGCGAACTCATTCCCCGCCGTGGACCAACGAACGAATTTTTATATCGATAAATGTATGTGCGCTTTTCACAGTGGCCTCCGGTGAAGGAAAATCATCGTTAAGAAACCTCTAACCCCGCATGGTGGTAGGACACTATCTAGTGTCCACCAACTACCCTCAAGTTAGAAAATCTGTCATCAGACATCTAATGAGTTCCGGCATCGTTATTTGAGAGCCAGTTCCCTTTCTAGGCCTAGCGTGCTACCATCCTCAAACCCATCACCTATTAACATTTTTTTTTTTAATAAAAACTTATGAAATTACCGACTTCACAAATTGACCAAACGGGAAGAATGTTCTCTCAAAAAAATATAATTTTCCAAATCTGCTAATAAATGAAGGAGTTCTGAGGTAACACACATAAAAAAAACAGGTTAATTGAGAACCTCCTCCTTCTTTGTGGAGTAGGTTAAAATGTCGGTGCCCTTGTTACCGTTTTCTAATACCAGACAATATCATCTTTATCCGTATCGTCACCTATCATCAAGTGAGATATTTTGGTCAGTGCTGTTTGAAATATAAAAACTCTCAACGTCAATGACATGGGATGATGTATTCAACGCTTATCTGTCTCTAATTAAATAAAAATATATATGTAAATTCATTTGGTGCAAAAAAAGACATAATTCATTTCATTGTTACACTAAACAGGTGTGTGTGGGAAACAAGGAAACATGAAAAATATTATATAGGTTACCTGTAATAATAAGTCTGACTTTGTAAAACAATTGGAAACAACAGTCTAGGTCCGATTTGTATGTTCAGACTTCAGACACGTGACTTCATTATTTGTCTGAAGATAGCCTATAAAGAAGCTTAGAACTTCGACTTCGACTCGACTTCTATACAACACGTTGCATAAGATTTTTTTATATCATACAGGCTAGCGTTTTACCACTAGCTCACCATTTGGTAAGTGATGATGCGGTCGAGGATGGTAGCACGCTAGGTCTAGAATGGGAACTGGCTCTCAAGGATAGCTGCCGGAACACATTAAATGTTTTGGCGACAGATTTTCTAACTTGGGGGTGGTATGGTCACGCGGACACTAAATAGTGTCCTACCACCATGCGGGGGTTGGGGGATTCACAATGATGTTTTTCCTTCACCAGAGGGCCACTGTGAAAAGCGCACATAAATTTTTCGAGAGAAAATCCATTGGTGCACGGCGGATATTGAACTCGGTACCTCTGGCGTCAAAGCCTTTTCTCCCACGACACCACCGGGCCCCTAAATATGAAATAGATCTAAAATATTTTCAAGTGTTTTTTTTTGTTTTTTCAGATACTTTTGATAGCTGGCATGATCTTCATTAGCATGTCTGAAGGATTCATTCTCGGTATTATGTCGGGGATGGTCGCTGGACTTCAGAAGAAAGACAGTGACATCAAGTTCAGTGAAGTTCAAATATCATGGCTTGGTAAGTTCTGCTAAGTTAGGTCATAAAAAAAGTTTTTTAAATATCTAACAGGCTATAGACCGGGAGATGGTAACAGAAAATACTTGGTCATTTGTACCAGTATGGCGGTTCTTCAGGGGTCTAATTACGGAATGACAATAAAACATAAGTTCAAAAACTAAAACCCGACTACTGAAAAATCACTCTCTAAAAAGTATGAAACAAGAAAATATTCTCATCTGAGATCGCTTTGTACAAACTAATCAATATGTATCGTGTATTGTACAAACAACTAACTTGTAATAAATATTTTATTGTATTTCATAAATTAACTACTTTAAAAAAAAAATTTACTCCTTTGCGGTGGTATGGCGGCCATTGGGAACCGTCGGAAAAGTATGGCAAGGTGATTTCCGTGAATGGCTACTCGACGATGATTAGCTGTGCAAAAATTAGCCTGGAACAAATGGTTGAATTGCTTTTTTTAATTAATGTATTCGCGTTGGTATGGCGGGCTGTAGGTAAGTCACACCGGAGAAGTATGGCATTACGCTACCGCCACTTCTTTTTTTATCGACTTTCGGAAAATACAAGCATTTTTGTGGAACAAATCGTACGACACTATTTATTTATCCGACACATTCGTTAACGCCCACACGATTGGGCCGCCGGTACCAGCGCTATGACCATCATTTTCTTTTTTGTACAAATGACCAAGTATTTTCTGTTACCAGCGGTGATTTTTCACCGCTATCCCTTGTAATTGTATATTTACTCTTGTAAACGATGATGTGGACGATCGTGAAAATGGTGAACACGTTAGGTCTAGAATGGTTAAAATTTTATGTAAAAACTTTTTTATAGCATATTTCATGACCGTCATCTCACCTGTTGGTAAGAGACGTGTTGTCAAAAATGATAGGTAAATAGATGAAGTAGGGTGTTGTGGCTATAATAATTAGCACCCTCAAGTAGGAAAATTTGTCACCAAACATCTAATGTATTCCGGCACCTGTCCTAGAGAGACAGTTCCCATTTAAGGCCAGCACGCTGGGCCTTTGGTTCACTTACCAATAGGTGTTAAACGCTACCTTATAAGACAGAAGAAAAATCTGCTTATACAGTGTACTGATCGCAGCGCCTATTCCAGGCAAAATGTGTGTGTAGGTGCTGTAATTTCTTCAAGGTGCACATCTATATCTATACTAATATTATAAAGAGAGAACATTTGTATTTTTGTATTTTTGTAAAGATTTGGCTCAAAAACTAATAGACCGATTTAAAAAAAAAATTCACTAATATATAGAATGGACTTTCGGAATGAAAATAGGCTATATGTTATCCCGTTTAAATCAAAGGTACATTCGTGGAGACCAAATTTGCAACCTAAGTCTAAAAAACGGTCGAAAAAACACGTTTCTTACGAACGCTCCTCAATTGAAAATAGATGGAAGAATACTTTCTATCTAAGAGTTGTACAACTTAATAAGACCTACAAAAAAGTCCGCGACAGCATATGTCTATCTCTTAAGGTTGACTCACAGTAACCATTTTAATCATTAATTTTTTGTTAAAAAATATTACATAACTTCCAAGGCTATTTTCAAGTATATAGTATTAATCCTTATCCAAATAATTACTTTATTTAGCTTGGCCACATATTATAGATTAAAATTGTCCTTTACAGTATATAATTCATATGAAAACTCTAAAAGATATCACGGATTTCACATACACGCATCGCAAAATTAATAAAATATCTGCAGTGAAACCACAGATTAGGTCATGGTTACTAAGAAAATATTATTATAGGCTTAGCGATGCTGTAGATCCCCACCGATCTAAATTAATTTGAAGTCAACATAGTATAATAATATATTTTTACTGTATCAAATTCTATTGTATAATATAGTTATGATCTATATATAAACCACCCCGACTGATCTATGTATAATCTTTTCAATAAAAGCATTCCAATGACTCTAAACACGACATTTAAAATCTGAGCTGTAAGTTGGTGTGGATTTGAGTATTCTGTAGAGTACAGGAGATGTCCCAGCATCAGGTCAATGCTTCCATGTTCTTACAATATCGTTGAAGAAGAAGATTTTCGAATTGATCAGACCTATGAAAGTTGATTTCATAGCACAATTAACTAGAAAAAGCTCATAGTTTTATAACGATTGAACGAATTTTCATGAATCAAAGCTGTTACTAGAACACTCTCGATGAAGACATCTATCAAACAAAAAAAAATATCAATAATAAAATCAAAATCGGTTCATCCGGTTGGGTGCTAAGATGCTACAGACAGACACAGATACACACGTTAAACGTATAATACTCCTTCTTTGATCCCATGATTTGATTGATTTTGATTCAATGATCCCACTACCTCTGTACGAAAACCCATGATTCATGAATGCACATAAATCTTTCATTGGTAGGTATATAGCTAGGATTAGAACCAATTAACGTCGGGTCAGAATCAGGGTAACTATCATTTACGCCATAGGGCCGTCCAATATCACTACGTAAGTATTATAAATCAAAGTCCATCACTGCGTCTGTCTGTCTGTTCGCAATAATCTCAATAGCTACTGAACGGATCATCACGCGGTTTTTACCAATAGCCAGAGTGTTTATGAGGAAGGTTTAGGTGCATAATTCGTTAAGGTTTTGTGTAAATTGGTTGAAATATGACGATGATTGTTAAATATGTTAATATTTTATATTTGATGCAACAAACAGATGCAAATTTTGTAGGCATATATGTTCTACCCGTGCGAAGCCGGGGCGGGCTGCTAGTTTTCTATATAATTTCACCAGTAAACAACATATCGCACTAAGACACAATAGCAAATATAACATGTTATTTTGCAGCATCTTCAATACACGGCACATGTCTCTGCGGGTTCGCACTCGCAGCTTTGATCACGGAGAGATTAGGCAGAAGACGCGCTCTGACGATCCTCACTGCACCAGTCCTCATCCACTGGCTGTTACTCTATTTCGAGCAGAGATTCGCCGTCTGGATGGCCTCCACTGTGATGCTGGGCGTCTGCTTCGGAGGAGCCATGTCTTTAGGACTCATATCCATAGCGGAGTACACGTCACCGAATGTGAGAGGCGTTTGCCTCAGCTTCATCATTTTCGGCGGCCCCGCCCTAGGAATGACCATAGCACACGTTCTGAGCACGGTCATGCATTGGAGAAACGTAGCTATCATCGGCGTTATCCCAACCAGTCTAGCCGCTCTGATTCCTTGCTTCTGGATCGAGAGCCCCACCTGGTTGGCATCGAAAGGAAGATTCGAAGAATGCTCAGCCGCTTTCAGAGCACTCCACGGCAAAAGCACAGCGGCAGAAAAGGAACTAAGTCTGTTAATCGATGTCGAAAAGTACAAGCAGAACAAAATTAATCGAGAGCCACGAGCGGCGATTTTTAACAAACTAGTGATAGCAGTGAGACAGAGGTATTTTTGGAAGATAGCTGCGATCGTCTGCGTCCTGCATGTGTACAGAGTGGCGGCTGGAAAGCTATTGTTCTCCACGTTCACTATAACGATTCTCCAGGATATAACAGGCAGCGCTGATTTGTTCCTATTAACCATGTTGGTAGATGGTTTTCTCATTTTGGGATGTGCGCTGTCTTGCTATTTCAACAGTAAGTTTAACGTGAGAACCGTTATGCTAAGCTCTGGAATAATAGCCATTGTAATTCTCCTGGTATTGAGTGGTTGTCTTTACTTCAAGCCTGCCGGAGATATGAAGTACATTTGGGCCAGTTGCTGTCTTCTGGCTCTGTATTACGTGACGGCATACTCTGGTCTTTTCCCTGTAATAGAAACGTTGTTTGCGGAAATATTCCCGCTGGAGCTGAAAATGTATTGCTTGTTCGGATTCGGTACTATCGGCAGTAGCATATTATTTCTGTCGCTTCAGACGGCGTTGAGCCTGTTCAGTAATTTAGGGTACCATGGGGTGTTTTTGCTGAATGCTGTGCTGTCGATGTTTTGTCTCCTTTACATGTGGTTCAAGTTACCAGAAACTAAAGGAAGGACGCTGCAAGAAATAGAGCTGTATTTCAAGAATGGCGCATTCGATGATGTGATGAACCTCGATGATAGACAATTTGGGGAGTTGCTCGGAAAAAATATCAAAGTATGAATTTTGGCGATATGTTATTAACAAAAACCTTCTACTTATATTAAACTCGACTGCATAAACCGGCCCTAATGAGACCGACCTTGAACGGAGTTTGTCCCTTTCTGTTGTATGGACAACTTTTATACATATTATATACTATACATATAGTATAGAACATATATAGCACTAGCAGGTTGTTAGACAAGGACACATTCCCACCCGGGTGCCTTCCTTTGGGGCCGTTTTATTCTACAAAGCAATCACAACCTTATTGTTGAAGCATACGGATTAAATTGAATTTGTCAAAACATCTGCAGTGCACCATCCTTTTTATTACGTCTATGGTTATTAATTCTGTGTTCGATTATATAACTTATGGAAAGTCTTTGGCTGAGATGTTTTAAAATAGGTAGTCGTTTATTAAGATTATTGTTAGAATCCGTGTCAAAGGCTGTAACGCTGGGCTGGAGATATTAAAAGGGTTTACAATTTAAATTGTCTTTGTTCACCTTACCTAGAGTCACAGAATGAATAATAGTACAACAGCTACAGTAGAACGCAAATAAACTAGACCTAGTATATGTTACAGTATTATTCTGTTCTGTGATATTAACTCTAAGTCTAGCTACTACGTCTTTCATGTGTTCACTCACAAACCCTGTAGCTGTACCTGTAGTTTATCAATTCCGAAGCAATAAAACCACAAAGAATGCCGCGTATCCTACCTAGTTACGTGCAGTTTCTTACGCGACTCTATCTGCCACTAATGCAATACGTTACCTAAAACAATATTATCATCACGCAACAAACACGTCAATGGCCCCGTAACCATAATAACGTGAATTTACTGTGGTAAAACGAAAAAACCGACTTCAAATGCTGCGCTAGTCATTTTCAGTAATAAGTTTGAGGCATCGGTTTGATGTGTTTATATCCATATTCTATCGGCCTTACTAATAAAGTTTTTTTCACTTTGTATACACGTTGTATACCACAAAAGCTGACCAATAAAAATATTTTTGACGTAAGCGTTGGATAAAGTTGGTAAACAGATGTGCCATTATCATAGGAGGATATTCATTTCTTAAACAGCCTGGGACCCTAGTTACGCAAGTGTGTAAAGGATTAAAATGGCGGATTTCTCTATTATCAGCTGATCGAAATCATGTCTAGACATAGTAACTATTATTGAATATGTGTCTAGTATTCTGTGAAAAAACATTTTGATTCACCAACTTACAGCTTAGATGTCGTGTTTGTGGTCATTGGGAAAGGTCTCAATAAACAGATAAAATCAAATCAAAGTATTATTTTATTTGCATAAAAGAAGGTAACAAAAGTTGTACTTATAATTTACTAGTTGGTTCCACTTCTTCAGAGTATACCGACATAGATAAGGCAAGCGTTTGACCACTATCTCACCTGTTGGTAAGTGATCATGCGGTCGAAGATGGTAAGCACGCTAGGCCTAGAATGGGAACTGGCTCTCAAAGATAGCTGCCAAATCTCAAATGACACTACGGAAGCTGTAGTTTAGTACTACTTTAGGGAGTACAACACGCACTTGACTAGTTCATTCAGGTAAAAGAAAACAACTTTTAGTGATTGTACTAAATATTTATTTTGTTTTATACCTACCAACAGTTAATATGTACAAATATTTTACAAATAATTTCATCTTATATTTTAACATTTCATTTCAGATTCTTCACATACAAATGTATTTCAATAGACATTACTTTGTTCTTTCAGTTAATAGTATATTAAGCTGTCGGCATTGCTATTTTGCGATATTTTCAGGTATTCCATTCCGGTGAACTAAACTAAATGAATAGAGTTGATTTAGTTAGATGGTATTCATAAAAAAAAACTTTAAATTTATGTATCTCTGACATACAATTTTTGGCGGAGGCACGCATTTTTACCCCTTAAATAGGTACCTAACTTCGTTTCAAAACAATTACGGGAAAAACATAGGCCAATAACGTGGGAATATGTATGTTTTTTAATATTTTTATTTCACTCATTACGTCGTTATAACATAATAAAAAATAAAATACTGCTGGAATTGATCAAATTATTTTTAAAATAAATATTTAAATAATCAAATAAATTTGAGCAGTTTGAACGCCATCATTTCCCGGGCTCTGTGGTAGCGTTTTGTGAGTTGTGACGTCACGCACTTACGTGTCAATGTTTCTATCACGTGACGTAGTGTGTTGTGACGTCAACTTTCGATTCGACCAATGGTGATCTGTTTTACAATTTAAATTTCCCTCGCTTAGATTGCATTTTTCATTTTAATATTTTAAGCAAATACAATGGAATTAATTTATTTTTTAAAGGTTTTAATTATAATTCCAGGACAACAAAGATTCGAAAAAAAATCCATTAAATCTAAGCTACATGCATATTCCTTTTTCTGAATTAATGGACACACAAGGATCAGTAAAAATATCGCTTCTGTTTGACAGTGGCAGATCAATTTAAATCGATTATGAGAGCCATCTAGAGAGCTTGGTAGAACTACTCTGTTTTAAAAAAAAACTACTCATTAAGTTGAGTTGATTAAACTACAGATCGTTCACGGTAATTTTATCAAATAAAATCAAATAATTTATATCATTGGATGTACAATCATTGAGATGTTAAAATGATGCCTATCCTGTCATAATGAAATGACGTATAAAATATTACATTTATCATTAAAAATTAAAATATTCATTGGCGTTTTAAAATACTTAAAATTACATTCGACTGTCAAAGGTAAAAATTATTGTGACTGACCTATAATTCATTTGCAAAGTGAATAACAATTTTTAGGGTTCCGTACCTCAAAAGGTTAAAAAAAAGAACCCTTATAAGATCACTTTCTTGTCCGTCTGTCTGTCTGTCCGTGTGTCACCACCGATTTTCACAGGAACGGGTGGATCTAGAAAGTTGAAATTTATACCAGATACTGAGGTATATAGTCCCTATTAGGTGTATAAAAATCAAGGTTCTGAGTCAACACGATAAAAAGATATGGGCAAATTTAGATTTTCACGAAAACTTGTGAGTACCAAAATTTTCCTTGTCCCCATACATATATAGTTTAATTAACATAGGCCTCTGAGTTATATAAGCCCTAATACAATTTAGAGGTCTAGCTTAATTGGTACCAACCAACGTTGGTATGGAAGCCTCGGTGGGCTAGTCCAACTCGACTTGGCCGGTTATTTTATGATGGACCGATAAGACTTGGCCATTATCCCACCTGATGTTAAGTGACGATGCGGTCTAAGATGGATTGCACGAGAGGTGCAAGTGCCAAGGACAACACGCTCATCCACATGTTATCGAGACTTGGACTTCGCATAAATCTCGCTTCAACCGGTCATTTCTCCCGTACACTTGTAAATTGTAGAACGAGCTGCCGTCCGCTGTTTTCCCGCAGAGTTACAACATGGAGTCCTTCAAAAGGGGCGTTAAAAGAATCCTGACAGGTCGGCAACGCACGAGTGACACCTCTAGTGTTGCAAGTGTTCATAGGCGACGATAACCACTTCCCATCAAGTAGACCGTTTAATTGTTTGTAGCTTATAAACTGGCCGTTCGAGTGCGAGTCGGACTTGCACACATAGGGTTCTGTTTTAACAAAAATTGCCGGAAAATGAATGTTTTTGTAAGACTCCCTTTAAGTTTTAATTAAATTTAGTTTTTATTTGTTGATATAGTGACCATCGATATAGTGACACACTATGAGCAAATTTCAAGTCTATCTGTTGCGGTTTGTAACATCGAGCAAAAAACGCCTTAAAAAACACCTTTCTTGTATGGAAACCCCCTTTTATTTTTTACTTTATTCTGATTTTAGTATTAGTAGTTATAGCGGCCATTAGTAATATATACTTTGTGAAGATTTCAAGTCTATCTATTATGGTTCATAAAGCTCAAGCATAAAACGCCGAAAAACACGTTTCTTGTATGAAGACCCCCTCTAATATTTAATTTTACATTGTTTTTAGTATTCGTTGTTAAATCCCTCATAACTTTGTGAAAATTTCAAGTATCTGTTACGGTTAAGGAAATACAGCCCTGTGAAATGCGGACAGACGGACGGACGGACGGACAGCGAAGTCTCAGTAATAGGGTTCCTTTGGTACCCTTTGCGTACGGAACCCTAAAAAACACGCTTGTGGAAATGGAAGACAGCAATGAGACGAGCCGTTGGACTATCTTTAATCCAATCCTCTACACGCAACTATCCAAACAATCTTCAAAATAAACTGTAAACCTAATCCTACAGCAACTAAAACTCTTGCCATCTCTATTTTACTTCATAGATGAGACAAAGATAACACTGTTTTTATTGCTGTAAAATCTGGCTTAGTTTACGCAACAAAAATGTGCTCCATACGTATCATAAACGACTCTGTGAGTTCCTCTCATAACATTAAAGCAGCGTAATAGGGCATTTGTTCGCATTTTCTCAACCTATACTTAAATCTATGCAGCAACCCACTCGCAACTAAAACTCCTCTATCACACGCACCTGTATTAGGACTAGAATGACTTGAATATCCAGCAGGACTTTGTAACTGTCTATTTCTTACAATCAACGTCCGACAATTTCTTATCTTGATTCTGATACATTTGTTGCGTTTGTCTCTGTGAAACTTCGTAGGTTCGAACACAGTTTCTCTATAGCCGTTATGAAGAGGTAGTAAGGTAGATATGTGACGCATTTTCGGTCTTTTCAATGGTCTACTGTAAAGTTCTTCGTCTAGTTGTTTCTCTGGGGAATGCTCGTGGCGACTCGATTTTGCTGGAATATAAGAGTTATAGATTTAAAATATGCCTTTAGTTATTAGTTTCTTGAAGTGTTAAACACATTATATTTTTGTAAATTGTTAAAATCTCAATCCAAAATGTCATCGTACGAACGGGACTTGAACCCGTACCCCCCGGATAACATGTCCAGGTGCTCTGCCAATTAAGCCACGGATCGATCTATCGATGTGACGAAATTAGTGGATTGCATTTTTTAACCCAATTATGCATCGGTGGCCGATGGCCGAACCGATTTTTTATATATATCTTATAGATTAGCGTTTGACCACTATCTCGCCTGGTGGCAAGCGATGATGTAGTCGAAGATGGTGCTCACGCTAGGCCTTGAATAGTCTGACTCTCAAGTGCTGAGAGTATCTGCTGCAATAACCTTAGCAGCACACAGATTTTGACAGTCAGACCATTCTAGGCCTAGAGTGTTCACCATCTTCGACCACATCATCGCTTACCACCAGGCGAGATACTGGTCAAACGCTAGCCTATTAGAAATTAAATAAGACATCATTGTTTACCATCGGGTGAGAGTCTTACTTGTCACATTACTTCATATCATATAATATCGTTTAAAAAACTAAAAAAGAACCGACTTCAATGCCGCGTTATTAGTTTTGAGTACTAATTTTAACAAAAAAAGAATAATCAAAATCGGTTCATAAACGACGAAGTCGCGCGAACAAACATAAAAAAAACAGATATACGGTCGAATTGAAACCTCCTCCTTTTTTGAGTTGGTTAAAAAAATTGTTTGTCTGTAAAGTTGGTTTACGGACGATAATTTTACGTGATAACGTCATAGGATCGTGCCTCTCTATCGCTGGTTCTGCGCTCTCGCTTGCACGCGGAACGTGACACTTTTTCGTGCGTGCAGCCGGCGTTCAACGATTTATAAGACGTTATCACGTCAAAATATTTAAAATATGGACTTAACATACATTTAAGAAAATACAAACTATTTCTACTCATTGCAAAAGACTGCCAACTAACATATTAGGTATTATTATTATTTTTACCATTTTTTGGAAATATCGTCCTTCTAGGCAGTATTGAGTCCCCGAGCATTTCGTAGAGAGTTGAGTCGGTTATAACGTAGTCTTCTAAGTAGGTAGTAGGTTCAGATCTGAGCAAACATGTCGACGCTTCCTGCAAAAGATGACAATAAGGGCCAGTTTCACCGGTTCGTGATAAACCTATTTAGGAACTAAGGAGGCTCATAAAGGGGGAGGAGATTCGAAATATATCACGAAACATCACAAAGGGAGGAGGGGTGTAGTGAAATATTACGAGAATTTAGTTTTTCGCTTGCACTGTGTTTGTAGTGCTATAGTGGTAGGTAGGACTTCTGCTAGTCCGCCTGTCCGTGGCGGTGGTACCGCCCCGGTACCACCGCTTTGCCAATTAATTTTCAGCCATGAAATAGGAATCTTTTTCGGTTGAAATGGCAAGGTGTCCAGTGAAATTACAGGGCATGTGAGACTCAACATCTTTATGTCTCAAGGTAACAGGCGCAGTGCAGTGACATGCAAAATTCTGGCAGTTCAGAATTTTGCATGCCGCTGTATCTGCTATAGGTAGACGTCATCGCTTACCATCAGGCGAGCGTCGTGCTTGTCCTGTTACCATTAAAAAAACTGTACTTTTTCATCATCATTATCATCATAATCATTAGCAGCCAGTATTCGTCCACTGTTGGACATAGGCCTCTCCTATACGCAAGCTGGCTGGTAGCGGTTGGAAACAAAGAGCTGAAGATCGAGCTCATTGACACTGTGCTTAATTGGCATGACGACAGTAACAAAAAATCTAAGATTTAATGATTTTAGGGGAATATACATATTAAAACAATTTAAAATACTAGTTTAGGGGCCGCCCATTAATCACATGAGGCTTGAAAGGGGGGGGGAGGGGTTTGACAAAAATCACGAAATGTCACAAGGGGGGAGGGGGGTGTAGTAAGATATCACGTGTGTTTATTTTTTCATTATTTTTTCAAACGCGCGATTTTGAAATCGAAAAGCGGCGTATAGTGTGACCTTGATTCGCCGTTGCTAGGCAACGAACGAAGTACCTTCTCACGCGTCGCTTAAGATAATATTCTAAAATAGTCTAAGAAAATTAAGATTTTTTTGTAGATACTAAAAATACACGTGATGTTGGGTGAGGGGTGGGGGGTAGTCTTTAACCTCACCATGTATCACCAAGGGGGAGGGGGGGTTAAAAAATGCTTTTAAAAAGATCACGTTATTAATGGACGGCCCCTTAGTTTTATATAAAAAAACTGGCCAAGTGCAAGTCGGACTTGCACTCGTAGGGTTCCGTAACACAGTTAAGTATTCTATACTATTATTTTTGCAACTAAAAAATTAACTTTGTTTTTCATAGTGTTTGTATGAAAAACAAAGTTATCTTTGCGGTCGCCATATCTCAAAAACGGCTGACTGTATCTCTTTCAAACCAATTTTCGTTGTTAGTTTTTATTGAGATCTACAGCATATATTTTTTTTTAGATTTTTCACTCCCAGGCTTTAAAAGTTAGAGGGTTTTAGTTTATTAGTTATATTTTTCCTAGATTTTTCACACTTTTTTTTAAAAGTTAGAGGGGGGGGACACACATTTTACCACTTTAGACGCGCCTATCTTTCAAATGATTGACTTTGAGAAAAAAATATTTTAGGAACCTCAATGTAATTTTTAAAGACCTATCTATAGACACCTCACACGTATAGGTTGGAAGAAAAACATTTTTTTTTGTTTCAGTTCCATGTATGGGATGCCCCCCTTAAACTTTTATATTTTTTATTTTTATATAAAAATCGGAAAGCGGTTCACAGAATACATCTATCTACCAGGTTTCAATTCTGTAGTCCTAACAGTTTCGGAATAAAATGGCTGTTACATACGGACGGACAGACAGACAGATAGACAGACATGACGAATCTATAAAGGTTCCGTTTTTGGCCATTCGGCTACGGAACCCAAAAAAATTGAGATTATTAAGATTTCCAATAAAATAAAACATTAAAATTCTGCAATCGGCCATTTTGATTGAAACAACAATCACAGCGCATGACGTCACGCTTAGGTCCTCTTATATAAGGTTTTCTTGAAAACGTTATTAATTTTTGAAAATCCATGTGTCACAGATTATATAATAGTTACTTCGTTGAGTATGTCATTAAACTATGCGTGACGTCACAGCCGATGCCATGATACAGATACCGGCGATAAATATTGCACATCGACCTTTAGAAAGAGACAATCGGCTAATTTCGGCTTCGTAGAGCGTTATCTCTGTCGCACGAAATACTAACGGTCCGGTATCTATTAGGAGCTGTTAAAACAATTATGATATTCTTCTTTAGATAATTTTTTTTTATTTGTATACACCATTTTTTTCTAGAAATGCTGTCTTCAGGTTGGGCTATAATAAATTAAAAAAACATATTCACATCATGTTAACGTATTTATTTATTTTACAGCTGCAGTACCTATACCTACATAATAAACACCTTTAAACCTTTTTAGTCAATAGTGTTTTTACGGTAGTTAAATTCATACCCACATTTCTAGAGGCTACATAGCCTTTCAGTTGAGACCATATATTTTCAAACGGATTAAAATCCGGATGATATGGTGGCAATCGCAACACAGTGTGCCCATGTTTGGCAAGTTTCGGGCCTTTATCCACGGAAAGCTGTATAACCCTCTTTGTGTTGACATATAATACCGTAAATCTGGGGTTTTGTCAATTTTGGCTCAACTGGAATTTCCTGTCTGTTTAACCAGTTGATCATATCCAGTTTGATGGTGTTTGAATTGGGGGGTCTTTCAACATATTTGTTGTGATAGGGTGCGTTGTCGATAACTAGAACAGAATCACTGGATATATTTGGGATTAGTTGATTAATCAGCCATTTCTCGTAGTTCTCGTTATTCATTTCATTGTGATAATCACCCGTAGTGTCCGTAGATTTATACATTAAAAAGGCACCAGGTACAAAGCTTTTTTCATTTCCCGCATGAACTATAATCAAACGTTGACCTTTTGAAATTGGCTTTTTTACTCCTTTTTAGGGTTTGTGTCCGTCCGTCACAGCCATTTTATTCCGAAACTGTTAGTACTACAGAATTGATACTTGGTAGGTAGATGTATTC
Source organism: Cabera pusaria (assembly GCA_954871355.1). Classification (NCBI taxonomy): domain Eukaryota; kingdom Metazoa; phylum Arthropoda; class Insecta; order Lepidoptera; family Geometridae; genus Cabera; species Cabera pusaria. The sequence goes on from OX940893.1 coordinate 22,397,528, forward strand.
TGTGAACCGCTTTTCGATATTTATACAAAAATAAAAAATATAAAAGATTAAGGCCATTTTCTTTCTATGCAAAATTCAAAATCACGCTCGACGTGGCGCCACAGAATACATACCAGTTTTACATCTCATTGCTTCCTCTGCGTGAACTCTCGCGACCCCGTTTATTTATTATGACTATAATGAAAGATATTAAAAGTTTGCTGTTGCTCTACTTTGTAATTGATATTTTATATTGTTTGTAACGTAAAAACTAAAAGCTAAAGGTAGGCTGAATTGTTACTGTTTCTAAACCGAATTCACAAAAAAGGAGGAGGTTCTCAATTCGACTGTATATATATATTTTGTTTTAATGTTTGTTACCACAATAGTCGATCAAATTTTGACCGATTGCAAACATTTTTTTTTAGGGTTCCGTACCCGAATGGCAAAAAACGGAACCCTTATAGATTCGCCATGTCTGTCTGTCTGTCTGTCCGTCCGTATGTCACAGTAATTTTATTCAGAAACTATTAGGACTACAGAATTGAAACTTGGTAGGTAGATGTATTCTGTAAACCGCTTTCCGATTTTTATACAAAAATAAAAAATATAAAAGTTTAAGGAGGGCATCCCATACATGAAACTGGAACAAAAAATGTTTTTTCTTCAAACCTATACGTGTGGGGTGTCTATGGATAGGTCTTTAAAAATGACAGTGACGTTCCTGCAATGATTTTTTCTCAAAGTCAAATATTTAAAAGATAGGCGCGTCTAAAGTGGTAAAATGTATGTCCCCCCCCCCCCTCTAACTTTTAAAAAAAAGTGTGAAAAATCTAGGAAAAATATATCCTGTAGATCTCAATAAAAACTTTCAAAGAAAATTAGTTTGAACGAGATACAGTCAGCCATTGTTGAGACATAGCGACCGTAAGTATAACTTTGTTTTTCAAACAAACACTATGAAAAACAAAGTTATTTTTATAGTAGCAAAAAATCTAAGTTATAGAATACTACTGTGTTACGGAACCCTACGAGTGCGAGTCCGACTTGCACTTAACCAGTTTTATTTGAGATATTATGCCACCCGTTTGGTCTCATTTCAATTTTATCGAGGCGAGGTATGACACTTATCTCCGGAGATATAGAGATAAACATCTCAAACATATTGGGTGTTTATGGTCTGTTGTATTAGTTTAAGCTTTGATTATGAGCAAATAAATAACTTATTAACTATTAACTTAACTTAACTATATTACATACCTTGATGACATATGCATTTGTATACCTTGACGACATGATACTACTGGCTATTTTGACTATCGCGGCATGTGAAGTCGGTTTTTTTTTTCGTTTTGTACGATCATAAGTTATCAAAATCTTACATACAAAAATGAATTGACGTTTATTAGTCTCACATGAACTCAAGTACCGTTGAACCAATTTGCCTAATTTTGGTTTTAGTACATTTGTAGAAGTCCAAGGAAAGTTTAAAAGGTGTAAACATATTAAGAAACTAGCTGTGCCCCGCGGCTTCACCCGCAATCAAAAGAGTTTCATTCATATGACGCGTTTCTGTCATAAGAACCTTGTAGTGATATTTTACAAAAACAACATAAAATTACTAGCAATATCGGCTCACCCGTTCTAAAGTTATGGCCTGACCAAGGTAAATAGCCAGACGATAAAAACCGAAAACTTATTTTTCTTGAGAAACAAAATTTTATAAGCGCTCTCACTTCCTTTATATTAATAAAAAACTGACAATATTTTTTCCCGTTTAAGTCCGTTTTAAAATGTGTCTACCGTATTACCCTCTTAGGGGTGGAATTTAAATAAACCCTTTTTTTTCATTTCTGAGTGGAGAGTGGAGAGTTCTTGGTGAGTGGTCCTTTATGTGCGGGTTATCTATAAATAGGTCTTTAAAAATGACATTAGGTCTTTAAAAATGACATTGAGGTCTCTTAAACTATTTTTTCTCATAGTCAATCGTTTAAGACACTTCTTATTCCATTTCCATTCCGTTTCCATTCCGTTTCCATTCCGTTTCCATTCCGTTTCCATTCCGTTTCCATTCCGTTTCCATTCCGTTTCCATTCCGTTTCCATTCCGTTTCCATTCCGTTTCCATTCCGTTTCCATTCCATTTCCATTCCATTCCATTTCCATTCCATTAAGATTCCATTTCCATTCCATTCCCAAAAAAAACGTTACGTTAATTTATCACAGAGATCCCGTGGCCACCTTCCAGCTTCATCATCAGACCCTGAATATCATCTAGATATAAAGTCCTCCTCACTACGAATCAATCGAGCCCAAGCTCGGTGGGGTTATGTTGTTTTATCAAAGAGATGCCGTGGCCACCTTCCGGCCTAATCATCAGACCCTGGATATCATCTAGGTGTAAAGTCCTCCTCGAGACAAATTAATCGAGCCCAAACTCGGTGGAGTTATGTTGTTTTATCACAGAGATGCCGTGGCCACCTTCCGTCTCCATCATCAGACCACACAAGTTGTAACTTGCATTTTAAAAATAATAGCGCGACATTGCAAGTTAAAAATAATAGTTTGTAATTTATTATATCATAATACCTAATATTTGTTCAGTTTTAGAATTTTATTAAAGTAGAGCAACTTTAGATGCGTAACAAAGCTTGAGCAAGGTAAAGCGAGAGTAATGATAGAGCGAGAGGTACGCTCAAAATTCGGCATGGATCATACGTCTGATCGAGACGACTGCTTGGCCGCCACTGAGGAATTTTTCACGCGATTCTTGTTTTTAAACTGCATTTTTTAGTGAGAAGGCCTTCGACTCAATCGAAACCTGGTCTGTTCTGGAGTCCTTGCAGCGTTGCCAAGTCGACTGGCGATATATCGAAGTTATGAGATGTCTGTATAATGCCGCAACGATGAGTGTACAAGTACAGAACCAGCGTACTAATCATATCCACCTGCGTCGAGGAGTGAGACAGGGGGACGTCATATCCCCGAAACTGTTCACTAACGCCTTGGAGGATATGTTTAAAACGCTGGACTGGAAAAATTGTGGCATCAACATCAACGGCAAGTACATCTCTCACTTACGATTCGCAGATGACATCGTCATTATGGCAGAGACGCTGCAGGACCTACAGAGGATGTTGAATGGCCTAGCTGATTCTTCTCGTCGCATCGGTCTCCGGATGAATTTGGATAAAACCAAAGTCATGTACAACGAGCACGTTGTTCCGGAACCGATTGCCGTAGATGGAATCCCACTCGAAGTTGTCACTAAGTATGTTTACCTAGGGCAGACGCTCCAACTAGGCAAACATAACTTCGAAAAGGAAATCCAGAGAAGAATTCAGCTGGGCTGGGCAGCATTTGGAAAACTCCGTCGAGTCTTCTCGTCGCATATACCACAGTGCCTAAAGACAAAAGTCTTTAATCAGTGCGTCCTACCCGTCTTGACATACGGAGCCGAGACGTGGACACTCACGGTTCGACTGGTCCACCAATTTAAAGTCGCTCAGCGAGCTATGGAAAGAGCTATGCTCGGTGTTTCTCTGCGGGATCGAATCCGGAACGAAGTAATTCGCCAGAGAACTAAAGTGATCGACATAGCTCATCGGATTAGCAAGCTGAAGGGGCAGTGGGCTGGTCATATCTGCCGTAGGACCGATAACCGTTGGGGTAGACTGGTTCTAGAGTGGAGACCGCGAATCGGTAAACGTAGCGTAGGACGCCCTGTTACCAGGTTGAGCGACGACATTCGCAAAGCGGTGGGCAGTGACTGGAAACAAAGAGCCGAAGATCGGGCTCAGTGGCATGACTTGGGAGAGGCCTATGTCCAGCAGTGGACTGATACCGGCTGATTATGATGATGATTTTTTAGTGTTTCTCCATGTTATTATTATTTGAGTAATCATTAAATACGAGTGCTACTTTTTACATGGTTATTGAATTAAATCATAGGCATTTTAAAACATAATATTTTACGTAAATGCGTCACTTAATTATCAAGAAAAAACAGTTTAAAAAACAACGAAATCTGAAAAAGTTTACGATTTTGTAACATGTGAATTAAGAATATGATAGATATTAAGAAAAATCTATCCAGTATATATTCAATAAGATGTTTTTCAAGGTATGACTTGAAAAGTTTTGCTATTTCTTTATTTATTTCCATATACTAGGTATTCAAACCTAACCCAAAATGGTGTTAGGCACGGCAGAGCCTTGTTTAGCGTTTGATTTATCAACCATAATACTTCGTGATGATCCTTAAAAAAATATGTAGCGATAACTTATGTCCAGAATATTTATGTACATCAATTTTTATTTGTTCATACTAAGTGGCTTTGCTTTAAAAAAATAGTAACGCTGCACAAATATTTTGCCGCGAGTCAATTTTCCAAGACAACGGCCTTAAGGGGGGGGGGGCATCCCATACATGGAGCTGAAACAAAAAAAAATTTTTTTTCTTCACAACTATACGTGTGGGGTGGGTGTCTATGGATAGGTCTTCAAAAATGACATTGAGGTTCTTAAAATCATTTTTTATCAAAATGGTAAAATGTGTGTCCACCCCCCTCTAACTTTTAAAGTATTGGAGTGAAAAATCAAAAAAATATATATGCTGTAGATCTCAATAAAAACTAACAACGAAAATTGGTTTCAACGAGATACAGTCAGCAGTTTTAGAGATATGGCGACCGCAAAGATAGAGATTGTTTTTCATACCAACACTATGAAAAACAAAGTTAATTTTGTAGTTGCGAAATATCATAGTTATGGAATACTTAACTGTGTTACGGAACCCTACGAGTGCGAGTCCGACTTGCACTTGGCCAGTTATTTCTTATCATCACTCCAAGATTTTCCTTTAGTGTGAGATGTATGTATGTAAGACTCATCCATATAGATGATATTTTTTCCTGTTTCGCGAAATTTGCGTATTTTATCGAGGTATTCCATTCGTTTGAGACTTACACCGTGCTTTTCCAGTAAGACTTTTCGATTGTCTTCCATTTTAGTGAACCGAAATCCCATCTCATGAAGTATTTTTCTTAACGTCTTTTCAGAACCATTGTAATTAATAGTCTCATATAATTTAGCTTTTAATGATTTTACTGTCGGCAGTTCATTAAATCGTAAGTGAAAATCATACACCATTCTTCGAACAACATCATAATCAAAATCGTCCATATTATAAACAAAATTGCTTTTTCGGTCTCCCTTTTTTCGGAGTGCTGAACTTAATTGCAGTAGACTGTGTTTCAGTATTGACTTCGTTTTATATATTGTTCAAAGTTCTTCTTGAAATTCCAGTGACATTTGTGCAACTCGCTCTTGAACCTATTTAAAATAATTACCTACATTGTCATCCTCATTTTTTTTAATGTCTCGGCTTCTGTTGCAAAATATTTATAGACATTGCAGATAATTTCGCGTGACTGACCTCGTAAAGGTTTCCCTCTTTTTTTAAAGATGTCATTAAAATTATTTAAATTTGAGGGTGTTAACAACTCTATATATTTATAGATTTAAAAACGGGAATTTAACGTGACTTACGCGATGTCGATATAGCGATCGACATATGTTTCGGCCTCATCCGGAGGCCTTCTTCAGGATCTTGAGTGCGGGGCGCTCGTCGACGCGTCGCACCTCGCACTGCGGGCCGCTGCTCGTGCAGCGCGGGCGGACGGAGCGGGCGGCGGCGGCGGCGGTGGTGGTGTTGGTGCTTTCCATGAAGAACGGGGATTCCGTTCTTCATGGAAAGCACGTCACCAGTGGCAACAGTGAGGAGGACACCGTGAGTTCCGTCTGCCGGTTGGATGAGGTCTCGTCTGAAGTAAACAGCAGTGATGAAGACGAAGCCCTCCAACCTAATCCCGCGCCTCCACTATGTACACCGCATCATTACCCCCCACCAACACCACCACCGCCGCCGCCGCCGCCCGCTCCGTCCGCCCGCGCTGCACGAGCAGCGGCCCGCAGTGCGAGGTGCGACGCGTCGACGAGCGCCCCGCACTCAAGATCCTGAAGAAGGCCTCCGGATGAGGCCGAAACATATGTCGATCGCTATATCGACATCGCGTAAGTCACGTTAAATTCCCGTTTTTAAATCTATAAGTTTAAAATGAACGTGAGTTTTTATAATAAAACTCTATATAGATATATTTTGAACGGGACGCGACCGCAGTTTATCGCACTTGAACAACGACTGACAAAACGTCACATAGGTAGTATGCACAGAGATAACGCTCTACGAAACCGAAATTAGTCGATTGTCTCTTTCTTAAGGTCGATGTGCAATATTTATCGCCGGTATCTGTACATGGGAGCTGTTTTCGCGCACTATTGAAAAAATATTAGAAAAATTGCTTTAAACTTCGTTAAACTTAGTTTATTACCGAAATAAAGGCTTTTTCGTGAATAGTAAGTGGGTTCCCAGTCCCACATTCGCAAGGGTAGCATATGAATGAAATATGAATTTACTTTTTTTTATAATTTATAGGCTAGCGTTTGACTACTATCTCACCTGTTGGTAAGTGATGATGCGGTCGAAGATGGTACGCTCGCTAGACCTAGAATGGGAACTGGCTCTCAAGGATAATTGATAGGATAATAACATTTTCAACGTTCATCGTCATATTTCAACCACTTCACACAAAACCTAACCGAATTATACACATAAACCTTCCTCATAAATCACTCTATCTCGTGGTGAAAACAATATGAAAATCCGTTCAGTGGTTTTTAAGTATATCGCGAACAGACGGACAGACGCGGCGGGGGACTTTTGCTTTATAATATCCCATCAAAAATATACATGTAATAATTTAAGATCGTTTAAAAAACTATAAGAACCGACTCCAAACGTCGCGCTAGTTTAATAAGCCAGTAGATGTAGTAACTATTATATTATCTGTGCCAGTGGTTAGTAATGTATCGTAATACAAATGTTGAATATTAAAAACGGCTCGACCGATTTCGTTAAAATTTAAATGGGACCGCCTGAGAAGGGTACCCTTTTAAACAAAAAAAGAATGTTCGAAATCGGTACAGGCATCTTCGTGTAATCGGTGAACGAGGTTCCGACGAATTGAGAACCTCCTCCGTTTTGTGAAGTCGGTTAAAAAGTAGCAAATCTCACATCATAGTTCTTATAGGTACTACAAAAAAGTTTTAAGATGTAAATGTTAAACCAAGTCGGTTTAATATATAGAATGACTTAGCCATCGCACGGTCTTGGCCTATTTAATCGACAACTATTGATAACACCTGACATCTATACCTTACTACGGGTTTCGAGCCTAGTTTAGGTGTCAGATGTCCATTATTTTAAGAATTTCACATTTGATATAATATTTGCCTTAATAAAGATTTTATTTTTTATAACACATAAAAAAAACTATTTAAAATAATCCTAATCAAACATAGTTCTAGCCCTAATGACATGCTTTGAGCAATACACATTCGAGTACGATCTAAGCGTTATGTGCGATTGATTAGTTCTTCTTATTGTGTTATTGTTTCTTCTATGTATTGTGTTTGCGCTTATGTGTCAGATAAGTGACATAAAAAATTCTGACACTTTATATAGTGATGTTAAAACTAAAATAAAATTTTCTTATAATATGGCCATACCAGTAGGGCTATTCTGTAAGCTAGTTTACGCATCTCGCAAGCGGTGAGATTTACATGTATTACAATCGTGTTACGATTTGAATTTCTTAGTGCGACGGATTCCGCTTGCGGGATGCGTAAACTAGCTTACAAAATAGCCCTACAGCGCCGATAGTCTACATAAATTGCGATGAATTTCGACCGATAATCATCGATAAGAAAAGAGATGCAGATATGCTACTGTCTAGCTGCACCTCACTATAGAAGACGTTTGCGATGACAGGACGCATCGTTATCAATGTAGAGACTTCCTCTGGATAGCCTATAGCATCTTAACTGATAGATAAGATACATAGAGAAGGACAATATCAAGAACCTGTGAAAATTGTCCTAAATCTAGACAAAGTCTTACCAGTAGAGTTTCAGCAATGCCGATGGTACGTCTCTGTGCTTGCAGACATCGGTCTAGATGCGGCAAGCAGTCTTCCAAACATTCGACAAGTGCGCGTCTGCCGAGCGCCATGACACAAGACATCATGGGCGCCGTCAGACGCTCCGTCGTGCCGTGCGATAGGTAGTCGAATAGGATGCCTTTACCTGAAATTACCAACTTCAATATGTTTATCTAATACTATAAGAATCATTGACCTGACATACTGACTGACTGACTGACTGACTGACAGACAACGCACAGCCTAAACCGCTGGTCGTAGAGACTTGAAATTTGGAGGGTATATTTGTCTTAGTACGTAAGGGTGAACTAAGAAAGGATTTTTCAAAATTCACTCCTTAAGGGGATGAAACGGGGGTTTGAAGAAAAAGTTTGAACCGATTTGGCTTTTACTTCTTTGATGTATTTTATGATAGAAAGGTTTTTACTAAATAAAAGTTTTAAGTAATAAAAGAAATCTTTAACGCGGGCGAAGCCGCGGGGAACTTCTAGTTGTATCATATAGGCTAGCGTTTGGCCACTATTTCACCTATTGGTAAGTAATGATGTGGTCGAGATGTTAGCACGCTAAGCCTATAATGGGAACTGGCTCGCAAGGTAGCTGCTTATTATTATACAGCTGATTTTTTTTCTAAAGAAAGAAATAGTCTATGCTTACTCCAATGGGAAAAAGGCGTGATTTTATGTATGTATGATTTTTAGGGTTCCGAACCCAAAGGGTACCAACGGAACCTTATTACTGAGACTCCGCTGTACGTCTGTCTGTCTGTCTGTCTGTCTTTCCGTCTGTCACCAGGCTGTATCTCATGAACCGTGATAGTTAGACGGTTGAAATTTTCACAGATCATGTATTTCTGTTGCCGCTATAACAACAAATACTAAGAACAGAACAAAGTTAAAAATTAAAGAAAAGTTAAAAAAAAGTTTTTTACGATAGCGCCGCGCTATCTAGCTAGCATCAAAGATGCCGCTATCGTCTTTACCTTAATCTGAATCTCGGAAGCGGCTCCAACGATTAAATAAAATTTAGTATACAAGGGGCTTCGGCGGCGATAAATCGATCTAGCTAGGAGTCATTTTAAGAAAATGTTGTTTTATTCGTGTTTTCAATAATCAACTTTATTGATAATCAACTCAAAATATGACTCATCCCGACATCTATTGGCGAGTAGAAGTAGCTTTAGTGTTACTGTGTCGGTAAAGCAGTTAGTTGCTCTCAATTAAAAAAAAAATAGTATTATTATTCGTCAATAGATGTCGGGAAGAGTCATATTTGTCTGTTTAAGTGGCAAAAAATACCGAGCAAAGCTCGGTCAACCAGATATTTAATGATATTAATTACTATTACCACTATTACTATTACTACTATATAATACTATTCTACCTTTGTGTTAACGTTTACTTAGTTGGTGTTAGAAATTCGTTAGATGGCGTTCGGAACCCTCCGTGAGCGCGACAAAAGTCTGACTCGCACTTGGCCAGTTTTATTATTCTAGGCTACGACCGTGGTTTCGAATCACCCACCGGATTACGATATGTGGCCAATCGCGTCGAGGATCCAGCATGATTTTTTTAGTGAAAACTTCTTTAACGGCGTTGTGAAATTTTTGGGATGGGTAAAAAATGTTAAACTCGCGTCAGGACCTCGCGTCAGGACACGTTGACCTGAACTAAAATTCGTAAGAGGGAGGGAGAGTAGAAACTTTTTTTGTGATGGGTAAAAATTTTTTAACTCGCGTCAGGACACGTGACCGGATCGAAAATTCGTAAGACGGAGGGAGAGAAGGCCAAATGCATAACGTTAACTATTATGTTTCTTTGAAGTGTTACACACTTAATATCTTTGTAAATTGTTAAACACAATCCAAAATTTCATCGTACCAACGGGACTTGAACCCGCAACCTCCGGAATAACATGTTCCGGTGCTTTACCAATTAAGCCATGGTGCGAATGTTGGAACTGTATAAACCAAACAATCTTATATGTACTTAGCTTAGTACTAAACTAGGCTGTTAGTTGGCGCTGCTATCGTTGTGATCGCTGGTTTTCTGTATGTAGTCTATGCAAATAATGATATAAGTTGTCCGTTGACTGTTCTATGTTCATAGTGTTCAATGTTCATTCGTCTGCGATATACTCTCCTTACTCACTATAATAAATTGCTAATTACAAACTCAATCCTGCGCTTTTCTGCTTTAATCCCATCAGGTTATGGGCCCAGGATTAGTGGAAAATAAAAGTGCGTTAATAGTTTTGTCAAATACTAAATACAAGTTACAAGTATAATAAATACGAGATGCCAAATGATGGCGTGTTACCGGCGTCTTCGTCGTCTTCAGCTACGAGTTCTGGAATATCTATCAATTTTGAGAAGCTCAGTGGTATTTCAAATTACGGCAATTGGAAATTTTTGATGCGGATGTACTTGATTCATGAAGACCTGTGGGACTGCATCGTAGATGCCGAGTCAGGTGTCCCCAAGGACAATGATGATCGCAAGCAACAACGTGCACTTGCAAAAATATGTTTAATGGTGCAGCCGTCGTCGTTTTCTCATGTACGAAACGCAACCACTGGTTTTGAAGCCTGGAATAACCTAAAAACTGTCTATGAAGACAAAGGCCTGTGTAGACGTCTTGGACTTTTACGTACAATGTTTGGATTGAAGTTGGAACAATTTAGTGATATGGAAGCGTATCTCTTAAGGGTCACGGACCTAGATCAACAACTACGAGATATAAACGCTCCATTAGATGATGATTTCCTGTCTGTGTTAATATTAAGCGGCTTACCACCAGATTATGATCCGCTTATAATGGCATTGGAAAATTCAAATATAAAATTGTGTAGTGAAACAGTAAAGAGTAAATTACTGCAAGAAAATTTACGCAGAGAGTTTGACAAGAGTGAAGAAAGTGCAATGTTCGCCAAACGAAATTCTAAAAATGTATATAAGCCTATGAAAGGCAAGTGCTTCTTATGTAAAAAACCGAATCACTATGCTAAGAACTGTCCGACGAAAATAAACACAAGTGCAGAACAGAGTGAAAATTGTGAAACAGCGTGGAACGGAACGTTATTAACTGCATTAGCTGTGAACATCGACTCAAATGCATGGTATGTGGACTCCGGCGCGACTTGTCACATGACAAACAACAAATATTTACTACAAAATTATGTTGAGAATACCCCACGGTTAGTGGCAGTGGCCAACAAAGAAAAGATGCATAGTGAAGGACATGGTGAAGTGGAATTGTTGTTAAGGGGACACACTCAAACCACGAAACTTTGTGAGGTTATTTATGTGCCAGGTTTGTCAACCAATTTGATTTCGGTTGGAAAGATGGCTTCGAAGGGACTTGAGGTACATTTTAGTGCTCAAAGATGCAACATATATTATAAAAAGGTCTCTGTCGCTAGTGCTACGATAGTCAATGGTGTCTATCAACTTGATGTTGAGTGTCAACAAGCTTCAAGTCAATACGAGCTGGCTGCGGCATGTCGATCCGTGACTTTGAATGAGCCAGACATCCAGTCATTGGATGTAGAACAAACGGAGGTTATGAATTTATGCGGTGCGAACTCATCACAGGAATTATGGCATCGTAGGCTTGGGCACCTAAATAGACGAAGTATGGATTTACTGAAACAAGGTATGGCTATTGGAATTGATTACACTTCTAGTAAACATACTCCCTGTGTAGCTTGTCTTGAAGGGAAGCAGAGTAGATTACCATTCCCAAAGCAGTCATATAATAGAGCCACTGAGAAACTGGGTCTTATACATACCGATCTGTGTGGGCCTATGTCAGTTCCATCATTTAGTGGTGCCAAATATCTTTTAACATTTATAGATGATTTCACACGGATGACTTTTGGTTACTTCATTAAAAGTAAAGATGAGGTATTGCCTGTATTTAAAATTTTCAAAAAACTCGTGGAAAATCAAACTAATTTTAAAATAAAAATTATAAGAACAGACAATGGTGGTGAATATGTCAATAAACAGTTCCAGACATTCCTCCAAGAGCATGGCATCGAGCATCAGACTACTATACCTTACTCACCTCAACAGAATGGTGTAGCAGAACGGGCCAATCGCACAATTATGGAAGCAGGGCGGTGCATGCTGCAAGATGCTGGACTGGACCGAAGATTTTGGGCAGAGGCATTGAATACGGCAATATATATTAAAAACAAGTCACCGAGCAAGGCAGTGAGAGGCACCACTCCTGAAGAAAAATGGTCTGGTAATAAAGTCAATTTATCTAATTTAAAACTATTTGGCTGTGTAGCTTATGCAATGATTCCTAGTGAAAAACGCAAGAAATTAGATACAAAGAGTAAGCAGTATGTGTTTGTAGGATATTGTAGGGAATCAAAAGGATATAGATTAATTGATCCAGAAGAACCATTTAAATGTATTAAATCTCGAGATGTGCAATTTATAGAAGGAATAATGTATAAAGATTCAAAAAAAATACAGGAAAATTGCACCACTGAATATCACTTAAATCTCACTAGTAATAAAATGGATGATGTAAACACAACTGAAAATAATAATGTGAATCTATCTCCCATAGAAACATCGGTTTCAAGCACCGCTAATTCTAGTTATGAATCCAGCTATGTCGATGACACCAATGATGTCACATGGAATCCGGACTTAACTTTGGACCAAGGAACAAGTGAATACGAAGACATTAATGATACTATAAGTATGGCGGTCGCTATGACAGCAGCAAGTCACGGTGTTGAACCACAGACAATAGACGAGGCGTTGTCAGGACCTGATAAGGACCACTGGAGGGATGCCATTGAAGATGAGTATAAGTCCTTTGAACAAAATAATGCTTGGACCTTAACCCAACTACCTGCAGGAAAGAAAGCGGTGAAATGTAAATGGGTTTTTAAGAAGAAACTTGGCTCAGAAGGTCAATTACTTCGCTATAAAGCACGTCTTGTAGCCAAAGGTTTTACCCAAGAGTATGGGATTGACTACATGGAAACTTACTCTCCTGTAGTACGATACTCTACTATTCGTACATTAATTGCCCTGGCAGTCAACTTAGACTTGCAAATCGATCATATGGATGTCAAAACAGCATTCCTGAACGGAGAATTACAGGAGACTGTATATATGGAACAACCCCATGGGTATAAAATAAAGGGTAAAGAAAACCACGTATTCAAACTAAATAAAGCAATATATGGATTAAAACAGGCATCAAAGGCCTGGTATGATGAGATTGATAAAGCCCTGTCAGATCTTCAGTTCAAGAAAACACTTAGAGAACCTTGTGTCTATATTAAATCTGACACCAATGGTAATCTTACCATATTGGCACTGTATGTCGATGACATATTGATTTTTAGCAAGGATACATCTGAGAAGAAATTATTGAAGGAGGCACTGATGAAAAAGTTTGAAATGAAAGACCTTGGGCGAGCTAAATATGTATTGGGAATGCGGTTGAATCAAGAAGAAAATAAAATTACTCTGGATCAAAAGACCTACATACAAAAGGTATTAGAACAATTTAATATGGTTGACTGCAAGCCTATGAGTACACCGTTGGAATGTGGCATAAAGCTTGAAAAAGGAGAACAAACTGATAATGATTCTAAGTATAGAAGCCTTGTTGGATGTATTATGTATATAGCTATATGCACGAGGCCTGATATTGCACATGCAGCGAGCTTATTGAGCCAGTTCAATAGTTGTCATTCAGACATGCATTGGAAAGCAGCTAAACGAATCATGCGATATTTAAAGGGAACCATAGATTATAAAATAGTATATGAAAAATCTTCAACATCTATAACAGGATACGTAGATGCAGATTGGGCATCTAACCAGCTGGACCGACGTTCTTACACTGGATATGTGTTCAAAATAGGTAACTCGGCCGTATCATGGGAAAGCCGAAAACAGAAAACCGTAGCTCTATCGAGCACAGAGGCAGAATACATGGCATTGTGTGAAGGAGCAAAGGAAGCTAAGTTCATTAGAAGTTTTCTCTATGAATGCTTAGGTAAACTTTTATCAGTTATATTGTATAATGACAGTCAGTCAGCGCAGAAAATTTGTAATAGTCAAATTAATCATAGTCGCAGTAAACATTTACGGCCTTACTAATAAAAATTTGCCTATACATCTGTTAAACGGTTGTACAGTTGCACGATGAAAAAGCGCTAAACACGCGTCAATCCATTGTTTGACTAATAAACGTTGAATAGGCGGTGGGTATCTACATAGACGTTTAACACTTTTTTTCTTTTTCGTCTGGCAACTATTAGTCAATTCGTTTAGAAACTGTTTTCGTCTTAAATAGTTCCGTAAATTATTATTTCATAAAGTTTACTAATTATTAATATTAGTCATGAAATTTTGTTTTAGGAATGCAATATTAATCAAACTACGTTGTTTTTAGAACTTTTTATTGAAATTAGTCGACATAATGGAAAATATTTTCTTTTAGTAGGAGTGAAAGAATTAAAACAAATTTTAGAACGAAACACTCAAATTGACTGTTGTCCTCTGTATACGCTGTTGACATTGTAGCCATGGAGACCGCTAGTCTCCATGGCTACAATATAAACACGATTGTAGCCATCTTTGAATAAATTGCCAATTTCCAAAGAGAATGTAATCACTGCGTTTAGTTTCTTCCGCATAGCTTTTCGAAAACCTGTAATTTGTATTTAAAATGGAAAATCTGAATTGTTCAAAAAAATGGATCTGCACGGTCTTCATAATGTTTTCGATTTTTTTATTTGCCTCCTCTATCTCCCAATGGTCAAATATGTCGAAATAATTTATGTTATCCATTTCAATGAGAATAAATCTAACACATACAAACGATCCTCAAATAACAGCATACTTTTTGAAGTTTGAAGAATCAAAACGTTTTTTTTTACACAGATTCAATAATAGTTACTATGTCAAGACATGATTTCAATCAGCTGCTAATAGAAAAATCCGCCATTTTAATCCTTAACACACTCGCTAAACTAGGGTCCCAGGCTGTTTAAGAAATGGACAGCCTCCTTTGATAATGGCACATCTGTATACCAACATTATCCAAGGCTTACGTCAAAAATATTTTTATTGGTCAGATTTTGTGGTATACAACGTGTGTACAGAGTGAAAAAAACTTTATTAGTAAGGCCGATAGACATTAGGCATCATTATGTAAGACAAATTGTGAAAGATAAAATAGTTAAATTAGAGTATTTATCTACTGAAAATATGCCAGCTGATGTCTTGACTAAATGTTTAGGTAAAGATAAACATTATAATTGTATTTCTCATCTAGGTTTACAGATTGATTAGTTTAAGGGCAGGTGTTGGAACTGTATAAACCAAACAATCTTATATGTACTTAGCTTAGTACTAAACTAGGCTGTTGGCGCTGCTATCGTTGTGATCGCTGGTTTTCTGTATGTAGTCTATGCAAATAATGATATAAGTTGTCCGTTGACTGTTCTATGTTCATAGTGTTCAATGTTCATTCGTCTGCGATATACTCTCCTTACTCACTATAATAAATTGCTAATTACAAACTCAATCCTGCGCTTTTCTGCTTTAATCCCATCAGCGAAGTGACGTTACGACGAAATTAGTGGATTGCATTTGTTAACCCAATTATGCATTGGTGGCGCCATCTATGACTACTTATTACGTAAGTTAATCATTCGGAAGAAATCATTACAGTTTTCAAATCCGACGAGAGATGTTGCACTGCGTAATTCAAATATTATGTTTCTTTGAAGTGTTAGACACTTAATATCTTTGTAAATTGTTAAACACAATCCAAAATTTCATCGTACCAACGGGACTTGAACCCGCAACCTCCGGAATAACATGTTCCGGTGCTTTACCAATTAAGCCATGGTGCGAAGTGACGTTACGACGAAATTAGTGGATTGCATTTGTTAACCCAATTATGCATTGGTG
Source organism: Cabera pusaria (assembly GCA_954871355.1). Lineage (NCBI taxonomy): Eukaryota > Metazoa > Arthropoda > Insecta > Lepidoptera > Geometridae > Cabera > Cabera pusaria. The sequence goes on from OX940893.1 coordinate 22,413,526, forward strand.
GCGCCATCTATGACTACTTATTACGTAAGTTAATCATTCGGAAGAAATCATTACAGTTTTCAAATCCGACGAGAGATGTTGCACTGCGTAATTCAAATATTATGTTTCTTTGAAGTGTTACACACTTAATATTTTTGTAAATTGTTAAACACAATCCAAAATTTAACAAATGCAATCCACTAATTTCGTCGTAACGTCACTTCGCACCATGGCTTAATTGGTAAAGCACCGGAACATGTTATTCCGGAGATTGCGGGTTCAAGTCCCGTTGGTACGATGAAATTTTGGATTGTGTTTAACAATTTGCATAACGTTAACGTTTAAGTTTTCACTTCTGCCAACACTCCCGGAGTGCAACCTGTTGTTTTTTATTCACACCGAACTGGGTAGCACTTGACTATCTCCCCTCCTGATGTTAAGTGATGATGCGTTCGGTGATGGAGCGTGCTTACCCAGAAGATACCTATTCACACGCGATTTTAAGACCCCCATATTGTACTTAACCAGAAACAGACCCAGGCAGGGTATTCGATTCCTTGGCGGTTCGTATGATGAACGAAGAAGCAAATCGCTTCGTTCGGGAAATGGTATATCTACCATAAATCGGTGGCGCCTTTTAGTATCTCTGGATGTCCGATTATGAAATGGGGATGGTGGAATCAAATCATGCAGTTCCATTGCACACTCTCCGAAATGTGTCCGATAAAAAACAGATAAGCAAGCGACTTTGCGGCGATGCGCGAGACTCTGGAGTCTCTTGCTTACTAGTAGGTCGTTTGTATGTTTTTTTACCCGACTGCGCGACGCAAAGGAGAGGTAATGTGTTTATCAGTCTATATATGTATGTATGTTTGTTCCTTTGTGGCGCACTAGAGACCAAACGCGTGGGCCGATTTTGATAATTGGCACGTCAATAGATTCGCCATGCTAGCGCGAGTGTCAACGAAAACATAAAAAATTGAAAAATTCAAAATGGCGGATTTCAGACGCCAAAATTTGGGGTTCAAAAAAAAATTTTTTTTTCAAAACCTATCGAGTATGGTGTCGAATTAAAGGTCTTAAAATGTAAGTAAGAAAAGTATCGACCGAGAAAGAATTTAAATGGTATAGTTTTTTGATATCCCTAAACAGAAGTCTAAACTACTAGACTTACTTGTTTTTTTCTTTTCGGTTCGTTTTTTAACACTTCACTTTTTGCGCAGTCGGGTTTTTTGATTTTTTAATTTAATGTTTTATTTGTATAATGTTACGCGATTACTCCGTCAATTGTGAACCGATTGGAATGATTCTTTCTTTTTTATCGTTAGGGTACATTTCCGAGGTGGTCACATTGTAATTTCATCGAGATATGATAAGTATCTCCAGAGATATGATGATAAACGTCTCAAACTTGCTACTGAAACTGACTCGCGCTGGATGGAAGTCGGTTGTTTTAGTTTTTTAACTATTTTAATTATTTATTATTCTAGCCTACGATCGTGGTTCTATTCACTCACCGGACAAAGATATGTCTTCAATCGCTTTGAAAAGTTCCAACATGATTTTTTATTTATAGATATTTGATAAGCAAGCGTTTGAGCAATCTTGCCTGGTGGTAAGCGATGATGTGGTCGAGGATGGTGAACAAGCTTGGCCTAGAATGATCTGACTCTCAAGGGCTGTGTACTGCCAGAACACCATAAGCTTATGGCGGCAGATCTTCTCTTAGATGGTGGTAAGCTACTGTTTGGTAGGAAATCTGCGCACTCACTTAACTATGTATTTGAAACTTTTTTCAGGATAGGATGAAACTGGCCCAAATATTATTAGTATATTACGATACGTGTGATTTAACAATAGCAGTGTGACATAAGCCCGCACTTCACGCTCGCTACGCTTTTCCGTGAAATAGGCGATTATTGCACGGCGTGAAGTTGTGTGCGGTGTGGCGTGCAATAATCGACTATTTAAGTCACGGAAAAGCGTGCGAAAAGTGCGGCTTTAGGTCACACTGTGCTATAAAAAATATTAAAATAAAGAAAAACTTACCTATCGTAATAAAGGAAGGCCAGGTACGTGTGATTTTAGTAAGAATTGCGACCATTTTCTCCGCCAGCGATCCGTTCCCGAGGATATTCGATACCATCACTGGGAATAGCCGCTGAAACTGAAACAAAGGCAACACTGAAGTTCTCAGTCCTTGTGGTGATAGGGAAATATTATTTGCTTAGGATATTAGGGTAACATTTGACACTTCTAGGGTTGCCATTTTTTTACGAGGATATTATGCAGCTGATAGAGGGGCGATCGGTTCTATTCGGAATGTTTTGTACTGCTCTCACGTGTGCGCTTTATTTATCTATTTTTTAGGGTTTCGTACCTCAAAAGGTAAAAAAAGGAACCCTTACAAGATCACTTTCTTGTCTCTTTGTCTGTCTGTCCATGTGACCACCGATTTTCTCAGGAACGGGTGGACCTAGCAAGTTGAAATTTATACCAGATTCTGATATCTATACCCTATTGTAAAACTTGTAAGTACCTAAATATACCTTAATTTTCAACTTTTTTTATTTTTGGAATGTTTCTTTTATTTGTGCTGTAAGACTTTGCTTCTTGCCAAATTTCATGATTCTAGGTCAACGGGAAGTACCCTTATAGGTTTTCGACCCAAAGCCGGTACTTTCGGTTGACCTAGAATTGTCAATTTTGGTCAAAAGCAAGGTCTTACAGCACAAGTAAAGGAAAAATTCCGAAAAATAAAAAAGTTTAAAATTTTCGTTCTTACAAGTTTTCGCGAAAATCTAAATTGGCCCATATCTTTTTATCGTGTTGACTCAGGACCTTGTTTTTTATACACCTAATAGGGACTATAGACCTCAGTATCTGGTAGAAATGTCAACTTCCTAAGTCCACCCGTTCCTGAGAATATCGGCGGTGACACATGGACAGACAGACAGACACGGAAAAGAAAGTGATCTTATAAGGGTTCTTTTTTTACCTTTTGAGGTACGGAACCCTAAAACTAATAGAACCGTGTTCAAATGTCACGCTAGTCATTTTAAGTACTAAATTTGAGGTGTTTATCTCCATATCTCTGGAGATACTGAACATATATATAACCTGGGAAGTTTTAGAATCTTTAAAAAAAAATATATTTTTCCGAATCGGTTCAGGTGCTTCCGAGTAATCGGTGAACATACTTAAAATTAAATAATAAGACTTCGACGAATTGAGAACCTCCTCCTTTTCGACTGTATTTTTTTTTGTTTGTTACCTCATAACTCCCTCAAATCTTAACTGATTTGATAGTCTTTTTTTTTTGTTTGAGAGATTATGCCTTCCGTTTGGTCCCATTCAAATTTTATCGCGATCTGATAACCATCTTCAGAGATATGAGGATAAACAATATAAACAAATTTGATACCTCGATGACATGATTATGGCTGGTGGATATTTTCACTAGTGCGGCATGTGAAGTCAGTTTTTAGGGTTCCGTACCCGAAGGGTAAAACGGGACCCTATTACTAAGACTCCGCTGTCCGTCTGTCTGTCTGTCTATCTGTCTGTCCATCTGTCACCAGGCTATAGCTCATTAACCGTGATAGTTAGACAGTTGAAATTTTCACAGATGGTGTATTTCTGTTGCCGCTAGAACAACAAATACTAAAAACAAAATAAAGTTAAAAATTAAAAGGGGTCCCCATACAAAAAACGTGTTTTTAAACGCCATCTATCTAATTAGTTTCGGCAAAATGACATAGATGGCGCTAGTAAACGAGCCCCGTCTTTCTAGATCGCGACCAAACCAAATATTCTTGGTAATATCAAATAATCAAATATATGAGGTTGAAACTCTGTTATGTTTCGTATTGTAGAACCCTCCCTAAGTATGCGATAAGAGACGCGATGCTGACTCGCACTTGGCCAGTTTTATTTCATTTTGTAAGATCTTAAATTATTTAAGTTGTTTAATAAATGATTTTAATTTACCTGTTGCTGTATATTGGTATCCAAGCTACACGGATTAGAACACAGCGCATCAACCATATCCAGTACATTGGATTGCAGCGGTTTTTTGGCTGGTACATTGAGAGCGTTCAAATTATCATCGTTTAGCACCAACACAGCTAGATTGAAGAGGTTGGGGAATATAGGACCTATCCGTGTGTTTGTCATCAGATCGGCTACTGCCATCTCTTTGGGCTTCTTTCTTAGGTTTAATATAGCTGAAATAGAAATGTATATGTTATTAACGACCCGCCACGGCTTTGCAAGGATAGAGCTTACATTATTTGCATTAGCTTGTTGCATCGAGTATGATTCACATCTTCAACAATCATCGTCATATTTCAACCAATTTACCCAAAACCATACACATATACTTTCCTCATGAATCACTCTATGTAATGGTGAAAAAAACCGCATGAAAATCCATTCAGTAGTTTTTGAGTTTATCGCGAACAGACAGACAGGCAGACATACAGACGCAGCAGGGGACTTTGTTTTATAATATTTGTAGTGATAGTGATGATTTTTAAATCCGTTTAAAAGCCAATTCCAAGCATCAGTGTTAATAAATACAGTAGAGTTCACTATTCCGGCACCATTAAAAACCTTAGTTTTTAATGGTGCCGGAATAGTGAACTTAAGATCATCAACATCTCTTAAGATGCCGGATTATTTGATTGCTCGGATTACTGGATTGTATAGAAATATATCATAATAAATAAAATATAATATCGTTTAAAAACTAAAAAACAACCGACTTCAATGCCGCGCTATTCATTTTCAGTACCAATTTTGAGATGTTTATCTCAATATCTCTGGAGATACTGATCAAATATCAATAAAATTACAATGGGACCACACTTGGGATATCTCCTTTCGAACAAAAAAAGAATAATCGAAATCGGTTCATAAACGACGAAGTTATCCGCGAACAAACATAAAAAAAAAAATTAAAAAAAAAAAAAAATATATATATACGGTCGAATTGAGAAACCTCCTCCTTTTTTTGACGTCGGTTAAAAACATTTCATAAATAAACATAACATAAATTCATTCATGGACTACACATCTTTTTGTCAACATTGACACATCTTACAATTATCTATTTTCAACCAACTTCCCAAAAAGAAGGAAGTTCTCAATTCTTCTGTATGTTTTTTTTTTCTTTTTTTTTGTGTGTATGTTACGCTATTACTCCGTCAATTGTGAACCGATTCGAATGGTTCTTTTTGTAATCAGTAGGGTATGTTTCCGAGGTGTTCCCATAGTAATATCATTGAGATCTGATAAGTATCTCCAGAGATATGACGATAAACTTCTCAAACTTGCTACTGAAATTGACGCGTGGGGCATTGAAGTCGGTTGTTTTAGTTTTTAAACCATCTTAATTATAAATAATCCGCATTATATTGTGTAATTGCTGATAACCGTAGGAGTAGACATGTTTTTAGAGTGGAGGCCACGGCTCGGTAAACGTGTAGGGTGCCCTCCAGCTAGATGGAGCGATGATATACGCAAGCTGGTTGACAGCAGTTAGAAACAAAGAGCCACTAAGCTGAATCTTTACATTCAGCTTAGTGGCATGTCATAGAATGATGTCTCAATTACCTTTAATTGGTTTCTAAATGAAGACAACCTATTTTAACAGGTGGCCATAAATAAAGCTAGCTCTTACCTCTAGCAACTTTAGTGTAGTAATTCTGCAAAGTAACACTAATATTAGTGTTGGTATTGAGACTCTTTTCATCTGTGATCCATTCCACGGACATGGTGGGGTGTGATGCATAGTCATACGTTTGTGGTATTAAGGCATAATCATTCACATTTATTAACTCTTCCTGAAAAAAAAAACATATTTAATCTTTCTTTTCTAAAAATCTAATGTGTTCTGGCAGCTGTCATTGAGAGCCAATTCCTATTCTAGGCCTAGCATGCTACCTATGCATGCTATGTAATATACCTATGATGTCAGATATATTTTAGTGTAACATTTTAGCCCTTTTGAGTTCTCCATTATGAAAAATATTTCACTATTTTTCTTTTAAATAAGATGTATTACATCACTATCAATTCCAACAATTTATAAGTATTGCTAGAATAATACATACCTATTCACTAAAGAAACAGTGAGAGTTTTTTTACACTAGCAACATATTACACCAATACTGCCGCATGTGTTCCTACACCCACATACACATAGCTAAATGCGAAGCTTAACAGTGTTGTTCCCAAAAAGTGTATTGGCCTTTTTTTATATGATGTGTGATACAAACTTTTTCGATATTGTAAACAGTTTTTAAGCAATGAAGTCTGAAATATAATATCCCTAGACATTGTTGATGTGTGTATGTGTTCAAAACGCGTCAAAATTTGTATTTTTGACAACCTATGTCTATGACCTCTAATACAAAATGAACTAGTCGATACCCGCCACTTTGTTCACGTACACCAAGAATTTTATTACTGTAAACCTCTGTAAATCAACATTTTTGTGATCTGAGTTATTTAAGTTATTTGTAAAAATTATTATTTTATTTTCACAAAAGAAGGCTATGTCATCGTATCATCCTCATGCTTTAAAGTATCTTCTTGTTAAATTTCAGTATGATTGGATCGTCCATTTAGGCGTGATTAGGTAACAAACAGACAGAGTAAGTAACTTAGTTTTTATAATGAGTCTGGATAGTTTCACAAAAAAATTATAACAAAGATTTGCTTTGATGCATTGGAAAGTGACATCTGAGAAGGTTCACATCAAAAGCCATCTAGCGAGTTTAGTCGAACAATTTTTTCGTAATGAAAATTACTCATTGTTTGCTTGCTTACCACAGTGCAGCAAAGTTTTTCATCTCCAAATTGAGCGTAATGAGTGGCAGTGGCACCAACAACTGGGCTTGTATCAGACAATGTGAGCACAGTGTTCACATCGCAAGTATCCACTTGAGTCTTCTTCATCATCTCACTGTGTAACGCTATTGACTGAAAAATACAATATTATATTTGAAACTTCAATTACGATTAACAAAAGCTAACTAAAACATAATATGTCTTTTATTCTTTGGTGAAAGTTGTCTTTGGCAGGATATTTTTATAAGCCCAAATTTTAAAATAATTGTATAGTCATCGTGCCTTTAATCGAGAGTCACTTTCCAAGTAAAACGGGCTTCTTCTAGTGGATGAAAATTGTATTTTATTCTGTTGAAAGTTCAGAGAATTCATTCAGTACAGAGCCAGTTTAAAATTTGCACTTATACAAGTCAAATATCATTCAATGAACATAACAGTGATTATTCTAAATACAAAAAAAGCATAATTCAACACTTTGAATTAAAAATAAATAAAAGTCATGAGCCATTCAGCTAGGTATATCTTTCTGATCTGTGATTTAGCTCTTTCAATTGTTAAGATCAGACTATCTAGTATGTAGTACTTACACTAATAACTTGTCGTAGTTTATAGCTAACATCTTCAGCGAGATTGGCAGCTGCTTCAGTATTCATCTCAGCCCCAACTTGCTCAGCCATGCAATGTACTGAGTCTGGACTGATGCCAGCGTAGCGACCTTGAGAAGGGCCTCCATCCTAGAAAACAGAAGTTATTATTATTACGCTTTTACAATATATTGAGATGGAGAGGTTTGTACCTGACTTGGAGGCAGTTTCAAAACTGTATAGTAGGCATACCATTTCCTTCGTTGATTAATGATTACATGTCATCATTAGCAGCCAGTATTTGTCTACTGTAGGACACAGGCCTCTCATATGGCACGTCACTGAGCTCGATCTTCAGCTTTGTTTCTAACCGCTACCAGCCAGCTTGCATACATCCTGACCAAGTGTGTCATTATATTTCTGCAGCGAGTAGGTAATTAACATTATATAAATTTATGAAAATTCCTTAAAAAACAAAGCGTTACCCTTTCCGTCAAAGGAGGTGTATCACACTGACTGGAACCTCCAGACTCCGATGCAGTTGCCTTCAATCTATCACGCTCTCGTCCACCTTCCTTCGACTTCTTGGAATGATTTTTAGCACTGGATGGAGTGGTAGCCATCGTTCGTTCATCAGACAGCTCCAGTAACCATTTTTAACACTATTTTTACTTGAGAAGTTGAGACGTTATGTATATGGAACAACGTACGAAAAACTTTTAGTTTAGCCGATTTCAAGTCGTCAGGGAATCTTCGTTTTTATTTTTAATATAATTTTTCCGTGGAATTCTCATAAAAATTATAAGTAAAAGTTCAGTTATAAGAAATAAAATCAACAAGAAATATGAAACTATCAATCAAATAGGTGAAATAGGCTTGGGTAACTCCGGACACATCTATATCTTCGGATATATATCCCTAAGCGGATATATATCCTTCATTCCACTTGCCTAGACCTTAATATATCCCATATATCCGGTATATCCTGATGAAACTTAAAAAATAAAGCCGTAAGTGTATAGGTATTTTCTAGGCAACTGTGCTATATCATTATTTTGGATCACATTATTACTAACAACAGATAAAAAAACAATGCAAGTTCGAAACCTAACATATACGGTCTAATAATGTTATAATATAATATCGGTTATGAAACGCGGATATGCTTAATTTTGGATATGGGATATAATTTGTATTTATAAGTAAGTTTATCTGCAAAGTCTGAAACAGTTATACTAAGCGGATATATTACGCGGATATACTAAGCGGATATATATCCTTATATGATATCCTGATATATCCACTCCTCTGTCGGATATAGTAAGCCCAAGCCTACTATCAAAAGTATCAAACTACCGAAAACACCGAAACCGAAATCCGCGACTCCGAAGTGGCGAAGCTAATGAAGTTACCGTTACCGAACTACTAACTAACATCGATCGTTCATCGATCAATACATCGATATGATGTTTCGATATAATTTTTGATATTTTTAAGCGAGATATATATTTCGATATATTGATGTCTCAATTAAAATTTCAACTTTAAAAAGGCATATAAAGCAATTTGTTTATGGTTTATGGTTTAAGAAATGTATTATCTCTAAAGATTACAAATCACTTAACAGAGAAACTACTAGAATTACTTACAAATAGAGTGTACGAAACTTAAATAAAAAATATAGTTTTTAATTACCTAACAACAATATACGTATAAATAAATATGTAGTAGTTAGGTACTTAATGTATGATAAAATAAATACATTAAAATACCTACAATAAAAAAAATAAAAAGTTTTCAGATTGACAAACAAATGACATAGATTGATAGATAGATGAACACTGTATCGCATATCAATTATAACAAAAATCTTAATCCTAAGATTTTTGTTATATTTGATTTACAATTGGTACTAGAACGGTTTGACAATGGGCGGTCTTATCGCTTACGATTTCTTCCAGACATACATTACTTTCACTTTACTGAGATTTATAGCTTTATAATATAAAAAAAACATTCACTTTTAGGTCAGTTATGATATAACGATACGTTAAATCAAATTGCTTTATTGTAGATCATGAATATACTTTTAGAATGTTGACTAATATATCAACTTTTTTTTACATTTTTGCATCGATATCGATATTTCCAAACAATATCAATACGATACGATATAAAATTAATACTTATTTGCATTTCTGACATCCCTAAACCAAACATCGGCCATTAAGGTTGGAGATAAAAATATCCATATATTGAAATATCATTGCGTTGAAAAACCAATATTTTTCGTTAAATTATCGATAATACATCGTTGATATCGTAGGTACAACCCAGTAGATATCCCGATATATCGATATGCGATAATTATTTGGGAGTATCGAACTAGTATCAATTTTGAGTTATTTTTTAACGAAGCTCTAGTTTCTTATCTAATAAAACTAGAAACTCGATGATTATGTGACGATGACGATGTGATGTTTGAGGAGCATATTAGATCCCATCGTTAACTTTTAGAAATCCCACCACAATTTTCATGAAATAGAAAATAGTAAGGCTAGCCATATGACAAAAGCATTCATTTCTTTATGTTGTGTTGTATACGAATCATAGATAACTGTATAGATACTTGAACGCTAGAATGTTTAGGGAATATTTATGAATGATCATGTAAAAACTGACGATGTATCCATTTTTTCACTCGATATTTATCGATACATTATAAAAACATCGATACGATAAATAGCAATATATTTATATTTTACTTTCCCATCCCTATTGGCGATCGGCATTTTAATGACGGTGACAACCTTATGACTGACATAGCGACATTGACATTATTTTTTTTTTGTTTTTTTATGGCTCCACGCGTTTAGTGTATTTAACCAATGTCAAGAATTAAAATTCTTTAAGTTTTTATGAGTTCAAGTCATAAAAACCGGCCGAAATCACATTTCAGATCAAGTTGAAGTCATAGTCTAGTCCGAGTAAAGTAAAAAAAAAGTAAAACCCTCAGTAAAGATGTGGTCTTTACTGAAGATTTCCAGTGGAATTTTGGCAAGAACGCAAATAGCATGTTTTTCAACATTGTGCTGTTTGCCTATTTGATTATATTTTCTTGCCAAAATCAGGTTTAGGGATTATTCTCTCTGTAAATGTAGTCTAGGTAATAGAACTTTAGATGATATTATTTTATGCTGTCTTTGTCTTTCTCCCTATTATCATATCATATCGTCATTGGGGACAATCGACCGTCGATGTTGAGGACTAATGTCCCTAAGGCGCGAATTATACAGAAACGGCGTAAGGTGAAGGCGCGGCGCAGGCATCTTGCCGCTTCAAAACGTTTCAATATAAAATGTAGGTAGGCGACACGATGTGAATTATACACAATCGGCGTGGCGCAGGCGCGTCGTTTCGTCGTCGCTTACCTACATTTTATATTGAAACGTTTTGTAGCGGCAAGATGCCTGCACCGCGCCTTCACCTTACGCCGTTTCTGTATAATTCGCGCCTTATGACGTCTTAAGTAAGCCTTTGGGTGCGTTCACGTCCTACATCTGGAGTACAACCAAACAAAGACTCTAACCACTTTTTACGACTTAACCGCACTCGGTAAGCGCAATTACATTCGATTCCTAACTGTATGGATTGCTAAACTGTGGCGCAACTATGTCGTTCATGACCTCAATTGATACGACGTGGTATCATCTCTTTATTAGTCTGTGTGGTCTTAGGTCTATAGTTTCACAGGTTTCACTCAACAAGTGCAACCAAACGAAGTCTATTCTCCGTGCAAACGACACTGAGGTTGTGAACGCCAAAGAGAATATAATACTAGGTAAGAGACGGGACTCAGTACTAGCCAATAACAAGCCAATAAAATCCGTTTGGCAGTCACTATAATGCCAACGTACAGACATTTATAGACATTAGTTATCTGTGGACCATCTAGTGTCTAGTGTCAGTGTTTTTGGGTGGCATTCTCCTTGAACATTGGTTATTCGATCAAAACACTAACAAATTAACACTTTCACCGATTACTTTTATACGATTATTTTTCCGACCCAAATATCGACCAATAGAATTGCACCATTCGACGTCACGTGGTACAACCTACATGGTATTATACTGATAATTTTTTGAAAATTTTCTCTGTTGTACCACGTGACGTCGAATGGTGCAATTCTATTGGTCGATATTTGAGTCGGAAAAATAATCTCCCGAATACCACACGAGCTTCAAAATTTATCTGGCATTTCCCTCAAGGTTCCCTGCAAACAAATGAAGTCGTCAAGTTTTTCAGGAAAAATCACTCGCCGCGCTCGTGATTTTTTAACCTGAAAAACTTGACTCCTTCATTTGTTTGCAACGAACCTATCGGGAAATATCCGATAATTTTGAAGCTCTTGTGGTATTATAAGTGAAAACCCACAACAAACTCTGAAAGAACTTGTATTTTTAACAAACAAATGAAAAAAAAACAATATGGCCGAAGGAAGTCAGTATTAGTGAAATTGTCAGATGTCAACAGAAAGAGAAAGGATACTGTGGGAGTGTGATGGAAGTTTCCGCCCACCATTATTTGCATATTTAAGGCAATTTTCACTGGTTCATGATAAAGTCACAGATGTCTGACAGATGATGCCATAGTACAGTATAACATAAAAGAGTAGAAATTAATTATTTAAGAACTAATTAGTCACTCCAACAGGCAACACCAAAAAATTAGTATTTATTGCGCGTCTACTGATTTTGATACTTGTTTTCAATCATTGAATAATGCAAGTAAGAAATAAGCATATAAATAAATAAAGAAGAATTTGTATAGAAATAATATATATATATATAAAATGTATATAGATACTTATATAGATACTTATATATACTGATAGGTTTCCATTTAAATAAAAATTCATGTCATATTTGCCAAAATAATGCAAGTATCAAAAACGTTTGTTTCTAACCAACTCTGTTGCTACATACAAGATACAAAAGCAATAGTATCATTTATTGTCAATTCTTTTATGTCTCACTGTACCTACCTAAAGCATATCGTGAATATTGACTTGAAACTGTGGATCTATTATAACACAAAAAAACAAGTCATTTAATTGAATTGCAAGGATTTATTCTTACAAGAAATAAAGCGTACCTAATACAAAAATAATTACTCTACTGATTCGTAATTCAGAAGCTCGGTTACACCACTTGCCTTGACAAACGCATACATGATATCTCACATACAGAGATATAGCTCGACTGAAAGGAGTTAAAGACGCAGCGGGACTGAATACGCAACCTTCGTCAACAAGTTTCAAAGTCTTCTCCAGCTTTGCATACCTATTAAAAAATATAAAATAAGAGAAAGATAATGGCAGGTATTATACCTATAATATATAATATAAAATATAACCCAATATCTATAATATATATATATATATCTATAATATAAAATATTGAATATAAAATATAACAATATAAGTATTTCTGTAGATCTCAATTCTCTCAATATAAACACTTTCAACGAAAATTGGCTTGAACGAGATATAGTGTGTTACGGAACCCTACGAGTGCGAGTCAAACCCCCCACTTGGCCAGTTTTTTAGGGTTCCGTACCTCAAAAGGTAAAAAAGGAACCTTTATAAGATCACTTTCTTGTCAGTCTGTCTGTCTGTCTGTCCGTCTGTCTGTCCGTGTGTCACTACTGATTTTCTCAGGAACGGGTGGACCTAGCAAGTTGAAATTTTTACCTGATACTGAGGTCTATAGTCCCTATTGGGTGTATAAAAATCAAGGTCTTGAGTCCACACAATAAAAAGATATGGGCAAATTTAGATTTTCGCGAAATCTTGTTAGTACCAAAATGTACCTTAATTTTCAACTTTTTTTATTTTTCGGAATTTTTCCTTTACGTGCTCTAAGACCTTGCATATAACCAAAATTGACAATTCTAGGTAAACCGGAAGTAGCCTATAGGTTTTGAGGCGAAAACCTATAGGGTACTTCCCGTTGACCTAGAATCATGAAATTTGGTAAGAAGCAAGGTCTTACAGCACAAATTAAGGAAAAATTCCAATAAATTAAAAAAGTTGAAAATTAAAGGGTATGGGGACCCATACATACATAGTTTGCGCCAATTAATGTAGATCTCTGAGTTATATGAGCGCTGATACAATTTAGAGGTCTAGCTTAATTGGTTGGTACCAGTGGGCGAGTTCAACTCGACTTAGCCGGTTTTATTTTTCTAATTAGCTAGCGTTTTACTACTATCTTGCCTGGGCCGGTAGTCTCTATATGAATAGCGATGAATTTCGACCGTTAATCGTCGATAAGAAAAGAGATGCAAATATACAACTGTCTAGCTGCATCTTCTTCTATAAGACGTTTGCGATGACAGGACGCATCTTTATCAATGTAGAGACTTCCACCCCTGGTGATGATGTCGTCGAAGATGGTGAATACAATATGCCTAGAATACTCTGACACTGAAGGTATGTGTGCTCCTGGAACACCGTAAGGTTATGGTGATAGATTTTCTCCTTGATAGTTGTAAGCTACTTTTCGATAGCAAGTCAGGCGGAACATCGATATACTATGCTCCTACAGTAGAAAATCGTATCACTACTGTCTTCCACTTCCGCTTACAGATTAGTCCGTGATAAGATCATCCTTGGAATGATGCAGCGTACAGTGCCACAAGTATAACTTGGCGGTGGTGGTTTTTGGAACTAATTATTTTAATTGAAACTGTGAGTTTGACGTTTGAGAGATTACCGCGACATTATTGTTGATAAATCTGCTACATTAAAATAGTTCAATAATGCCAAAAGTAATTAAAAGTAGTTTAAGAGAAACTGTTATCAAAGTACAAAGTAAAAGCACAGTGGCGCACAGGCACGCCAAGTTATACTTGCCGGACTGTAGCACGTAGCCTCGTTTAGGCTGAGCGCAGACTATAGACAAACCAGTCTTGAGACAGACTATTGCAGTACAAAACGAATGTTCGCGAGTAAAAAAAAGTTTAATTACATCACTTACCTATGTGAAGCATAGCTAAATCCATTTATGGGTGGCATAGTGCGACATCCCCGTTCATCATACTCTATTCCGATATCAGTGTAGCGTCGGAAACAGCCCTTCCTGTAGATGTCTCCGTACCATCTCCTATTTTGTAAAGAATTAGTCTTTTGCTTCTTACCTGTACCGATACAATACAAAAGTATTTAAAAAGGAGATCAGTAACTGGTACCTACGATACATTTTGCACAACTTAAAAATGTTTCACAAAATTAGACGACTGAATATCGTAGCTTTATCCGAGGTCATGTGTCCGAGGTCCGTGATCGATACATACAAGATTGAAATAAACTGGCCAAGTGCAAGTCGGACTCGCACTCGTAGGGTTCTGTATCGCAGTACTTTACAGTATTTTATAAGATCGAGCAAAAATACGACTATCATTTTTCGCCAGCAAAAAATAATAATTATTAAACATTTTATCAAAACAGAGTTGTGAGCCGCGTGCTTATTACTTATAACGCCATCTGACGTCTAATGCTATCTTAGTGAAAGTTAACACAAAGGTGTTAGGGATCCGCATTTCAATATAACGCCATCTATGGACGTTTATCTAAGCGTTTATAGATGGCTTTATATTGAAATACCGAAAAAAAAACACGTTTCTTGTATGGGGACCTCCTTTAATTTTTAACTTTATTCTGTTACTAATATTTGTTGTTAAAGCGGCAACAGAAATACATCATCTGTGAAAATTTCAACTGTCTAACTATCACGGTTCATGAGATACAGCCTGGTGACATACGGACAGACAGACAGACAGACAGATGGACGGACGGATAGCGGAGTCTCGGTAATAGGGTCCCGTTTTACCCTTTGGGTACGGATCCCTAAAAATTGATTCCGACGTAAGTATTTTAATTAAAATCGGATAGGTAGGTGCATCCAAATTCGGTAGCGTCATTTTGAATTTTAAATATTGATTAATCTGTGAGTTATTTGGTCGCGGAAACATTTCCTCTAGAAAAAAATTCACACTGTGATTCTAATCACAGTTTGTCACACAATTTTCCAGAGAGGTAGAATCTGAATTTGTTTTCCAACTATTGTGAAGACCCTTCAGGGATGAAGAAGGTAATAAAATTTTAATGGTTTTTAATATAGATGAAACGGATAGTGGTTTGACCGGATATCCGGCTACCGGATATTCGGCCCCCTACGTGTTACATGACGCGATCAGTTTGATTTGAATATCATCATCATCAGCCTGTGTCAGTCCACAGCTGGACGTAGGCCTCACCCAAGATGCACCACTGAGCCCGATCTTCGGCTCTTCTCTTCCAGTCAATGCCCACCGCTTTGCGTATGTCGTCGCTCCACCTGGTCACAGGACGTCCTGCGCTACGTTTGCCGATTCGCGGTCTCCACTCTAAGACAAGATTTGAATATAGGCGTGGTGAACGACATCGGAAATATTCGGGCGCGTTCGGGTGTTATGACACATGAGCGGAGATCGGGACGACTTGGGGCGTTCGAGTAATGCGGAAAATTTGGTATTAATTTATCACAATTTGCCAATTGTTAATTTTGAGTACAAATCTAATTAATTGTGGGTGCAATTATAAAAATAAACGTATCCATATATTTTAACCTATTGTGGTATGATTTGCCTTGTGTAAAATAATGAGAATTTTTGGTAATTTACTATACGAAATCCGGCCGGATAGAGAACACAAGATCGGATTGGCCGGATACCGGATCGTTACCGGATATACGTTCCATCTCTAGTTTTTACACACAGCCACCCAACTGCATGACACTGGCTGCGTAGATTAGGTTGGTATGGCGGTACAAGGATAGTTCTCGCGGGCAAATTGGCTAAGAGAAGCTGCAGGCAATACTGTTCATGTGTCGAGGAGCCATAACGGTGGAACGGTGCACCTACTAAATGATGTATCTACACTTACCATCCAAATCGTTATGGCAGGCTCTTCGTAATCGATGACTCCTGAATTTATATCTAGAAAAAATGCAGGAATAAATAAATGATTACAGGATTGTACGTTTTATATTTAGGTAGGCCTACTCGAATATACTACCATAAAACAAAACAACGTTATTAAGGTGCGTACAGACTATGTAACATAACATGTTATAACATGTTATTGAACATGTTTCAGATAATGTGGATACAGAATGTTAAAAGTCAAAAAGTAAAAAAAAATAAAACATGTTAGAATAACATGTTAATCATCATGTTTTATTACATCCGTGTCCACATTATCTGAAACATGTTAAGTAACAATTTTATTACATGTTATGTTTCATAGTCTGTAGGCACCCTTAGGTTAAAAGTATTTAGCACTTTTTGGTGTATATTTACAATGGAAATGAATGAATAGTGTATAGTGGTAGATACATAATAGAAAACTTGTATACAGGATATAGTATATATAACATAGTTATATATAGTTACAGTTATCCATTTATTGGGTTATTGTCTATATCCATCTACCTTTTCCAAATAAGTTGAAATGGTGTACGGAACTAAGTGTTAATTTTGTTACTACTTGTACAAGATTAGATTAGAGACTTAACGATTAAAACGGCAATAGCCCAATGGCTAAGGCGTCGGCCTGGCGATCGTGAAGTTCTGACTGTCGTGAGTTCGATCCCCACGCGTTGCACTATTAACGTGAACCCACTCCAGACAAGAATATTTTAGCTTATTTGACTAGCTATGTGCAACCCCCACATTGCTAGAAACATTTAAACAAAAAATCTTCTATTATTGTTTAATATACATACTATACTATCTTTTAGTCCGGCCAAGTGCGAGTTGGACTCGCGCACTTTGCAGTTCGGCCCATAAAATATGTATTGCAGCAACCGCAAATAGTAAGTTGTAAATTTACTTTTTTTTGTTATTTAACAACAAATTTACGATTTTCGAATATATTCCTATGCCGGCGAGCTGCTAGCCCGCCCCGGCTTATAGGCCGGTATATCGCACGGCTAAAACATATATGCCTACAAAATTTGCATCAGTTTGTTGCATCAAATATAAAATTTTAACATATTTAACAATCATCGTCATATGTCAACCAATTTACACAAAACCTTAACGAATTATGCACTTAAACCTTCCTCATAAACACACTGGCTATTGGTGAAAACCGCATGATAATCCGTTCAGTAGCTATTGAGATTATTGCGAACAGACAGACAGACGCAGTGATGGACTTTGTTTTATAATACTTACGTAGTGATATTGGACGGCCCTTTGGCGTAAAGGATAGTTACACTGATTCTGACCCGACGGTCGTTGGTTCTAATCCTAGCTATATACCTACCAATGAAAGTTTTATGTGCATTCATGAATCATGGGTTTTCGTACAGAGGTAGTGGGATCATGGAATCAAAATCAATCAAATCATGGGATCAAAGAAGGGGTATTATACGTTTAACGTGTGTATCTGTGTCTGTCTGTAGCATCTTAGCACCCAACCGGATGAACGGATTTTGATTTTATTAATGACTAGCAGCCCGCCCCGGCTTCGCACGGGTAGAACATATATGCCTACAACTTTTGCATCAGTTTGTTGCATCGAATGTAAAATATGAACATATTTAACAACCATCGTCATATTTCATCCAATTTACACAAAACCTTAATGAATTATGCACCTAAACCTTCCTCATAAACACTCTGGCTATTGGTGAAAACCGCATGATAATCCGTTCAGTAGCTATTGAGATTATTGCGAACAGACAGACAGACGCAGTGATGAACTTTGTTTTATAATACTTACGTATTGATATTGGACGGCCCTTTGGCGTAAAGGATAGTTACCCTGATTCTGACCCGACGGTCGTTGGTTCTAATCCTAGCTATATACCTACCAATGAAAGTTTTATGTGCATTCATGAATCATGAGTTTTCGTACAGTGGTAGTGGAATCATTAAATCTACCAAAAAGTAGCTTACCACCAAGGAGTACATCTGCCGCCGTAACCTTACGGCGTTCCCCGACGCAAAATGTAGGGGTAATATACGTTTAACGTGTGTATCTGTGTGTCTGTCTGTAGCATCTTAGCACCTAACCGGATGAACCGATTTTGTTTTTATTATTGACAGTTTTTTTTTGTTTGATAGATGTCTTCATCGAGAGTTTTCTTAGCTTTGATTCATGAAAATTCGTTCAATCGTTATAAAATTATGAGCTTTTTTCTAGTTAATTGCGCTATGAAATCAACTGTCATAGGTCTGATCAATTCGAAAATCTTTTTCTTCAACGATATTGTAAGAACATGGAAGCCTCCTGGACTCTACAGAATACTCAAATCCTCACCAACTTACAGCTCAGATTTTAAATGTCGTGTTTAGAGTCATTGGAAAAAGCTATTATACATAGATCAGTCGGGGTGGTTTAAAATATTATATTATATTATTATATATATAGATGAATATTATTTTATACAATAGATCATATTATTATACTATATTGACTTTAAATTGATTGTGATCGGTGGGGATCTACAGCATAGCTAAGCTTATAATAATATTTTCGAAGTAACTATGACCTAATCTGTGGTTTCACTGCAAATATTTTATTAATTTTGCGGTGCGTGTTTGTGAAATTCGTGATATCTTCTAGAGTTTTCATTTGAATTATATACTGTAAAGGACAATTTTAATCAATAATATGTGGCCAAGCTAATTAACGTAATTATTTGGATAAGGATTAATACTATATACTTGAAAATAGCCTTGGAAGTTATGTAATATTTTTTAACAAAAATTTTAAGATTAAAATGGTTACTGTGAGTCAACCTTAAGAGATAGACATATGCTGTCGCGGACTTTTTTGTAGGTCTTATTAAGTTGTACAACTCTTGCATAGAAAATATTCTTCTATCTATTTTCAATTAAGCAGCGTTCGTAAGTAACGTGTTTTTTCGACCGTTTATTTGCCGACTTAGGTTGCAAATTAGGTCTCCACGAATGTACCTTTGATTTAAACGGGATAATATATAGCTTATTTTCATTCCGAAAGTCCATTCTATGTATTAGTGAAAGAATTTCTTAAATCGGTTCAGTAGTTTTTGAGCTTACTCATTACAAACATACAAAAATACAAAAATACAAATGTTCTCTCTTTATAATATTAGTATAGATATAGATATATGTTTTTTTTGTTTGATAGAAGTCTTCATCGAGAGTGTTCTTAGCTTTGATTCTTGAAAATTCGTTAAATCGTTTTAAAACTATGAGCTTTTTTCTAGTAAATAGCGCTATGAAATCTATGCAATACAATACAATACAAATACTCTTTATTGACACCAATTTAGAAAATACATACTGAATAGGACTTAACTAACTAATACTAGGTACAATGGGCGGTCTTATCGCTAAAAGCGATTTCTTCCAGACAACCTTTGGATGGACTTAACATAGATAGAACAAGGACGGTGGTGTGTATTTTAAACATTTTACTTAGAATGATTAGATTTATAGACTACATAAAAACGTTACATATAATAATTTTATATACGAATACATATGCACATCATAAACTTACATATACATAAACAATATATTATTATATCTGACAGAAGAGAGATAGAATTTGCGAACTTGTTCTTTGAAACTATCTATGGATTGTGCACGTCTTATAACAATAGGTAGTTCATTCCACAGGCGCACGGCTTGGACAGTGAATGTTGAGTCATAAAAATTCGTACTATGAGCCGGAGTGTCGAGGAGCATGTTCTCTGATGACCTTAGGGAAAGGGAGTTAGAGGAAGAAAGAAAATGGAATCGAGCTTTTAGATAAGGAGGAGTCGAGGGGTTGAACAAAATTCCATAGAGAAACGAAAGAATATGAGTATTCCGGCGAAGACGAATGGGAAGCCACTTGAGCTTAGCGCGAAATTCTGAGACATGATCAATTCAAGTCAAGGGACATCTCCTGGACTATACAGAATACTCAAATCCTCACCAACTTACAGCTCAGATTTTAAATGTCGTGTTAAGAGTCATTGGAATGCTTTTATTGAATAGATTATACATAGATCAGTCGGGGTGATTTATATATAGATCATAACTATATTATACAATAGAATTTTATACAGTAAAAATATATTATTATACTATATTGACTTCAAATTGATTGTGATCGGTGGGGATCTACAGCATCGCTAAGCTTATAATTTATAAGCTAAGCTTATATTTTAGTAGTAACTATGACCTAATCTGTGGTTTCACTGCAGATATTTTATTTATTTTGCGATGCGTGTATGTGAAATCCGTGATATCTTCTAGAGTTTTCATTTGAATTATATACTGTAAAGGACAATTTTAATCTATAATATGTGGTCAAGCTAATTAACGTATTTATTTGGATAAGGATTAATACTATATACTCGAAAATAGCCTTGGAATTTATGTGATATTTTTTAACAAAAAATTAAAGATTAAAATGGTTATTGTGAGTCAACCTTAAGAGATAGACATATGCTGTCGCGGACTTTTTTGTAGATCTTATTAAGTTGTACAACTCTTCATATACTCCATAGAAAATATTCTTCCATCTATTTTCAATTGAACAGCGTTCGTAAGAAACGTGTTTTTTCGACCGTTGTCTAGTCGACTTAGGTTGCAAATTAGGTCTCCACGAATGTACCTTTGATTTAAACGGGATAATATATAGCCTATTTTCATTCCGAAAGTCCATTCTATATATTAGTGAAAGATTTTTTTAAATCGGTCCAGTAGTTTTTGAGCCAAATCATTACAAACATACAAAAATACAAATGTTCTCTCTTTATAATATTAGTATAGATAAGTGATTCAACACCTTGTTTCTTGCCAAAATTTATAATTCTAGGTCAACGGGAAGTATCTTAAAGGTTTTGATTCCCTTGTGAAATCGCAAAAATATGCGACATAAACGGTCATATCTTTTGAATGCGTTGACTTACAAGTTTGATTTTTTCAGAACCAATAGAGACCCTAGACTCGAGTATTTGATATAAGTTTCAACTTGATATCTCTACGCGTTTCTGAGAAACAGGGGGTCTTGACAGACGTCAGACAGACGGACAACAAAGTTTTCCTTCTGAGGTACGGAACCCTAAAAAATAATTAAAAAAACTTATAACTATGGTCACCCATGGTAATATGATAATATTACCGTGCGGCGTGCTAAAACATACATAACCATAAACCTAAAACTGTATGTTTGCAGCCGCGGGTGCACTGCGAAAATTACGAAATTTTTGCCTACTGCCACTAAAGCTGCGCTTGCACAGTCTCTTCTTCTTCCTATTCTTGATTACGCCGACGCCGCCTATCTGGACATCACTGAGGAACAGCTAAACAAGCTCGAACGACTCCAAAACTTTGCGATTAGGTTCATATTTGGCCTATGCAAATATGACCACGTCTCCGAATTCCGTTCAAAGCTTAAATGGCTACCCATCCGCCTTCGCCGCAATGCTCATATCCTTACCCTCCTGTTTAATATTTTGTTTGATCCAACTTCTCCTCCCTACCTTAAAGACCTCTTCCAATTCCTACACACTTCGAATTCTCTCTCTTTACGGTCTTTAGAGACTCATACATTGTTGATGCCTAGTCATCATAGCTCGTTCTACGACAAATCGTTCGCAGTACAAGCTGTAAGGCTCTGGAATGCGCTTCCAGCTGAAGTAAGACGTTGCCAGACCATTACTACATTCAAAGAACGTGTCAAAGCTCACTATCTCTCGTAAGATTAAATTGCTACCTACTGTAATTTTTGTTTTCTCTCCTTGTTATATTTATTTATATAGTATATGTATTGTTTATTGATAAATATATTATTTATGTATTATATGTATCTGCAGTGTAGTGTTTATGTATTTACTTATTTATTTTAGTTTAGGTATTTAACACCATATTTACCCCGCCATGTTCATTAAACAAATCCTCATTACCCAAAGTTTGCCTGGAAGAGATCGCTCTCAGCGATAAGACCGCCTTTTGTAACACTTATTTGTGAATGTTTACTTAAGTTTTTTAATGTTTTCTGAATGGTGTTCAATAAAGAGTTATTCTATTCTATTCTAAAACGTCTAAACCATACAAATCCTAAATCTGTGCTTAGGTCCTAGAGAAACGCCTACTCTAACCTATTACATGCCTACTTCTAAGTATTAGATATTATTAACTAATTACTGAACGAATCGTTAGTAACTATTTTTCCTTTTTTTTGCTACGGTTAAACTTACGTGAATATGTTAACTGTCTGTAAAGTCCTATTTACACCTCAATAAGTACATACAGAAGCGAGTTATTAAATAATTCAGTTAAGTAGTAAGTAGCGTCCAAACGTAGGCGAGTGAATAGTCGTAAGTTGAATCATGGAGCACGTGTAGTATAATAGTAGTCTGTGTTATGGAGTTTACTAAACTCGCCCGTCTACATGCCAGCCAGCACGGAGGATAGAATCATCCGTCCCAGCCAGTTAAGTTGGCGGGGTGCGAGAGACGCGGGAGAGAGAGCTACTCCACAGACTAGCCAAATATAGGATCGCTTAAACTATTCAAATCAATTTAATCAACAACTTACTACTTAGCTTGCTTTCGCCGTTCAAACATCAATAACAACTTAACTCGCCGATTGCGCAAGTTAACTCACTACTGTACTTCATCATCATCATCATCATCAGCCTATACTCGTCCACTGCTGGACATAGGCCTCTCCAATTTCACGCCACTGAGCACGATCCTCCGCTACTCTCATCCAGCTCTTGCCAGCCACCTTGCGGATATCATCGCTCCACCTAGTCTGAGGGCGTCCTACGCTACGTTTGCAGATTCGCGGTCTCCACTCAAGAACTCGTTTACCCCAGCGATCGTTGGTTCTTGGGTTTATATGGCTTATACTGTACTTATTGAAGTGTAAATCGGGCTTAAGACGTCCGACCGGTTTCAAGGCAATCGGTGCCTTAAGTAAGTAGTACTATTCATTATTAAGTGCCCTCAGTCAGTACGCGACCACATCCGTATTACGAACGTGATACGATTGAATTTCGTAGTACGAAATTCGAATCTCACCGCGGATTCCGCTGTCGAGATAGCCTACAGAATAGCCTAGCAGTACGCGTGCTCCCGGTGAGCGCCACACCCGTACCACAGAATTAATAATAGAACCTACAACCCATCTACTTAGTCTGTGCTACAACCCATACCTACTTGAAACCGGTCGGACAGACGACTGTAATGTAAAGACTTACAGACTTTAGACTGTCGACTGTCTTTAACTTAGACCTTTAAGAAACCTTTCTTAAAGGTCTAAGTTAAAGACAGTCGAGTCGACCTATTTACGTGAGTTTAAATTTTGTAAAAATAACGTTTTCACCTATTATCAGCACTATCAAAATTATGATAGCAGGACGGACTTCTGGGAATCCCGTCAGTATTAATATCAGTTTCGTCGAGGCCGCAAACGTAACAAGATATATTGGCATAGGTATTGTCACTTCGATACCTAAATCGTCTTTCTGGCGTATAAGTCGTGTTACGTTTTAGTGCAGAAATTATTCTATCTATATCGACATCACTATTAGTAGCTTCCTTAGTTACATCGGGTTGTGTCTCCGTTCTCGGGGCAAAAATTGTCTCTACTCCTTCAGTGAGATCAGCAGACGAAAATCGCTTAATACTAGTCGAACTTTCTAAGGATGATATGGTCGGCAATAACTTTCGGAATACCGTCGTCCCTCGGAATTTCGCACGATATTGATTAAGGTTTCCGTAAAAAGCATCGTCGTCAATGTATACATCACTAAAAGCCCGTAGATATACTTGGGGCGGTTTTGATTTATGAGTAGTAGTCCTACTAGTAAAAGCCAAGATTGTAGGGTAGTTCCATTTTGGCACTTTTGGTGTAGATGCTCCGTGATTGTCCTTGATAACGCGAACAGTAGGTGGTTTCGTTCTGACCTTTATTTTAAAATGCAGTTTTCTTTTTTCTGTATCGCTGTAGTAATCGTCCATCATAAAGTAAGGCATTCTGGGAATCCAGTCAACGCTGATGTTTGTTGTCCTATCGGTTGCATGATGAGTTATATTACACTGCAAGGTTAAAGTAGGCCGTTTCGTAGTGTAAAGCGGCCAGAGCCTCTTAAAGCCATTGTGAGCATCTTGAGTTTTACCAGATTCAGTTAAAAAAGTTACTACAAAAAATAAATACAAAAAATAGAAAAACGTAAAATATTTCATTGTCACAAATATGACATGTGACAAGAAGGAGTACTTACCTACGACTTACCTACATCTCTCTCTCTCTCACTATAATCACATAAGTAAATAAACATACTCATGTGCTATAATATACGGAAGGACCATAAACGCACCCTACAGTTCACACCGAGAAACGACGCGGTGCGACGAAGCGTGTGGTATCGCGCCGTCATTCAAAACCAAAAGTCATGAAAGATGGTTTCTCATGCAGCAAATCAAAGTATGTAAATATTGGTCAGTCACCCCATTACACGATCAGTTTTCCATCAGTCACAACCGTGATTGTGAGCAAACTGACAGCAAAACCTATCGTGTAATGGACGCCTCAATATCGATCAATCATCGTCAGTCACCCCATTACAGGCGTCCATTACACGGTAGGTTATCCGTCATTCAAAACCAAAGTCATGACTGATGGTTGCTCATGCAGCAAATCAAAGTACGTAAATATCGGTCAGCCACCGTCAGTCAACCCATTACACGATCAGTTATCCATCAGTCACAGCCGTGACTGTGAGCAAACTGACAGCAAAACCTATCGTGTAATGGACGCCACACGATCAGTTATCCAACAGTGACAGCTGTGACTGTGAGCAAACTGACAGCAAAACTGACCCTTATTAGACAAATGAAAAAAAAATACATTATTCAAGATTATATTTCTACCCGACTACAGGAGTTTTATGACTTTGACCGGTACGTATAACTATGTATGTATGTTCATCTGTGTTACTTCAACTTCTCAAACTATCATGAAAAAGGCAGACAGATTCGTGCCGAACACCCGAGTAAAAGCAATTTCAGTAATACTAAATGCTTGAGTAATACGCTTCCGCGCTCAGTTTGCTACCAAGCCACACCCCGGACACTTGCTAAATCTCCATACAAACTAGCGTTTTTACGACCGACACTGTGACACCGACACAGACACTACACACATGTCGTTTTTCTATACGTGCATTTGTGTGCGTGATGTCTAATGTTGTCGCCCGTAATCACCGTATCACAGATTATATAATAGTTACTTCGTACATACGTACTACGTACTGACCGTATGAATATTTTTTGTAGACTTACCCAAAAAGCTTTTAACACTAAAAATATTAGTCGCTATTTCGTAAACCATCGTCTACAGAAACATTAAATCACAACACTTCAGCAGCCGTAAATAGTACAAGAATAGCCCATTATCAAGTGTAGGTACAATCTCGCACTCGGTGCAGTCGCTGCGTCGTCGCGTCGTCCGCAGGTCCAGTCGACTTGAATTTGTTCTGTGTCTTGCTCGCACGTTAGAGCGACATCAAGCAACATCAAGTTCCTAATTGCTGTGTTATAAAAATGTTTTACCGTGAAAGTTTTTTTTAATATTTTACAAACTAAATGTTATTTACGCACGAGTATATATCGTTGTTTCATTTATGAAAATGAATTCTAAAATACGAATATAAAGGTAGGTATATAAGTATTTATAATATACCTACATGATAAGAACCTACGTAAATTTGAACCTCCGGTGTCTACTGGTCTTAACATAAATGTATGAAGTTGATGTTCTTCTCCTCGAGAGTAGTACCTATTGTTCTGTAGCCGTACGCGTGTAGCGTCTTTGCTCAGACTGACGCCTCGACAAATCAAAATCGGTGGCGGGGTGAGGAAGCCCGGAATTGGTGGGGGGAACAGAGTGTCCGTTCTATACGTAGTATTATTATCTTTTCTATGACCAAGCGGCAGCAGGGACGGACGCTTCCGTGCAGTATTACTTCGCAGCGTTGCTTACGTAGTAATCATGCAGTATTGACTATGCCGGACTGAGCGCGGAAACTTATTACTCAAGAATGTATTACTGAACTTGCGGTCACTCGGGTGTTCGGCACGAATCTGTCTGCCTTTTTTATGATAGTAACTTCTTAAGCATTTCTAAAGAATCATAATTTGACACAATGATGGCATGAGGTATCGTTTTGATAGTCCGCTGCGTGGTCCACTAGTTATAGACTGTGATGTAAAAGGATGTAAATTGAAAGTTTCTCCTTCTACAGCCCTAACCTCCGCGCTCCGGTACCTATCTTGGATCTTGCTCCGCTGCCGGCGGCACGGTTTAGGTTATTTATAATATGTAGTTTATGTTAATAATAATTTTGTTTTTTTATTTAACATGACAAAATACAATGTGCACAATAATTACAATAAATATTAAAAATAATACCTACAGATATTCAAAACATTTTTGCGCCTCTTTTATGAATTTCAAATTGAAAATACTAAGTTAGGTGTTGGCTTATATTTAATGCTATAATATTAACGAATCGTATGACATGACAAGGGTGCGAAGCGAACTCAACTAAATTTGACCTTGCTAACGGCACCAACAATGTGACTGTCCCCGCAGTCGCGGCTCGGCCAGCACCTGCGGGTGTTGCATTTTGACCACCACTCTATTTTTACCTCTAAGGTCACAAAATCTTTATGATTGAAAAATAATAAAGTATACAAAGTTGACACCTGGGAGTTCTACCACAGAAAAGATACTAGTTCTGTTCTACTGTGCGCAGTACACGGAACACTTACGTGCAAAGCGTTAAGGCAGTTTTACACAGGGTCAGTAACTGTCGTCAGTGCTGGCGCCGAAAACTGAGTTGTGCTATTTAGACGCAGTCAGTATTTCGTCAGTAGTCGAGGTACAGTAGTTTCGGTGTACACACGTTTGTAAAGTCAGTGCGGAAAAATGAATTCTCGAAAACAGCAAAAAATAAAACTAAATAATTTGTTGAGAAAATTTACGTTTGTGATGATGCAAGATGTAACTGGTATGTTAGAAGAGAAAAGTCATTTTGTGATGCGGTGCGAGTGGTGCGACGCAGCGTGGTCATCGTACAATACAGTGGCAGCGACTGACCACGGTGTCAGTTGCGCTGGCGCGGGTGGCGGGGGGAGCGGACTGACGCCGAAAATATGAAGCGGGAATATTTAAGTCGGTGCTGACGCGACAGTACTGTACTGACTTGAAATCAATGTATACGAGAGCAGTGCCAGGTCTGCACTGACTCGGCAGTCGACTGACGTCAGTTAAGGTGGCGGTTCGCGCCGCGACGGAGACGGGTGACAGAGACAGGAGACTGAGACCAGAGACCGTGACAAATGTCTCGGTCTCTTCGGCATGTACTGTAGGTCGAGACCGAGACTGGAGACCGTGACAAGTATCTCGGTATCCAGTCGTCCAGTCGGAGTCTAGTCGTGCATCGTATATCGGAGGTTGCTGTCTGATCAGTTCAATCAGCGTTTCACAGTCTTTGTCAGAAAAAGTATTCATTTTTAACACTAAACACACGTGCTTTTCGAGCGCGACACGAGACACTACTGCTCCGGAGCAGCGACCGTCTCGCTGTCTCCTGTCTCGCGTCTCGGTCTCCTGTCTCTGTCTCGCTCGCGAACTATCGCGTTTACATTGCCTAACGTCAAGTAACGGTCGCGGTCTCTGGTCTCAGTCTCCTGTGTCGGTCTCCCGTCACCGTCGCGGGGCGAACCGCCACCTTAGACCCTGTGTAAAACTGCCTTTACGTACCGCCTTACCGCCAGCTTGTTGTACACGACCACGTCTATCACGAAAAGCCCTAGACTGTCGACTGATGACATTAAGGGTTAGTTTCACCGGCTCCTAATAGCCTCAATCTAACATATTATTGACATTTTTTATATGGTATCATACCTACATCAAATAACTATCTGAAACTTGAACCAGCTAAACTGGCTTTTCTATGCTTAAGCTAAGTCCATTTCTGACCAGCTATTCTGATTTATGCTTAAGTTACAATATTTTAACTTAACTTATAAATTGTAGGCAGTATCTTGTGTCCGAACTTTCGGTCTTCAAACAAGTTTTGATAGTTGTTCTTCGTCGAGTAAATCATTTATATCAGCAAATGTATTATTTTTAAAGTACAACTCTATCTCCTGTAATGTCCTTCCTTTAGTTTCGGGTAAACATACCCAAAGATACCCTAGGCAAACAGAGCCAAGCCCAGCGTTGAACATAAATACACCATGATAACCCATTATGGAGAACATGGTGAGAGCCAGCTTTATGGATAGAAACAACAAAGTTGTACCAATAATGCCAAAACCAAATATACAATAGCATTTTATCTCTGCAGGAAATATCTCCCCGAATAATGATTCTATAACCGCACTCGGTCCAGAGCTTACCGTCACTATAAATAAGGCTAACAACGCGCAGTTTAACCAAGGATTTTGATAGAAATACAGGCAAATACTTAAAGTGATTAAAACGATATTAGCTGCTATACCTCCCGTGAACAGCAAAGTTCTCACTTTCATTTTATCCATCAATATGCAAGATAAACAAGACCCTAACACCAAACAACCGTCGGCAACTAATGAGAATAGGAAGATGTCTAATGTCCCCGTTATTTTTTGTAATATCGTCATCACAAATGAAGCTATGAGAAGCCTACCAGTTGCCACTCTATAAAAATGAAGTGTTATGCATAAGCCGGCTATCTTCCAGAAATATTTCTGCTTGGCAGCGATATAGATCTTTTTCCATATGAGCGACGCTGATAATGATGCTCCGCCTGACTGCTTTTGTTTTTCAGTTTCTACTTTGATTAGGAGTTCCAACTCCTGTGTGGCTTCTGTGCCGGTTCCGTGGAGGATTCTAAAGGCATGTGCACATTCTTCGAATCTTCCTTTAGAAGCAAGCCATGTAGGACTCTCTACCCAGAAGAAGGGAAGTAGAGCAGATACCACGCCTGGAATTACACCTAGAATTGTGACGGTTCTCCAATGGATGAGTGTGCCCAGGATATTAGAGAATGCGACACCAAAGGCCGATCCCGCTGTGACGATCATGTTTAGATAGAATCCTCTGACGTTTGGAGCGGTGTATTCTGCTGTTGAAAGGACACAGAGAGACATTACGCCGCCGAAGCACACTCCGAGGACTATTCTCGCGACAAGGAAGACCCACATGTGCTGACCACAATAGATGGCTATCCAGCTTATTATGACAGGTATCGTGAGGATTGTTAGAGGTTTTTTTCGTCCGAGATTTTCTGTCACCACAGCTGCCAGCATCAGGCCAAATACTGTACTCATGTTACTTGCGGATGCTGCAAATAGATACTAATAACATTATCTGTGTGATGTTTCGAAGTACATTGGTTATTCGAGACAATAATTAGTTGTAGTGGTCGCCCAGTAGTAGAAATTGCACCGTTATTAATATTTGTCTAAGGTCATTAGTGGGTAGGTAACATAACTTTCTGGACCCCTCTACATGAACATTAATAATGCAAAATCAGACACTCATTTAAGCGCGCAATGTGCCCAATAAAGGAATATGTATGAATATACCTCATTATATGACCCGACTTTGAATGGAACCTAAAAAATCACCTGACCATATCCAAA
Source organism: Cabera pusaria (assembly GCA_954871355.1). NCBI lineage: Eukaryota > Metazoa > Arthropoda > Insecta > Lepidoptera > Geometridae > Cabera > Cabera pusaria. The sequence continues at coordinate 22,443,684 of OX940893.1, forward strand.
ATTCACGCAAGATTTTAATTTTTCACCATTTCTGCAGTGAAGTGTATGTAGGAAGTGAGACTTTTTTACTAGAGAGAGAGTTTTTTACCATAGCACCATCTATGAACGATTGTTTACTTCAGTGTTTTTCAACCTTTTTCATGACGGGACCCCTTAGTATGAAAAATAAATTCGCCACCCCCTACTTGCACTGTTTATAATCTGTATTTTGTTATATTGCTAGCTTCTGCCCGCGGCTTCGTTCGTGTAGCCTACAGGAAACAAATTACATATTTTTCTTTTGAAACAAATATTATAAGCACTCTCAATCACAACACCTACAAATGGTCTTTGATTAATATTTGTTGACACACGTTGAAAAACACTGGTTTACCTAATTAATATAAACCTATAGGGTAGGGTATATAGGGTGTTAGTTCGTTATATATTCGTTAAATGGCGTTGTAGTCAATAAGCATGTTTAGTATTGACACGGTAATTTATATAAATCGATGTTAAAACTATGTACTTAATTTTTCCGGCAAATTTTGTTCCATCGGAACCCTACGTGTGCGAGTAAGTAAAAAATAAATAAACTGGCCAAGTGAGAGTTGGACTCGCACTTGGCCAGTTTATTTATTTTTTACTTCATAAATCGCTACGTGCTGTCGCCCTTTTTCGTGTGCCGCCCGGGGCCATGATCCCCCGCACCCCCACGCTACTGCACTGTATTGAATTATATTCATATTACCAATCCAAGACATTTCGTCATCATCCAAAGGCAAATCGCTGTCTTCGGATTGCTGAGCTGCGATCATTGCGGAAATTTGCCCAACTATATACCCATCAGAAATGGTGCAAGCAAACATTCCACTGATGATGAGAAACTGTAAGCAAACAGACAAATTAATTATATAAATATAGCGGCAATAGTATATGGCGTCGGCCTGGCGATCGAGAGGTCGTGAGTTCGATCTCAACTCATTGCACTACACTGACTCGTACGTGAACCCACTTCAGACAAGCATATTTAGCTTCTACTAGTAATGTGCAACTCACATTTAATTCACAATAAATATTTTCTATTCTATTAATTGCTAGTACATATAAGCTTTTGTTTTTAATATAGATAAGTCTTTATTATTATAGTTAAAACAAAAACGCTCCCGTAGTCTCTACGCTTAGATCTTTTAATCTACGCAACAGATTTTAATGTAGTTTTAGCAATAAAGTGATTCAAGAGGAAGATGTTTATGTATGAAGATCACCATACGAATCCTCGACGGGTCGCTAGTATAATATAAATATAAATAAATAATTAAAAAGCGACATTCCTTCCGAATATCACATCTCAAAATAAAATGAAAATAAGCCGCTTATTACAAAATATAGCATCATATAGAAGTGAAATTATCTTTAGATTAATATAATCTTATAAGATTATAATATAATATTGTTTGAATAATCAGAGATTTAAGAGATTCATAAAGAAAGATCACCTATCACCTGAAGTGGCTATACTGCTTTGATATAAATAGGTGTTTACAAACTCAGTATTTTATTTGCTGGTATTATGTAGTTGTGGCAAACATTGCAAGCAAATTATCCACCAATAACGTCCCCGCGCGGCACGGATATATTATTATTTTTCTTATAGGGTAGACCACCGTTTGACCACTATCTCACCTGTTACTCACTATGTTACTGTGAAAAGCGCTCATAATTTTTTAATAGAAATCCATTGGTGCACGGTGGGGGATTGAATTCGGTACCTATGGCGACAAACATTAGATATGTCAATCAGCAGGGCTAGCATGGCAAGGGGACTATTTTTTCTTTCCACCTATCCGTTTTTTGTTTGCTGGAGAAGGCAAATTATAAGTAAAGTTTTTCGACAATTATCAACGCCCGCTGACTTTTAATCAATTCTTTTTTTAAATAATTTAATACGAAACAAAATCAAAACTCGGGGTTAAACATCACCAAGCGTTTAAATTGTTGTGTTGATCTCCTGGCAGTGGCGAAAAACAGGGAAATAATTTTGTCTTTCCCCCGGGGGATAAGGCCATGCTAGCCCTGCAGGTTGGAGGTAACCACACAAAAAGTTGTCGACTTCCAAAAGGAATGTGAATATGAATATTTTAATAGAATAATAGTTAACTTAAAGCTTTCGTTAGCAGGTATTTTTCTGGCTAACAGGCTATCTAATACCAACTGATAACTGACCTTTTGCACTGTCTGAATTTCCATTTTGAACTAAACCTTAATGCAGAAATTATGCAGTATTTTATACTTACCTTTCTGATATTCTTCTTTTTATTTCAAGCTATGTAAACAAGCTGCAAGCATACGTATTCACTCGCATTGGCTGTAAGCAGAAAATCCATATATATAAAACTAGAAGTCCCCCGCGGCTTCGCCCGCGTTAAAAACTCCTTTTATTTACTTAAAACTTTTCTTTTGTAAAAACGATTCTATCATTAAAGACATCAAATAAGAATTAGCCAAAACGGTTCACCTAAATTCATGTTATCGTGTGACTAAGACAAATCAAGATTCATATTTATAAAACCCGAAAAACCCAAAAAAGCGCAATCCGAAACAATATTGATTTTCAGACTTATTTACCCCAGTTCACTCTCTTAGGGTGGCATTTTGAAAAAGTCTGTAACTTGTATTTACTTATTTATTTACAGAAGTACTTGTGCGAAATGTCGAATAAAATGACTATCCAAACTTTGAACCCCCGCTTCATCCCTTGAAGAGTGAATTTTGAAAAATCCTTTCTTAGCGGATATCTACGTCAAAATTACTATCTGCATGCCAAATTTCAGCGCAATCCGAAACAATATTGATTTCAGACTTTGTTACCCCCCTTCACCCTTTTAGGAATAGAATTTCAAAAAGCCTGAAACACGTATTTACTTATTTATTTACTAAACTAGCAGCCCGCCCCGGCTTCGCACGGGTAGAACATATATGCCTACAAAATTTGCATCAGTTTGTTGCATCGAATATAAAATATGAACATATTTAACAACCATCGTCATATTTCATCCAATTTACACAAAACCTTAACGAATTATGCACCTAAACCTTCCTCATAAACACTCTGGCTATTGGTGAAAACCGCATGATAATCCGTTCAGTAGCTATTGAGATTATTGCGAACAGACAGACAGACGCAGTGATGAACTTTGTTTTATAATACTTACGTATTGATATTGGACGGCCCTTTGGCGTAAAGGATAGTTACCCTGATTCTGACCCGACGGTCGTTGGTTCTAATCCTAGCTATATACCTACCAATGAAAGTTTTCTGTGCATTCATGAATCATGAGTTTTCGTACAGTGGTAGTGGAATCATTAAATCTACCAAAAAGTAGCTTACCACCAAGGAGTACATCTGCCGCCGTAACCTTACGGCGTTCCCCGACGCAAAATGTAGGGGTTATATACGTTTAACGTGTGTATCTGTGTGTCTGTCTGTAGCATCTTAGCACCTAACCGGATGAACCGATTTTGTTTTTATTATTGATAGTTTTTTTTTGTTTGATAGATGTCTTCATCGAGAGTTTTCTTAGCTTTGATTCATGAAAATTCGTTCAATCGTTATAAAATTATGAGCTTTTTTCTAGTTAATTGCGCTATGAAATCAACTTTCATAGGTCTGATCAATTCGAAAATCTTCTTCTTCAACGATATTGTAAGAACATGGAAGCCTCCTGGACTCTACAGAATACTCAAATCCTCACCGACTTACAGCTCAGATTTTAAATGTCGTGTTTAGAGTCATTGGAAAAAGCTATTATACATACGAGTAGATCAGTCGGAGTGGTTTAAAATATTATATTATATTATTATATATATAGGATGAATATTATTTTATACAATAGATCATATTATTATACTATATTGACTTCAAATTGATTGTGATCGGTGGGGATCTACAGCATAGCTAAGCTTATAATAATATTTTCGAAGTAACTATGACCTAATCTGTGGTTTCACTGCAAATATTTTATTAATTTTGCGATGCGTGTTTGTGAAATTCGTGATATCTTCTAGAGTTTTCATTTGAATTATATACTGTAAAGGACAATTTTAATCTATAATATGTGGCCAAGCTAATTAACGTAATTATTTGGATAAGGATTAATACTATATACTTGAAAATAGCCTTGGAAGTTATGTAATATTTTTTAACAAAAATTTTAAGATTAAAATGGTTACTGTGAGTCAACCTTAAGAGATAGACATATGCTGTCGCGGACTTTTTTGTAGGTCTTATTAAGTTGTACAACTCTTGCATAGAAAATATTCTTCTATTTATTTTCAATTAAGCAGCGTTCGTAAGTAACGTGTTTTTTCGACCGTTTATTTGCCGACTTAGGTTGCAAATTAGGTCTCCACAAATGTACCTTTGATTTAAACGGGATAATATATAGCCTATTTATATTCCGAAAGTCCATTCTATGTATTAGTGAAAGAATTTTTTAAATCGGTTCAGTAGTTTTTGAGCTTACTCATTACAAACATACAAAAATACAAATGTTCTCTCTTTATAATATTAGTATAGACTACTCGTGTTAAGTTTCGAATATAAAAGACAATCTATTCTTGTTTCTCTATACAAACTTTGAACCCTCGTTTCATCCTCTTCAGGGATGAATTTTGGAAAACCTTTCTCAGAGGGAACTAACGTCGTAATTAATAACTATCTGCATGCCAAATTTCAGCGCAATCCGAAACAATATTGATTTTCACACTTTATTACCCCATTTCACCCTCTTAGGGAAGGAATTTCAAAAATACCTGAAACACGTATTTACTTATTTTTTTACTGAAGCACTTGTGTGAAGTTTCGGATTGAAAAGACGATCTAATCTTGTTTCCCCATACAAACTTTGAACCCCCGTTTCATCCTATTCGAGGGTTAATTTTGGAAAATCCTTTCTCAGAGGGAACTAACGTCGTAATAACTACCTGCATGCCAAATTTCAGCGCGATCCGAAACAATATTGATTTTCACACTTTATTACCCCATATCACCCTCTTAGGGGTGGAATTTCGAAAAAACCTGAAAACGTATTTACTTATTTTTTTACTGAAGCACTTGTGTGAAGTTTCGGATTGAAAAGACTATCTAATCTTGTTTCTCCATACAAACTTTGAACCCCCATTTCATCCCCTTAAGGGGTGAATTTTGGAAAATTCTGTCTGGGTACACCCTTACGTACTAAGACAAATATACCCTCCAAATTTCAAGTCTCTACGACCAGCGGTTTAGGCTGTGCGTTGTCTGTCAGTGAGTCAGTCAGTCAGTCAGTCAGTCAGTCAGTCAGTATGTCCGGACAAAGATTCTTATAGTATTAGATGCAAAAATTATTGCTATCTATGTCCGTATAGACTTTGAAACCATCCAACTGATGTGCCCAAAACCGGTTTAATTATAAAGGCCTTATTATATTTTATCTACAATATTATAAGAATATGGTTTTAGACCACTAAAACAGTACATTCGGCACATTTAGTCACAATTATTTTTTTAGCGTACTAGCACACGTGGGGTATATAGTGGGTTAATAATAGCAGAAAGAATTTTTTTTTCTATTCGAAAGCTCCGTGACGCCAAACAACATGCTCGCGTTCTTTCATTCATTAAATAGGTAGTGAAAGAAAAACGTATAAAATACGTATAAGTGGCATTGTACAGTAGAATCTATTGGTGACAGATTTTACTGTAGAATGCCTCATCATTCCTTATTATTCCACCACCTCCAATACGAAAACAAAGAAAAAACCTATTTAAGCTTACTAAACCTAACGCAGCTGCGATCAAATCGTGGACTACTACGATCTTCGAGCATTTACCATTGGAGATGTTAACGCAAGGCGTTCCCCTCTGCTGGCCATATAGCCATTTTTGGCCATATGAGCGTGCGTAACTACGCTGTATTTTTAATACTGTGTGCGTGTTTCAAGCTAGTGTGCGGGATCGTTAAAGTGAGTGATTTGTGTGTGTGCAATACGTGTTTACCTCGTCCCCCGTAAGTATCGGCAGAAAAAAATGTTTACGGATTACAAAGTTAACATCTCCATTGGTAAATGCTCGAAGAATACGATAGACCATATTTCTCGTACAGAGAGGAATCACACAAGGAGATCCATTATTGCCATAGCTGTTTAAGGTAATGTTCACCGACGTACATATAAGCCCGGTGATGTTTAAATCACAGATTACACAATTTATATGTACACTTAGCTAGTTTAAATAATCGTGCAGCCATGCCTTACACCAGGTCCAGAACAAGCCACACACCAACTGAACGAAGGCGAACGATTGGCGAATGGGAGAAGACGTTCTATACAGGCTATATAGCTCCATCTGGCCAGCTACCACCCTCAAGTTAGAAAATCTGTCACCAAAACATCTAATGTGTTCCGGCAGCTATCCTTGAGGGCCAGTTCCCATTCTAGGCCTAGCGTGCTTACCATCTTCGACCGCATCATCACTTACCAACAGGTGAGATAGTGGTTAAACGCTAGCCTATAACGTATTAAAAAAAATAAAAAAAAAATCTCCCGCTATTCTGAGCTCGTTCTTGTTCCTTTGGGCCGGTGTGTACCCTGAATTAAGATATCTTTTAAAATTATTAATTGGCATTGGCAGGTTACCAGAATAATCTATCGCTTAGCCGAAAAAATTGCCGCTTTGCTTTATTAAAGCTACCTACTAAATGATGTATATAACTGTAGTGGTAGGACTTCTGCTAGTCCCCCTGGGGCGGTACCACCACTTTGCCAATCAATTTTCAGCCGTGAAATAGGAATGTTTTTCGGTTGAAATGGCAAGGTGTCCAGTGAAACTAACAGGGCTTGTGAGACCCAACATCTTTATGTCTCAAGATAACAGGCGCAGTGCAGTGACATGCAAAATTCTGGCAGTCCAGAATTTTGCATGCCACTGTGTCTGTAATAGGTAGACGTCATCGCTTACCATCAGGCGAGCGTCGTGCTTGTCCTGTTACCTATTACAATAAAAAATATGTAGGCATGCAGTATATCGATAAAGATTTAGAACATTCATATTCCTAGCAAGAATTTAGTCTACTCTATAGGAAAGAGAAGGTTGGTTCAACTACTACCGCAGTCGATCACTCTAGTTTCTCGCCGAGAGGAGGACAAAAGTGATATCTTTACAATACATAGTCAAATGCCCTTCTGGTTCTCGCAGACTGATGGTAAATATTGTAATGTGATGTAATAATAATTATAATGAACGAACAGACGACAACATTCAAACTTTTTTTTTGTACTAAAGACACCACCACAAGTGTCACATAAAAATATTTTATTAGTCATGTAAATATATTTACGTACGATCGGTAATGTAAGTTGTAAAAAGTATCTACATAGAAAAACTGTAACTGAGTGTTGGTGTAGTAATATTGTACTCCAAGTTTTTCTGTATTAAATTGTTTTTAAGGATGACATTTAAGAAAGTTTCTTTAGTTTAAAATTTCCTACATTTTCAGGGGGATGTAAATTAATGTTTCCGGTTTATTTTAACCGACTTCAAAACGAAAAGTTCGAATTAACGTGTGTATGCATTTTGTGCCATAATTCAGTTGTATAAACACCTTGAAACTAATATGTACAATTTAAAAATAGTTGAAATCTGTTCATAAGAACAGATTTTTGCATTGTACATATTAGATTCAAGGTGGCCATTTCATAGACGCATTTTTAGAGTGCCGCGGCGGGCGCAGGACTCTGGAAGGACCGACCGATTCGTGAGTGTGGGGTGCGCGAGAATGGTGTCAAAGGTCACGAGGTCGGCAATTGGACCGTAAGCATCGAAGATATAATATACTCCCGCCCGACATCACACCACAAACATACATTTGCAGAATGTACACCGTACAGTGTCCAATATATTAAATCTGCCCCCTTATTACAAATTTTGACGGTTTATTATTGAGTAAACAAAATGAATTAGGTAAATGACGAGGACGCATCTATGCCGGCTGTATAGATCCATCTCTGTCATTTCCTTTATTGCAATCCCTATCAAATTTCATGATTAGTCCGCTGGATCTCTGAATGAGGATATGGTGGTAGCATGATTTCAAAGCTTCTCAAATGAATTTCTTTCACAAGATATTTGAACAGGATATTTTCCATGTTTTTCATTATTTGTGAGCTTCCGATATTTCGGCGCTGTTGCAAGCACCATGTTCACGGATAAACTGTCGATTGCGGGTAAATGGATTGTTTACGAAAACACGAAGCGGTCTAACCGCTTTCGCGTTCTTTTTGCAGGTTCGCCGCCCTTCTCAAACGAAATTATTAAACCTAGTTTATGTATGTATTGTTATAGATGTAGTAGCACGTAACACGTGAACCGTAAGTCGTGCAAAAGCACTTATCTATATAGGGCGACTAATAAAATAATGTACATATTGAAGGGCACGATAGTTAATGGTCATATGTAACCAATAAAAATATAATAAAATGAGAATATTGGTTAACTACATAGTAAACCTCAACAAAATTAGTGTAGTAATGTTCTGATAATATGGTCACCGCGCGGGCGATAGCGACGTGCCACAGACTAAGTAGAGATGCTACGCATTGACGCGCTATCGAGTCTGGCCAGTCTTCGGCAGTGTCCTGAGTTCCTTTTCTTTACTCATGTGGTCCTGAGTGTCGTGGCGGCACAGTGGCGGGCGCAGGAAGAAGGAGACCTACTCCGAAGTGGTAATCCGACGTATCAGCCGAAATTATTGGGCATTTCCTACTACGAATCACATTCGGTTCGGTCGGCCGGTTAGCTTATCATTCAGTCCGTTATGTACCTAGGTATATTGTATGTCAAAAAAGTCCAAACTTTTTCAACTTCTGTTGTAGGTCATCGGCAAATTCGGTCGTGCCCGAACTTTCGGATGTGTCATTTCGGAATTGGCCTCCAGGACCGACCGATTCGTGACTCGTGAGGTGTGCTGGAACGGTATCAAAGGCACGGTAATATCATCAGGCTCAAACTATCGTAAAAAAGGCAGACAGATTCGTGCCGAACACCCGAGTGAACGTAAGTTCAGTAATACTAAATGCTTGAGTAATACGCTTCCGCGCTCAGCTTGCTATGCTACCAAGTGGCAGCAGGGTCGGACGCTTCCGTGCAGTATTACTTCGCAGCGTTGCTTACGTAGTAATCATGCAGTATTGACTATGCCGGACTGAGCGTGGAAACTTATTACTCAAGAATTTAGTATTACTGAACTTGCGGTCACTGCGGTGTTCGGTACGAATCTGTCTGCCTTTTTTATGATAGTCTGAGGGTATGGGTTACATCAGTTCGGTGGTTTCAAAGTCTATAACGGACATGGTAGAAATAATTTTTGTGTTTATATACATAACTATATAGATTATGGAGAACCATAATGAGAAGGTATATCACAAAGCAGAAGTACTTAACAGAGTATTATGTATAAATATTTCCCCCTGAATCTTAATCATTCAAAAACCTATTCGGATGCTTCATTTTAAATTTTTAATATTGATAAATCTGTGAGCCATTTTGTCGCGGAAATTTTTATAACTAGAATCACTGATTTTGTCGAATTGAAATATAAAAAAAAACAGACGAATTGAGAACCTCCTCCTTTTTTGTGAAGTCGGTTAAAAAGTATTGGATCGGAGCATTGTGAATTGCAAATATCCAAATCGATAGCAGTTTTCGAATCCGAATTTGCTTGGGAATGATTGAGAATAATCCTTATGTACCTACATCAATACACTTCTTAACATGCACGGTTTCACACCCGTCATATCAGGTCAATGATCAAGTGCTTGTTTCTCGCCAATAACCAAAAATCGATATGCCTAAAGCCAGAAAACAAACCTATGCCTGAACTAAATTATTTCAAAGTAAGTAGGTATAGTACACATAATTCCTTATACATGCAAAAATGCAACTGATTAAACATATAAATTATCTCTAAAGTAAATTATGATACCTAGTACAATGAACAAGAGCATCCCACATGTAATCTATCTAATACTATAAGAATCTTTGTCCTGACATACTGACTGACTGACTGACTGACAGACAACGCACAGCCTAAGCCGATGGTCGTAGAGACTTGAAATTTGGAGGGTATATTTGTCTTAGTACGTAGGGGAGTACTAAGAAAGGATTTTCCAAAATTCACCCCTTAAGGGGATGAAATGGGGGTTCAAAGTTTGTATGGAGAAACAAGATAAGATAGTCTTTTCTATCCGAAACTTCACACAAGTGCTTCTGTAGAAAAATAAGTAAATACGTGTTTCAGGTTTTTTTGAAAATCCACCCCTAAGAGGGTGAAATGGGGTGTACAGCAGTTATGGCCAGACGGCCATAACTGCTGTACACTCCCTGAGGTATGCGCGGCGAGGTGGGAGCCGGGGAAACAGAGGCAGACTGACGGAGCGCGTCCCCCCCGTCTCCGCGCGCATACCCGCGTCCCCCCCGTCTCGCCGCGCGCATACCACAGGGAGTGTACAGCAATTATGGCCAGACTATAACAAAGTGTGAAAATCAATATTGTTTTGGATTGCGCTTGGCATGCAGATAGTTATTACAACGTTAGTTACCTCTGCAAAAGGATTTTTCAAAATTCACCCCTGAAGGGGATGAAACGGGGGTTCAAAGTTTGTATGGAGAAACAAGATAAGATAGTATTTTCTATTCAAAAACTTCATGCAAGTGCTCGAGTAAAAAAATAAGTAAATACGTGTTTCAGATTTTTTTTATTACACCCTTAAGAGGGTGAAATGGGGTAACAAAAGTGTGAAAATCAATATTGTTTCGGATTACACTTAAAATTTGGCATGCAGATAGTTATTACGACGTAAGTGCCCTCTGAGAAAGGATTTTCCAAAATTCACCCCTGAAGGGGATGAAACGGGGGTTCAAAGTTTGTATGGAGAAACAAGATCAGATAGTATTTTCTATTCGAAACTTCATACAAGTGCTCCAGTAAAAAATAAGTAAGTACGTGTTTCAGGTATTTTTGAAATTCCTTCCCTAAGAGGGTGAAATAACAAAGTGTGAAAATCAATATTGTTTCGGATTGTGCTGAAATTTGGCATGCAGATAGTTATGACGAAGTTAGTTACCTCTGAGAAAGTATTTTCCAAAATTCACCCCTAAAAGGGATGAAACGGGGGTTCAAAGTTTGTATTGAGAAACAAGATTAGATAGCCTTTTATAAGTTTTATATTTGAAACTTAACACAAGTACTTAAGTAAGTAAATACGTGTTTCAGGCTCTTTCGAATTCCACCCCTAAAAGGGTGAAGTGGGGTAACAAAGTCTGAAATCAATATTGTTTCGGATTGCGCTGAAATTTGGCATGCAGATAGTTATTTTGACTTAGGTATCCGCTAAGAAAGAGTTTTTCAAAATTCACTCTTCAAGGGGATGAAGCGGGGTTCAAAGTTTGGATAGTCATTTTATTCGACATTTCACACAAGTACTTCGTAAATAAATAAGTAAATACGAGTTTCAGACTTTTTCAAAATGCCACCCTAAGAGGATAAACTGGGGTAACAAAGTCCAAAAATCAATATTGTTTCGGATTGCGCTGAAATTTAGAATGCAGATAGTTATTATGACGTAGGTATCCGCTCAGAAGGGATTTTCTAAAAATTCCTCCCGGATACTGAACGGGGATTCAAAGTTTGTGTGGCGAAATAAGATGAGATAAAGTACGTGTTGCAGGATTTTTTAAATGGGGTAGGTAAAAAAGTCTGAAAATTTGGGTTTTTCGGTTTTTATAAATATGAATCCCGAATTGCCTTAGTCACGCGATAACATGAAAACGGTTGAACCGATTTGGCTAATTCTTATTTTATGTATTTAATGATAGAATCGTTTTTACAATAGAAAAGATTTAAGTAAATAAAAGAAGTTTTTAACGCGGGCGAAGCCGCGGGGCACTTCTAGTGTAGACATATAGGTAACCTCCGGTGAAGGAATACAATATAGAAACTCCCAACCCCCGCATGGTGGTACGTAGTACTATTAAGTATTCAGTGATGGCGGTAGGTATGTTATATCTGTGGTGGTACAAAGTAATGCTGGAAACAAAGAGCCGAAGATCGAGCTCAGTGGCGTGTCTTGGGGGAGGCCTACGACCAGCAGTGGACTGATACCGGCTGATAATGTGGTGGTAGGTCACTGTCTAGTGTCCGCCTGGCCAGCTACCACCCTCAAGTAAGAAAATCTGTCGCCGAACACCTATTGCGTTCCTTCACGAGTCCTTGAGAGCCAGTTCCCATTCTAGGCCTAGAATCATCACTTGCCTACACACCAAGGTGTGATGATGCTGTCGTGAGATAGTGGTCAAATGCTAGCTTATACGACATAAAAAAACACTATCTAAAAGGTAACCTAGGTATTTCTACAAACGTGTAACCTATACATGTTTGGGTTAGGTGTATCTTGGAAGCCAAAATAGTAAGAACCATAATAGGATTGTTTTCTCGATTGCCGTGTAGCTGTCTCCCAACGCAAGTCTTTGGTGGAAACTCAGCTTTAGTCGCCATCTCCATCCGCGTGTAATTTTGTTTTAAATATCTTATAGGCTAGCGTTTGACTAATATCTCACCTGTTAGCAAGTGATGGATGCGGTCGAAGATTGGAAGCACGCTTGGCCTAGAATGGAAACTTCCGCACAAGGATAGCTGCCGGAACACATTAGATGTTTGGCGACAGATTTTCTAACTTAAGGGTGGTAGCTGACCAGGCGTATACTATAGTGTCCTACCACCATGCGGGGGTTGTTGGTTTCTTAACGATGTTTTTCCTTCACCGGAGGGCCACTGTAAAAATAGCACATACATTTTTCGATAGAAAAATCCATAGGTGCACGGCGAGGATTGAACTCGGTACATCTGGCATCAAAGCCAACCTTTCTCCCACTTATACCACCGGGCCCTCAGATTGAATAATTAAGTTTATTTAATATGCATATTTGAAGATGTAGCGTGAAAACCTGCTCGTGTAGAGAGCTCCTCAAAACTAACAAATAATTCAAAGCTTTTTGCAGAAATAAACATTAAAACAACATCAATATATTTTATATTTATATTTTCATAAGTAAAAAGAGCATGTTGATATAATCGGTTAGGACTTCCCATTTTATTGATAGTTTACCAATATTAGGTAATTATTCAAACTAGGATATTTATTTATACTCGTGGTTTTTTGAAGGCACACGATATCAGGTTCTCCTAAATCATTACTTATCTCTCTGTATATTTACACATACACGGCCCTTATTTATAAACGGTATTTAAACTAATCAATGCTTAAAACTGCTCTATCAACTTCTCGGTGACGTAAACTGTAACACGTGAAATTGAGAAACACTTAAATGAAAATTAAGTTATATTAACGTTCGTAAATAAGGCCCACTTTTATAGTTTTCTATAAGCGCTAATATCGCCACAGTATTAGCAGTGGGAATGGTTGGAAAAGGATTAGATTGAAAGAGTTCGATTCATGACCTCAAAAGCGATATTGTATTTTTTTATCTATTTATTTGCTTCAGTAGGTATTAAACTTTAGGAACTTTATAGTTTCTATATTGATATAAAACAGTTTGGCTAATGTTTGGTTTGGCCATTAGATATTAGATCGGTTAATTCAGTCCAGCGCTCCATCTCATTAGATAAAACCTTTCATATGAACAAATATCTCAGGACATTATTATCAGATCTCGGTAAAATTTAAATGGGACCAAACGGGACACATACACTCTCAAACAAAAAAGAATTTTTCAAATCGGTTAAGATTTGACGGACATCGTAACAAACATTTAAAAAAAACAGTCGAATTGAGAACCTCCACCTTTTTTGTGATGTCGGTTAAAAATAATCAGTAAAATGTATTAGTAAAGTCGATTTTTGCTGACTCCACTGCACAGGTAGATACAGTAATATCAAAACAATTCGAAACTAATTCCAAGGTTCCCTTCTGTTAACACTGTGACATTGCTAAAGTATTAACTTAGTTACCCCATAAATTATTTAATTACAATTTCAACTCTCGCTGTACAAAAAAGAACTTTACACGTATTGCATTTTTATCCATATAAAAACTACAAAATAAACACATGCATATTGCGCATTTATCAAATAACCAACGTTACGTAAAAGCTACGTCTTAAAAATATTGGCATAAAACTAAAAATATATCTCTGTCCATTTGAGGCACGTAGTTTTTATAATAAATACATGAATTATGCATAAAAATAACATATTTGTCTCACTTAATTTACGATTAATATGATGACGTAAAATTATGCTAAAATGTACCATCTTATAGTTATGCAATAGGTTCAAGCTCCGGCCGCGTTGGGAGCGAAGCGAGACGTAGTAGCTTTATAGTAATAACTGTAGTTTAGCTCTGTAGTTCGCAGTGTGAACTTAAATATGTAAAGACGCGTTAGCGACATAAGCGAAGCGAAAACAAACTTATGTCCATTTCGCTTCGCTCCCAATGTGGCCAGCGCATTAGACATGGCAAGTCGTGAATGGAGATGATGCAAAGAAATTAGTCTTTAAATAAAGGTCGATACACACACATAAGGCCAGTTTCAGTTATAAAGCAAAGCCAAGTTATAAAGCAAACCCTCTTAATAATGTGCTTAAAAATATCTCGTTATATTTTATATTTTTAAAAACACTAGCCGTATGCAAGACTTGTCCCCATTTTAAAGGCTTCAAACGAACAAGTTTGTATTGTAAGGTTCAGCATTATTGCTTTTGGTATGAAATGTATTCTATATAGATTGCTTGCACAGTTTACGCTTAAGTCTGAACAGCGATTATCTCTACATAGTATAAAACAAAGTCGCTTATCCCGCCTTCTGTCCTTCTGCACCTTTAGGGTCATTTCACAAGTTCCGATCTGACACATACTGCCATACAAAAGCTGTAAAAAATCTATCAGATTTCTTCATATTAGCGCTTTCAGCAACCGGTGAAATTGGCCCTTAATCTTTTAAACTACGCGGAGGAATTTAATGCATTTTACAACAATAAATCGAGTTATTCAATAGGAAGGTTCATACGTACAGTCTTATATTGTTTTGTGTTATATTTTTTAAATATGAAGACTTTTCAAGATGTCGGAACCAATCATTTCAAAATGCTGTCTTATTCTTTGAAAATAATGAACCTATGATTGAATTGTTACTCCATACTGACACCACTTTACCTAGTCTACATTGCACTCGTGCGAAGCCGGGGGCAGGTTGCTAGTGAGATATCTACCAACATTTTGAGCTCTATTGAAAACGGTCCTGCTAAGTGCTAACTCCTTGATAACGCGCTAATGTATTTATATCGAACATTTTAAGGAATCAACTGCGAGGATGGCAACCAGGACTAACCACGTGACTGGTTGCCAACCTTATAATGCATAGATTGATAGATTATTATTGGCCACCAAAACGATGTAACTTTAGGCGTCCTAATTAAACGCGTATACGTGGCACGACTGACATAAAAAATGGTGCAGTTTGCGGACTTATTTAAATGCCTAATTACTTTGAACCACATTTTTTGGCCTTTTATAAGGTTCCTTACCCAAAGGGACCAACGAGACCCTGTTACTGAGACTCCGCTGTCTATCCGTCCGTCCGTCTTACACAGGGCTTTATGTTTGGCTTAAAAATTGAGTATTGGTGAAGTTAAACTAAATAAATAAGCGATAGGAGTGAGATAGGTTGACGCAAACACTTGCCATAGTTCAGAGTTAAAATTAGTGGTAAAGAAGTACTTTATCAAATTCAAGTACGATTTAAAACTATATTTAAACGTACAGTATTTAAAAGATGCAACAAGACTTCACATAATGGTAGAGAAGAATTAGTCAGCGCAATATCGATTATTTTTCGAGTCGAATCTCTGAAATGTTCAGTGACATGCAGTACCTATCCATTGAATGATCAACCCTACACTATTTTGATTAAAGTATAAAATCTTAATGATATTCAGTTACTTTCAGAAACTAATTTCGTTCCAATTTACAAATCTTTATCTATATTCTTTTTATTTCCTGAAAACTACGAATAAATAATAAGTCAGGAAGTCTAATTCAGAAATAATTTCACACAAAAAGTGGCCCTACTTCAAATCAAAACGACGTAGATTCAAAATAAGAATCATTTCCGAAGTTACAAATGAATATGCTTGATGATGGGTTTAAATTGGGAACGAAAGCAGGGATTGGTTCGCGTATGTGCTGCATGTCTGCTATGACAGCTGAGTCAAAGAAGACAAATGTCAGACTAATGACGCGCTGGACACGACTTTTGTTGGGTCACTTTTTTAACGCAGTTACATTTCCTGACTTATTATTTATTCGTAGCCTGAAAAGGAAAAATTGTCGAGATTTTATTAAATAATGTTTAAGAGTATGATTGGTAATTTAAATACAATAACATTAAACTTGCTTGCGCTGTTTAGATGTTACAATAGATCGGAGATGTTGAACTATCGATTATTTAAATATTGTAGTCGATTGGTTGGTTGATTATATTTAATTGAAATTTACATCACCTTTATTTGTCACTACCTTCATTCAGCTTCATTTTGTTTTTGACCACTCTGTTACAAATTATAATATTTATAAAATAAATAAGTTGTTTAGAAAGTAAAGGTACATTTTTCCTTTACATACTAACTTTCATTTTTTTCAATATAGGTGTCAAGTCAACGTTTTAGTTTACTACGTCTCTACACAGCACTTTACTAATTTTGGTCCTTCTAGCCAGATATAAAATCTACAAATCGACTACAGTAATAAATTAATCGATACTTAATATCCTTTGCATTGTTCTTAATATCTTTAACATTGTCCATGCCGTTAGAATTTATTATGATAAAAGGAACTCAAATTTACTCGTCGACATAGTATAATACACCTCTATAATCGATTAATAAACTGCAGAATCAAAACAAAAGTCACAGCGTGAATTTTTTCTCTAGTCAAATGTATTAAGATACCTTAGGCCGGTATTCCAGAACGATACTATAACAGCAGCTTAAGACTTTTTTATTGTTTTTTGCGCTATAGCCTTCATAAATCGTGAGTTTTCTATCTAGCTGTTAGACTCTGTGCAAAAAGAGAACCGTCGTAGAAATTAAAATCGCGTGTTCTACTTTACTGTTTTGTTGCGTTGACAACACTCTGTCTCTCTCACGCTCTGTCATTGCCAGTACGACTAACAATGTTTGATACTTGGTAGGTACCTACTCCTATAATTATCGGATGCTACTAGGAAGGTATGTACCTTTTTTTCTTACCTTTGAATGTTAATTTATCGTAACGCCACGATGGTTCTCTTTTTGCAAAGACTCTAGTAGCCTTTGGACTTTTTCATCTATACGTCAGCTGTTATTGGTCGAAACAATACTGAGCTGTGTGTAAATTACGAAGTTTCTGATCGGAGCATAATGAATTGCAAAGTTCCGATTAGAAGGAGAGGCCGTTTCCGAATCAGAATTTATTTTCGAATAACTTTGAATAGCCCAAGTGTTGCCAGTGCCTGTCCTCATAAGTAACCAAAAGTTGATTCTAGAAGTAACTTTTCGACAAGAAAAGTAACGATTATTTAAATTTTCGTATTTCGACCTTGCATTACACTATGTATAACTGACCTACGACTAGACCAGTAACGTAAAAAGCCTAAAGGGGTCAAAAAGTAACGTTCTGGCAACACTGCCAGCAGAACCCTAGCAACGTTCATGGACCTATAAATTTGTGTTTCAATACTTTAAATACATTGGTCCTAAGCGTGACGAGTAAATTCAATTCTTATGAGCATGTGTGAAGTCAGGTCGCAGTTGTATAGATCAGTGGCTGGTCATTCAGAATCTGAGCCGGATTCTGAGAGGCACAGGTCATCGTTGAGTACGTCGGTTGGAAGCGCTGGGTTGGGAACGGTGCCTGCAAAACAAACCTTCGTTAATATACTAGTACCTGGATGACCGAGCATTGCTCAATTTTTTTTAAATCTTTTTTTTTTATACTAATATAGTTTTTCTCACAAAAGAAGCAACTTGAAAACAATATGGGAAATAGTAATCATCTCATCTGGACTCAAACCAGGGTCCTCTGGTTTAGAGACCGCCCGATTTTCCACCGAGCTATCATTACCTTGTAGAAGGTGGCGAAATTTACCTTCGTATACTAATGATATTGTAGCAGTTTTTCAGTGCCTGAAAACACGGATAAAACGACGTTTTCTAAAAATGAAACCTAGATAGATAGCTAGATCGATTTATCGCCCCCGAAACCCTCTGCGTACTAAAATTTAATGTAATAGTTAGAGCCGTTTCCGAAAGATATATATGTGTGTGTATATGCTCGTATATACAAGAATTGGTCGTTTAAAGGTGTTAGATAGATAAGCCTAAATCTTCATATATATGACTCTTCACTTCATTTCGTTTTAAGTCAAAATCTCCATGCATATGTTCATGAAGATTTTGACTAACGCATAGCGGTGGATTTGACACAAGTAATGTTAAGTCAGTAATGTATTAGTCTGGACGACATGACGCACAGATCAAATCAAATATTATGTTTCTTTGAAGTGTCATCTGATCTACACTTTATATTTTAAACAGTTTTCACAGATGGCGCCACCAATGGATAATTGGTTAAAATGCAATACACTTCTTTTTTTTTTTAAAGATTACTCGCAATGTGGGTTGCACATTACTAGTAGTCTTGTTAACCCCTCCAACTAAGCTAAATATGCTTGTGCCTGGAGTGAGTTTACGTCAATAGTGCAATGGGTGGGGCGGGGATCGAACTCACGACCTCTCGATCGCCAGTCCGACACCCTATCCATTGGGCTATTGCCACCTTATTGTGCATTGGTTGCGCCATCTGTAATAACTGTTTAGAAGTAAATTACTCGGATGAAATCATTAGTTTTCAGATCCGACAAGAGATGTCGCACTGATCAAATTAAATATTATGTTTATTTTAAGTGTCATCTGATCTAACACTTTATATTTTAAACACTTCACAGATGGCGCCACCAATGCATAATTGGTTAAAATGCAATACACTTTGTTGATAGGTATGGAAGACGGTTGTTCATCGCCTCGTCTCAATACCGTCTTCCAATTCCAGAGTGGCATGATTCCAATCAAGAATATCAATCAAAAAAGCGATCAAGTGCTTTTTTTATGATATAAGGTAACAGGACGCATCATCACTTACCGAAAGCTGAGATAGTGGTCAAACACTAGCTATACCGTACGATAAAAAAAAACAATATTATTAACGCGAAAGTCAGTTTGTTTATTTGTTTGTTTGGCACTTCTTCACGGTCGAACAGGTGGACCGATTTAGCTGAAATTTTGCACAGGGATAGACAGTATTATGGATTAGGCTATAGGGTACTTTTTGACGCGGGAAAAGCCGCGGGGCAAAGTTAGTTTCATATATATTTGTTCGTTGTCTAGTATTAGTATAATGTGACGTGTGACATATATGTAACACACCGTTCTGCGTAGGTTTGTGCGCGCCGTCGTTGTCGTCACTATCGCTGCCACTATCGGAGTCGCTGCCACTATCGCTCGACGAACTAGACGAGCTGTCGTCCTGTTGTCTGTCGTTCTGTTACAAACACAAACGTTATATCAAAATAAATAAGATCGTTTAAATAAGTATAAGAACCGACTTCAAATGCTGCGCTATTAATTTTCAGTACCAAGTTTGAGGTGTTAATCTGCATATCTCTGGAGATAATAATCAGATCTCAATGAAATGACTATGGTACCACCTTATCTCTTTCACACACAAAAAATACATGAAAATCGGTTCATCAACGACGAAGTTATCCGTGAACAAACATAAACAAATATATACGGACGAATTAAAGAGCCTCCTTTTTTTAAGTCGGTTAATAAATCAGGTAAACAATCTACTTTAATGACCGGTTTCTGAGGTACTTTTATTGAGCGTTTATCTACTCAATGATAGCGTTATTGAGCAAACAAACTCTCAATAAATGTACTTACAAACCGCCAATTAATCGATTAAACTGTACGATAAAAGAGGACACAAATCCCTTAGTGCAGGCAGATTTTCTCCTTGATGGTGGTAAGCTACTTTTAGGTTGCAAGTCAGGCGGAACATTTATAGAATGCTCCTTCCACCTGTGGACGAACACCCAGGAATGGACATAGAAAATCTATTGGTGCTCGGCTCTCTCGAACCAGCGACTTCTGGTCAAGCCAAGGCCCAAAGCCAAGGTATCTTTATGCCAATTGGCCGTCAAACTGTGATAAAATTTATCAACTTAGAAAATTATTTGCATTCTAAGCTATAATACAGTAAAAGCTCCTTATTCGCGCTTCCTTCATTCGCGGATTAAAAAAATTGTGACCCAATTTCTATATTCGCGGATCTAATCGGTACATAGTAATACATGCATATGAATAAAAATAATTCCAATATGTATCCAACCAAATACCCTTTGTGCGCGCCGATAAATGGACTAATAAAAAAGTAAAATAGACCTTATTACAACTATGTAATACGTATGTGGCAACCTTATTACTCAAAGCATAAAGTATATTTTTACATCTCTCATATTCGGTAAGTAGGTCCTTATTACCCCCAAATGGGGCTTGTAGGTAACCAATTAGCGCTCTAGGGTAATAATGTAGCTAGAAAAGCCCTAGGGCGGTAAGTAATTTAAAAAAAAACTTTACTCTTTCAAAAACTTCGCGTACATCTAACCATCATACTGGCAATAGACATCATGCATTCAGCCCAATGACAAAAGAGGTCGCTTCGCTATTCAGCCTTGTCTTCGTATGAGTATAATAGTCATCAATTTTAAATATCGAACGGCGAAGATCAATTTCGTTCTTGAAAAATAAATAAAAAAAGATAAAAAAGGCGGGAATAGAAAACTTTTACTTTAAATATTGTTTTGTTTTTGGGTTTTTTTTTATAATTACGTGCTAATTAGGAAAAAAACATGATTTCTGCAAGTGATGAAGAAATAAGCTGCACTCCCGATTCAATGAAAATGGAAGCTGAAGCAGCAAGTAACAATCATTTCACTATACATTTTAACTACTAAAATGTTTTATACTTGTAATGCCGGTTTTTTTCTACTTACCTCACAATCGAGATGTAAAGCAGAGTAGTTAGCTCGGGTGTAAGCATCAATTGCACCCTCGAACTATAGCTATAACTATATATATACTATAAATATATATAAATATCTCGGGCTGCAATTGATGCCTTACAGCCCTTGGCTACTAATCTACTATTAAACGCTGCCACGTATAAGATGTTCCGTTCTTTGGTAAAAGCCGCTTTGCGTGTTTTATTGTTTCATCTTTCCATTCGTTACAAAAATTGTGATCGAGGAATCGTCACCTAGGAACGTATCCCCTATAATCCCATATGAAATACCATTCCATATTCACGGTTTCTGCATTCGCGGCATATTTACGGAACGTATACCCCGCGAATAAGGAGCTTTTACTGTACATAAATCTATTGCACTAATTAACTACACCGGGACTTCAAACCGGTTTCCTATTTACCGGTTTAGAACAGGTAAATAACGTTCTTTCGATTATTTCGTTAGGAGCGCGAGCGTTATAAAAAACTCATTAAAAACTTTTATAAAACGGTTTATCCCGCGAGCCCGTGTCACGTGTCTGTTGTTCGACGCAGGGCGAGGGCCGCGTTCCGGCTTACACAGAGAAGCGAACGCATGCATGGAGCGGATGAAGAAAAGAACGAAATTATTTCGTTCTATACCGGTTTTTCGAACGAAACCACATGAAAACCCTAATTTGCATATATCGTTCGAAATAGAGGTTACGTTAGAACAAAACACAGTTTTATATCCTTCAAACCATAGAATAAGTAAACAAGGTGATTTTTCGACCGACCGACTGCTGGGTGGAAATACACCCGCGGTACTTCAACGCGTGTTTTGAGTCTGGCGTAAAGTACACCCGCGGTGCCCCGCAAGTTTAAGAAATTTAAGGCAAACCGGTTTGAAATTTTTTCCGGTTCCGAAGCCCTGAACTACACAGTAATTATAAACATAAATATATAATTATACATATCATAGCTAAAAATATTTACTTACATTATTTAAATGTGGTAAATTATTAGGCACGGGAGCGACCGGATTCAATGGCCGCTCATTTCTCTCTTCCCGTTCTATTCGTTCCTGTTGCGCTATTCGTTCTTGTTGCGCTATTCGTTCTTGTTGCGCTATTCGTTCTTGTTGCGCTATTCGTTCTTGTTGTGCTATTCGCTCTTGCCGCTCTATTCGCTCCTGTCGCTCTTGTCGCTCGTTTCGCTCCACGTGATTGGTTCGCTCTGGAGCGTAAGAATGTCTTTCAGGTTGCCGTGGCGGCGCAGTGGCGGCATAACCTAGAAAAATAACATTAGAAATGTACTCTAAGTAAGCGATGGTATATGATGATACCGCTTGATGATTTTATATTATTCTTGACCACTATCTTGCCTAGTGGTAAGTGATGATGTGGTCGAAGATGGTGAACACCCTAGGCGTAGAATAATCTGATTCTCAAGGGTTGTGTACTGCCAGAACACCGTAAGGTTATGTAGGAAAGTAAAGAACGCGCTCCTAATCAACTAGTTTAACGAAAAATACGCCATAGGTTTTGATTTCCATGTGAAATTGCAAAATATGCGACATAAACGATTATATCAAACTATTACTAGTAAATTGTTAAACACAATCCAAAATTTCATCGTACCGACGGGACGGGTAGCTAGAGTCGAATTTGAGGCAGGGCATGTGATGGCGCTTAATTTTTTTTTTTAAATCAATTCTATTTATATCTTATCTTACTTACCTTCCTTCCTTACGTTTGAATGTTAGTTCATCTTCAAGCCATGGCGGTTCTCTATTTCACAGAGTCTAGTATATAATATAGTTACCATTATGTGCAGCAGAGGGCGGCGCGGCGGCGGGCCCGGCGCCCAGCCCGAGGGCGTCGTCGAGTCCTATCATGGGCAGGGACGCCAGAGTGCTGTTACCTCCACCTGACCAACTGTGGAGGACAAGTTTTAATCAAAAGTTTTCCTTTGTATTTGAAGTGTCACTTCTAGGCGCACTGGGGTATAGTTTGACGGATATGACGTAGTGTCACGTTCCGAAGGCAGCGGAAGTGACGTAAGCGTCATGTTATATTTATATAAATATGCCCGAGGACGTATTCGCTAAAGTTCAACAAATGGAGTTGTACAAATAATAATTAGTGATGTTGAGAAATAAATTGGATTAATTTAGAAAGTTTCACTTCTAACGCGTAGCTTTCTACGCACCCTCTTTTTTAGGGTTCCGTGCCTCAAAAGGTAAATAAAGGAACCCTTATAAAATCACTTTCTTGCCCGTCTGTCTGTCTGTCCGTGTGTCACCATCGACTTTGTCA
The DNA here is from genome assembly GCA_954871355.1 of Cabera pusaria. Taxonomy (NCBI): domain Eukaryota; kingdom Metazoa; phylum Arthropoda; class Insecta; order Lepidoptera; family Geometridae; genus Cabera; species Cabera pusaria. The sequence continues at coordinate 22,467,179 of OX940893.1, forward strand.
GGAACGGGTGGACCTAGCAAGTTGAAATTTATACCAGATACTGAGGTCTAATGTCTCTATTAGGTGTATAAAAATCAAGGCCTGAGTCAACACGATAAAAAAATATGGGCAAATTTAGATTTTCGCGAAAACTTGTGAGTACCAAAATTTACCTTAATTTTCAACTTTTTTATTTTACGGAATTTCTCCTTTATTTGTGCTGTATGACCCGGCTTTTAACCAAAATTGACAATTCTAGGACAACCGGAAGTACCCTATAGGTTTTCGACTCAAAACCTATAGGGTACTTACTTCCCGTTGACCTAGAATCATAAAGTTTGGCAAAAAGCAAGGTCTTACAGCACAAATAAAGGAAAAATTCCAAAAAATAAAAAATAATGTTGAAAATTAAAGGGTGTCCCCATACATACATAGTTTCAGCCAATTAAAATAGGCCTCTGACTCTGTGTTATATGAGCACTCAGGAAATTTAGAGGTCTAGCTTAATTGGTATTGTTACATCACGTCGTCGAGTCGCGATGTTTCGCCAAGCTTCTCGAACAAAAAATTGCGTAGGAAAGAATAGACTAATTAGGGGCTATAAACACCCGACCTGACCGTCATAAAAGTAACCTTCTTCGGAATTCCGACCCTAGTCAATGTACCTAGTTTTGTAGTTAAGATTGAACCTTATTCTTAAGTCGTTAGAGATAAAATTAGCATATATGGTAAAGTTGTTTACATCAGATGTTCAAAGGAAAGCCGCGTATTGTTTGTGATTTTTACTGCTTTGGTTTGAACGTTTTGTCTATTGTTTCGAGTCAATACTGGAATGTTCTGTAGAAATATTTTCGTCCTATATAAGACGTTGAAACCGCGGCTTGAGTCAGTCATTCTTTGGAAGCGACCGTGTAACTATCTAAGCGCGAATAGCGACCAAGTGATCTTCAAGTGTTATCAGTGAACTAGTGTTGTGAACTGTGAACAGTGAAATCAGTGATTGTGATTACCAACGACCTCAGTCAGTGTTAACGGACTTTTGATAATTGTGCAAGACGATTTGGACAACTACTGTGGAACATTGTGCTAACCTAGTGATCAGTGGAAATAAACGTTAATCTCATCGGATTGGCATTTTAATACCACCCCGCACGTAACAATTGGTGTCAGAAGCGGAATGCCAATCACTCCGAGGGAAGATACGCGTACTCCACGCACCAGGCGCCAGGCGGAGATGGATGCAACCCGGCAGAAGGAGCTCGAAGCATCGGGAGGAGCAACATCCACATTGGAAGAGCCAGCAGCCACACCAATGGCATCCACCATGGCAGCGCCACCTACAGCACCGCCGGCGAGTCGAACTACGGATGGAGGCCTGGAGGCCATGCTAGCCGCTCTCCTAGCTGGACAAGAAGCTGCACGCCAGGAACAAAAGGCTGCACTACAAGCTGTACGTGAGGAACAACAGGCTGCACGCAAAGAGCAGGAAGAAGCTAGCCGTAAAATGAAAGAGACAATTGAACGTCAGTTGCAGAGCGGGCTTGCCAGCATGGGAGAAAAGATCAAAAAGGTGGAATCCGGTGTCAAGGAAGTCGCCATGAAAACAGACTGTTTGGAAGGACGGCTTGAAGTACACGTGAAAACCATGCATGACCTGTCTAATAAGGTCCAGAAACAGGACCCAAGTGGCAGAAGAAACGTCGTCAGAGCTACGGGACGGGCTCCGTCTGATCGAGAGAGAGCCCCCACCATCACTGTGACACAAGTGTGCAACGGGAACAGCTTAATTGTCGAGGGCGCCTTGAACAACAAGAACTGCAAGTTCACAGTGGACACAGGAGCAACGTGGATGATCGTTCACAATTGTGAAGCCTGAATTCCTGCAACGATTTATATCACGAAAACATCGATCTGCAGCATGCTCACTACGGACAGCAACCGACCAGTCAGTACCTGTCCTTGGCGATACCGACGTGGAGATAATCATCGGTGAGCACTCATACATTCATCCTGTGCTTATTGCAAACATAACTGATGATTGCATTCTGGGATTGGACTTTTTGGAGAAGCAGCAGTGCATATTGGACGTGGCCCGTGGTGTACTCCGGTTTCCCGAGGAAGAAGTGTTCTTCGAAGGAACGGCACCGTGTAAACTTTACTGCCTCAAGGACGTCGTGTTGGCTCCGAAATCGCAAAATATTGTTCGAGTGAAATTTCCAAATACAGTTAAGAGTGGACTATGTGTGATTGCCGAAGATGAGGGCACACATCCGACCTGGATTACTGCAAGAACATTGCTCATGACAAGCAGAACGGCCAGTGTGCGAATTCTTAACCTTGACAATGAAGAAGTTCATCTGAAGAAAAACAGCATAATTGGAAAATGTCAAGAAGTGAAGTACCTGCGACGAACGGATATTACTTCTACGGAACCGAGTTCGAAAGATCAAATATCACAGCTGCTGGAATCGTCCAAAGACAACTTAACATTCGCTCAGCTGTCACAAGCAAAACGTCTGTTGATGCGGTTTAAAGACGTCTTCGCCGCTGGAAACAACTGTGGACGTACCGGACTTGTTAGACACAAAATTGACACTGGCGACGCAAGACCTATACGACAGAGGCCACGAAGGATTCCATGGGCAAAAGAAGCTGAAGTTGCAGACATGATACGAGACATGGCCAAAGAAAAAGTTATCGAACCATCTACAAGTCCTTGGTCATCGCCAGTGGTTCTGGTGAAAAAGAAAGATGGCTCCACCAGATTCTGCGTAGATTACAGAATGCTTAATGAAGTCACAAAGAAAGACCCAGACAGCTACCCCTTGCCTCGAATAGACGATACACTGGACATGCTCAGTGGAATGAAGTGGTTTTCTACGGTTGACCTGAAAAGTGGCTACTGGCAGGTAGAAATCAGTCTAGAAGACAAAGAGAAGACAGCATTCAGTACGGGCATTGGAAATGGACTCTGGCAATTCAACGTCATGCCATTTGGACTGTGTAATGCTCCAGCAACGTTCGAATGTCTCATGGACAGAGTAATGGTTGGATTACTGGGAGACGTATGCTTGGTGTACCTGGATGACGTCATCATTTTGGGCCGTGATTTTACTGAACATCTGCAGAATCTGGAGAAGGTTTTGAACCGTCTACGTGAAGCAAACCTGACGCTGAGTGCCAAAAAGTGTGACTTCTTTAAATCCAAAGTCAGCTACCTTGGACACATCATTTCAGAGAACGGGGTACAAACTGATCCTGACAAAATCAAGGCTGTTCAAACTTGGCCTACTCCGAAGAATAAAACGGATGTAAGGTCGTTTTTGGGACTATGCGCTTACTATCGGCGGTTCGTCAAGAACTTTTCTGGAATTGCCAAACCCTTACATCGACTGACGGAAGAAAAGCGCACATTTGTATGGGACGTGGAGTGTGAATCCGCCTTCAACGATCTTAAGCAGCGACTGTGTGAAACACCGATCTTGAGGTACCCTACCAGAGATGGAAGATTTATTGTGGACACTGATGCCAGCAACACGGGAATTGGAGGAGTTCTCTCGCAAATCCAAGGAGACCAAGAAGTGGTCATAGCATACTTCAGTAAATAATTATTCAAACCAGAACAAAACTACTGTGTCACCCGCCGCGAATTGCTAGCTGTGGTGAAGACTCTTCAGCACTTCAACAAGTACCTCATCGGAAGAGAGTTTACGCTCAGAACTGACCACGCTGCTCTTAAATGGCTTCTTCAGTTTAAGAGCCCGGAAGGTCAAGTGGCACGATGGATCGAGCAACTTCAAGAGTTCAATTTCGTGACAGAACATCGCAGTGGAAAGGGCCATAGCAACGCCGATGCCCTGTCAAGAAGACCTTGAGCAGATGACTGGAAACATTGCGAGAAGCACGAGTCTCAAGAAGAACTCAGGGTCATCAGGATGGACGGAACAGATGACGAATGGAACGGCGAAAATATGAGACAAGCACAATCTGAGGACAATGATTTACGACCTGTACTGGATTGGATAAAGTCTGGAAATAAGCCCTAGTGGAGCGACGTGTCAGCTTGCAGCCCAATTACAAAAAGTTACTGGGCTCAGTGGGACAGCCTGACTCTGGAACAAGGAATCTTGTACCGAAAATGGGAAAGCAGCAATGGAAAAAAAACTACGATGCAGGTCGTTGTTCCCCGGAGTAAAGTGGCATCTCTACTACGACACATTCATGATGGAGTTTCTGGTGGACATTTAGGAGTCAAGAAAACTATTTTGAAGGTTCGTCAACGATTTTACTGGGTACACAGCCGCGAGGATGTGGAAGATTGGTGCAGGAAGTGCACCGCGTGCGCATCAGTAAAAGGACCGAAGACAAGAAGTAAAGGACAACTAAAATTGTACAACGTTGGAGCACCATGGGAGCGCATTGCCGTGGATGTTGCAGGGCCATTTCCCTAGACTGAAGAAGGCAACAAGTACATCATCGTAGTACAAGATTACTTCAGTAAATGGCCCGAGGTTTTCGCGAAACCAAACCAGGAAGCAAAGACAGTCGCAAAGATGTTAGTGCAAGAAGTGATCTGTCGATTTGGTGTACCGATGGAACTGCATTCCGACCAAGGAAGGAACTTCGAGTCTGCCCTATTCCAAGAAATGTGCACCCTCCTTGGGTCCAAAAGACGCTGACAACGGCAGCTCATCCACAGTCAGACGGAATGGTTGAGAGGTTTAACCAGACATTGGAGAATCACCTGGCTAAAGTCGTGGACGCCCATCAACGAGACTGGGATCAGTACATACCTCTGTTCTTGTTGTCATACCGTTCCGCTACCCATGACAGCACTGGTATGACTCCTACAAATGTGAATTTTGGACACGAACTAAGACTTCCTATCGACACCATAACTGGTTCCCCGCCAGATGCTCCGAAGCCTGTAACCGACTATGTCAGTGATCTTCGTAGTCAGCTGGACGAAGTGCACAGGATAATTCGAGAGAATAGTTTAAAAACTGGTGAAAAAATGAAGACCCGGTACGATCGTAGAGCAAATACGATGGGTTTCGAAGAAGGAACTCTCGTCTGGTTGCACAACCCACTACGAAGGAAAGGAAAATGTCCAAAGCTGCAGGCTCATTGGGAAGGACCATGCCAGATTATCACGAAGATAAACGACGCTACCTACCGCATTAAACGAGGCCAGAGAGGAAAGCCGAGGGTAGTACACATCGATCGACTTACACGATACCATGGAACAAATGATGATCGGGACGATAATAACTAAGAAGGGGATAATGTCACATCGCGTCGTCGAATCGCGATGTTTCGCCAAGCTTCTCGAACAAAAATAGCGTAGGAAAGAATAGACTAATTAGGGGCTATAAACACCCGACCCGACCGTCATAAAAGTAACCTTCCTCGGAATTCCGACCCTAGTCAATGTACCTAGTTTTGTAGTTAAGATTGAACCTTATTCTTAAGTCGTTAGAGTAAAATTAGCATGTATGGTAAAGTTGTTTACATCAGATGTTCAAAGGAAAGCCACGTATTGTTTGTGATTTTTATTGCTTTGTTTTGAACGTTTAGTCTATTGTTTCGAGTCAATACTGGAATGTTCCCTAGAAATATTCTCGTCCTATATAAGACGTTGAAATCGCGGCTTGAGTCAGTCATTCTTTGGAAGCGACAGTGTAACTATCTAAGCGCGGATAGCGACCAAGTGATCGTTAAGTGTTATCAGTGAACTAGTGTTGTGAACTGTGAACAGTGAAATCAGTGATTGTGATTACCAACGACCTCAGTCAATGTTAACGGACTTTTGATAATTGTGCAAGACAATTTGGACAACTACTGTGGAACATTGTGCTAACCTAGTGATCAGTGGAAATAAACGTTAATCTCATCGGATTGGCATTTTAATACCACCCCGCACGTAACAGTATCAACCATCGTTGGTACGGAAGCCTCGGTGGGCGAGTCCAACTCGACTTCGCCGGTTTTTATACATATAGGTTTGCGCTTGATCACTATCTCACTTGATACTAAGCATAATTTAAATATACATTGGAGTAACGTCTGACACATGTTAAATATCGATACTAAATTAGTTAAAAATTATTAAACAAATAATTAAAAATAATCCTTACTAATATTATAAATGCGAAAGTAACTCTGTCTGTCTGTCTGTCTCACATTCACGCCAAAACCACTGAACCGATTGAAATGAAATTTGGTACACAGATAGTCTAGAGCCTGAGAAAAGACATAGGCTACTTTTTAATGCGAAAAGAGGGTTGTAAGGGTTTGAAAGGGGGGATGAAGAGTTGTATGGAAGTATCGTCATTTTTATAGCTAGACGCTTGAAACTTTTTTTTAGGCTGTTGATTAGATATAAATAAAAATGACATTCAAAGTTTGTAAAAGTTTTACCCTCGAGGGTGTAAAATAACAATAGGGAATAGGGGATGAAAGTTTATGTGGAAATATATAAGGTTTGTTGTATGTGAATGTTCTACTCAACGGATTTAAATGAAATTTGGTACACAGATAGTCTAGAGCCTGAGAAAGGACACAGTATAAGTGCGAGTGAGGGGAGGGTGAGGGGAGGCGGGAAGGGGGATTAGCGTGGCGTGGTAGGGTGCGGTGTAGCTGGGATACGTATGTGTCTTATTAGTTAATCTACCCAAAGACACTATTCCACGCGGACGAAGTCGCGGGCACAGCTAGTAATTAATAATTGTCGTTGTGCTGATTTTTTTAAATGTTTTAAATATATGATATAATATTTGTTAATAATAAATACATTATATAATATATACCTAATACCTTATTTCATACTTTATTTTTTGTAGTGGTAGGAAGACTTCTACTAGTCCGCCTGGGGCGGTACCACCACTTTGCTTATTCATTTTCAGCCGTGAAATAGGAATGTTTTTCGGTTGAAATGGTATCCAGTGAAATTACAGGGCATGTAAGACTCGACATCCTATGTCTCAAGGTAACAGGCGCAGTGCAGTGACAGCTGTATCTGTAATAGATAGACGTCATCGCTTACCATCAGGCGAGCGTCGTGCTTGTCCTGTTACCTTTTATAATAATATATATATATATATATAAGTTAAGGGTCTTTTCCTTACTTTATGAATAGCATAATATATTAAGATAAGAGTATGACAATGATAATGATGATAATAAAAGTACTTACGGGGCAGCCTGCGGCGGTGAAGTCTTGTTTCGCTGCGGTGAGCGCACCATGTTCAGTGGAGGCTTGACGGGCGCGGCGGGCGGCAGGTTGTTAAACCGCTGGTTGTTTGACTGGGACGCTGCGGCGGCTGGACCTGGAACTTTATGCGTTAGGTTAACAACCCACCAACGCTTAAGAAGCGGCAATAGCCCAATGGCTAAGGCATCAGCCTGGCGATTGAGAGGCCATGCATTTAAACCCCACCCATTGCACTATTGACGTGAACCCACTCCAGACACAAGCCTAATAAGCTTAGTAGGAGGGGTTAACAAGACTACTTACTAGTAATTGCGACATTGCTAGTACGCTTTTGTAAAAAAAAAAAGCTGGGTTTCCTCGCCCAGCTTTTCTGCGCGGCTAGCAAGAACAATAATATAACTTAATTTTTTTTAACGGCTTGATCATTTTTACTGATATTTTGCACATAGATAAACAGTATAGTGGACATAGGATACTATACAACACGAGCGAAACGAAGATGAATATATTTAAAGCACAGGCCAAGCGAAATAAAAAGAATTCGATTTTCGCTTCGCTCACGTCCCTCCCAGCGATTGTAGGGTTAATAGTCGAATTTTAAAGTAACATTATGAGTATTGCCACTTTTTCATTAAATAAAAATAGCACAAAATAGGCATGTGGTATATGTTATTTATTTCATATCAATTCAGTGAACTATTTCATTCATTCTTATTATAAGTCTTCTTAAAAGTTGTAATTTCTGAGTTATTTATTTTTTATATCATCTAGTAAAAAGTGGAAAATGCTTCTAGAGCAAAATTAGTTTCTACAAAAAATCAAGGTCTGATGTGGCTATGACCAACGAATTGCACAAAGAAATATAAGCCTTCTAATCCCCTCTTTAAGATTTTTAAAGGGTCATATTTCTATTTGCAATTGATTGGTCAAAGAAAGAAAATGAAAGGCGTAGTTACAGCAGACCATGATTTTTTGTAAATAAAACAAATTTTTATTTTGAAGCTCCAGGGAGGAAACAACGGATGAAAACATTTGTATGGAAAAGTACACCCCGCGTTCCGTCTTAAGGAGGCGGGGGTAGACAATAACGTTCCTGTATGTTAGGCGACATGTGTTTGTTCGGTAGGTGGTTACCTGCATTGCTCTGGTTAGTACGACGGTTGGTAGTGACGCGGGTGCGGGAACTCGACCGCTGCGTTGTGTTCGTGAACTCGGTAGGCAGAGCGCTGGGTGCTGCCTTTTGAGCTGTTTCCTGTCTGCAAAGTTATATTTACTTTTAAGTTAAAGCAAAGATATTTCACTATAAAGACTGTGCACTACTGGCCCGATAGAGACCGACATTTACACGGAGTTTGTCCCTTTCTTTTCCCGATAGGGACCACATATTACACTACATACACTTTTTTAAAACGTAATTTTTTAAATGGCTCGCCTGTGTACACACAACTTAATGTATAAGCCGTCCGCTTGTTTGTTACCTACTGTTGTTACCAGTGCAGTGTTTGAACTGACTTTTTTAATGTACCCACTTTTAGTTATTTTATTTTAATTATGGTGCTCGCATAGCTTTTGTTCCTTTCGTTTGGGCCGTTTTGATGTACATAGCATTTACAGCCTAATGTTTCGAGTGAACAGATTAAATTTTGTCAATAATAACGTTTAAAAACTAAAAAAGAACCGACTTCAAGGCCGCGCTATTCATTTTCAGTACCAATTTTTAGATGTTTATCTCAATATCTCTGGAGATACTTATCAGACCTCGATAGAATTACCATCGTACCCTACACTTGGGATATCTCCTTTTGAACAAAAAAGAATAATCAAAATCGGTTCATAAACGACGAAGTTATCCGCGAACAAACATTAAAAAAAATTATATATATATATATATATATATACGGTCGAATTGAGAAACCTCCTCCTTTTTTTGAAGTCGGTTAAAAATCTGCTGTGCACGACCTGTATTGGTACATGCATGAGTTAAAGAGAAACAGTATTATTGTAGTTATAGCATGGATTATATAAGCACCGACTATTAAACTTACTACTTTTACAGGTGGTAGGAACATTATGTTCCTTACTACAAAAAACTGGCCAAGTGCAAGTCGGACTCGCACTCGTAGGGTTCCATAACACAGTAGAGTATTTTATAACTATGATTTTTCGCAACTACAAAAATAACTTTGTTTTTCATGCAAACACTATGAAAAACAAAGTTATTTTTGTAATTGCGAAAAATCATAGTTATAAAATAACTAAGTATATAAGTTATACATAAATTATAATAAATAAGTTATAAATATATATATAATATATAATAATATATATAATATAATATAATATATAATATATATATATATATATAACTTTGTTTTTCATAGTGTTTGTACAACAAGTTATACTTGCGGTCGCTATATCTCAACATCTGCAGACTGTATCTCGTTCAAACCAATTTGCGTTGAAAGTTTTTATTGAGATCTACAAAATATATTTTTTCTAGATTTTTCACTCCCTTACTTTAGAAGTTAGAGGGGGGGCACACATTTTACCACTTTAGACGCGCCTATCTTTTAAATTATTGACTTTGAGAAAAAATGATTTTAGGAACCTCATGTAATTTTTAAAGATCTATCCATACACGTATAAGTTTGAAGAAAAAAAAAGTTTTGTTCCAGTTCCATGTATGGGATGCACCCCCTTAAACTTTCATATTTTTTATTTTTGTATAAAAATCGGAAAGCGGTTTACAGTATACATCTACCTACCAAGTTTCAATTCTGTAGTCCTAATAGTTTCGGAATAAAATGGCTGTGACATACGGACGGACAGACAGACAGACAGACAGACAGACAGACAGACAGACATGGCGAATCTATAAGGGTTCCGTTTTTTGCCATTCGGCTACGGAACCCTACCCCTGTTCACCACCTTTGACCACATCATCGCATAACACCAGGCGAACTTTTTTTAATATCTTTTAGGCTAGCGTTTGACCACTATCTCGCCTGATGGTAAACGATGATGTGGTGGCAGCTTGAAGCGGTCGAATATGACTGCTTAAGCTACACGTGTATGGCCACCCTAAGCCTTTAGTAAAAAAAACAATCAAGAGAATTAAAGTCAACACTGACCTTGTTTTTTTAACCTGTATATTACTAGAGAGCTTTTCCAGTGTGATTTCTCCGGTACTTCTGTCTATGATGAGGACGCATTCTTTCGTGTACGGACGTTGGTTGCCTTTGAACACCGTTTGCGGCACGCCAGCGCCATCTGACGAAACACATAGTATTATTATTGTCGGTAAATAATCACATGTGGGACTGGTGGGCTACATTGGAAGAATGCACCCTAGATAAGCTTACAAATCAGTGGTATCGACAGATATCTAGGACGAATAGTGACTTAGAAGTGGGATTTTTGCACAGTGCACTTACGTGCACCAATGCGAACAAACAACGTGCATAGAAGTAAGGTTAGAGGGAGAACGACAAATTATCAACCAATCACGTAGTAGTTACTCGCCTTGCACCCGTCGCTGGCATTTAAAAATCTACTACTGCCGTAGACAGAGTATATTAAAATAGACCTATCATTAAAATAACAATAATAATATGAGAAGGATAAAACTATACAATAACTAGTATGAGAGAGCGAGATGGACAACAATTTTTTAATTTTGCGATTTTATTGTTTGGAGCCAGCTCTGGCTCCCAACTCTAGTGCGCCTATTGGCTTACACCCGCAGTCACGTATGACCTGACCAAATTATGTTGTTATTTTATCTTATAGCTGGCATATGTGTTTACCATTTTAGACAGGTTATATCGCTATAGCTATTTCATTTGCATACGCTATTGTCTTGTCTATTTAATATTCTGTCTACGACTAATGTGCAACCACCATTTTGTACAATTTAGTTGCTGGAACTGCAGGTTCAGGTACCGTACAGGCAATAGCGGTACCTGTACCAAATTGTAAGTCATTATCCGGTTACTCTGATATTTTATAAAGATAAACACAGACTCTAAAAATCTCCATCCCTTTGTAGGGCAAAGCAAACCTGACTAAAGGATAGTTTTGTTACGTGCGGGCTGATATAAAAATGCCAATCCCATGAGATGAACGTTTATTTCCACTTAACACAAGGTTACCACAAATGTTCTACAGTAGTTGTCCAAATTGTCCTGCACAATGATCAAATGTCCGTTGACACACAAGATAATTCACTATCACTTATTTCACTGTTCGCACTTCACAAACACTTGTTCACTGATTACACTTTACAATCACTTGGTTGCTATCTGCGTATAGATGTTTACACTGTTGCTTCCCAAGAAAGACTGACCCAACTCCGCAGTTTCGACGTCATATTGGACGAGAATATTACCAACTAGAACCTTCCAGCATCGAGTCGAAAACAAAACAATAGACAAAACAGAGCAATAAAATCACAAACAATACCACGACTTTCCATTGAAACATTTGATGTAAACAACTTTACAATACATGCTAATTTGATCTCTTATACCTTAAGAATAAGGTTCAATCTGTATACTTAATTACAAAACTAGGTACGTTGACCAGGTTCGAAATTCCAGGAAGGTTACTTTTTATGATGGACGGATGTTTATGGCCCCTGATTAGTCTATTATATCTATTTTTCCCACGGCTATTATTGTTTTCTGGAAGATTTTGTTAGAACGGCATAACAGTATAATAAAATTATATAGTAAAAAAACACTCACCTAAATGTGGAACAGTAACAGTCACTTGATTGTTTGTACCGACATCCACAGTAGCCTTTTTGTTAACATCCACAGATGCTGGCTTGAAGTCATCTGAAACATTACCGAATAGAACAATTGCATTACAACTATAAGTTCGGATAACCAGAGGGCTCTGTGGTGTATTTTATTATTGTAGGATAGATAGGCTAGCGTTTCTCTCGCCTAGTAGTAATCGGCGATGTGGTGAATAAAATAGTCTGATTTGCAAGCTATGTGCTGCCGGAACACCGTAAGGTTATGGCGGCAGATTTTCTCCTTGATGGTGGTAAACTACTTTTTCTGCCGGAACACCGTAAGGTTATGGCGGCCGATTTTCTCGTTGACGGTGGTAACTGTGGTAAGCTACTTTTTGGTAGCAAGTCAGGCGGAACATTGATGTAACATGCTCTTACCGCCTGTGGAATAAAATTACAACATTCTATATGTATGATATAGGTGAAAGGAGCAAGGTCTTGTGTCCTTTTGAAACTTACATTTGATGGTGTGGTACTGGGAAGCCTTGTTGCTGGTGAAACTGGCTCCGAGCTTCAGTTCCCTCACCTCATAGTTAAGGTTGTTCTTATCTGCCATTGCTGGACACCGCTATGCCATGAAGATAACTTACTTACTGGAACAAAAACTATATTTTCTTATATGTATATAGTATAATATTATTTTTTTAAAAAGGCCAAGTCAAAAGTACCTATAACCGGCGAGCATGTATGAAGACGCTCATGAAAGTGGAAGAAGCGAAGGAGGTATGTCAGGATCGTAGCATGTTGAAAGAAGTAGTCTCTGCCTACCCCAACGCAAGGCCAAAATCAATATGTAAATATTATAACTTAATCGAATAATTACACATACTGTTTTGTGATGGATAATAATGGTAAATAAGGAAACAACAAAAGTAGTTTTTTAATCAACCAAAAAGGCCTCTCGCTCAATTAACTAGACATTTGAAAACAGCTTTATTACATGTAGTATTAATTAAGTGAATATGAAATAAGTAGCTAACTTCAACAAGAGTATGTTATTAAATAATACCGGCCGAGTTGGACTCGCCCACGGAGGCTTTTGTACGAACTTCTCAAACTAGGTTAAAGGTCAAACTTACCTTTGCAGTTTGAGCCCAAGGCCGATGCCTAGTCACTTTTCATGCACCAACCGCAAATAATAAGTTTTTTAATCGTAAATTTGTTTAATTTTATCTTAAGACTATATATTTACGTTTTTCACCTTTTTTTTCCTATTAAGTGCTTCAATACCTTGCTTCTTGCCAAATTTCAACGGGAAGCATCCTCACACATACAATACGCTACATAAACAATCATATCTTTTGATTGCATTGACTTACAAGTTTGATTTTTTGGAGTAACAGTCATAATCCAGACCCAAGTATTAGATACAAGTTTCCACTTGATATCTCTACACGTTTCTGAGAAAAAGGGTCTTGACAGATTGACAGATGGACAGACGGATAGACAGACAGACAACAAAGTGATCCTATAAGGTACGTAAGTCTTATAAATCAGTGACTGATACAGCTTATGAAAAATATATAAAATGAAATAAGTTTAAAAAAGAGAACAAAAACAAATCAGCATATTCCTGGTCTAATTCTGTTTAACAGCTGTAATAAACTGCACGCACTGTAGGATACAAACCTGCAGATGAGTATAGCTACCTGATTTTATTGGACTTTGTCAGAATTTTTTTAATTTCACTGGACACTTTGCCATTTCTATTTCACGGTTGAAAATTAATTGGCAAAGTGGTGCTACCACCCCAGGCGGACTAGCAGAAGTCCTACCACTACAGAAATATTATATTAATATGAATATGGAATATTATATTATGAGGAGTTGGACTACCTCTTGAGACTACTTTCTGGGACACCCTGTATATGTTTAGTCAAATAATAAAATACATTTAGAAAATTTATGGATTTTGACTATTTATGCTTCAGTCATATTTATTTATCCATCTTCTGACCAACTTAAATTCTGTAGTATGTCTTCAGTTTTTTTTTAGTTGTAGCAACATACATAAATTACATTGGCATTATTTATTAGGTATCGAATTTATTTATTTGTTAAATTGAATTATTATTATCTAATGTTACTCAAGATGAGTTTATGAATGATATGATTTCTCTTATTGCACACATAAGGTATTATTGTCTACAGACAGCTATAACTAGGTAAGTGAATAATAGACATATTTATAATTCTATCAGATTTAAGCTTAAAATCTGAGGTATAAGTTACAAAAAAGATAGAGGTTACAAGAAATGCTTACTTATTATCTTAAATTTATAGAAGATCGTAAAATCTAGGAAGTAGTAAGTTATTTATATCAGGTATGTTGTACAACTTATGTATGTACCTACAAAAATATAGATATTTAGTTCAGATTTTGTACACGTATAGGTATCACTTGTACATTCACTCAGCTGACACTTTAGGCCTAATTTTTTATCACAACAAAATCGACATTTTATCTTGTCCTATTAGAACCTAGCGTAATTTTATTGAGTCGAGTACTACGGAAAAATGCATATTACTAAGAAAAAATAAGTGAATTAGTAAATAAGAAAGTTATAATTGGTAAAATATGGCAATCAATCGAAGAAGCGAATTCGGTTTCTTACCTTAACAAATCCGTGTCCTAGATCCAAGTGAGGCATATAGTGCTGTTATATTATTATAAAATTATCACAACGTGAATAATGGTAGAACATATATCTTTCGATAATACAACGCAAAATTATTCGGAATATAATTAATAAAAGAAGTACAGTACCTACTCCTTTTCGACCTAGTTCCCATGACGTTTTATGTAGGCTTGGGCAAAAAATATCGATACATCGAAATATCGATATAATTCCAAAAAAAAACCTATCTATATCAAATATGTGTAAGAAACTTTATTATTATTGTTTTAAGGGTTGGATTTAGAATCGGTTGACACGAAAAAGGGGGGGTGGAATAGGAAGGGGAGGGTCCCCCATTCACTCCCCCACCACTCTCATTACTAGGTAATTCATAGTTTTTGGGTTATGCCTATTTTTGTTGGGTTTGATTTTGGATTTTTGGTTGGATTTAGAATAGTTTGGCATGAGTTTGATATTAAATGTTATGGGGATGGGTAGAGGTTAGGTCCCTGTTTGTAAAATGGCATTCTTATAACATGGTAATGCATATTAATATTGTTGTATAATACTCATAATTATGATTGTTGTAATATAATTTAGTTATAATATTTCTTAATTAATGTAATTGGTTTTGGTACCGTTTTGATTAAGGTTATGTAAATAAATTAATAAATACATATTTTACAAGATAACGATATAAACAAAATCTAACCTAAAAATATAATAAACCATAAAAACAAAGCGCAAATAATAGTTACAAGGGCTAGATAACTGTTCAAAAATTTTAGTAATATGATTTACCACTACTAAATTAATAAGTACACCCCACCAGAAAAAAAAACTAGGTTAGGTTAGGTTGAAACTGCGACAACACAACGCGCGAGCTGAGCGAGCGAACCGAGCGTGTCGTGGCACAAAAATGTTACAAAAAGTGAGGTTATGATTTTATAAAAATAGGCATAACTCTAAAACTATGCATTACCTTGTAATGAGAGTGGTGAGAAAAGGAAGGGGGACCCACCCTTACTTTCACCTCCTCACCTTCTTTCTTTTGTGCCAAACGATTCTAAATTTTTACCAAGTGAGGTTATGATTTTACAAAATATGCATAACTCAAAAACTATGCATAACCTTGTTATGAGAGTGGTGGGGTAGTGAAAGGGGTACCCTCCCCTACCCCTTCCACTCCTCCACCCTCCTTTATCGCGCCAAACGATCCTAAATTTCAAACTTGTTTTAATTTATTTATTGCGAGTAAAATGTAAGATCTACATCGTTGATATCTTTAATCGCGATTCATAGATATTTATTTATGGGGATCGAAATCGTGTTAATTTTCACTCGATAATTATCGATACATTTTAAAAAACATCGATACGATAAATATTTTTTATTTCACATGCCCATCCCTTGTTTCATGACATTTCGTACTTCCGTTCGTTCGTTTACAGATCACAACAAAGTCATAGTGCTGCATTATCTATGCGATCGAGTCTTAGTATCCATAGAAGTAATATATATGGATGGTGCACTGCAGATGTTTTAACATATTCAATTTAATACGTATGTTTTAAAAATAAGGTTGTAATTGCTTTGTAGAACAAAATGGCCCAATCGAAAGGTATCCGGGTGGGAGTGTGTCCTTGTCTAACAATCTGCTAGTGCTATATATGGTCTATACTATATACATAGGATATACATGTAAGTTTTACTTATAAACGTGTCTCAAATTTTGAGCAATTGCTTTATAAGTCGTTCATACAAAAGAAAGGGATAAATTCCGTTCAAGGTCGGTCTTATCAGGGCCCCTAGACAAAATCCAATTTCCTGTTTTCATTCACGCTAACGCAAGTTCAAAATGTATGGAATGACATTTATGTTTCCCATACATTTTGAACTTGCGTTCGCGTGAATGGAAACAAGAAATTGGATTTTGTCTAGGGGCAGTTTTGCGCAGTCGAGTTATTAAAAAGAAGGTCTTTGGTAGTATCTCTAATAGTGTCTGTGCAGAAAGAGAACCATGGTAGAAATTGAGGTCGTACAGGTCGTTGGTCGTTTTAAATTTACTGTGTTTGTTACATTGGCAACACTGCTGTCATTACTAGTAGTACGTCTAAAAATGTTTGATACTTGGTAGGTATCTACTCTTATCAATATCGTGTACTACTAGTACGTATATACCTTCCTTCCTTACCTTTCAATGTTAGTTCATCGTAACGCCATGACAGTTCTCTTTTTGCACTGACTCTAGTTTACTCTACTTTAATTTACTTCCTAGACAGAGAAAAGAATAGACTGCGGGTAGCTCTGTCTCTTTCGTGGGAAAGAGACAGAGCTACCCGCTAACTCCATAGTATATCCTATTTCATGTGGATGAAATAGGATATACTATGGAGTTATTCCATGTAATGGAAAAGGACAAAGCTATAATATTTCCCTGTCTCAGTGCGTGCCGGTTTTTACAGGGTCAGTCAGTAACGTAGTTAGCCGTTCTTAGCTTAACGAACTTTGAACTTTATTGCTATGTGTCATTGGGTTCTAAATACATATATGGTTATGTTACAATCTTCTATATCATGTGGCCACGCTACCCAAATCTCTATAATTCCTTACTTTATTACTTATGCTTTACTTAGTCGGTGGTCGAGCCCATCACAGAGTATGTAGAGAGAACATTAGCGTATGCAAATGAAATAGCTATAGAGGTATATCCCGATTAAAATGATGAACACGTGATACATATACCAACTATAAGATAAAATGAACAACATAATTTGGTCGGGTTATACATGACAGCGGGTGAGAGCCAATGGGTGCACTAGAACTTCGTTCCATACAGTGCCAGTTCAATGCCAGAACCAGTTCAATCGCATACGCAGAGAAGGATATAAAAAATGGTGTTCATCTCGCTTTCTCATACTAGTCATTGTATAGTTTTATCCTTCTCATATTATTATTGTTATTGAAATGTCACATCGACTTAATACTCCCTCCACGTTTGGAGCCCATACTGTGAGTTGATTCTTGTTGACTGTGGTTGTTCTACTTGCACAGAGTAGCGTAGTATTATATTCTCTTTGGCACAGAGTACTTTTCTATATACCAGTTATCTGTGTTTTGTTTTGTCAATTAAATCCATCAATTGTCTTGTCATATTTTTATCAATTTTCCTGAATTTCCTTTCGTGATAGATGATCGATCAGTTTTTCATATTCCCATAGAAACCAATAAACAAATAATTATGACAAAAAACTCCATATCTCTTGAAGTAGATCCTACAATTATGGAGAAAAATATGAGAATAGTGCGGGTAAGTTACTTTCTTCACTTGCCGGTGCCGCAACTTACTCTGATGGACAGAGCATTATATTCTCTTTGGAACAGAGAAGTATTTTTCCTGCTGAGGACTGTTATAGTTACTTTTATCGGGCAATGATCTAAGAAGCTGATATAAAATTATACTTAATGATATTTTTTTATTGTGTTTGCTGCAGGTTTATCAAATATAGTGGATAATCTGTTTACAGGAATCTCCGGCTGAAGAAGATTTTATGAAGTTTTTGTCGAATGTGGACACAGTGCCTTCAAAGATGGTCAAACCTACTCCAGGTATTGATTCCTTTTCATGAGGTCTAGGAAAGTCAGCAAGGTTCTAACATTTCTGAACAGAATTGCATAATTTAGGTAATTTTACTTGACTTGCTCACCTGGTAAGTGACAATGTGGTCTAAACATGCATCTCCTGCTACCTACCTGAAATACGACAACACAGTTGTCACATGTTTGATGATCAAAAAGGGTGCATGGTTTAAGAAATATTAATGTTGGCGGAAAAAACCCATAGTCACCTATGAGGAGGTGAGGTGGCTTAGTCTAGTTGATTGAACTTTGTTTGATGCTGGCACACTCATCAGAAGTTGCAGGAAATAGAGTATCCAACCAAAATGGTTGTCAAACACTGGTTGAGTCAACAATGTTTGCGAAATTTAGGCAGCAGGAGACCCAGCTTAAGAAAGAAATATGCTTGTCCAGAAGGTGTATATAGCATTAGGAGGAGGTGCTAGACAACAAACTTTAGTCCAACCCTCAAAGCACAACTACCACAACATCGCGTTGATGGATGGCATTGATCATCATGCCAGAACTTGTTTCTTGACTTTGGGTTGGGAAATTGGTAAAGCTGTTTGCAATTATACTCTACAATCCTTCTAGTGAATTACTTAATTAATTGGTACCTTTAATCTATTTAAATACAAAAAACCTTATTCATATTCAGCAGTCATTCTTTAAATGCCTACAAAATATTATGCGAAATAAAAAATTTATTGCAGGTTTTTGTGTGAAAACATTCACAAAACCAGACAGCAAAAAGATGTTTGTAAACATCTGTCTAACTGATGCCATTCCATGCCCTCGAGACATAACCAACGATGAGCTGATGCAGATACTCAGTTCAGAGGATCCATCTAGTTACCGAGTCCCCATGAGCATTGGAGAAGGTCGAACCGAGCCAGATAAGTCCGGAGCCCCTGCCACAGTTTATGATGTAGCTATCAATCCTGATTTCTTCAAGAAAATTGAAAAGGATGATCTGTTCCAAACCTTTTTCTTGACAGTTGTATTTGAAGGATTACAAGATAAATACCAATTTGAGGTAGACATGCAAAAGTACACTGTGCTGAAAAATCGAAAGTCAATTGGTACATTGCAATCTCATAGGATTCAAATAAGAGATATTAAAACGACCCAGGATGCTTTGAAGTCTCCATTAATTGAAGAGATCGGAGAGAACCCAGCTCCAAATCCTGCCCCTAAAAAGCCCGAGATTGTGTACAGGTTAAGACGGGAACCACCCTCTGGAGAGATTGAGTATTTATTAGCTGAATTTAAATTACCTTCTTCAGTAAGTATAATAATCTCCTGTATATATATAATCATCATAGTATTCCAGAGTCTTGTAACAAGTTCTTGATGATTGGTAACTAGCTTTTGTACTTTGTTCACATTAAAAAGTACTTTTATTGCTTTTTCCACTCATTTATCTTGCCTGATGGTAAGAGATGGATGTGGTTTAGGATGGTGATAGATAATTGTGTGCCAAAGTATCAGGAAGATAAGTTTTCTATCTTTACAGATTGAACTTAAAGATCTGAACCTAGAAGTGGGTGAAGACCGATTAGTGTTGGATTCCAAAGGGGTGTATGATGTGGTTGATTTCTTCCTGCCATGCAGCATTGATCAGGATGTCATTGATGCACAGCTTAACCGGAATAATGATGTAAGTAATAAGTATACTCTAATTATTAAAGGGGATGATAAAACCTGCACTGACACTCTCAGGTTGTATTGTGTATTTCCCCCTGACAACGTCTACCCAAGCCATCCCAGCTCTTTGACGTAGCTGAGTACGGCTTTATATTGCTGGCATGGTAAGTATACTCTACAAAATAAATTATCTGTCAAGGTAATAGGATAATGGTGGTGGCTTAACCTGTCGTATGCCAGGTTTCCACAGACAATGGAAATTCTTTTATGTCCCATGTCAATTCAGATTCCAGCATGACAGTTAAACCTTAAATAACAAGTCTCTTCTAAATGTTTTTCTGTAGCTCAAAATGCCTGTCCTTACAGTCCATCTCAAAAAATCAGTCCTTTATGATTTTTAACCATTTTATTTTGTTTCAGATGTTGTCAGTGAAGATGCCAGTTATCTTATAAAATGTTGGAACAGAAAAATATTACGTTAAAATTTTGTATGTGGAGAGGGGGTAATAAATAAAAACTACAGTTAAAATGTACTTAATTGTTTTATTTCTTCATTAATACATTTATGGGTTTCATATTATCAGATAATACAAAAAATATTGGGTTAACAAATTGTTTTATGGCAACTTTTTTTTCTTAATTTTTTTTCCAGTATGGTCCCATATTTTTAATCTACTTCTACTTTTGGTTAAATATATGGGACCATTTTTAATCAAAAGTGGAAGTCGGCCTATTAAAAGTTTAATAGGACATTTTTAATAGTATTTATATAAATATATACAACACTGAAAGAAAAAAAATTAGAAGTAAAAAAGTGTACTTTTTTATAACTTTTTTTTAACATAAATGTTTATCAGCACTCATGATGACTGATACTAATAATAAAGATAAGTAATTTTTGTTATTGGTAACATCATTATTTCAACTTGTAGACGAACTAGGATTTTTTTTGTTCAGCATCATCATTGAATGCCATGTAAAAAGGATAAAAAATATTGAAGATTCCAAAAGCCTTTTTTTTAGTGAATGACAAAAAAATGAAAAAACGCGAATAATTTGTCTAGATTTAGATCACGTTTACAAGGATGGATAATATAATACATTCGAAACATTTCAAATATTATTTTATTTCATATACACCACATAGTTATTGCTTAAGTACTTATACTTGAACAATTATCACACAAATTAACAAAATACAGGTTTTGAGATTATAAAATTACTTTAAAAAGTTAAACATAGATTATAAATACAATAATTTATTAATGCAAAAGATTCTAGATTGAGATTTATTATTTCATTATAAAGTACAATAAATTGGAATTCGCTACTTAAAATTAATGTGATGTTATTAAAGCCTTATATTTTATAAACAAGTAGGAACTTGGTTAATTAATTAAAAATAAAACTGCTAATACATTAATAAAAGCATTGGAATGAATTCAATGGAAAATAGTAAATAATACAATGTTAGCAGTAAATTCAGTATCAACACAGCATACTTATATTATACTAAATGCGCCCCGGGGCATCGCTTGCGTTATGACTTATAAAGATATATTTATTATATCTATATATATCTTAATTTCAGTCAAATCGGTCCAGCCGTTTAACTAAGAAAAAGTAGAGTAACAGATAAAATTTTATCAGTATAGATTAAATTCTGTTTTATTCTATTTATCCAAGATTTGAGAAAAATAGACATAATATAAACGGATCGTGCACTGCAGATGTTTTGACAAATTCAATTTAATCCGTATGTTTTAGCAATAGGGTTGTAGTTGCTTTGTAGAACAAAACGGCCCAATTGAGAGACACCAGGGTGGGAGTGTGTCCTTGTCTAACAACCTGCTACTGCTTGCTAGTGCTTTATATGTTCTCTACTATATGTATAGTATATATATAAGTTGTCCATACAAAAGAAAGGGACAAACTCCGTTCAAGGTCGGTCTCATGGGGGCCGGTGACGCGATCAAGGTTTATATGTAGCAGGTCTTTGATTGTGATCATGTACTTGTGTCTGGAATATAGAATGAGACATCACTGATAGGCTAGCGTTTTGACCATTATCACACATAGCTTACCACCAGCAGAAATTGAGGTCAATATATATATAAAAAAGTTATTTATTATGATGAGGTACTGACAGCTGGGTAGCTGTCAGTACCTCATCATAGTAAGAGGTTATCAAAAAAGTACCTCTGTTTAAAAATAATTAAAACTCATCATGTTTCGCCCTAACACCAATGCTGCCTAGACCGTGCTTCTCCAAGTACGGCCTTACGTCATCTAGAATATCTTTAGAGCTTCTCACTTGCACAGATATGATACTGCTGAACTTTTGGCGCTGGTTTCTATTGAGATACAGTTTCAGAGACGGGTAGCTGGTGATCTGTTCGTGTTGACAGATACCTCGTTCGTTGAGGCAGTTTACTTTGCCTAGGTGGACTCCATTGTTAAGGTGCTGGAAGGAGTTAAAGCAGAGGTAAGGTGAAGCACCAGTAGGAGTAATACAGTTAAAGTAATTAAACATACATACACAAAGTCACGCCTTATTCCCGTTGGTGTAGGCAGAGACTACTTATTTCCTCATGCTACAATATATTTTTTAAATATCTTGTAGGCTAGCGTTTGACCACTATCTCACCTGTTGGCAAGTGATGATGCGGTCGAGGATGGTAAGCACGATCCTGATATACCTATCTCTTTCACTTCTTCCACCTTAACAAGGTTAAAGGACAAACTTAACTTTGAAGTTCGATTCCTAGACTGATGTCTAGACCAGGGTTCGAGGATATATATCAAGATATATATCCGTTATGTATCAAACTGGATTTGACGATATATATCACATATTTTTTTAAATAAAATATTGCAATACATGGTTTAAAAAATTAACATTATTTGGTAATTTTTAGCGTTTATTACTGTATCTACTATTTCTACTTCCTATTTTGTTTTTTAGTTGATTTTGCTTTATCTAAACTAAGATTTTATGTTCGGGTTTAATATGTCTGATTTTAAGTACATACAAATAAATAAAACATTAAAAAAACATTGTAGTTTTTTTTGATAATTTTAGTATGTTTATGTAACACATATGCAAATAGTATTCATAAATAATACAATAAAATAATAATATGGCTATCATACCAAATTGATGTACAGGGTTACAGGAGAAGTCGTGCTAGATCCGTGAAGGGCGTGGAGTACCCGTCATTTCTGACTTATTTCTCTATGAAACACCCCACCCGAAACTTAACCCTTTTCGAGATATACGACTTTTTTTTTTTTAATTGCCGATTTTTAGGCTACTACATTGATTTGTGTTTTTTTTACGTGTCTTATTATTATTGTTGTAGCATTTTTACTTGTGTAATAAGATGCTTTAACGCGTTAATAATCAAATTAGTGCATAAGTTATTTGAATAGACCGTAGTAGACAAGTGAAAGTTAAGAAATTTAAAAAAATATTAGCAAGTTTATTTTTCTCTAAGGAATATCTAAAAAAAATATTATGGCACTTATTCGGTAAATGTTTTTTAAAATATCTACGGTTCATCAGCTATCCAACGAGGTATAACAATCTAGGGTTTGTATTACATTTCGTGGAAAAAAGTAGTTTTATAGGCGACATTGTAGAAGATAATTTACAATAAAAAGTAAAATAAAACAATAGGTAAAGCATGAAATGTCATTTGTTAAATGTTTTCACACAACTTTTCCTTATTTTACAGTTCATGTTCAACATGGACGCCTCTATTTCGGATACATTGTCGCATCCTGATGACATTTCATGCTTTACCTATTGTTTTATTTTACTTTTTATTGTAAATTATCTTCTACAATGTCGCCTATAAAACTACTTTTTTCCACGAAATGTAATACAAACCCTAGATTGTTATACCTTGTTGGATAGCTGATGAACCGTAGATATTTTAAAAAACCTTTGCCGAATAAGTGCCATAATATTTTTTTTAGATATTCCTTAGAGAAAAATAAACTTGCTAATATTTTTTTTAATTTCTTAACTTTCACTTGTCTACTACGGTCTATTCAACTAACTTATGCACTATTTTGATTATTAACGCGTTAAAGCATCTTATTACACAAGTAAAAATGCAACAACAATAATAATAAGACACGTAAAAAAACACAAATCAATGTAGTAGCCAAAAATCGGCAATAAAAAAAAAAAAGTCGTATATCTCGAAAAGGGTTAAGTTTAGGGTGGGGTGTTTCATAGAGAAATAAGTCAGAAATGACGGGTACTCCACGCCCTTCACGGATCTAGCACGACTTCTCCTGTAACCCTGTATATCAAACTTGATATATATCTGAAATATATCATAAATATCCGATATTTTGATATTTATAATAAATTTGGGAATTCCCTTGTGAAATCGCAAAATATGCGACATAAACGGTCATATCTTTTGATCGCATTGATTTACAAATTAGATTTCTTCACAGCTAAAAGATACCGTAGACCCGAATATTTGATGTAAATTTCAACTTGATACCTTAATAAGTTACTCATAAACAGGGCCTTGATATACAGATATACAGACGGACAACAAAGTGATTCTACGAGGGTAATTTTTTTTCCTTTTGAGTTACAGAACCCTAATAATATACCTATGGAAAAACTGCAATCGGATCGGAAAAATAGGATAACTAGTATATAAGGTCATTCAACCCTAAATGCATTATTGTTATAGTAAATAGTGTACTCGTGATAAGTGTGATAAGGGAATGTTGTGGTGTGGTAGACGATGTAGTGACAAAGATAGAGAAAGGGATGCTTAGATGGTTTGGAGGATGGATGAAGGAAGATTGACGAAGCAAATTTCTAAGACGAGTGTGACCTAGGCGAACGTATCACGACCAGATCGGAGACGTTTTAAAGAAAGGCCAAGTCAACTTATAACCGTCGAGCATGTATGAAGACGCTTATGAATGTGGAAGAAGTGAAAAGTATGTCAAGATCGTAGCTTGTGGAAAGAATAAAGTAGTATCTGCCTACCCCAACGGGAAGGCGTGATTTTAAGTATGTATGTAAAAGTGTACTTGAGTGAACTCCGCAACTTTGCATAAGTCAAAATCTTCTTGAATACTTTACGTGAGATATATAAGAATACCTACTATTTGACACCCTTGAGACATATCCTAGTTATGAAAAAATAATCATTCAAATCGGTCGAAATCAAGATACACACAAAAAACAGACGTATTGAGAAACTCTTCGTTTGTCGTCGGTTTAAAACAATAATACTTACAATGCCGGCTACAGCGAAATCTGCGTACATCTCATAGCACCGGTAACATCGCGGGGAATGGAAGTACACCAACCAAGGCTTCGCACCGCTGAAATAAAATGAGTTAAAATCGTTTAAAAAACCGACTCATTTGGAGTCGGTTCTGTCAGTCGGCCGCGCTGGTAATTCACAGTATCTGGTGGAGAACTACTAGATCTTGATAAAATTACAATGGGACCAAATGGGAAGCATACTTTCTCAAAAAAAAACGGAAGTACGTAGAAAGTTACCCGTTATAAGTAAAACTTCCTTCACATTGAAATATTGACAATTTAGATTTACGCGTACGTCACTTCCGTTGCATTCGGACCGTGACGCTAAGTTAAATTATACCCAGTGCAAAATAATTTACGAAATCGGTTAAGAAATGACGAGTTTCTGAGATAAATAAATACAAACGAATTGAGAACCTCTTCCTTTTTTGTGTAGTCAGTTAACACTATTTTTAACCGACTTCAAAAAAGGAGGTTTCTCAATTCGACCGTATATGTTTTCTTTTTTATGTTTGTTCGAGGATAACTTCGTCGTTTATGAACCGATTATGATTATTCTTTTTTTGTTAGAAAGGAGACATCCCAAGTGTGGTAACATGGTAATTTTATCGAGGTCTGATGAGTATCTCCAGAGATATGGAGATAAACACCTCAAAATTGGTACTGAAAATTAATAGCGCGTCATTGAACTCGGTTGTTTTCTCTCAACTCAAACCACATTCAAGTAAAGTTGAAGTTACAGTCCAGTCCAAGTCGTACCCTCAGCATAGATGGACTTTACTGAAGGCTTTCAATGGAATTCTCATGCAGTCGGGTAATCAATTATTTTGATTCTATAAGTAAGGAATATTTACCTGGAAGGGTTTAGTTCTTCAGAGATGACTTGTTTACTAAAGGAATGCCAGTTTAATTTTTGTACGGAGTCGTCTATACGTTCCATCGCCCATTCCAAAATATACGGAGCTTCAGAAACTTCGTTCAGGTTTACACTGAAAATAAAACATTCAAAATAATATTAGTTAAGAGAACAAAATAATAAATAATACTTAAATTCAAAATTTCAAACCCCCACCTATGTATTATAATGTATTCGTTAAGACCATTAACATGAGCCCAAACTCGACATCTCTGCTGTATGTTGGTGAGGAGTTAAGTATTCTGCAGATTCCGGGAGATGTCCCAGCACTAGGTCAATACTAGCATGTTCTTACAATATCGTTGAAATAAAAGGATATCCAATTTCAAATAAATCAGACCCATGAAAGTTGATTTCATAGTGTCATGATCTAGAAAAAAGCTAAAAACTACTGAAAGGATTTTAATGAGTCAAAGCTAAGAAAACACTCGATTAAGACACCTATCAAGTATCAAACAAGAAAAATTAAATCATCCGTTTGGGCACTACGATGCCACAGGCGTCTGCCTGTGGCATCGTAAAAAAGACACACAGACACGTCAAATTATAACACCCATTTTTTTACGTCAGGGGTTAAACATATTGTAAACGAGCTTTGTGTTAAGACTCTCGTTGGTAAGTGATGCTGTCGAGGATGGTAGAACCCTACACCTACAATGGGAACTGGTTCTCAATGACAGCTGTCAGAGCATACAATGTTCGACACATCTTCCAACTTAGAAATGGTGCTTGCCAGACCATCGTGTATTACCACAGACCTGCTACATATTAAACTCGATCGCGTACACCGGCCCCCATGAGCACGACCTTGAACGGAGTTTGTCCCTTTCTTTTGCATGGACAACTTATACATATACTCGTACCATACGTATACCATACATATAGTATAGACTATAGAACATATATGGGACTATCAGGTTGTTAGACAAGGACACACTCCCACTTTGGTGTCTCTCAATTGGGCCGTTTTGTTCTACAAAGCAATTACAATCTTATTGTTAAAGCATACTGATTCAATTGAATTTGTCAAAACATCTGCAGTGCACCATCCTTTTTATTACGTCGATGTGTATTACACACGATGGTCTGGAAAATCTTATATAAAATTGCTTTATTTCAGAAATAGGTTTTTGTAACAAATTATATGTGAAACCCTGTCTTCTGCTATAGTCATTATGACTGTGTTGCAAAAATCTCCCCTGAAAATAAGCCTTTTTAACACATTTGAGTAACTATGTAGACTTACAACTTATGATAACAAAACATAATTTTTTTTTAAGTTTCGGTTCCATGCATGGGGAGCCCCCCTTAATCTTTTATTTATTTTTGTATACAAATCGTAAAGCGGTTCACAAAATACCTACATAACTACCAAGTCTACACTCTGTAGTTCTAATTGTTTCAGAATAAAATGGCTGTGACATACGGACGGACGGACAGACAGACACAGACATGACGAATCTATAAGGACTCTGTTTTTAGCCATTCGGCTACGGAACCCTAAAAAACTGTATTACGCTTGGTTTCCTGGTCTCAAGTTTCGGCCAGAACGAAGAAAGCTAGGAAAATAATGTTATATTAACCTGTAGTGTTGTCCCGATGCTATAGGATACAGGCGCGCGGTGGCCGACCTTATATTAGTACAGAATCCGTCGCCAGATGTCGCACAGTCGAGGATGCCAACGCGCACGAAGTCTAATGGCCGCAACTGAAAAAATAGTGACGTCATGAACATGGCCTCTTATTGTAGGTATACGTAATAAGTTGTGAGCCCGATCGCTGAAGCAATGTACGCAATAATAAGCCCGGTTTTTTGCTGCCTGAACACGTTGTTGCTATCAAAAAGTAGCTTACCGCCATCAAGGAGCAAATTTCACACGTGGTAGGAGCATATTAAATCGATGTTCCACCTGACTTGCTACATAAAAGTAGCTTACCACCTTCGATGAGCAAATCTGCCGCCATAACCTTACTGTGTTCCAGCAGCACACAGCCCTTGAGAGTCAGAGCATTCTAGGCCTAGCGTGTTCACCACCTTCAACCACATCATCGCTTCCCACCAAGCGAGATAGTGGTCAAACGTTAGCCTATACAAGATATAAAAACAACCAGATTTTTCGAAGAAATGTAAAGGTAATTTTACTTTAAATGTTCCTAATATTACCTTAGCATAAACCTTCATAAACTCGTACATAAGATATTCGCAGTTGAAGCCGCAGTGTTTCGGAAAGTGAGCCACGAGCCAAGTATGCGCGCGACTTGACGCGTCCAAGATATCCAGTATTTGAGACTCTGTTAGCTGCATATCTGTTAGTGTAACACATTCCTCAATAAGCCAAATATTTAATAACAATTAAGGAAACATCTAGAATAGAAAAATAATTAATAAATCTAATAGTACCATCACAGTAAGCCAGTAATGGGGTGTTTTGCATAGATAACGACATAGTTCTCGTACGCTAGATAGGTTATGAATAGAACCATAGATGAAGCCTAAGGTTTCCATCTGGGCGCAACACTAGCACAGAATAAATATAGTACAAGTACAGAAGATGCACTCTCTGATAGCAAAATACGAGATCAAACCTAGTTACAACGTAGGTAACGTTCAAAATACACTACACGCCTCGGATGCGACCTTGAATTTGCGTCACAGAATAAACAAGTGTGGAGCACCGTAGGTCCGGCGAGAGTTTGTATCACTCGGTCAGCTCGCAGACCGTCAGCTGGCTCTTACTGTAAGATTGAGTGTTGTGAGAAAACAAATTGAATATAAAAGTAAAGGCGTGCGTCCGATCGAGAGCGCGCGTGACAATACCGACTGAACTTGTCACTCGCAAGGTGTCACGGAAGTGATTTTTATAGCTACAGCGCGGAGGGCGACAGGCCGGCCCAGGGTGACCACTCCCACATCTAGGGATCACGTGTAGGATTAAAGTATAAACCTACGTACGCTAGAAGGTATGAATGACCTTCCCGTAAGTGATAATGACTCTTCTTCCTTCCCCCTTCTTCCCGATTCGTCATACTAACCGGCGCTATCCTTAACAAGCAGTAGAAAGTCTATAATATCTCTCTCTTCCATTTTCCCCGAGTATCGTATCCGCTGCGTAGAGTTCTGCACCAGTATGGTAGGCTCCCGCGCCACGCGCCGACAATGATGGTCGCTCTTCGACGTACATACTGATATGCCGAACTGGAAAATAAAGATTTCGTCAAACTGTCGCGATCTGAACACATAGTTGTTAATGATTAAATACGGGACTACTATTTATTAACCTACTTCACAAAGAAGGAGGAGATTCTAAATTCGTCGAAAACTATTTTTTTTTTGGTTTGTTCACTGATTACTCGAAGACGCCTGAACCGATTGACAAATTTTTATTTGAAAGGGTATGGACTATGGTGGACCCATTTAAATTTTATCGAGATATGTTCAGTTTCTCCAGAGATTTGAAGATAAAACACTTCAAACTTAGTACTGAAAATGACTAGCGCGACGTTTGAATTCGGTTCTTTTAGTTTTTTCTACGATCGATCGATCGATTGAACGATCTTAATTTACATGTATACTTAAGTTTCGACCATGTGATGTTTTATCGCGATGAGACCCGAATTTAAATATTTAGTTAGAACTGGATAATCTAGTCAAGATTCATATTGTGCATCTAGCGATAATTTTTATGCAATAGGTAGCACTTAAGCAGACGGCCCAACAGATAGGAAGTGGTCACCGTCGCTCAATGAACACTTGCAACACTAAGGGCTCTGTGGCCTTTAGTGTTAAAAATACACACGAGAGTGACACCCCTAGTCTAGGGCTGTCAATCTTGTACATAACATAATTACATGACTTTTACTTACACTAAACTGTTCATTGTCAACAAAATGTAAGCTGGCTCGAGTAAATGGACCCGCGATGTGATCCCACGCAAGTTGATAAGGCACTACTAGTAAAACCCATATGCCTACATCTGAAACAAATATAGAAAATATTAAAATATTTGCATGCAAAATCTAAAACCTATGAACACTTTCAGTCACAATATATGAAGTCTTCTTGGCATCTCATAAAAAATAATTTAAATTAAGTATTTAGCTCTTAAAAAGTGTTATCTACACTTCATATTTTTTACTTACTTTGAGTTGGTACGGCGCCTTGCAATTTTGGATTGTATAAAACAATGTACAACAATATAAAGTGTAGATAAAACTAAAAAAAAACATAATATTTTTGAATATTATTTAAAACTAACTTTGAGGGCCCGGTGGCGTAATCGGGGGAACGGTCGGCATTGATGCCAGAGGTACCGAGTTCAAACACCGCGTGCACCAATGGATTTTTCTAACGAAAAATGTATGTGCGCTTTTCACAGTGGCCCGCCCTCCGGTGAAGGAAAAACATCGTTAAGAAACCAACAACCCCCGCAGGTGGTAGGACACTATCTAGTGTCCGCCTGGCCAGCTACCACTCTCAAGTTAGAAAAATCTGTCGCTAAACATCTAATGTGTTCCGGCAGCTATCCTTAAAAGCCAGTTCCCATTCTAGGCCTAGCGTGCTTACGATCTTAGACCGCATAAGATATAAAAAATAAGAACGTTTAAAAAACTTAAAATAACCGACTTCAATGCCGCGCTATTAATTTTCAGTACCAATTTTGAGGTGTTTATCTCCATATCTCTGCAGATACTTATCAGACCTCGATAAAATTGCCATGGTACCACACTTGGGATATTTCCTTTCCAATAAAAAAATAATAATCAAAATCGGTTCATAAACGACGAAGTTATCCGCAAACAAACATAAAAAAATAAATAAATATATATACGGTCGAATTGAGAAACCTCCTCCTTTTTTGAAGGCGGTTAAAACACTGATAAAAGTTTTTTTATTAGTTAGTTTAGTAAGAAAGAAGAACGAAATGCATAATATACTACAAAGTTGATGCTAATTGCTATTAATGTTTTACTCGTACAGGCAGAAACTACTGAACCGATTGAGATGCAATTTGGTATGTAGATAGTCTAGACCCTGGAATAAGATATAGGGTATTTTTTATCCCGATATTCCTACGGGAACGATGTCTACGCGGGTAATACCGCGGGGCACAGCTAGTATTTAACACTTTACACCTTATTATTATTATTAAAAACGGTTGTACACTCACGGGTTTTTTTATCGGAATTGCCTCGACCAGTTTCGGACATGTTTGATGTTCTTCTTCTGGGAGCCACGTCTACCGCAAGCTCCTAGCGCAAGCTCGTTTGTCTCGATGTGTGATTCTCACGATACATTTAATAATCAAATAACTGTACACCTTATTTAATACTCTCCTCCACTATGTTACCTGCATCAAGTATCCTGTCAAGTTCTGCAGCAGACAATGTATGCAGGTTGGTGACAGTGACAGCAGTTGTCACATCTCCGCTCCGCACCAGCTGGTACGCCCCGCCTGGCTTCAGTACGCCCCACGCGGGGGCGGACTCTACTTGCAGTGAAGCGCAGAGCTCGCCCCATTTATCACAGTCGATTTCACCTGAAAGTCATAATATTTATTTAACTTGATATATTTTAATATGATCAGTTCATTGAGACGATTCTAAGAAAATGGTCAAGTGCGAGTTAGGGTCGTGCACCGAGGCTTCCGTACAAACTGCTCGAACTAGGTTAAATTACAAACTTAACTTTGTAGTTCGATCCATAGAAAATGTATTGAACTGACCACAAATAATAAGTTTGTAATAGTAAATACACCTTTTTTTTTATTATTAAACTATATAATCACGATAAAACATCACGATTTTAAGATTTATCCTACATAAGTGCTTCAAGATCTTGCTTCTTGCCAAATTTCATGATTCTAGGTCAACGAATAGCACTCTATAGTTTTTTGTACATGTATTTATGTCATATATAATGAGAAACTAGAAAGGGAACTTGTTAAAGAAACAAAAATAAAGTGTGTATTTTGGGTAGTAGTAGGGTAATAAACATAACTTACCAAAGTGTGTATCTGGCATGTTCATCATCATCTGATGTAACTCCAGTTTGTCGTGATCTTTGTCTGAGAAGTACAGCACCCACGGCTCATCGGACCCGCCGCGTAACTTGTTTCTTATTTTCTGAAAACAAGTAATTATCCTTACTTAATATTTTAAATGCGAAAGTAACTCTGCCTGTCTGTCTGTGTCGCTTTCACGCCAAAACTACTAAGGGGGGAGGGGAGGGGGAGGAAAGTGGGGGAAGGGGGTGGCGAGTTGGGGAAAGTGAGGAGGGGGATTGGCGCGGTGTAGGTGGGATTCGCATGTGTCTTATTTGTAAAATAATTAGGCGAAATTATTAAAAATGCTACTCAAAGACACTATTCCTCGCGGACGAAGTCGCGAGCACAGCTAGTTTAATATAAAAGTGAAGAATAACAAACATACATAGGTCTCCATTCTAGAAAACGTTTACCCTAACAGTCATCGGTTCTACGACAGATGTGACCAGCCCACTGCCGCTTAAGCTTGCTAATCCTTTGAACTATATCAATAACTTTAGTTCACTGACAGATGACCTCATTTCGAATTCGATCCCCCAGAAAGATTCCGAGAATAGCCCTTTCCATAGCTCACTGAGCGACTTTGAATTGGTGAACCAGTTGTACCGCACTTGACTAATTTATTATTGTTATCAAAATCATAATAAATAGTTAAAAAAATAGCATTTACCT
The DNA here is from genome assembly GCA_954871355.1 of Cabera pusaria. Lineage (NCBI taxonomy): Eukaryota > Metazoa > Arthropoda > Insecta > Lepidoptera > Geometridae > Cabera > Cabera pusaria. The sequence goes on from OX940893.1 coordinate 22,499,998, forward strand.
TTAATTTATCAGGATCTATAAGTTCCACCTTAGGCAACAACTCCACAATACGTGTAAGTATTTCCTTCTCATCAGAACTCTCTATATCTTCGGTAACCTGTCTGTGTTTAAATACAACGGTGGCATCATCATTGCTGGACAATTTTTGACGGAGTTCTTCATCTTCTATAATCGCTAATGTGACGAGGCCGTTCTGAAATTAAATATGTAAATTGCAAAACAATCCAAAATTTCATCGTACCGACGGGACTCGAACCCGCACCCCCCGGATAACACGTCCAGGTGCTCTGCCAATTAAGCCACTGTCCGATCCGTCAATATGACGAAATTAATAAATTAAATTTTTTTTAAACCCAATTATGCATTGGTGGCAAATTTTGGTTTGTGTGTGTTTTTTTATACGTTATAGGCTAGCGTTTGACCACTATCTCACCTGTTGATAAGTGATGATGCGGTCGAAGATGGTAAGCACGCTAGGCCTAGAATGGGAACTGGCTCTCAAGGATAGCTGCCGGAACACATTAGATGTTTGGTGACAGATTTTCTAACTTGAGGGTGGTAGCTGGCCAGGCGTTTAACAATTTACAAAAAATATAATATCTGTAACACTTCAAGAAACTTAATATTGAATTATATATGTATTATTCATATTTATTATAATCAATCAATGGTTCTTTAACCCTAAATAGTTTGTATTGCTAGGGTAATGGAAGTTTGACCGTAACCGCCGTACCGCGCCTAATGCCAAGTTCACACCAGAAGATTTTGTATTGTTAACTTTCTAGGGCACTTTAATTTCGATTCCAAGTACTTTTAGTATCGGTACTTTGGAACCGATACTGAGTAGGTACCGGTAACTACTCGTCTCATTACTCAATTATTTGTCACGGAAGAACATTTAGGCTGGCAATATAGAGCGATAATAAGGTTTAGAACTAAGCTATTTGATTGGCTAATCAAGCGCGATTTGATAGACAGAAAAGTATCGAATGAGTATTTGTTGTAACTCGTATCGTTTATACCTAGGAATTAAATAACAAAATTCGCCTGGTCAGGCGCGGCGAGGCGGAGGACGGGGATCGTGAGCGTTGTCCCCTCTCGTCGCACGAACTAAGACTCAGTACAGCAATTACGGTCAAATTATAGTATACGAGATGTATTTTATATCAACGAAAATTTGACGGCAGATTTTTAAGTCATAATGATATAATAAGATCGTTTAAACTAAAAGAACCATTTCCAATGCCACGCTATTAATTTTCAGTACCAAGTTTGAGGTTTTTATCTACATATCTGTGGAGATACTAATTAGATCTCGATTAAATTACTATGGTACCATTCTAGGGATATCTCCTTTCCAACGACAAATCATCAAAACTATATATATATATATATATATATATATACGGTCGAATTGAGAAACATCTTTTTTCAAAGTAGGTTAAAAATGAAGGTATTTCTAGCGTATCCCCGTTTAAAATAATACTGATACGTGTAGTTTTCAATTTTATTCAAATTTAATTTCAGGTTCTTTTAAATACCATGGATTGAAACATTGTGCTATTTTCTGTAAATACCATTTGGCGATAGCAAGCTCGAATATTTATCAATTGTGTTTGAACCACGAAAAGTTAAGTATAATTAGTATCTACTTACCAATTGATAAGCAATTCTAGTGAGAGCCTTTTTATCTATCTTATAGCTACCCAGCACGTAGGCCACGGGTCTGTCCGTGGACCGTATCTGTGCTAGAGTCGGCACGTGGGCTCTACCACGGAGGTACATCATGATGAATTCATCCATTCCGTCCAGGCTATGGTCACCTTGGTAATACACGTAGCTACCATGCTTGCCCTGGAAATTTTAGAGCAGGGTTACTCAAAGTGGAGTAGATACGAACCCTTAGGGGTTCGGCAGTTGACAGGTGGGGGTTCACGACAAGATTTACGTAATGGTGGCTGAAGGAAAAAGCAAATGATAGCGCGTACGCAGCTGAATTAACTAGCTCGAAGCACGGTACAAGCTACTTATGTAAGAGTGGGTCTTCACACGATAAAATCAAAGTACAAAAATAGACTTAATGAGAACCTAATCTTGTTAATTGGTTAGGGGTTCGCTGTCATCTGGGAACGTTAACAGGGGTACGTGGAACCATAAGTTTGAGAAACCCTATTTTAGAGGAATAGTTAATTTAGTATACTAGCGATTTCTAGTTACCCGCCCCGGCTGTGCACGGGTGCAATATAGATACTATTTGTTAAAATTCAAAAGAATAGTTTAAGGTATTTTTATAACATCTTATTTGCTAGTGTTTGAATACTATCTCGCCTGGTGGTAAGCGATGATAGAGGTGGTAGACGATGGTGAACACGCTAGGCCTAGATATATATACACAGAATACTCAGACTCCCAAGGGCTGTGTGCTGCCGGAACACCGTAAGTTTATGGCGGCAGATTTTCTCCTTGATGGCCGTAAGCTAGTTTTAGGTGACGAGTCAGGAAGAACATCGATATTACATGCTCCTATCATCTGTAGTAATTAATTAATTGAATAGGTAAATTAATTAAGCCACGACTTTTTTTAAATATTATTTAGGCTAGCGTTTGGCCTCTATCTCACCTGTTGGTAAGTGATGATGCGGGCGAGGATAGTAGCACGCTAGGCCTAGAATGGGAACTGGCTCTTAAGGATAGCTACCGGAACACGTTAGATTTTTGGCGACAGATTTTCTAACTTGAGGATGGTAGCTGGCCAGGCGGACACTAGATAGTGTCTTACCACCATGCGGGGGTATTGGGTTTCTTAACGACGTTTTCCTTCATCTGAGGGCCACTGTGAAAAGCGCACATACATTTTTACATACTAAATACATACAAAAATTCATTGGTGCACGGCGGGGATTGCACGACGGCTGACCATTCTCCCACTACACCACTGGGTTCCCACTATACGACGGTTTTTTGATAGGTGTATGATGTTTAAGAATCACTTACATTAGGATAAAACAGTAGAGTGGGGTAGCTACCAATTCGCATAGAATTATAACAGAATGAGTTATGGTACTTGCAGTTCACAGCACCTACTTTCACCTGAAAACAATACATATTTTATTAAAATTATAAACAGTCTATTCCATTCACTATTTTTTTTAAATCTGCAGAATGCTCTACTCCTCATTAACTCAAATATTACAGGTACTTTTTATATGCTAGAACAGGACCCAAGATAGGTACTTTTTATATGCTAGATTAGAAAATAAGATAGGTTCTTTTTATATGCTAGAATAGGACACAGGATAGGTACTTTTTATATGCTAGAATAGGAGATAGGATAGTTACTTTTTATATGCTAGAATAGGACATGATAGGTACTTTTTATATGCTAGAATAGGAGATAGGATAGGTAATTTTTATATGCTAGAATAGGACATGCGATAGGTACTTTTTATATGCTAGAATAGGACACAGGATAGGTACTTTTTATATGCTAGAATAGGAGATAGGATAGTTACTTTTTATATGCTAGAATAGGACATGATAGGTACTTTTTATATGCTAGAATAGGAGATAGGATAGGTAATTTTTATATGCTAGAATAGGACATGCGATAGGTACTTTTTATATGCTAGAATAGGACACAGGATAGGTACTTTTTATACGATAGAATAGGACACAGGATAGGTACTTTTTATATGCTAGAACAGGACACAGGATATGTACTTTTTATATGCTAGATTAGGAAATAGGATAGATTATTTTTATATGCTAGAATAGGACACAGGATAGGTACTTTTTATATGCTAGAATAGGAGATAGGATAGTTACTTTTTATATGCTAGAATAGGACACAGGATAGGTACTTTTTATATGCTAGAACAGGACACAGGATAGGTACTTTTTATATGCTAGAATAGGACATTATAGGTACATTTTGTAAATGCTAGAATAGGAGATAGGATAGGTACTTTTTATATGCTAGAATAGGACATGATAGGTACTTTTTATATGCTAGAATAGGAGATAGGATAGGTACTTTTTATATGCTAGAATAGGAGATAGGATAGGTTATTTTTATATGCTAGAATACGACATGGGATAAGTACTTTTTATATGCTAGAACAGTACACAGGATAGGTACTTTTTATGTGCTAGAATAGGACATAGGATAGGCTCTTTTTATATGCTAGAATAGGACACAGGATAGGTACTTTTTAGTTTTTATATTCTAGAATAGGACATGATAGGTACTTTTTATATGCTAGAATAGGACATAGGATAGGTTCTTTTTATATGCTAGAATAGGACACAGGATAGGTACTTTTTATATGCTAGAATAGGACATAGGATAGGTTTTTTTTTATATGCTAGAATAGGACACAGGATAGGTACTTTTTATATGCTAGAACAGGAGATAGAATAGGTACTTTTGAGTTTTTATACTCTAGAATAGGACATGATAGGTACTTTTTATATGCTAGAATAGGACATAGGATAGGTACTTTTTATATTCTAGAATAGCACATTGGATAGTCACTTTTTATATTCTAGAATAGGACATAGGATAGGTACTTTTTATATGCTAGAATAGGACACAGGATAAGTACTTTTTATATGCTAGGATGGGTACTTTTTATATGCTTGAATAGGACATATGATAGGCACTTCTTAACGCAGTAGAAGTTATTGCATGCAGCTAGTGTTGGATACTTACAATGCCTTTATACAATTCTGCGAGTTTCTTCCAATGATCAGCCACATTTTGACAAGGAGGACAGAATGGAGAGTAGAAGTTTATGAAATACATTCCTTCGTTCAGATAACTGTCTGAAATTATCAATTATACAATAATTCAACAATTATTATCTGTTCAAAATTAAAGAACCAATTTCACAAGCCGGGCGAGTAATTTTCAACAGCAAGTTCCAACAGTTATCTCCATATTCTCTAAAGATACTCACAAATACCGATAAAACAATTTGACAGTAATTTAGCAGAAAAATAGTGTACACACTCAAAGAAAAATACAAAAATATAGACGAATTGAAAATCTTCTCCTTTTTAACCGACTTCAAAAACAAGGCGGTTTCTCAATTCGACGTGTTTCTTTTATTTAATTTTGATTTTTGTTCGCAGATAACTTTGATGCTTATGAACCGATTTTGATGATTATTTTTTTGTTGGAAAGGAGATATCTCAAGGGTGGCAATTGTGTACACTCACACTCAAAGAAAAATACAAAAAATAGACGAATTGAAAATCTTCTTCCTTTTAACCAACTTCAAAAACAAGGCGGTTTCTCAATTCGATTGTGTTTCTTTTATTTAATTTTTATTTTTGTTCACAGATAACTTTGTTGCTTATGAACCGATTTTGATGATTATTTTTTTGTTGGAAAGGATATCCCAAGGGTGGTACCATTGTGATTTCATCGAGAGCTGAAATCTCCAGAGATATGGAGAAAACACCTCAAACTTGGTACTGAAAATTAATAGCATAGCATTTGAAGTTGGTTCTTTTAGTTTTTTAAACGATCTTATTAAATTAATGTTCACCTTGTTAAACATGTACTTTAACAAGCACAGGTGTTCGCTAATTTAATGACTCAGGTGTAATTTCATAAAACACGATTTACATAATCATAAAATGACATATTTTTTTGCTAGAATACTGTTTTAACCATTTAATATTTTACACAGATCAGTTTTTAAATGAAAAGTAACTCATAAACCAGAACATATTCACACCAACAATAGACCATCTCAAGCTTCTTTGTATCTCGTTAACTCCTACTTTTATCTTTGGCTCGTAAATTGAGACAAAAGCACAATTAGCCTCAAAAAAGCTTGGTGTGCTTGTGAAAGTGGGGCAGTACTTCACACCGGGATAACTGCTTAATTTATATCAAGCACCACCTGGGTGTCTTCTAGTCGCGAGGGAATAGGTATCTTTTGGGCAAGCTACATCTTGGACCACATCATCACTTAACATCAGGTGAGATAGTGTTCAATTGCTTGCCTATTGAGCATAAAAAAAACTTCAGAGCCAGGCACAAAATATATACAGAAAATATTCCTCAAACACTATTTGCACAATCTTTTTCCTAATTTTATAATGTTCGCCTCCATTACTTTTATGATAAAAAAGCAAGCCATCACAATCAATGGAGCAGGGCTCAAGCCACAGGTGGAGTGAGGAACTTCTTAGATTGTCAAGAAGCGCCTCATTCTGGAGTCCTAGATACTGGTACTCATTACCACGATACACATTAGTGTATCATATCAAGGAATACCAGCATCTAGCCCCTAATCCATATTGATTTTATTTATTAGATTTTGTGGTATCAATATCTTATTACTCACAAAACTTTTTCCCAGACAGTGTTTCAACATTAGGATCATTGTGGTACAATCCATTGTAGAACAGATTGTCGTATTCTGCCTGCGATCTATAGTCATACTTCCTTGAGTAGGTTTGATATGTCCCGTACCGATCATATTTGCGTCTCTTCTCTGCATCTTTTAAAGTTTCATAGGCTTCTGTGATTTTAAGAAACTTCTCTCGACCAGCTTCATTCTAGAAGGTAGAAGTGGAAAGTAGTAATAGCAACTACAAATGAAGAGACATCAAGTTGTTAATCAAGGAAAGTCGAGATGTTAAGCTTACTTCTCTTGTCAAATTATTTGTTGGTCACTCACACATTTTTATTTGGTAACAAATCAGGTGAATAAGAATGGTTAGTTCTTGGTATAATTCTTTTGCCAAATATTTCATAGATATGTGTAGATTCAAATATATACTATGTTATGAAACATGTAACAGTTAAATTCTCTATCAGCTATCAAGTTAAATAAATGGTTGAATACAGTGTTTTATTTATCATTAAACTGAAAATAACCATTATAAGCAGCGCTATCTGCAAAGTTTGCACGCCTGTTAAGGCAAAACATGACAATCTCTCTTGAATATTTTGTCACAACTTTTTGTTATACGCATGTTTTATGCAAAATAAAATATCTTTATATTATATAGTATGCATTATAGATATATATCGTTATGCATAATTTTATTGAAACTGTTTATAACGAAACTTCGCTTTCTTTATAAACAGCTTTGCTTCTTCATTCATCATACGAACTGCCAAGGAAAGGAATACCCTGCCTGAGTCTGTGTTTCCGGTTAAGTATAATATGGGGGTCTTCGAATCGCGAGTGAATAGGTATCTTCTGGGTAAGCACGCTCCATCATCGATCGCATCATCACTTAACATCAGGTGAGATAGTGATCAAGAGCTATTCAGTTCGGTGTAACAAAAAAAAATCTTAAGGTATTAGGTACTAGAGTTACTTTGATAAATAAATAATAATAAAATATAATATCAATCTTTTGATATAATATATTTTTTACCATTGCCACTCAAAAATGAGCACTTTATTCATCGACAGCAGTGAATAAAACGCTCTTTTACTCACTCGGTGAATAAAAACATTTTGAATTTGGAACAAGCACAAAATACAAATTATGTACAAAACATAAATAAGACTTGCAAGTGCCTTCTAACTGGCTAAATGGAGGTATACCATAGAAGCTTTATAATGTAATGAAAATAAAAATCCCGCCAATTTTGTTTTTTCTTTGTTTTCATTTTGCTCTACATGAGTGTATTCAGCCAGAATAAAGTATAAAAATTATTCAAGTTTTTGTAAATTCATGTCATAAAGTTGAGTCAATGTCACCTTTCTGATCAAGATGAAGTCTCAGTCTAGACCAAATCATACCCTTTGTAAAGATGTGAACTTTACTGAAGATTTTCAGTGCAATATTGGTGAGAACGCAAATAGCATGTTTTTCAAGATTGAGCCGTTTCCCTACACACACATTCACCGGCACTAAAGGTACAGACACACCGCAGCGTCCTGCGTGCGCGCGATCTAGGCGGCAATCAGATAGCGCAGTAGTATTTGTACCGACTGGTTCACACCAAACGCGATCAGAAAACAATTGAAAAGTACTGAGATCGCGCCCGCAGATCGCAGGATGCCATGGTGTGGCTGTACTTTAAATGGTTAATAATCCACATCTATTGCACATGAATAATAACATATGATAAATATGAATAGGTACTATAAGTAGGTACTACTATTTATTTTCTCGCAGTCAATGGTAAGGAGAAGATTACACGACTCGTGAATAATTTTTTTTATCTCGGTCCTTGTATCCCTCGCTCCGCTCAGGATTCTAATCTAGAATCCTTCGCTGCTCTCGGGATCCAACTTAGTCCCTCGAATTAAATTGCCTTTTTATTCACTTGTTGTATAATCTACTATTATAGGACTTATATTGATGTACTTACAGGATTTTTATCCGGATGAAATTTAACAGCTAATTTCTTGTATGCCTGTCTTATTTCTTGAGATGTTGCCTGTTTTGTGACACCAAGAACTTCATAAAAACTTACATCGCTTAAGTTAGCCGTCGTAAATAATGTAAGACTTAATAAAAGTAACTTTAACCTGAAACCGAAAGTAAACATGAAGAGCCAGCTCATAAGTTATAATATAATTCGCTGGAGAACTTGACATACATAAAAAGTTAAATAGACAGACATTGAAATACTTACATTATATTGCTATTACAAATTTCTTATACCGGTGCTAGTAAATGAAAAATTCAGTCAATGATGAATGTGATCTCTTCTCACATTCATTGGCCACAGTTTAGATAACACCATTGATTCAGGAAATGATAAAACTGTTTGCTTTTTGTTTAGGCGACTTTGAGTATACAGCCAAGTAAGTAGGCGATAAAGAGAACTCTCAGAACTCTGTGGGTGGAGAACTCTCATAAAAACAAAAAAGTTCATCAGTACCAGACGCAAAGTGAAGTGAACTGTCGGCTGTCGCTATGATGACGCCTGTGTGACAGCTTTGACTTGACACTGACAGTATTGACAGCGCTGATCTCACATAGTTTTCGAGTTATTCTGGCTCCCTGATTGGTCTAAATTTAGTGAAGTGTAGTAACCAATAGAGGCGCTGTACTGTTTTTCATACAACATTTGCTCGATATACGATATCGAGTTTGGTATGAAAATTAGTACTAAGGGTACTGACTGGAGACATTGATAAGTGTAGTGAAGCGACAGTGACACTGACTGAACTGACAACGATATATAATCATAGAGTACATTATATTTTAATCCATCATCCTAGTCCTAGACATTATATATAGGGCAAATATATTTTTTTGTTTTATTATGGCTCCACACGATTAGAGTATTAAGCCAGCGTCAAGTATTAAAATTCATGTTTTCGTGAATTAAAGTCATAGATATATGTCAAAGTCACATTTCAGGTCAAGTTGAACATTTGTAACAACACAACAGTAACTTTTTATACTGGAAGTTGAAATCAAAGTCTAGTTCAAGTAATAACCCCAGTAAAGATGTAGACTTTAATAAAGATTTTTAGTAGCATTTTGTTGAGAACGCAAATAACTAGCACACCTAATCCACATTTATTACATACTAGCTGTACCTGCGACTTCGTTGGCGATGCCTGCAATTCCTGCAAAACTGTTAAAATATCGCTACACTCCATTTGGATCTTCTGTTAATCTCTGCGGGTTCACTTGTGCATAAATGGAAGTCCTATGTGATAAATGCCCCACAATTGATGATTGACAAGAGATGTCATATCTGCAACGCTGTATGTATTTTATTCTGTTGCATAACGGTTACATCTAGGGTTACATTCTTACCACAGAGAATAGACTCTACTCCGTGATTCTTACGTAGTATTTATATTCTCTTTGGGTTACATATCAAAGAACAGCTAAAATCTGGTATACATTGTACGTGGGCACGCAGATGACAGCTTCGTTGTAGAGAGTTATTATAAACCTACGATATAAAGCACACGAACAATCCAGACTCAGAGAAGCACTCTACCACAGTTTTACATATGATTGTAAAACTGTGACTCTCATCATAATCAGCCGGTATCAGGTCACCACCCGCGACACCGCTTTGCGAATGTCGTCGCTCCACCTGGTCACGGGGCGTCCTACGTTTACCGATTCGCGGTCTCCACTCTAGAACCAGTCTACCCCAACGGTTGTCGATTTTTTTTTTTTTTTACCCAGGAAAATCCTTTATGGATACCACTCGCCCGGGGAGCAAGATGATTATGTGGGACTCACTGCCTTAAAGGCAGGATACCGCACTAAAAACCCGGGGTGAGCCGTCATCCACCGTAGTGGGGCAAGATGGGATCACGCTAGCATTCACCACCTTGCCCCGGTGGCAGACCCCAAGGGGGCCTCTGCCGCTGTGGAGGGATAACCTTGTTCACCAAGGTCACCCCTCAACCGTCATGTGGGGTAGTGCAAGCCGTTGAAGAGTCCCCCGACTCTCCAACAGTTACCCCACAATGACAGAGGAGTGTGGCTCGTCTTCTCGTCAAACTTACCACACCCTCTGTCCCTCTGATGACTGGTGTGCGAAGACCAGTGACCAGTGACTCGCACACCGTCCACTGTTCGACTCGTATGCCAGTGCCAGTGACATGCAAGACCCCACTCTTCGACCGTCGCCGGCCCCACCACTCGGCCCATTGGACCCACGACCTGGTACACCAGTGCACCCCTCTATTACAGAGGAATGCGGCACGCGCTCTCCTGTGCAACGCCCCACACCCTCCGTCCCTCAAATGACTAGTGTGCGAAGGGCACACACCCCTACTCGCACACCGTCCACCGTCCACCTCGCACGCCAAAATGGCATGCGAGCAATCCATCGGCCGTCACCAGCCCCTCCACATGGCTCGAGCATAGCTCGGCCCCACCACTGGGCGGCTTCCACCACCGAGCCTGCCCTGCCCCGTGACACTGTGCCCTCTGCTAATATCAGACGGACACGAGGAGGAGCCCCTCACGTCGGAACTTCGCTATCGGTCGACAACTTAACCCAGTAGACTAGGAAAAGTTGTCGGCCGACACCCAGGGTACACCACGAGGAGGTGTTCCAACCCGCACCCCAACGGTTGTCGATCCTACGGCAGATATGACCAGCCCACTGCCACTTCAGTTTGCTAATCCGTTGAGCTATGTCGATCACTAGTTCTCTGGCGAATTACTTCGTTCCGGATTCGATCTCGCAGAGAAACACCGAGCATAGCTCTTTCCATAGCTCGCTGAGCGACTTTAAATTGGTGGACCAGTCTAACTGTGAGTGTCCACGTCTCGGCTCTGTATGTCATCATAGGTAGGACGCACTGGTTAAAGACTTTTGTCTTTAGACACTGCGGTATAGGCGACGAGAAGACTCGACGGAGTTTTCCGAATGCTGCCCAGCCCAGCATAATTCTTCTCTGAATTTCTTTCTCGAAGTTGTGTTTGCCTAGTTGGAGCGTCTGCCCTAGGTAGTCATACTTAGTGACAACTTCGAGTGGGATTCCAAATACGGCAATCGGTTCCGGAACAACGTGCTCGTTGTACATGACTTTGGTTTTATCCAAATTCATCCGGAGACCGATGCGACGAGAAGAATCAGCTAAGTCATTCAACATCCTTTGTAGGTCCTGCAGCGTCTCTGCCATAATGATGATGTCATCTGCGAATCGTAAGTGAGAGATGTACTTGCCGTTAATGTTGATGCCGCAATCTTTCCAGTCCAGCGTCTTAAACATATCCTCTATGGCGTAAGTGAACAGTTTCGGGGATATGACGTCCCCCTGTCTCACTCCTCGACGCAGGTGGATATGTTTAGTACGCTAGGTCTGTACTTGTACAGTCATCGTTGCGGCATTATACAGACATCTCATCACTTCGATATATCCAGATAGAGTCCAGAACAGACCAGGTTTCGATTGAGTCGAAGGCCTTCTCATAGTCCACAAATGCTAAGCACAGGGGCGATTGTACTCTTCGGTCTTCTGCACAATCTGCCGCACCGTGTGGATGTGGTCCATGGTGACGTAACCACTTCGAAACCCAGCCTGTTCCGGAGGTTGGAACTCGTCGAATCTTCGCGCAAGACGGTTCGTGATGACCCTTGAAAACAGCTTATATAGATGGGTCAGATACGAAATCGGGCGGTAGTTTTTCAAGAGCGTTTTGACTCCTTTTTTGAAAAACAAAACCACCGTGCTCCTATTTCATGCCTGTGGAGTTCTCCCATTGAAGAGAACAGAATTGAAGAGCTGTTGCAGCTGGCTTACAGCTGGGGCTCCTCCAGCTTTTAGAAGCTCCGTTGTGATTACGTCCTCACCGGGCTGGGGCCTTTCCATTTTTGAGCTGTTTAAGGGCCATCACGATCTCATCTCGGCTGACTTCGGGCAGGTCTTCTATGAAGTGGCGGGTTAAGGTGGCTCTACAATCCTCAGTATCGGGTACGGGCCTTGAAGCATGCGATGCGTAGAGCTTGCCGTAGAAGTCTTCAACTTCTGACAGAATCTCCGACTTGAATGCGACGACGTTCCCCGTTGACGTTGTCAGCTTTGAGAGGTGGCTTCTACCCAGAGGCTGGACGAAAACTTTCGACCCCCGATTCTGCTCAATTGATTCTTTAATCAAGAGCGTGTTAGAGGATCGGAGGTCGCGCCACACCAGCTTCTTAAGGTTTTTGTTGCGCACCTGGTTAATTGACAAAGCTGACAATGGGTCTGTTCGTCTTTCTTCCATTAGCCGAAGTGTTTCTGTCGAAAGTTTGGACTTCTTGCTCGTACGCTTGCGCTCGCAAAACTTCGTCCTTCTTCTTCTTCATCCATGAGGATTTCCACCACTTCTTCGAGTTTCTGGTCTACGTCATCTGTGGTTTCCAAGGCAGCGAATCGATTTTCCAATTTTAATTGGAATTTTTCGGACCCAACAACGGTTTGGAGTAGGTTCCGTCGGAGCGTAGACTTCATCAATCGGGATCTTTCGGCTTTGCAATCGATATCCAGAGCGCCTCGTACAAGTCGGTGATCACTCCCAGTATTGAACCTAGTGATCACTCAGACGTCCCTGAATATGTGCCGTTTGTCCGTAATGATGAAGTCAATCTCGTTTTTAGTCACAATGTCGGGGTTTTGCCACGACGAACGAGTTCATCAAGAAAAGCCCCTTTTTCTCGAGGAAATTGACGAGCATTTGCCCCCTGTGATTCCTACTCCCAAATCCGTGTGGTCCTATAGACGATTCGCCGCAAGTCTGTACTTCCACTTTGGCGTTGAATCTCCCATGACAACGTTGTAGTGAGCCTTAGAGGTGGTATGTAAGGCTCTTGAGATGTCTTCATACATGCTCTGCACCTCGTCATCCAAGTGTGTCGAGGTCGGTGCGTAAACCTGGATAACTTTGATGCTGAGGTTAACTTAATTATGACGTACGGTACCCTGGTCGATACACTGGAGATTTCTACAACGTTGTCACTAAGAACCTTGTTGACTAAAAACCCGACGCCGCCTTGGGATGGCTGGTCTCGTTCTCTGTAATACATAAGATGAAAAAGCATGGACCTCGTATCTATGGTAATTAAAGGGAGGGGGTTTTAGTCAGTAGGAGTCTGACATAATTGCAGAGCCCGAGCTCTGCGGTATCTCATGAAGGATTTCCCCCTCCCACGGAAAAAAAAAACATAAGATGGCCCGATTCTAGAGTTATGGTGTCCTCCCCCTGTCTTCGGACTTTACATAACCCCAGAATGTGCCATCTTATGTGTCTTAGATCCTCCTCCAGCTGCACCAAATGTTCATCTAGCCGAATCGTGCGTCCATTATAGGTTGCGAGGGTCAGTTTGTTTTGGCGGCCTACCGTAGCCTGGGGATTCTTAGCACCTCCTGCCCTGCTGTTACTGTGACCGCCGTCTTGGTCAGGAATAGCAGGGCCGCCGGGAACTGAGGGCCGCGGCATATTGGGACCTTCCATCTTTATTGCATCCCTTGGAAGGGATAATATGCCCTAATCGCCACGCTGGGCAGGCGTGTTGGCGATCGCAGGGCGTAGCTCCTCGCACCGGTGACGCTGCTGCCCGTCACCGGCCTGTAGTATTTATAGCTTCGCCATAATTTGAAATGGTTATACCGCCATTTGTCGGTCGCCAGAGCCCCGTTCGTCGCTCAGCAGGATGCACCACGGGCAGGTGAGGTTGGCTGGGAGCACTTAGATGGTATGTGTGCTAACATGTAGAAATATGTCTGTAGTGACAACTAACTAACCATCTCGATTTTCTTTGCATAACATTAGTACCAACTTTCAAAATATTTACTGTCACATTGATTGAATCTGAAGCCTAGCAGCCTCAAAATAAGTAATTTGGCGTTTTGGCGAAAGTCCATTTGATAGGCTAGAGCTCAGACTATCATAAATAAAGGCATGAAGGAAGCTTATTATTCACTCAAGAATTTAGTATTTCTGAAATTGCGGTCACTCCTCGACCTCGAACACCCGTTCGGCAAGAATCTGTCTGCCTTTTTTATGATAGTCTGAGGGCTAGCGTTTGATCACTATCGGCCTGGTATTAAAGCGATAAGTAATAAGATAGACCTAGAATGTTCTGACTCTCAAGGGCTGTGCTGCCGACGCATGGTTTTGGCGGTTAAATTACCTCCTTGATGGTGGTAAGCTGCTGTTTGGGAGCAAGTTGCATAGTAGCAGGACACTATCTAGTGTCCGCCTGGTCAGCTACCACCCTAAAGTAAAAAAATCTGTATTTTTATCATATAGGCTAGCGTTTGACCACTAATATCTCACCTGTTGGTAAGTGATGATGCGGTCGAGAATGGGAAAGATTATATTGGTAGGTATACTTATGTATGGAAATCGGGTGTATTGCAGGCATTTTTTACAGTTATATTTATCCCCTCAGTCAGTTTCAAAATGTATGGGAATGACAACATTGTTGCGGGAAAATAAATGTTATTCCCAGATTCCCATACATTTTGAACTTGCGTTAGCGTGAATGGTATCGGAATTGGATTTTGTCTAGGGGGGGCTGATACACCATAACATTGCTGTATCATATTGGATGGGTTTCTATATCACATACGAGTATGTACTCGTTTGTGATTACCTAATAAGTAAAAAAAATGTATATATGATATCTGTGGTGATGGGTATCTCTCCAAGATCTCTCCAAGTTGTCTGCAAAAAATCTCTGCTAGCGATAAGGCAGTCTATTGTTTCACTCTCTACTGTAATTATCTGTATGTTTTAATAAGGTGTGTGTACTTAATACAAAGGTAAGATAAGTAAAAACAATGGTTTTCTTCTGAGAAGCTCTTGTAATGGATTCATTTGATTTATTTTGTTTAAAGTTGTAAAACAAAATACAGCACAGCGTAACCATCTACTATCGTCACGTTATCATATTATTAATTTCTTTTATACATACAATTATATTAAAAATAGCTACAGATGCATCTTAAAATTAATACAAAATATTAAGGATATTATTTTACAGTCTTGTCATCACATTTTTTCGCATTAATATTTTATTGTATTATTATATACCACAACCACTCAATTGGTTATAAAAACATATTTTAATTTTAAAGTCACCAAATTTTATCTAATAGTTCAATCACCTCAATTTATTTAAAATTAAATACATGTAGATAAGTAAGTAATTTTCATTTTATCACCTACTAATAATATCACCCGAGTAGTTTTTACTTTATCTCAGAGAGCTTTTGTATTATATAACTGTGGCATTTATTGTTATGTTTAACTTATACACAAATAAATAAATAAGAGGCCTTGAGCCATAAACATGCCTTACCATCTGCATTAATGTTGTAGGTAGTATAATTTTATAGCTACAGGTAATACCTACTTATTGTAGATATATTACCAGTCCCGCGACACTGCATACATAATTAAATAACTCAGAATTATGAACGTACTATGTACCAACCACCACTGCAAAAAATATATTTATAAGCATAATACCACAGATTATATCATTTGTACTACGTAAATAATACTTTCCGTTGTTAGGTTGGCTACACAGTGCTTTCATAATTCGGGTATCAACAATGTAGGGAAGTGCCAACTCTTATAACGCAGTAGAGTGATTCAGTACTCTGTGTATATTACTGAATATTATGATATTATTGTACTTTATTCTTCTTCTTCTTCTTTACGTGCCTTTTCATTTTTGAACGTTGGCAGTCATCATCCTTCTAAATCCGTCTTTGTTCAAGGCTAGCCTGAACATATTAGAGTCTGTGCAATAAGAGAACCGTCGTAGAAATTGAAGTCGCGTCGGTCGTCGATCGTTTTAATCCGTGGTTTTAATTTACTATTTTTGTTGCATTGACAACAGTGCTCAACACTGCTGTCATTACTAATACGTCTAAAAATGATTGATACTTGGTAGGTACCTACTTTTATCATTATCGTGTGGACGTGTGCTACTAGGTAGGTATATACCTTCCTTCCTTACCTTTGCATGTTAGTTCATCGTAATGCCACGACAGTTCTCTTTTTGCACAGACTCTACCGTCTTTATCCCGGTCTATTGCCGGATGTTGCGGAGTGAGGACATATTTCTTCTTACAACACTTGTCTTGCCCGCAGATTTATATATATATATTTAGATTTAAGTATATTAAATGGTCCTTTCCTACCTTGTTCTTGTTTACAGAGTTTTTTTTATAATTTTGGCGTGAATAAGGCTTAACTTAAGTGCTCACAATATTATACATTAATTTCAAAATAATAAGATCTACCCTACCACAAAATCTACCAAAGGTCCAAATCGATAGATAAGGTTTGGGCTAGCTTACCAATATTTAAGTCAACGATTTTTGTGGAAATAAATTTTGCTCTAAAATCATTTTCCAGTGAGGAAACGGGAGAATACATTTGTATGGACAAGTGCATCCCGCGTTCGCTCTCAAGTGTAACGTTAATATATTTTACACATGAAAAACTTAATTAAAATTATACACATTAAAATTCTATCCACTTCAACTATAACGTATATATATATATATAGTATGTTTAAACGATTACATAATCTGTTATTAGAGTCATTCTGAGGTGTGATTGGTTTATATATTAGGTATGTTAATTTATTTAACTGAGCCTATTGAAAGCTAAGACCAAGTTGCTGTTATCGATTTGGACTAAAGAAGTCACTACCAGGAACCGGTGAAACTGGCCTTAAAATTTGTAATTTATCTGGCAGTTTAGTTCCTATAGGCTATCAGGGACTTATAAGAAAACGGCGAAACTGGCAATTAGAGCCAGTTTCACGGGTTCCTGATAGCGCTAATGAAGAAATCTGACAGAATTTTGACAGCTTTTATATGGCGCCACGTATCAGATAACTATCTAACGCTTTATCAGGAACCGGTGAAACTGGCCCTTATTTTAATGGCCCCATTTAGGGCCAGTTTCACCGGGTCCAGATAATTCGTAAAATAGTTATCTGAAATAGGACGCCAAATAAAAGCTGTCAGATTTCTTCATATTAGTCAAAGACATTACAGCAAATGTCTCAAAATTTGCTATAATGTCTTTGCTATGAGCGCTATCAGGAACCTGTGAAACTGGCCCTTATTAATTAATCTATATTATTTAATTGATATATATTGGTCATAAAGTTCATTATAATTATATTTCAAGTAGGTACTTATTTAAGTACAGGCAAGGTTTCACTATCACACAATCTAAATTAAAAGAATAATAAAATAAAACTATTAAAAATTAAAGTTCAACTTTAACTCGTTTATGCACTTATCGTAAAGTTTGCTCACTGAATCATGCACACATTTGTGCCAAAAATACTGTGAGGTCACTAAATTGTGGCTCTAAGGCAACAACGTTCTACCTACGCGGTTAGCAACAAGGCACGCAAAATCAAATCACGAGTCACGAGATTGGCCTCCGAGCATAGATAAAATCACTACATACTAATGCTACATTTATCTATCTATCATTAGATTCAGTGGCGTATCTGCACCACCAATGTGTTTTACTCTTAGGTCGCATGCTCCGATGCTTGTCTCTTCGCACTCATCCGAATGTATATTTCTATTTCTTTCTACAAATGACGAAATAAAATCGGAAGAATTTTATAGAAAAATATTAATTTTGATATACTTACGAGTGAAAACTTATGCCATGGAACTTGTTTTTGGTTTTAGAGCTATTTGTGCACCTTTTTATGCTAATTATAAATTGTGATCTAGAACAAAACTGTGCACGTGCTACACTACAATTCGATGGTGAATAAGGTCGAATTATGTTCGCGAATCTAATTCATGCGGTCCACATCGAGGAGTGGGGTCCCATATCTGGTGATTTTATCTATGCTTCCGAGTCTTTCAACCGTAGATACTTACAGAATATAGGGTAAAAGTACCAAATTCTGGCACTGGTCAAGTTGTTTAGCACCTTTAATTATACATAATATACTTAGCGACGTAATACCCCTAACAGGTCGCTGTATATTATATAATTGTCTCAAAGTTTAGCACCTGAATTTTAAATCATAACTTACTGTAAGCGAAAAATCATGCACAAAACATATTTTTTTCATTTTCAAGTATTCAAATATATGCAAGAATTAATTTTCCGTATATATAGGTATTGTTACACTTGGAAATGCAAAAATCATGCCCAATAATTGGAAGCTTTCATTTATAATCTAGTTTTTGCTAATGTGTCATGTCAACTGCTGTCATAGTAGCTAGCTACCATAGCTACAGCTACACATAAAGTTTCACTTGCATCGTGGTTTCATAAAACCACACCACACTCTTTTTGATAGCTCTTGTCGCTGCGAAAAACTATCGGAAAGAGAGTTCTCCCCGCCAGAGTGAAAAGACAGCGATCAACTATTAGTATTATGTAATGTATCGCTTTTTATTCACACGGGATTTGCATCTACTAAAGTTACGTTTCTTGTGGGAGAAAATAGTCGATAGCTGGCCGATTTCTCGCCGGCAGAGGGACAAGACAAGTGCCTATAACCATAAAGTTATAGCAGTGATCGTCAAAGTGATCGTCAGTATCTTTTTCAATTTCAATTACCTATAAGTAGCCTTATCTTTAGGCAGATCGTTTCATGCATCTTTTCAGTGTGAAGAAGGCGAGTATCCTGAGGACGATCAGTTCTATTAACATGATGGTAATATCCGTCCAGTAGTTGTCTGTCTTGATGCTGAACTCTTTCAAGATTACAGATGGGAACCTGAAAGAAAATTATGTTTTTATTTTACAATAGTTATACATTTTGATGATGAACTGTTATTCTTATTAAAATATATCTTTTTAAAGGAATTTAATATTAAGAGCCGAAGATTTGAAGAGAGCCACACTAACCACCACTTTGTAAAGCTATACAGCCGTGAAATAGAAATATTTTTCTGCTTGAGAAGACCTTAAGTGTCAGTAAATTATAGTGCACGTCGTGCATTAGCAAGACTAAAGGCCAGTTTCGACGGTTCCTGATAATGCCTAAGAAACTTATCTGACACATGCCACCATGTAAAAGCTGTCAAAAATCTGTCAGTTTTCTTCATATTGTCGCTATCAGGAACCGGTGAAACTGACCCTAAATATCAGCTATTGCAAGGCGCGGTGTTGCGACGTGCAATTTACTGGCGATCATTATTATTAGATGACACCAATTACCTATCTATAATTTGTTCATTGAGACCATTACAAAGAGCCCAAACACGAAATTGCTGCTGTAATTTGGTTAGGAATTGGGTATTCTGCAGATTGCAGGAGATGCCAGCATCAAATTAAGGTATAAACCAATAAACGAAGCCGGTGAAGTCACTTTACAGACAAAAATAAACTATATTAAAATTTTATGTTTCTTTAAGTGTTACTACATTTTATATTTTTGTACATTTTTGTATACAATCAAAAATTTTACTGCACCGAGGAGACTCGAATCCGCTACTTATAAATTGGTTATTTTGTCTACGAACTACAATGCCCTACGTAGGACGTAATATTATTATCTGTGTAGGTTCTGTGCCATAATCAGGCAGCAGATACAAAGTAATACAAACACTTCGTACATAGGACATTATTTTATTTCCATCTGGCTTTAAAAAGTAACGCTAAAAAAAATTGAGTAGGTAAGTACCGCATCGACTAAGACTATAAATGCTTACCTCATATGACAATACTCGACATCCGGAGGACATTCGAGCGGTGGCCGTCCGTACGCGTACAAAGCCAACGTGAGCGCTTCGTAGGCGTACTTCAGGAAGGACAAGTGTGACACGTACACCATAATCCAGTGCATGTGTTGGAAAAGCACCAGGAAACCAGCAAATAGCAGCATCATGCACGTCAGGATAGCGCCGAAGAAAGTGCCATTCTGAGGGTAAACGGAAAATAAAAATTAGAACGTTACAAGTTACAAGATATGTTCCAAGGTATTCTGTTATCTGTGGTTACCTAGGTATAAGGTACAGTGCCACAAGTATAACTTGGCGGTGGTGGTTTTTGGAACTAATTATTTTAATTGAAACTGTGAGTTTGACGTTTGAGAGATTACCGCGACATTATTTTTGATAAATCTGCTACATTAAAATAGTTCAATAATGCCAAAAGTAATTAAAAGTGGCTTAAGAGAAACTGTTATCAAAGTACAAAGTAAAAGCACAGGTGCGCACAGGCACGCCAAGTTATACTTGCCGGACTGTATGTGATAGAACATTACTTGCAAAGAGTAACATAACATAATATATTGATTACATATCTAAAGTGTTTAAAAACAATAAGTATATTGTCACAATAGTCTGAAACATTACAGTTTTAGCGGGAACGTGAAAATGTGTGTGTGCGAGCACAAACGGACATGTGGATGAAATTTGGCATACAGATAGTTTATAGCCCAGATTAACACAAAGTATGCGGGGCATAACTATTAAGAAGATGATTTTTGTGTTTCATTATCGCTCCACACGATTAGTGTATTTAGCCAGTGTCAAGTATTGAAATTCTTCAAGTTATTATGAATTTTAGTCGGAGAGATGGGTCAAAGTCACTAATTGCGGGACAGTTTTCAAGTAAAAGTCTAGTCTAAGTCATACCTTCAGTAAAGATGTGGTGTTTACTGAAGATTTTCAGTGGAATTTTGGTGAGAACGCAAATAGCATGTTTTTCAACATTGTGCTGTTTCCCTACACTCGCACACATTAACCGGCACTTAATGGTTAATAATCCAAATTTATTTAACATTCACTCGCGGAAGAACACAAGTTTTTGGAAAAAATACAATGAGATTACACACACTTCTCCACGTTCCCGCCAAAACTCTAAGAAAATGTTATTGAGTTATAGAATTTGACGGATCGAATAGTTTAGCACAGATCACAAAAATTAATATATCGACTTCAAAGCCGAGAGATTCCGATTGATGAAGTCCACGTTCCGACCAAACCTACTCTAAACCGTTGTTGGGTCTGAAACATTCTAATTAAAATTGGAAAATCGATTCGCTGCCTTGGAAACCACAGATGACGTAGACCAGAAACTCGAAGAAGTGGTGGAAATCCTCAGGGAAGAAGGAACGAAGTTTTGCGAGAGCAAGTGTACGGGCAAAAAGTACAAACTTTCGGCAGAAACACTTCGACTAATGGAAGAGAGACGAACAGACCCTTTGTCAGCTTTGTCAATTAACCAGGTGCGCAACAAAACCATTAAGAAGCTGGTACGACGCGACTTCCAATCCTCTAACACGCTCTTGATTAAAGAACCAACTGAGCAGAATCGGGGGTGGAAAGTGTTCGTCCAGCCTCTGGGTAGAAGCCACCTCACAAAGCTACACATCAACGGGGAACGTCGTCACATCCAAACCGGAGATTCTGTCGGAAGTTGAAAAATTCTACAGCAAGCTCTACGCATCGCATGCTTCAAGGCCCGAACCCGATACTGAGGATTGCAGAGCCACCTTAAACCGCCACTTCACAGAAGACCTGCCTGAAGTCAGCCGAGATGAGATCGTGATGGCCCTTAGACAGCTCAAAAATGGAAAAGCCCCAGGTGAGGGCGGAATTCTGTTCTCTTCACTGGGAGAACTCCACAGGCATGGAACAAAAGCATGGTGGTTTTGTTTTTCAAAAAAGGAGAAAAAGCCCTATTGAAAAACTACCGCCCGATTTCGCTTCTGAGCCATGTCTACAAGCTGTTTTCAAGGGTCATCACGAACCGTCTTGCGCGAAGACTCGACGAGCTTCAACCTTCGGAACAGGCCGGGTTTCGAAGCGGTTACGGCACCATAGACCACATCCACACGGTGCGGCAGATTGTACAGAAAACCGAAGAGTACAACCGCCCCCTGTGCTTAGCATTTGTGGACTATGAGAAGGCCTTTGACTCAATCGAAACCTGGTCTGTTCTGGAGTCCTTGCAGCGTTGCCAAGTCGACTGGCGATATATCGAAGTAATGAGATGTCTATATAATGCCGCAACGATGACTGTACAAGTACAGAACCAGCGAACTGAAAATGTCCACCTGCGTCGAGGAGTGAGACAGGGGGACGTCATATCCCCGAAACTGTTCACTTACGCCTTAGAGGATATGTTTAAGACGCTGGACTGGAAAGATTGCGGCATCAACATTAACGGCAAGTACATCTCTCACTTACGATTCGCAGATGACATCATCATTATGGCAGAGACGCTGCAGGACCTACAAAGGATGTTGAATGACTTAGCTGATTCTTCTCGTCGCATCGGTCTCCGGATGAATTTGGATAAAACCAAAGTCATGTACAACGAGCACGTTGTTCCTGAACCGATTGCCGTAGATGGAATCCCACTCGAAGTTGTCACGCAGTATGTTTACCTAGGGCAAACGCTCCAACTAGGCAAACACAACTTCGAGAAGGAAATCCAGAGAAGAATTCAGCTGGGCTGGGCAGCATTTGGGAAACTCCGTCGAGTCTTCTCGTCGCCTATACCACAGTGCCTAAAGACTAGAAATAATTCAAGTCTTTAATCAGTGCGTCCTACCCGTCATGACACACGGAGCCGAGACGTGGACACTCACGGTTCGACTAGTCCACCAGTTTAAAGTCGCTCAGCGAGCTATGGAGAGAGCTATGCTCGGTGTTTCTCTGCGGGATCGAATCCGGAACGAAGTAATTCGCCAGAGAACTAAAGTGATCGACATAGCTCAGCGAATTAGCAAACTGAAGTGGCAGTGGGCTGGTCATATCTGCCGTAGGACCGATAACCGTTGGGGCAGACTGGTTCTAGAGTGGAGACCGCGAATCGGCAAACGTAGAGTAGGACGCCCTGTGACTAGGTGGAGCGACGACATTCGCAAAGCGGTGGGCAGTGACTGGAAACAAAGAGTCGAAGACCGGGCTCAGTGGCGTGTCTTAGGGGAGGCCTACGTCCAGCAGTGGACTGATACCGGCTGATAATGATGATGATGATGACAAAAATTAACAGGGTTTGTGGTCTGTGCAGCAGTGTTCTCAGGGGTGCATAAAACCTCGAACTTTTTCTAGCTTCGGTTCGCTAGCTATAATCGATCGATTCGGAATGGATTCGGATATCACGGGTTTAGAGATTAAATTTGACATAAAGCTTCACATAAGTAATGTATTTTTTTTTTATATCTTATACGCTAACGTTTGACTACTATCTCTCACCTGTTGGTAAGTGATGATGCGGTCGAAGATGGTAAGCACGCTAGGCATAGAATGGGAACTGGCTCTCAAGGATAGCTGCCGGAACACATTAGATGTTTTGGCGAAAGATTTTCTAACTTGAGGGTGGTAGCTGACCAGGCGGAGTGTGTCTTACCACCATGCAAAAACGCAATCTCCAGTTGGATATCCAGATGGATGAAAGAATTCGGCGATAAGACTGTATTGCATCAATAGATCTCTCGGTGATAGAGCGCAGTACAGTCCTTGTAATAATTCACTTACCACAGGATTAACACAGGTTCCGATGACGTTTCCCGTCGCGTCCGCTAGTAGCGCCACCTGTGCCAGTGCTAGAACGAACATAGTGAACCTGGCCAACTCCAGCGGTTGCCCTGATATCAGGTACGAGGGTATTGAGTAAACCACGCTGTACGATATCTGAAACAAACAGGTAAATCATTTTACTTAGACCGGTAATATCTGGACACGACACCCAAGTAAATTGTATATTATCTAACCCAAGCACAGATCTTTGTAAAGCCTTGTCCTCACAACGATATTTCACAGCGCGATTTTCATTCTAGCGATTTAAATTCCGCGATCGGAATTGCCGCTTCGCGTACAATTTGCATCAAATCACAGATTATTTTCTAGTGCGATTTTGTTTCCGCTAGTGCGGATACGTCCAAATGATTCAATATTTTATTCACAGAATTTCGAAAAAAATCGCGCTGTTTAATATTGCTGTGCGGACAGGGCCTAAAACTGTGGATCTAATTTTATGTAGAATAAGGCCGGCCGCAATCGTAGTTTGAACATGATCGCAAGCATCCTTCAAATTGGAAAGACTGTTGTCAAACAACATGTCTCTTTTTAACACATTCTCTGCCGCGTAGGTCATCGGCGACCTCACCTCGACTGGATTAAGGCGCCGCGTAGGGCATCGGTGACCTCAAGGCAGACCTGAATTTGAAACTACTTTGTGAGCCGTAGGCCACGTTTACCAAATATTAAATATCTACGGAACCCCATTGCTGGTCAAACCCTATCTTATATCAAAGTTCATATTTTGACCTAACGCTTATATTTCCATCAAAAAGTTTTTTTGTAATTTTTGTCATTTATACTACCGGCAGATAACGTGTTAATAATATGATGTTGAAGGACAAGCAGGTCGCTCGCCTGATGGTAAGCGATGACGTCTGCCTATATCAGATACTGGTTTCTATTCTCGCTAAGATTTGGTGAACATTTTACTACTGTTGGTCTCTGAACATACTCGTATTTTTTGGTTAGAGAGCTTACTTATATTGTCTCAAAGTATTTATATTTTGATCTTGGTTACTTACTTGTAGAGGTATACTAGTAAGAAGGGCTGCTGCGTAGTAAGTCTTGAGGTTGTACCAGTTGTTGAAGTTTTCTTTCTTTAGAACCGAGAGCTCCAAAGGAACTGCAAAATCGAAATGTAAAAATTAATACCAATAACAATATTTTTATAATTGACCTGAGGGTTGAGTGGGTAGTGACACTGACTTTGCTTTAGTGTCTTTGCACTGACTCCAAGACAATAAACACTGACTGCTAAACCAAATATCGTGGGTTCGATTCCCACACACACGGGATATTTCTTTTGTGATCCACTGTCCATAGACAATTTTTTTCCGAGTCTGCATGTGATTTGTGTCCATGAGTTAAATGTTTGTAAAGCCCCACGCACCACAGATTAATTAATAGTAGGTACTACGTCTCCGCGCCTCAGATTTATATTCCTACTTGTACTATTATTTATTCTGTACTAGTGCGGAAGTCTTTGGGTAGCATTAACTAATAAGACAAGCGTATCCCAACTACACCGCACCGTACTACGCCACGCTAACCCCCCCTTTCCCCCTCCCCTTATATACCCTCCCCTCCCCCTTCCCCTCACTTCCACCTCCCCTCCCCCTCCCCTCACTTCCTCACACACCCCACACACACACAGCCTAAAAAATAAGTTTCAAGCTTCTAGCTTTAAAAATGACGATACTTGCATACAACTTTTCATCCCCCCTTTCAACCCCTTACAACCCTGTTTTCGCATTAAAAAGCCTTAACCTATGTCCTTTCTCAGGCCCTAGATTATCTGTGTGCCAAATTTTATTTAAATCGGTTCAGTAGTTTTGGCGAGAAAGCCAGACAGACAGACAGAGTTACTTTCATATATATAATATTAGTAAGGATTGTACCTGGCTTCTTATGTCTCGATTAATTCTATTCAACATCTCCCGTGTCTCGTAACTTAAACATCTCTAAGCACTTGGGTAATAAGTTAGTAACAATCTCATTCATATTCAATCCAAAGATTCCATATATTTTTGTGTCGATACATAATGTAAGTAAATTGAATAAACGTTTGCGATGCATTGTGCATGCTAATTACGGGCATTCGTCACTCGTCACATGCAAAGAGATTTATTCAATTTATTTGTGTTAAAGTGCCCATAAATTTCTGATTATTTGCGGTTAGTACATACCTACCTATAACATTGCCTTGATGACTAATATAACACTTCTATTGGAGTTCAGTAGGTAATTTATGTATTAAGGAAACTATATACTTGAGAAACACATAGGTAGTTCAAGTTGATTGAAATGCAAACTGTTATTGGAATCGAGCTTTGCTTTGAGGTTTCACTTACTTTTAAATGTTGAAGATGATGATTTAGGATAGAACGTTGCGTGCATACGGCGTTATGTCATTGTTACATATCCGAGGGTCATGCATAGTTCATTGCCGCATGTAAGTTTTTCCGTGGTGCGAAAAGTGTGAGGCTTTTTACACATTATAAAAAAAATGTCTTGTGTCTTATAAGAAATGTCTAATGGGGAGAACCGCGTTGGCGTCGCTTACCACCAGGCGAGATAGTGGTCAGCCTAACAGTATAGATGCCCCAGAGGAATAGAGGTATACCCGAATTGTAATTAGTCTAGTTTCGCAAGTTCCGCAAGAGATTGCTCGGGCGAGGTCACGCGGTGATCCCGCGATTATCGCGATCTCACCGCGTCATTAAAGCTGCTCCCACACTGCTGTTAATAAATGCTTACAAACATCAGTAAACATTTTCTAAAATTAATTAATATATCAAATTTTACAACATGTACCATTTAATAACTTAATAAAACCAGCAGAAAGCGCCCTAAATGCCATTTTTTATTTGTAGTTTCTATTTTAATTATTAGTTGCAGTTAATATTTTTCTAAAATTAACCTACAACATTTATTACTTATTCATTTAATATCTATATTATATTTATATTACTATATTATATTTTGACACAATTTATGAGTACCTCTAATAGAAAATGTTTACAAACATTTTTTAACGGCAGTGTGGGAGCACCCTATAGGTAACTCGAATTACACTAATTACCAATAGATATAATCGATATCAATGAAAGTGTTCATAGTGACTCACACTTGAGCACCGCCGGCATGAGCGATGTATAGCACAAGTAGACAACTGAAACGAGCAGGTATCCCATATTGCTGACTGTCTTCGAGCCGTCCTGGCCTGATTGTATGTATAGCAAGCCCAGTAGTACGCCGATAAATATGTGAAGGAATACTTTTAGGTGGGTCACTGTCTGAAAATAATACAACAAAGTTAAACAAGGCAAATAATATATAATAGTAATTTGTTGTTTTTTAGGATTCCGTTCCAAAAGTTACCAAAAGAACCTTATAACTTACTACTTGCTACTATTATTCCGCAGACAGACTGACGGACATAACTAAACTATATGGGTTCTTGGTCAGGACTACAGAACCGTAAAAAACTAAATTAAATTAAAATTTAAATGGGGTTTCCATACAAAAAACTTATTTTTCCGGCAAATTTTGTTCAATCGGAACCCTACGTGTGCGAGTCCGACTCGCACTTGACCAGTTTATTTAGCATTTTTCATTGCAAACTACATAAAAACTAACATATGAATTGTATATATTTTGTAAGTCATTTATGAAAACCCTTTATTTTAATAACTTGAGGGGAAAACATTGTTTGAAATTTAACGGATAACTTACATACGATGATACGAACGTTGCAAGTCAAATAAGCGCTTGTAAAAAGCAATTTCTTACCCAATCTCTATACTGTTGTATGACACATCTTCTGAATAGTACATTGAACCTATAAAGTTCATGTGGCCTCTTCAGCATTACTGAGATCTTGTCGCAAAGCAATGCCCCGTTTTCTCTAGGCTGTGGCACTTTCTGCACTAATGTGTGGGTAGTCTGTGAACACTTTTTCGCTAATATTTCGTTGAAGTTGCCATATTCGCCATTTGCTATTTCCAGTACTGAAATGGAGATAAGATGCTTAATTAATGACAAAGTCTGAATAAATTACTAAGGGTCAGTTCCCACCAAGACGAGACGTGCCGCAATGAAGTTTGCAGTTTCACGCAGCGCATCGGGAAGCCGCGCCGTGCAACCGAGTTATCTGTGTACCCTCAGTGTGTGCCTTGTGTAGTAAATAAAGTTCTATTTTGTATCACGCAAGCGTCGGGCTGAGGCCCGCGCCACGTGGTTTGCACGATGCCGCGCGGCACAGCTAGACTAGAACTGTGGCTGGACGCTACGTGGCTCAGCGATACGACGCCGAATTTTTATTTGAAGTGGAAACTTTTTTAGCGGCGTTGTGAACATGGGTAAAAAAAATTAATCTTTCGTCAGGACACGTGGCCTGATCCAAAATTCGTAAGACGGAGGGAGAGTAGAAACTTTATTTGGGATGGGTAAAAAATATTAAACTCGGAACTCCCGGAGTGCATCCCGTTGTTTTTTATTTATTAAAATTATCTCATTGAAATGTGTATCTTTTGTGTAGTAAATAAAGGTCTATTTTGTATTATTCTTTTTTAAATGTGCGCGCCGAGTCTCGGTGTGAGCTGACCCTTAAGTTAAAAAAATACAGAACCGACATTATATGTATACTACAACCATCGACTTCATAACAATCGTCGATGACTACAACAGATTACATGTACAGTAGGAAGTATAAGGTTTACAATCTTTAGCTCTAAATACAATAACCGTGTCGGGCCACGCGCAGTGTAGGGTTCCGTAGTAGCCTGTTATTCAATGCAAGTCTTTACCCGTTATAAACAAGCAACTAGGTACTCCGTCTTTGTCACTTTAAAGGATTTATTTTAAGGATTGTATTGTATTTGGTACAAATATATCCAACACCCAAGTTCAACGACTATTACTGCTAAACTAATAAAGTTATCTCAACCGCTATAATTTTCCTTTAAAGTTCATGAAATGCGCTATTATCACGACTTTTTCCAAATTTTTCAAGCCAGCAGTTTAGCTTTTAGAGGGGTCGGGGGGGGGGGGGGGGGACGTGGGACGCCCTACTGGAACAAAATTTTGCACTTTATAGTTTAATATTTCATAAATGGAGTAAATCGAAAAATGGTATTAGCAACCCTTGAGTCATTTTAAAAGACCTATTCAACGATAGCCCACACGATGGGACGATGGTAGACGATGAAAAAAAATTCATCCCCACTTCTCATATAGGGGAGCTACACTAAACAATTTTATTTCAGCACTTTGTCGGTGTAATATATATACATACTCCCACAATATTACAGCTTTCTAGTATTAACGGTCTCTTAGCAAAATCTCGGACAGACAGACAGACAGACAGACGGACATGACGAAACTATAAGGGTTCCTTGTCAGGACTACGGAACCCTAAAAAGCATAAAAACTGACACCACATGCCGAGCGAGCTATTTTAATAGTATTAGTATATTTATTTAGCAGTAGTAAGTTTGAGGTGATCTGTGGATATTCATTAGATCTTAATAAATTGTATAATGGTAAAGAATAATTAAATAATAAGACCAAACGGCAAGTACACCCTATCAAACAAAAAAAAGTATTTACCAAATCGGTAAATAAACGACGGAGTTCTGAGATGACAAACATTAATAAACTGGCCAAGTGCAAGTCCGGATTAGCCCTTAAGGGTTCCGTAACACACAAGACTATTTTATAACTAAGTAAAATGTTTCGCCACCAAAAAAAAATTTATACAAACTCTATGAAATACAAAGTTATATTGAGGTCGCTATATCTAAAAAACTGGTGACTGTATGTCGTTCAAACCAATTTTCGTTGAATGTTTTTATTGAGATCTACATATATTTTTAAGATTTTTCACTTAAATTAAAAGAAAGGGACCCCCTCTCCTAGAGGGACACACACACATACACACACACACACACACACACACACACACACACACACACACACACACACACACACACACACACACACACACACACACACGCACGCACGCACGCACGCACACACACACACACACACACACACACACGCACGCACACACACCACTTTAGACGTGCCTATCTGTCAAATGATTGACTTTGAGGGTTTAGGAATCACAATGTCATTTTTAAAGACCTATCTATAGACAACCCCGCACGTATAGGCTTCAAGAAAAAACTTTCTTTAGTTTCAGTTCCATTTATGGGGAGCCCCCCTTTAATATTTATATTTTTATATAAAAATCGTAAAGCGGTTTACAGAATACACCTACTAACCAAGTTTCAACTGTGTAGTCTTAATAGTTTCGAAATAAAATGGCTGCTACATACGTAAGGGTGGAACCCTTATAGATTCGTCATGTCTGTCTGTCTGTCTGTATGTCTGTCTCTCTGTCCGTCCGTATGTAGCAGCCATTTTATTCCGATTCGGCTATTATTTCCTTTTTAGGGTTCCGAACCCAAAGGGTACCAACGGAACCCTATTACTGAGACTCCGCTGTCCGTCTGTCTGTCTGTCTGTCTGTCTGTCTGTCTGTCTGTCTGTCTGTCTGTCTGTCTGTCTGTCTGTCTGTCTGTCTGTCTGTCTGTCTGTCTGTCTGTCTGTCTGTCTGTCTGTCTGTCTGTCTGTCCGTCTGTCACCAGGCTGTATCTCATGAACCGTGATAGTTAGACGGTTGAGGTAGAAATTTTCACAGATGATGTATTTCTGTTGCCGCTATAGCAACAAATACTAAGAACAGAACAAAGTAAAAAATTAAAGAAATGTTTAAAAAAAGTTTTTTACGATAGCGCAGCGCCATCTACCTAGCATCAAGGATGGCGCTATCGTCTTTACCTTAATCTGAATCTCGGAAGCGGCTCCAACGATTAAATAAAATTAATTACACCTACAGGGGATTTCGGGGGCGAGAAATCGATCTAGCTAGGAGTCACTTTCAGAAAATGTTGTTTTATTTGTGTTTTTAATAATCAGCTTTATTGATAATTAACTTAAAATATGACAAAAAATAGTATTATTATTCGTCAATAGATGTCGGGAAGAGTCATACTTGTCTGTTTAAGTGGCAAAAAATACCGAGCAAAGCTCGGTCAACCAGATATTTAATAATTAGACAGTTGAAATTTTCACAGATAATGTATTTCTGTTGCCGCTATAACAACAAATACTAAAAACAGAATAAAGTTAAAAATTAAAGGGGATCTCCATACATGAAACGTGTTTTTCGGCATTTTACTATAACGCTATCTATGAATATTTGACTGTACTAGTTATATTAATTACCTTTGTGTTACTTTCACTTAGTTGGCGTTAGTGTTCGTAAGATGGCGTTGTACTGAATAAGGACGCGGCTCCTGTTTTAATAATTGTTTGGAATTGGCACGGTAATATAATATAATAATATCTGGATGACCGAGCTTTGCTAGCAATTTTTTTTTGTAAATCGTGTTTTATGTAATTTTTTGGCTCCCAATAATAGTCTTCTTACAAAAGAACAAACTTGGAAAAATTAATCATCATGACTGGACTCGAACCGGGATCCTTCTGATTGCCATCCGAATGATCTCCCACCGAGCTATCGTAACGATGTAGCAATGGCGAAATTTACCTTCATATTCTAATTATATTGTAGGAGTTTTTCATTACCTGAAAACAGGGATAAAACAACATTTTCTGAAAATGAAAACCTATTTCGATTCGATTCGATTTGTCAATTTATTACAAGAAACGTGATTTCTTTCAGAATTTTTTGCTCGATTTTATAAAATACTAGCAGCCCGCCCCGGCTTCGCACGGGTAGATATATGCCTACAAAATTTGCATCAGTTTGTTGCATCGAATATAAAATATGAACACGTCGTCTCGTGACCACGATCAATGCAACTTGGTCGAAACGTTGAGTAGATAAGATTTATGTTTTAGGCGCGATAAGTCCCGTATTTAAATATTTATATCAGGATATTTCGGTTTAATATTTCGGTTAAATATTCAGTTGGATATTTCAGTTAAAACATTTCAGTTAAACATTTCGGTTAAACATTTCAGCTAAACATTTCAGTTAAATATTCGGTTAAAGTATTTTAGTTAAATGTTTCAGTTAAATATTTCGGTTGAATATTTCTGTTAAATATTTCAGTTAAATATTTCGGTTAAATATTTCGGTTAAATATTTCGGTTAAATATTTCAGTTAAATGTTTCGGTTAAATATTTCAGTTAAAAAGTTTCAGATCAGTTGAAAGTTTCAGTTATAAATTTCCGTTGAACATTTCAGTTAAACATTTCGGTTAAATGTTTCAGGTGGCTGGGAGTGGAGCTTGTGGTGCATGCAGGTGCAGTGGGTGGCAGAGCATCGCAGGTCGTTGTCCCTGGTGCACGCGCCGACTTGCTGCGTCGCTGCCTTCGCTCGACGACGCTGCGACTGCCGGCTCCGTCGCTCCCAACTCAACAACACATCCATAGCGGACTACCAACTATTTCATGTTTCAGGTGGCTGGGAGTGGAGCTCGTGGTGCGTGTGGGTGCAGTGGGTGGCAGAGCATCGCAGGTCGTTGTCCCTGGTGCACGCGCCGACTTGCTGCGTCGCTGCCTTCACTCGACGACGCTGCGACTGCCGACTCCGTCGCTCCCAACTCGTTTCAGTTTAATATTTCAGTTAGATATTTATGTTGAATGTTTTAGTTGAATATTTCAGTTGAGTGTTTCGGTTAAATATTACAGTTAAATATTTCAGTTAGATATTTTATTTATAACTATACATGAATATTATTTTTACAATAGATCATATTATTATACTATATTGACTTCAAATTGATTGTGATCGGTGGGGATCTACAGCATAGATACAGCATAGATCTAAGCCTATACTAATATTTTCGTAGTAACTATGACCTAATCTGTGGTTTCACTGCAAATATTTTATTAATTTTGCGATACGTGTATGTGAAATTCGTGATATCTTCTAGAGTTTTCATTTGAATTATATACTGTAAAGTACAATTTTAATCTGTAATATGTGGCCAAGCTAATTAACGTAATTATTTGGATAAGGATTAATACTATATACTTGAAAATAGCCTTGGAAGTTATGTAATATTTTTTAACAAAAATTTTAAGATTAAAATGGTTACTGTGAGTCAACCTTAAGAGATAGACATATGCTGTCGCGGACTTTTTTGTAGGTCTTATTAAGTTGTACAACTCTTGCATAGAAAATATTCTTCTATTTATTTTCAATTAAGCAGCGTTCGTAAGTAACGTGTTTTTTCGACCGTTTATTTGCCGACTTAGGTTGCAAATTAGGTCTCCACGAATGTACCTTTGATTTAAACGGGATAATATATAGCCTATTTTCATTCCGAAAGTCCATTCTATGTATCAGTGAAAGAATTTTTTAAATCGGTTCAGTAGTTTTTAAGCCAAATCATTACAAACATACAAAAATACAAAAATACAATAATATCGTTTAAAAACTAAAAAACAACCGACTTCAATGCCGCGCTATTCATTTTCAATACCAATTTTGAGATGTTTATCTCAATATCTCTAGAGATACTTATCATACCTCGATAAAATTACCATGGTACCACACTTGGGATATCTCCTTTCGAACAAAAAAAGAATAATCGAAACGGTTCATAAACGACGAAGTTATCCACGAACAAACATAAACATAAAAAAAAAAAAAAAAAAAAATACGGTCGAATTGAGAAACCTCCTCCTTTTTTTGAAGTCGGTTAAAAATACAAATGTTCTCTCTTTATAATATTAGTATAGAAGTATAGATTGTAGTGTGGTACGGAATCGGACCCTACGAGTGCAAGTCCGACTTGCACTTGGCCAGTTTATTTTTTTATATATCTTACCTATAGTCTAGCGTTTGATCACTATCTCGCCTGGTTAGTGATTGATTAGTTGAAGATGGTCAACACGCTAGATACTCTGACTCTGAAGGACGGTGAGCTGCCGGAACACCTTAAGGTTATGGTGGCTTGGTGGCAGATTTTATCCTTGACGGTAGTACTGCTAATTTACTTTTTTGTAGCAAGTCAGGCGGTACACCGATATAATATGCCACCAATATACAACGTGCTCTGCCTTTGGACAAACATAAAAAAGACTTACGTGTTGATTAGGGTGTTTCTAACTGATGTACAGTCTCATACCAAATAGCATAGTATAACGGATAAATGATTGATTTACGATTTTTAGGGTTCCGTACCCAAAGGGTAAAACGGGACCCTGTTACTAAGACTCCGCTGTCCGTCTGTCTGTCCGTCTGTCACCAGGCTATAGCTCATTAACCGTGATGGTTAGACAGTTGAAATTTTCACAGATGGTGTATTTCTGTTGCCGCTAGAACAACAAATACTAAAAACAAAATAAAGTAAAAAATTAAAGGGGGTCCCCATACAAAAAACGTGTTTTTAAACGCCATCTATCTAATTAGTTTCGGCAAAATGACATAGATGGCGCTAGTAAACGAGCCCCGTCTTTCTAGATCGCGACCAAACTAAATATTCTTGGTAATATAAATTAATCAAATATATGAGGTTGAAACTCTGTTATGTTTCGTATTGTACGGAACCCTCCCTAAGTGTGCGATAAAAGACGCGATGCTGACTCGCACTTGGCCAGTTTTATTTAAAGTCGGTTGAAAATATTTGGTAATTATTACTGCGGAATAAAGATAGTTCCTAGTTACCCAGACCATAAAACAACGCTTATATTTAAAAAATAGACAATTAATATTCAAAGACGTCACAAAACCAGATATTCAAGTATAATAACTTTATACATTTAATTTAGCTCAATCTAGTGAATTAAAAATAAATGGAGATATTTAAATCGAAACCTGATTCTGCCATCCAGTTTTTTTCTTGCCAACATAAAAGTTCCTTTTTTCAAGTGAAAACTTCTTTAGCGGCGTTGTGAACTTTTTGGGATGGGTAAAGAATGTTAAACTCAAGTCAGGACCTCGCGTCTGGACACGTGACGACTAATTCACACGTGTCGAAAATTCGTATGACGGAGGGAGAGTAGAAACTTTATTTGGGATGAGTAAAAAATGTTAAGCTCACGTCAGGAAACGTGACCTGATCGAAAATTTGTAAGACGGAGGGAGAGTAGACCAAATGCACATCGTTAATGTTCAAGTTTTCACTTCTGCCGGCACTCCCGCAGTGTAACCCGTTGTTTGTTTTTGTTAGACCAAATCGGTCGAGCCGTTTAACCGTGAAGAAGTCCTAAACAAACAAACAAATATATAAACTGACTTTGGCATTTATAATATTTGTTATTTGAAATTTTTTTGCACAAAACCTTGACAAATTATAAACATATCAGTCAGTCACGAGGAAGGTTAAACCTTTCTTATGACTGACTGATATGTTTGTACTCTATCTATTGGGGAAAACCGCATGAAAATCCGATCACACAGACAGACGCGGCGGGAGGACTTTGTTTTATAATATGTAGTGATCAATCAATCACTTAGATTCAAAAAGATGGATAGATAGATAGATAGATAGAAACACTTTATTGAACACCTTATTAAAAGAAACAGAGTATTACTTAACAACTAATTATAATAGTGTAACAACAGGCGGTCTTATCGCTGAAAGCGATCTCTTCCAGGCAACCTTTAGATGGAGAAATATGTAAATAGATACGGCGGTGTACAGTGTATAAGTAAATAAGACATGAGCTATTAAAGGATACTAAATTAATACAAAGAAAATAATAATAATTACTTTGATACATATACATAATAAATTAAATAATACATATATATATATATATATATATAATATATATGGATATACATATATTTAACATATTATTAGGAGTGTATATAACAAACGTATGTAATATAACTAACCAAGATAATACGACTTAACGCGTTCCTTGAATGTATATATAGTTTGTGATTGTTTTATCTCTAAAGGAAGCGCATTCCAGAGTCTGACAGCTTGAACAGCAAACGACTTATCATAGAAAGTGCTGCAATGAGTAGGAATAGAAAGCATTAGATTCTCTGATGACCTTAGCGAAAGGGAGTTAGTGGTGTGAAGAAATTCGAAGAGTGCTTTTAGATAGCTAGGAGAAGTGGGATTATATAAAATATTATAGAGGAGTGACAGAATGTGTGTATTCCGGCGAAGACGAATAGGCAGCCACTTGAGCTTACGACGGAATTCTGAAACATGGTCATATTTGCGAAGGCCAAATATGAACCTAATTGCAAAATTTTGGAGCCGCTCAAGCTTATTTTGCTGCTCCTCTGTGAGGTCTAGATAACATGCATCGGCGTAATCGAGAATAGGGAGAAGAAGAGACTGTGCTAGCGCAACTTTAGTAGCCATTGGTAAAAAATTTCTTAACCTCCTCAAAGTCCCTGCAGAAGCAAACATCTTGCGGCTAATGGCCGCAAGTTGTGGTCCCCATGACAGGTAGCGATCAAATATAATGCCTAGATTTTTTACAGTTTCGCTGTACGGAATCGTTAACCCTTCAAAGACTACTTGTGGTGTCGTACTCCAGTTAATTTTAGCGATAGTCCTTGAGCTTCCAACAATTAATACTTGCGTCTTACTTGGGTGGATTTAATGAAGAAACAAAAACCAGCCAAGTCGAGTTGGACTCGCTCACCCAGGCTTCCGTACCAACTTCGCACACTACCTAGCCAAAAAGGACAAACTTAACTTTTGTAGTTCGATCCATAGAAAAAGTATTGCACCAACTACACATAGTTAAAAAAAAAAAACTACACATAGTAAGTTTGTTTTAGTAAATTAACTTTTTTTTTAGTTATAACACTACACATTTACGATTTTATATATTCATTCCTACATAAGTGCTTTAAGACCTTGCTTTATGCCAAATTTCAAGATTCAAGAGCAAACGGGAAGTACCTTACAGGTTTTGATTCCCTTTTGAAATTGCACAATATGCGAAAAAATGCTACTTAAACAGTCATAACTTTTGATCGCATTGACTGACATGTTTGGTTTTTCACAGCCGAAAGATACCGTAGACCCGAGTATTAGATATAATTTTTAACTTGATAACTTTACGGGTTCCTGATAAAGGGTCTTGAGAGACGGCCTGACAGACAGACAGAGGGACAACAAAGTGAAGTAAGGGTTCCTTTTTTCCTTTTAAGATACGGAACCCTTATAAGGGGGGATGAAATGTTCAATATTTTCGAGGGTGAAACCACGGGCTGCAGAAAGCTTACTAAAAAAATCAAGTCTATAAACTTGTTTTAGTCTTAAGGTACGGACACACCGCAGCGTCCTGCGTGCGCGACCTAGGCGGTGATCAGATAGCGCAGTAGTATTTGTACCGACTGGTTCACACCAAACGCGATCAGAAAACAATTGAAATGTACTGAGATCGCGCCCGCAGATCGCAGGACGCCGCGGTGTGGCCGTACCTTTAAGGCAATTAAGTATATTGTTTACAGCTTATACCTGCATTATTTTATCTCTCTATTTTTACCGCATTCTACAAGACAGAGTTGGCTAAGGAAATGTGACTGTAAAAACCTAACCAGTTACTCGCCACACAGGTAAAACACGGTTATCAGGTTTATTATGGTGACTAACTCGAGCTAAAGGTGGGTATTAAACTGACCTTGCTGGTACCTCAAAAGGAAAATCAGGATATCGGTAAGTCAAAATTATTTTTTAAAATTTGCATCAGCCCATATACCTTGTATGTACTGTTATTTATTCTGTGCCCATATTAAGTAGTTCTGCACTTCGTCCTACAATGATACGCGATGTTAGAGTTAGTATATAGATATTTATGTATGTAAGCGGCAAGCCCAATTCTAAGGCGTCGGCCTGGCGATCGTGAGGTTGTCAATTTGATCCCCACCCATTGCACTATTGACGTGAACCTTTTAAATACCGGGATGTGGGTTACATTTCTATTACTAGATTCGACACAAATAAACAAATAAATAAGAAACAGGTCGAACTAAATAGATTGTAATACTGTGATAAAACCGTTTAAAAACCCACTTCACATGTCTCAACGCTAGTCATTTTCGGTAGCGAGTTTGAGGTGTTTATTTCCATATCTCTGGAGATACTCGATGAATTGTACAATAGGATAATAGTTGGTACTTTTATGATCATGATTCAAATGCACTATATAAACTATACACAAAATATTCATAACTATAAATCTAAAGTACTTACTATAGTCAGCGGGATTGTGGTACATAGGACACTGGAGTCCTACAGACGCGAGGTAGGGGACTGTGTTATCACTAGGGCCGTTGTATATGCACAGGCCTCCAGCTAGCATGTAAACCTGAAATGAATAGAATCTATCAGATCATAGATTTTTTTATATATCTTATAGGCTTGCCTTTGACCCATCGACGTCTGGTAGGACGTGATGATGTGGTCGATGTGGAAGAACGCTCACGCTAGGCCTAAAATACTCTGAATCTCAAGGGTTTTATGCTGCTGGAACACCGTAAGGTTATGGCGGCAGATTTTCTCCTTGACGGCGGTGAGACACTTTTTGGTATACTCTTGCTACTGTACTTTTATTATCTGTGCTCTTGCCAAACCCAGAATTTTTAAGTATCTTAATTCATATTTTGTATTTGCCGCGTTGCCACTAATATACGATGACACCACATCGCATTCGATAACCTTCGTATAATTCACCTACGGTTTTCTTGCTGTAGTATTCATCTATTCTGCGGCTGCAGTATCCTGCAGCGCTCGGAAATTCCAGGACTTATTTGTTTTTATTTTTTTGGTACCGGGTTCTAACATCCTGGCTACGCCTATATGCTCTTACCAAATTTGGAACTAAGAACGAGAAGATTTCATCAGAGACTATACAGCGTGATTCATTTCATTCATTGCCTATATTACGGGTGCAGACTACGGTGTGTGTCAGGAGCATAATGTTGAAAATATGCCATTATGTTCACACAAAAACTCCAACAAGAGCCTTCAGTAAAGTCGACATCTTTGCTGAGCGGATGACTTGGACTGGACTATGACTTAAAACTTGGCTTTATTGTGACTTTGACAGAACTTGTATGTACAAAAACTTGATATTATTCGTATACTTCGACACTGGCTTCATAAACTAATCGTGTGGAGCCATCTTGAAACAAAACAAAATAAAGAAACTGGCCAAGTGCAAGTCGGACTCGCACTTGTAGGGTTCCGTAACACAGTAGAGTATTTTATATTTGTAATTTTTCGCCACCAAAAAATTATCTTTGTTTTTCATTGTGTGTATGTAAAACAAAGCTATATTTGCGATTGTTATATCTCAAAAACTACTGAATGTATTATTTTAAGATTTTTCACTTCCTTTCTTTACAAGTTAAAGAATGGAGGCACACATTTTACCACTTTATAAGTTTTTCAAATGATTGACTTTGAGAAAAAATATTTTTGAGAACGTCAATGTCATTTTTAAAGACCTATCTTTAGACACCCCGCACATATAGGTGGAGTGGAGCCCCACCCCACCTTAATCTTTTATTTTTTTTATTTTGTATAACAATTGTAAAGCGGTTCACAGAATATCCTACCTACCAAGTTTCAACTGTAAAGTCTGGGAATAAAGTGACTGTGATATACGGACAGACAGATAGACATATATGACGAATCTATAAGGGTTCCGTTTTTTGCCATTTGGCCACGGAACCTTAAAAAGTGAACAAATAAATCTATCATCAGCATGCAATACCTATGTAAAGTGAGAACCTAATTACATTTAATAGACCAAGGAATATGTAATGTCTACAACTACTAGGTTAAGGTCTTTAATACTTAATAATCATTGTTTAAGTATAATCACTACAATTTTCCCTTGATAAAGATTGTTCTAACACAGTTTTCCTACCTTGGAACATAAATTATCTATACTTCTATACTAATATTATAAAGAGAGAACATTTGTATTTTTGTATTTTTGTATTTTTGTATTTTTGTATTTTTGTATTTTTGTATTTTTGTATGTTTGTAATGATTTGGCTCACAAACTACTGAACCGATTTAAAAAATTCTTTCACTGATACATAGAATGGACTTTCGGAATGAAAATAGGCTATATATTATCCCGTTTAAATCAAAGGTACATTCGTGGAGACCTAATTTGCAACCTAAGTCGGCAAAAAAACGGTCGAAAAAACACGTTTCTTACGAACGCTGCTCAATTGAAAATAGATAGAAGAATATTTTCTATGGAAGAGTTGTACAACTTAATAAGACCTACAAAAAAGTCCGCGACAGCATATGTCTATCTCTTAAGGTTGACTCACAGTAACCATTTTAATCTTAAAATTTTTGTTAAAAAATATTACATAACTTCCAAGGCTATTTTCAAGTATATAGTATTAATCCTTATCCAAATAATTACGTTAGTTAGCTTGGCCACATATTATAGATTAAAATTGCCCTTTACAGTATATAATTCAAATGAAAACTCTAGAAGATATCACGAATTTCACATACACGTATCGCAAAATTAATAAAATATTTGCAGTGAAACCACAGATTAGGTCATAGTTACTGCGAAAATATTATTATAGGCTTAGCTATGCTGTAGATCCCCACCGATCACAATCAATTTGAAGTCAATATAGTATAATAATATGATCTATTGTAAAAATAATATTCATCTATATATATAATAATATAATATTTTAAACCACCCCGACTGATCTATGTATAATCTTTTCATTAAAAGCATTCCAATGACTCTAAACACGACAGTTAAAATCTGAGCTGTAAGTTGGTGAGGATTTTGAGTATTCTGTAGAGTCTAGATGTCCCAGCATCAGGTCAATGCTTCCATGTTCTTACAATATCGTTGAAGAAGAAAATTTTCGAATTGATCAGACCTATGAAAGTTGATTTCATAGCGCAATTAACTGGAAAAAAGCTCATAGTTTTATAACGATTGAACGAATTTTCATGAATCAAAGCTAAGAAAACTCTCGATGAAGACATCTATCAAACAAAAAAAAATTATCAATAATAAAAACAAAATCGGTTCATCCGGTTAGGTGCTAAGATGCTACAGACAGACACACAGATACACACGTTAAACGTATATTACCCCTACATTTTGCGTCGGGGAACGCGTAAGGTTACGGCGGCAGATGTTCACCTTTTTTTTTAATATCTTATAGTTTAGCGTTTGACCACTATCTCACCTGTTGGTAAGTGATGATGCGGTCGAAGATGGTAAGCACGCTAGGCCTAGACTGGGGAACGGGCTCTCAAGGATAGGTGCCGGAACACATTAGATGTTTTTGGCGACAGATTTTCTAACTTGAGGGTGGTAGCTGGCCAGGCGGACACTAGATAGTGTCCTACCACCATGCGGGGGTTGTTGGTTTCTTAATGATGTTTTCATTCACCGGAGGGCCACTGTGAGAAGCGCACATAAATTTTTCGATGGAAAAATCCATTGGTGCACGGTAAGGTTTGAACTCGGTACCACGGCATCAAAGCCGACCGTTCTCCCGATTACGCCACCGGGCCCGGGCTCCTTGGTAGTAAGCTACTTTTTGGTAGATTTAATGATCCCACTACCACTGTACGAAAACTCATGATTCATGAATGCTCATAAAACTTTCATTGCTAGGTATATAGCAAGGATTAGAACCAACGACCGTCGGGTCAGAATCAGGGTAACTATCCTTTACGCTAAAGGGCCGTCCAATACCACTACGTAAGTATTATAAAACAAATTCCATCACTGCGTCTGTCTGTCTGTTCGCAATAATCTCAATAGCTACTGAACGGATTATCATGCTGTTTTCACCAATATCCAGAGTGTTTATGAGGGAGGTTTAGGTGCATAATTCGTTAAGGTTTTGTGTAAATTGGATGAAATATGACGATTATTGTTAAATATGTTCATATTTTATATTCGATGCAACAAACTGATGCAAATTTTGTAGGCATATATGTTCTACCCGTGCGAAGCCGGGGCGGGCTGCTAGTGTATTTATGAATAAACTAGCTACGCCATGAAGTTTCATCCTCGTATACAGAGTGATTAATTTCATTGCCGATGGATGAAACAAAGCAAAGTGGTATAGGAAATAGGATACACCGCGCATTTATTTCTTCAACTGACTTTTAATAATTGTCTCAATTCGTCTATATAATTTTTGAAATGAAATTTTTTTTAGAGGCGTTGTGAACTTTTTGGGATTGGAAAAATTAAATGTTCAAAAACTCGCGTCAGGACCTTGCGTCAGGACACGTGACCTGATCGAAAATTCGTAAGACGGAGGGAGAGTAGAAACGTTTTTTGGGATGGGTAAAAAATGATAAACTCGCGTCAGGACACGTGACCTGATCGAAAATTCGTAAGACGGTCGGAGGGAGAGTAGGTTCAAGTTTTCACTTCTGCCGGCAATTCCGGGGTGCAACCCGTTGTTTTTTGTATGTTTGTTACACGATTACTCCACGAATTATGATCTGAATCGAATTTATATTTTAAATTGGTATAATTCATTTCCACGGTGCTTCCATTATACAATTTATTGAGATCTGATGAGAATTTCTAGATATATGGTAAATACCTCATACTTTTCCCCGAAAATGAACCATTTTTTTAAATTTATTTGTTTTATGATATTAGGTAACAGGACAAGCACGACCCTCGCCTGATGGCAAGCGATGACGTCTACCTATTACAGATACAGCGGCATGCAACATTCTGGACTGCCAGAATTTTGCATGTCACTGTACTGCGCCTGTTACCTTGAGACGTAAAGATGTTGAGTCACATGCCCTGTAATTTCACTGGACACTTTGCCATTTCAACCGAAAAACATTCCTATTTCACGGCCGAAAATTAATTGGCGAAGTGGTGGTACCTCCCCAGGCGGACTGGCAGAAGTCCTACCACATATATATAAACTAGAAGTGCCCCGCGGCTTCGCCCGCGTTTAAAACTTATTTTATTTACTTAAAGCTTTTTTTTTAAAAACACGATTCTATCTTTAAAGACATCAAATAAGAGTTAGCCAAATTGGTTAACCCGTTTTCATGTTATCGCGTGACTAAGACGATTCGGGATTCATATTTACATAACCCGAAAAACCCAAATTTTCAGACTTTGTTACCTTCCCCATTTCGAAAATTCCTACAACACGTATTTTATCTCATCTTGTTTCGCCATACTAACTTTGAATCCCCGTTCCGTATCCGGGAGGAATTTTCAGAAAATCCTTTCTGAGCGGATAATATAAACTATCTATACGATAATAACTATCTGCATTCTAAATTTCAGCGCAATCGAAAACAATATATATTTTTTTACTTTGTTACCCCAGTGTATCCTCTTAGGGTGGCATTTTGAAAAAGTCTGTAACTCGCATTTACTTATTTATTAACAGAAGTAGTTGTGTGGAATGTCGAAAAAAAATACTATTTATATACTACTATCTATATAATAAAATTATTATCCCCTTAAAGAGTCAATTTTGAAAAATTCTTTCTTAGCGGATACCTAAGTCAAAATAATTATCTGCATGCCAAATTTCAGCGCAATCCGAAACAATATTGATTTCAGACTTTGTTACCCCAATTCAACCTTTTAGGGGTGGAATTTCGAAAGAGCCTGAAACACGTATTTACTTACTTAGGTACTTGTGTTATGTTTCGAATATAAAAGACTATCTAATCTTTTTTCTCCATACAAACTTTGAAACCCCGTTTCATCCCCTTCAGGGGTGAATTTTGGAAAATCCTTTCTCAGAAGGAAAAAACGTCGTAATAACTATTTGCATACCAAATTTCAATCCGAAACAATATTGATTTTTACACTTTGTTACCCCATTTCACTCTCTTAGGGATGGAATTTAAAAAAAACGTATTTACTTATTTTTTTACTGGAGCACTTGCATGAAGTTTCGAATATAAAAGACTATGTTATCTTAGTTATAAATAAAATATCTAACTGAAATATTTAACTGTAATATTTAACCAAAACACTTAACTGAAATATTCAACTAAAACATTCAACATAAATTGAATATTTCAGTTGAGTGTTAAATAAATCTAAAGAAAATCGCACAAGGCACTCTGATGGTAATAAATTATTAGGTACTTAACTTAATATATGTCGCAATGGTTATTACAAATCAGTAACCATTATGTGAATAACTGACGGGATTACGTGCCATTCCATTAAGCGTGGAAATAAAACTTGTTATTGAAGTTATCACAATTTGTGTAAGTTACCTACATCATCACGTCGTCACTTACCATCAGGTGAGATAGTGGTAAAACGGTAGACTATAAGATATAAATAAGATCGTTTAAAAAACTAAAAGAACCGACTTCAAATACCACGTTAATAATTTTCAGTACCAAGTTTGAGGTGTTTATTTCCATATCTCTGGAGATACTTATCAGATCTCAATGAAATTACTATGACACCATTCTTGGGATATCTCCTTTCCAACAAAAAAATAA
Source organism: Cabera pusaria (assembly GCA_954871355.1). Classification (NCBI taxonomy): domain Eukaryota; kingdom Metazoa; phylum Arthropoda; class Insecta; order Lepidoptera; family Geometridae; genus Cabera; species Cabera pusaria. Next base: position 22,544,436 of record OX940893.1, read on the forward strand.
TCATCAAAATCATTTCATAAACGACGAAGTTAACAACCGCGGACACACATTTAAAAAAATCAAACCAATGCTTGCACAGTGTGCGATAGAAAATGATCTCGCATTTCTTTTATAACTTTGTTTTTCATAGTGTTTGTATGAAAAACAAAGTTATCTTTGCGGTCGCCATATCTCTAAAACTGCTGACTGTATCTCGTTCAAACTAATTTTCGTTGATAGTTTTTATTGAGATCTACAGCATATATTTTTTTTAGATTTTCCACTCCCATACTTTAAAAGTTAGAGGGGGGGGGGGGGGGGGACACACATTTTACCACTTTAGGCGCGCCTATCTTTCAAAAGATTGACTTTGAGAAAAAATGATTTTAGGAACCTCAATATCATTTTTAAAGACCTATCCATAGACACGTATAGGTTTGAAGAAAAAAATTTTTTTTTGTTTCAGTTCTATGTATGGGATGCCCCCTCTTAAACTTTTATATTTTTTATTTTTGTATAAAAATCGGAAAGCGGTTCACAGAATACATCTACCTACCAAGTTTCAATTCTGTAGTCCTAACAGTTTCGGAATAAAATGGCTGTGACATACGGACGGACAGACAGACAGACAGACAGACAGACAGACTGACAGACAGACATGACGAATCTATAAGGGTTCCGTTTTTTGCCATTCGGCTACGGAACCCTAAAAATGAAGCTTCCGAATCCGAATAGGATTTCGAATAATTGAGGATCAGGAGGCCGATGTCGATAAATCGATCGTGGTTTATGCATCCACGGGCACGCATGGATATTTTTACGCACCGATGGGATCTTTACCCCAAAGTGTCAGACCAGCGACGTCTAACCCCTTATTAATATTAAACCTAAAATTATGACACAGCGAAGGGGGTTAGGACGTTGCTGTGTCAGACAATTTTAACATAATGAGACTCAACACGATTAACGGACATACTAAGTTGCTTGTCTACGTTTGATGAAAAATAACTAACTCAACCTGTTCTGGAATACATTTTCTAAAAATCTGGTTAGTTTATTATGGAATGTAAATCACTTATTAGACAATTTTAAACTACTTAGGTTACACAGGTGAGATAGTTTTCAATCGCTTGCTAATCTCGCGTATAAAAAAAAATTATTATTGGTAGTTCTTTTTTCTCATTTTGCATATTTATTTATTTGTTATGTGGCTGAGAAACTTTATTACTTTAAGTATAGGATAATTATTAAAGGTAAGTATAATTTTAGTCGTAGTTAATATTTTATTTTTATTTTTATGTTTATTATGTTAGGTTTATGTTGTAAATTAATTTGAATATATTAAGATAAACTGGACTGACCAGTGCAGTCCAACATACATAGACCTTATAGGCTTATAATAAACGTAAGATTTTTTTGATTCATTTGATTTTACTGAATAATTTCCCTCCACAGTTTCACCACACCCCTGACACTCGACCTCGAATAAATCTCCATACAAACTAGCGTTTTAAGGACCGACACTGTGACACCGACACAGACTCTACACACATGTCATTTTTCTATACGTGCGTTTGTGTGCGTGATGTCTAAGGTTGTCGCCCGTAATCACCGTATCACAGATTATATAATAGTTACTTCGTACATACGTACTACGTACTGACCGTATGAATATTTTTTGTACACTTACCCAAAAAGCTTTTAACACTAAAAATATTAGTCGCTATTTCGTAAACCATCGTCTACAGAAACATTAAATCACTATAGAGAATATAAATACTACGTAGGTACTTACATCAAGTTCCTAATTGCTGTGTTATAAAAATGTTTTACCGTGAAAGTTTTTTTTAATATTTTACAAACTAAATGTTATTTACGCACGACTATATATCGTTGTTTCATTTATGATATATATATATATATATATATATATATATATATATATATATATATATATATATATATATATATATATATAATATAAAACTAGTAATAAAGTAAATCAGCAGCAAAGCGCAGAATATACGTTTGCTAGATCAATTTTTTTTTGTGTTTACTAATAAATAACAGCCTTAAAAATATACAAGAAACCTAAATATCGTCTCATGTGCATTCATTAGTTTTACATATTCGTTAATTTAACCACATAGCAGGCCTATAATCAGCAGGGTTCATTTTCCCAAATTTTCTCACCGTTTAAACCTTCTCTGGACTACCTACGACAAACATTTCAAAACCAAAATCAGCTAAATCGGCCCAGCCGAATTGAAATATCAAAATTAACCGATCGAAACATTGTGAATCGCAAAGGTGTAAGTCGAAGTTAAGGCAGTTTCCGATTCCGAATAGGTTTTTGAATGATTGAGAATCAGGGAGCTGAAGGGCCGTTTGCGTGTTTTCTAATATACCTATAAACATATTCTTATATATAAAAATCAATTGCTGTTCGTTAGTCTCGCTAAAACTCGCGAACGTCTGGGCCGATTTAGCTGATTTTGGTTTTGAAATGTTTGTCGTAGTCCAGGGAAGGTTTGAACGGTGAGAAAATTTTGAAAAATTGCTAGGAAGATAGTACAAACAACAATTTCATTTTTCCCATATAGATTGTTCTACCTACTGTCCTGTTAAATATTTGATGTTCGTCCTTTCGGTACGGTAGGGTTAACTCTGTTCCACTCTCGAATTGAACTTTGAAGCACGTATTAAATTAAGGGTTTTGAATCGACAACATAATCTATTCACTTTTTTATTTGAATTTTGATGGTTATCCCAGGTTGTCATTTTTGGTTCGTTGTTTATGCTCGATCTTACAAACCTTAATAGATAAAGACTTGAAATTTTACTCATGGTGTGTATTGCAAAGGCTGCTATAGGATCAAATAATATAAACTGAATTAAATATTTAAAATTAAAGGGGGCCCCCATACGACAAACGTATATTTCCGGCAAATATTGTTCAATCGGAACCCTGCGTGTGCGGGTCCAACTCGCACTTGGACAGTTTATTTATATTCGCGGTACGAAGATCGCCGGGTCAGCTAGTATTATTATAAAAAAAACTGTAATTTGTGTGAAAGTGCTATTTTACGTTATAAAAAACTGACCTAACCTATGGACGCAGTATGACCTTTCCATGGGTTACAATGACCCCCGTAAGTAGGTCTATCAAATATTTAAGTACCTGGTCGAACATGGAGTAGAGCGAAGCAGGAGGCTGGTGTATGGTGCAGACGATGGTGCGGCCGTCTCTTGCTAACGCCTTCAACATCGTCATACATTGCATGGAAGTCAGGCTGTCCAATCCTCTGGAACAAATAGAAAACATTCGAAAACTTCGGGTCTAAACAAAATAGTTGGTAAATCTGCCGCCATAACGTTACGGTGTTCCGTTAGCACACAGCCCTTGAGAGTATTCTAGGCCTAGCTCGTTTACCATCTTGGACTACATCATCGCTTACCACCAGGCGAGATAGTGGTCAAACGGTAACCTATAATATATAAAAAATGAAGGAGAAGAAGTGCAGCAAGCTAAAAATATATTATAATATTAATTACTATATGACCCGGTAAAGGAAAACGTCGTTATGAAACCCCCAGATTAGTAAGCTGGCAAGATAAAGTCATTGGGCAAATTTGTATCAATTAATAATGCCCCCTTTATGGTGGTAGGTAGGATACTGTCAAGTGTCTGACTGACCAGCTATCACCGTCAACTAATAAAATCTGTCGATTTAATGTGTTCAAGCGATAGTCCTTGAGATTTTTTTCTTCTTTTCTATTTCCTAAGCTAGTGTAGGCCAAGTGCAGAAACCAAAAGAAAAAAAAATCTAATCGGTTGCGCCACATTTGAGTTTTTTTGCAAGACTAACGCACGCCAATATTATTGTTGTACATATGATTAGATATAAGACCGATTGATTGCAGGTAGGATCTGTTGTAGGACTACCGCTGGGGTAGAGTGTAGACTATTTTTACCGTGAAAACCGCGATTCGGCAAATGTTAACAAACGCTACATTTATATATATATATATATATATATTTATAATACTACGTAGTATTATTATCTTTTCTATGGAAGGACGCCCTTCAGGTGGAGGGAAGACATACGCACAGCGGTGGACAGTGACTGGCAAAGAAGAGCTGAAGATCGAACTCAAAGACGTGTCTTGGGGGAGGCCTATCTATGTCCAGCAGTGGACTGATACCGGCTGATTAAGATTATAAACAAACTTGTTTTTTGGTCGAAATTCGATCACTGCCGACCACTCCACGATAAAAGATACCTTTTACTAATGATATGAAATATTATCGACCATTAAAAAAACCCTAACATAAAAAACCAAACCATTTAATGTACCTACATTGTAAATATACAATAGCATAATTATTAGGTAAATACGTAGATACATTGTTACAAAAGGTGTGGAAGGAGTTTATATAAAAACGAAGGTATTGTTATGGTGGACAACATGTCATTATGTACTTAGTTAACAATAAATTAATTGTTTTACTATTGACAATAGCGAACAATTATAAACTTGATCGGCATTGCTTAAGTATGCGCTAAGAAAAGATTTTCGCAGCGCAGCGCATCGCATGCGCGATCTTAGCGGCGATCAGATAGCGCAGTAATATTTATACCGACTGGTTCACACCAAACGCGATCAGAAAACAACTGAAAAATACTGAGATCGCGCCCGCAGATCGCAGGACTTTTAGAGGGGGGAGGAGGACACACATTTTACTACGTTGGAAGTGTCTATCTTTCAAACAATTGACTTTGAGAATAATCGTTTTTGGAACCTCAATATCATTTTAAAAGACCTATCTATAGACACACCGCACGTATAGGTATAATGAAAAAATAATAGTTTAAGTACCATGTAAATGCCATTAATCATTAATTATTTTTTTAAATGAAAATCTTAACTCGGTTTACAGAATACAGCTACCTACGAGTACCAAGTCTCAACTGTATAGTCCTAATATTTTCGGAATAAAGTGGCTGTGACATACGGACAGACAGACACAACAAATTTCTATAGTTTTATCCATCTTCGATCTGACTAGTTAGAACTTAAAAGTTTTTTTATTTTTTTTTATTTCTTATAGGCTAGCGTTTGACCACTATCTCATCTGTTGGTAAGTGATGATGCGGTAGAAAGTGGTAAGCACGCTAGGCCTAGAATGGGAACTGGCTCTCAAGGATGGCTACCGGAACTCATTAGATGTTTTGGCGACAGATTTTCTAACTTGAGGGTGGCAGCTGGCCAGGCGGACACTAGATAGAGTCCTACCACCATGCGGGGGTTGTTGGTTTATTAATGATGTTATCCTTCACCGGAGGGCCACTGTGAAAAGCGCACATAAATTTTTCGATAGAAAAATCTATTGATGCACGGCAGGGTTTGAACTCGGTACCACGGCATCAAAGCCGACCGTTCTCCCGATTACGCCACCGGGCCCTCATATATAGTCACATAATATAGTCTATCCCAACATAAGGATAATAATTGGTCACAGATACCAGGTTCAGACCAGGCAATTTTTGTTGCTCATCTTCCTAGGGATACGAGTTATTATTTTAAACCTTATGGTCTCTCTATAATGCCAGATTAAATCTTCATCGGTACATTTAACCGGTACCTATTCAGTATCGATTCCAAAGTATCGATACTAAAAGTACTTGGAATCGAAAGAAAATTACATCCCTAGGAAGTTAAACAAAAATAATTTATGATCGTACAAAACGAAAAAACCGACTTTACATGCCGCGATAGTCAAACTAACCAGCAAAAACTACACTTAAAATAATCTCTAGACCACTGTTCTTGCTCTTATACCATTCTCATATCATCGTATAAGCCTGGATTTGGGCACCATTTATAAGCGTAATTTTTTATATCTTTCTAATATCAGTCTTATTGAATGTTGTAAAACTAATTTAAGCATACATAGGCTTACATTGTTTTGACGTTAGAGTCCTATGAGCGAAAGAAAGTTTATTAACCGACTTCACAAAAAAGGAGGAGCTTCTCAATTCGTCTGTATGTTTTTTTTTTTTTTGTGTGTATGTTACACGATTTCTCCGTCAATTGTGAACGGATTCAAATGATTCATTTTTTAATAGGTAGGATACGTTTCCGAGGTGGTCCCATTTTAATTTTATCGAGATCTGATAAGTATCTCCAGAGATATGGAGATAAATACCTCAAACATAGGAGAATGTACTGGTTTTAGTAGATGAGTCCCAAGAAGATTATACACAATGGAGGTTGCTATTGCATATATTTTTGAAGACTAAAAAATATGACCTTGAATAATGTTTCTACGTCTTTCTTCTCGTTGATTTTGGTTTTTGACAGATATTCTTACGGTAACTGTGAGCGAGATAGAAATAAAGGTGGGGATAATTAATATTTTTTATTTGTTTTTTTATCTTATAGGCTAGCGTTTGACCACTTTCTCACCTGTTGCTAAGTGATGATGCGGTCGAAGATAGAGAAGTGGACTAGAATGGGAACTGGCTCTCAAGGATAGCTGCTTGAACACATTAGATGTTCGGCGACAGATTTTCTAACTTGAGGGTGGTAGCTGGCCAGGCGGATACTAGATATGTTATGCGGGGGTTGTTGGTTTCTTAACGATGTTTTCCTTCACCGGAGGGCAACTGTGAGAAGCGCACATATATTTTTCTATAGAAAAATTCATTGGTGAACGGCGGTTTGAACTCGTTACCACGGCATCAAAGCCGACTGTTCTCCCAATTACGCCACCGGGCCCTCAATAAATAATTATACATTAATAATTATAACAAATAATTATATATAAATATAAATAATTTGTCTTCACAGGAATGTTCTACCGGGCAAAGTCTGGTTAGGGTGCAAACTTTTTTAAACATACCTAAGATTTTTTGACATGACATGACGTTTGGCAAAGATGGCGGCCATTTCAGTCCCGCGACACTGCATACATTATTAAATAACTCAGAATTATGAACGTACTTTGTACCAACCAACACTGCAAAAAAATAATTTATAAGCATAATACCACAGATTATATAATAGTTTACGTAAATAATATTTCCGTTGTTAGGTTGGCTACACAGTGCTTTCATAATTCGGGTTCCAACAATATAGGGAAGTGCCTCTTATAACGTAGTAGAGTGATTCAGTACTCTGTTGGCCATATGGCGGCAATTAATGTTAATAATCGCAAATAATACTTTTTAATATTCATTTTGGAATACAACTAGTCCGTGTTATAAAAGTATTTGGAATTATTGTAATAAAATAGACAGTTAATTATCGTGTGTGTCAGATGCTTTAATTGCACAGGGCCATTTTGAACATTGTCCTTTGATACCTTGATGACATCATTATTACTAGTGAATATTTTCACTTTAGCGCGGCATTTAAAGTCAATTTTTTTAGGGCTCCGAACCCAAAGGGTACCAAATGAACACTTTCTGAGACTTTGTTGTCCTTTCGTCCGTCCGTCCGTCCGTCCGTCCGTCCGTCCGTCCGTGTGTCTATACATATGTGCGCACTTTACAGATCTGTATCTTCTTAACCGTTATAGGCACATACTTGAAATTTTCAAAAAGTATATATCCGTCAGTGTATAACGGCCCAGACACGAAATTTGATAGATGCATGTAATTTAATTAAAACTTGTTTTGCACTAAAAAGGGTAAAATAAGTTATTTTTCAAAAAAAATAAAACCGACTTCATAACCACAAACAGGCACTCAAAAGCGAAAAATAAATTACTTAAAATTATTATAAGCGCTACCCACTTATCTATTTGAAGTCGGTGCCAGCCAAGTCTATTGGATAGTAGATAGATACTATGCATGTAGTAGTAGTAAGTAGGTACATGTAGGTTAGTAAGTAGGTAGATACATGTAGGTATTATCTATCTACTACCTATTAGACTTGGCTGGCACCGACTTCAAATAGATAAGTGGGTAGCGCTTATAATAATTTTAAGTAATTTATTTTTCGCTTTTGAGTGCCTGTTTGTGGTTATGAAGTCGGTTTTATTTTTTTTGAAAAATAACTTATTTTGATTTTACATAAGATCAAACACAATCGTAAAAAAACTTGGTATAGTGTTTGTTTGAAAGTTACAACTAATAAAAAAAAAATCGAAAACAGTAAGTATAAAGGTATTTAATAATTATATTGTAATAACCGTACCATTACTAAAAAGCTTCGATCAAGAATCTAAAGTGTTTTGTTTTATGTTTTTCGATAAGTATTAGTATTGGAAAATATGATTTACTGTAAAGTAGACCCTAGTTTACGCTTAAAAACTCGTGCGCTTCATCAATATATAGTATTTAGTATTCTTTTAACTTTTCTAAGTTTAAGTATTTTATTTGTTAATTTGTATTAAAAGCGACACCATTAGTATTGCATTTATTAGAATCACTATAAGACTATTTTAAGATCATTCAGATCATTCCAACATGACTCCATGTTGGAATAACTTAGAGATCCTTGAATTGACATAAAACATTTATTTTAATTTAAGAGTGAACGTTTTGGATGTGAAATAGTCTTTTATGTGACCGCACTAAAATACTTTTGGTGAAATATAATAGTCAACATCAAATGTTACTCTCACAATTTTAGTCACAAATTCGATTTAAGATCAAACTTTCTTAAATTAGACTCGTTTTATCTATTGTAAGTATGATGATTCAATATCACTCTAATACTGTGCCTATCCACTGCTGTTGATCTTATAATAGTTTTGAATAAGATCAATATTTACATGCTTTAAGAACTCTAATGAAATGCTGATATTAGTGTAACATTCTTACAATAGCATTTAGAAAATGTGGATATGAGAGCTAATTATCTCAAGTGTGATAAGTCTTAATAAATGCTTTTTTAGGAGAGTGTGGCTTACAACGGCACAGTAAATTTAAACTTATATGCATAATTAAGACAAGGTATTAAGATCAAGCGTATTAGAGCCTGTAACGGCTTGTCAGAGATTAATATAGGAGCGATAGCAATGACGAAAACAGATATGAAACCACTATAAGCTCAGAACTCTTATAAAGTGAGAAACGTAAGACGATTTTGCTAGTTGGGAACGTACCTGCTAGTTATAATCATGTCATTAAAGTATACAAATTTGCTTATATTGTTTATCTCCATATCTCGGGAGATAATTGTCAAATCTCGAAAACCTTTGAATAGGACCAAATGGTAGGCATAATCTTTCAAACGAGAAAATTTCAAATCGGTTAAGATTTGACGGGTAACAGATATAAAAAAAATACAGTCAAATTGAGAACCTACTCCTTTTTGTGAAGTCGGTTATTAATCGCCTAGAGTGACCAGTGGCCTACCGGCGCGGAATGGTGGTTTTGTCTATCATTGAGCGCTGGTCTGTGCTAAGCTAACATCACAGAAATAGGAATATTTATTCCTATTTTTGTGGCTAACATACTATTAGTGGTGGTAGGACACTATCTAGTGTCCGCCTGGCCAGCTACCCCCCTTAAGTTAGAAAATCTGTCGCCAAACATCTAATGTGTTCCGGCAGCTATCCTTGAGAGCCAGTTCCCATTCTAGGCTTAGCGTGCTTACCATCTTCGACCGCATCATCACTTACCAACAGGTGAGATAGTGGTCAAACGCTAGCCTATAAGACATAAAAAAAAAAAAAAAAAATTAGCAGTGCTTTAGCACAGTTTTACAATAATAAGATTGTAAACTGTTAGGTACCAATTACCTTGCACTGTTGTAATTATATGTATACGAGGTAGGTATTAAAAAAAACTTATTTATCACCATTGTACAATTACCGCAATGTATTTACTATTGAACATGAACCTCAACTAATCCAATCCATAACAACCTAATTGCAACAAAATTGTTTAAGTCACTTTCGAGATAACTAAAAACATTATAAAAAAAACTAGCCAAGTGCAAGTCGAACTCGCACTCGTAGGGTTCCTTACCACACTACAAAGCAACAAAGCAAACTAGCAAAAAATACCACTATCATTTTTCGTCAGCAAAAAATTAAAATAAAAAAATTATCCAAACAAAGTTGTGAGCCGCGTGCTTATCTTTTATAACTCCATCTAACGTCTAACGCGATCTAAGTGAAAGTTAACACAAAGGTGTTAGTGGTTGGCATTTCAATATAACGCCATCTATGGACGTTTACCTAAGCGTTCATAGACGGCGTTATATTGAAATGCCGAAAAAAACACGTTTCTTGTATGGGGACCCCCCTAATAAATTTTATCTTTATTCTGTTTTTAGTATTTGTTGTTATAGCGGCAACAGAAATACATCATCTGTCAAAATTTCAACTGTCTAACTATCACGGTTCATGAGATACAGCCTGGTGACAGACGGACAGACAGACAGACAGACGGACAGCGGAGTCTCAGTAATAGAGTTCCGTTGGTACCCTTTGGGTTCGGAACCCTAAAAAACAACGGGTTGCACTCCGGGAGTGCCAGCAGAAGTGAACGTTGTGCATTGGGTCTACTCTCCCTCCGTCTTACGAATTTTCGGTCAGGTCACCTGCCCTGACACGAGGTCCTGACGTGAGGTTAACATTTTTTACCCATCCCAAAAAGTTCACAACGCCACTAAAGAAGTTTTCACTTAAAAATTTCAAAAATTAGGTTAGGTATATCGAAATTGTCGTATATATACGTACAGGATACGACAATTTTGTGAGTACTAAATGTAATGGTCTGTAATTTGACAACATGATAAACTAGCTAGATAATAGGACGCCATTTGTATTACTTACTTAATCAAGACATAATAGTAGTCGTTTTTCCATAGAGTACTAATATAGTTTTTCTGTTCACGGAAGTCCGTTGTTATGCGACAATATAATTCAAGATATAAGATATAATAATAAAATTGAAATTGTAAATTATAATAATAGCATAAGCATAGTTAAATTATATTTAAATTGAATACTACAAGTGATGTTCTTTGCGTTTAGACTAAATGTTTTTACTACATCATTATTATATAACTACTTCGTTTTTTTCTGTGTAGAAAAACTGTGAGTATGCTTTTATGTGGCGAAAAAATTAACTTTGATAACGTCTTGTTTTTATGTTCGTTCCTATCATATAGCGAGTATATCGCTATTTTTTTTGTAGATACCGTACAATGTGTCTACATATTCTGTGTCTACATTATCTGTCTTACAAAAAGCTTGCGTCTTTTTAAATCTTGATATATGTCTAGTGCAATTTATACAAATTACATTGAATATACTTATATTTAGAATTCTTGGTCGTGTCACATTTAAATTAAGCTTTCTACAACGGGTTTCATTTTTGACAGCCCTATATTTTGTAATTCTATAAGTTTGTTTTCATAACTGTGTTGTCTTGTTTGCATGGCGGTCTTACTGCTTCCACATGAGTAAAGGAGGTTTTTCAATTCGACCGTATATATATATTTTTTTTAATGTTTGTCCGCGGATAACTTCGTCGTTTATGAACCGATTTTGATTATTCTTTTTTTGTTCGAAAGGAGATATCCCAAGTGTGGTACCATAGTAATTTTATCGAGGTCTGATAAGTATCTACAGACATATTGAGATAAACATCTCAAAATTGGTACTGAAAATGAATAGCGCGTCATTGAAGTCGCTTCTTTTTTAGTTTTTAAACGATATTATCTTAATTTGTATGCATACTCATGTTCGCACAAATAAATGATCTTTATCCCTTATCTTTGAAAACGGGAATTTAACGAGACGCGATGTCGATATATAGGACATAGAATAAACAAAGTCGATATCTTTATTGACATCGCGTTTTCTTTACTCATGTGCTGCTACAAGTACACAAGTATTTTGTACTAGCTTTTATTTAGGTAGCTTGCAAAGTTCGTATGCACGTGAAAAATGGTTCGCGAATCTAAATGCTACATGCCACTGCGTTGCCACACGAGTAAAGAAAAGGTTGCGCCACGGGTTGCGCTGATGATGTTGTCGGGATATAGAAGTGGTCATCGGCATTTGGGCTCAAAATAATATGTTTTGTTAATGATAAAGTCCTTTCTATTAGACATGATGAAGAATATATTGTTTTAAAAAAGGTTTTAAAATTTAATTGAAAATGATTTACTTACGTGGTGGGTTCATCTAGGTACATAACGGGGGGATTGTCCAAAAGTTCCACAGCGATGGAAAGCCTCTTCTTTTGTCCACCGGATAAGTTTCCACATCGTGTATTTTCTGTTCCTAGCAGGCCGAGCTTCATTAGTACTTCTTTTATCTGTAGGCAACAAACATTTTGTTCACATTACTACATAAGCCAAGGGTCATGATTGCTATGTTATTTACTGAAACGTCCACGTTGAGACGACATGTAGCCTTTTCAACCGACTTCCAAAAAGAAGGCGGTTCTCAATTTTTTTTGTATGTATGTTACGCGATTACTCCATAGTGAACCGATTCAAATGATTCTTTTTTTAATCGGTAGTGTACGTTTTCAAGGTAGTCCCACTGTAATTTCATCGAGATCTGATAAGTGTCTCCAGAGATATGACGATAATCTACGTCACATAAATTATTTTCATATTTATAGTAAACACCTATTATCATCAGCATCATAATCAGTCAGTCCACAGCTGCACGTAGACCTCTCCCAAGACGCGCCACTGAGCCCAATCTTCGGCTCTTCTTTTCCATTCACTGGACACGTGGATATAAACACGTGGTCTTCCCATACAACGCGTTTTAAGCGTTCGTTTTTATACCGCGTACCTGCGAAATGTGGAATGACCTTCCTCATGATGTTTTCCCACAGAAGATTGATCTGAGTTGCTTTAAAAGGAGAATTAATAGATTCCTCTTTTAAAAGAGCAGGCAACGCACCAGTACCCTTAGTACGAGTTTTCATCGTAAACGCTTTTGACAGATCTCACATAGTTTTCGACTTATTCTGGCTCCCTGATTGGTCTAAATTTAGTTAAGTGTAGTAACCACTAGAGGCGCTGTACTGTTTTTCATACAAAATTTGCTCGATATACGATATCGAGTTTGGTATGAAAACTCGTACTAAGGGTACAGTACTGCCTCTGGCGTTTCAGGTGTTAATAGGCGGCGGCAACCACTTACCATCAGGGCCGCCAAATTATTTGCTGCTCTTTATTTATAAAAATAAACCGGCCAAGTGCAAGTCGGACTCGCACTCATAAGGTTCCGTAACACAGTTAAGTATTCCATAACTATGATTTTTCGCAACTACAAAATTAACTTTGTTTTGCATAGTGTTTGTATGAAAAACAAAGTTATCTTTGCGGTCGCCATATCTTTAAAACTGCTGACTGTATCTCGTTCAAACCAATTTTCGTTGTTAGTTTTTATTGAGATCTACAGCATGTATTTTTTTTAGATTTTTCACTCTCATACTTTAAAAGTTAGAGGGGGGGGGGGACACACATTTTACCACTTTAGACGCGCCTATCTTTCAAATGATTGACTTTGAGAAAAAATGATTTTAGGAACCTCGATGTCATTTTCAAAGACCTATCCATAGACACGTATAGGTTTGAAGAATTTTTTTTCTTTGTTCCAGTTCCATGTATGGGATGCCCCCCTTAAACTTTTATATTTTTTATTTTTGTATAAAAATCGGAAAGCGGTTTACAGAATACATCTACCTACTAAGTTTCAATTCTGTAGTCCTAACAGTTCTGGAATAAAATGGCTGTGACATACGGACGGACAGACAGACAGACAGACAGACAGAGATGACGAATCTATCTCTAAAAACAACGATTTGAAATGCTGCCCCAAAATCTGAATATCCAATTGAAAATTATTGACAACTTCTTATTTAAAGTCGATTTAGAACCAACGCAGGTAAGCATTTAAAATGCATTCAAGTGTCTATCTATCACGATTTAAGTGTGTTTAGGGTTCCGTACCCAAAGGGTAAATTAAAAGGGCCCTATTACAAAGACTCCGCTGTCCGTCTGGCTGTCTGTCTGTCTGTCTGTCCGTCTGTCACCAGGCTGTATCTCATGAACCGTGATAGTTGGACAGTCGAAATCTTCACAGATGATGTATTTCTGTTGCCGCTATAACAACAAATACTAAAAACGGAATGAAGTTAAAAATAATAGAGGGTCCCCATACAAGAAACGTTTTTTTTTCGGCATTTCACGCCATCTATGTACGCTTAGTTAGGTAAACGTTAGATGGCGTTATAAGATATATAATGTTTATTAATAATTATTTTTTGCTGGCGAAAAAGGATAGTGGTATTCTTTGCTCGATCTTATAAAATACTGTAGTGTGATACGGAACCCTACTAGTGCGAGTCCGACTTGCACTTGGCCAGTTCATTTTTTTTGTAATCAGATGTTTGTCACGAACCGTGTCAAGCTAATGTCAGTAAATTAGGATGTATTTTTTTTTATTATTACGTACGTAAGTGCCTTTAGTTTATTACATTATCAAGCTTCAGAGCACAGGAACAAGCAAAAAATAAAGCAGTTATTAATAATTGCGTCACTTTTTGGTTATTAGCCTTAATTTTCTATTGAATTCAGCTGGGTCGAGGTCGGCCCGAGCATGGGGCATGGAAATAATTAGGAAAATTGTATCTAATATAATAAGGCAATTATTATAATAATGTAATTTTTCATAATCAGTTTATTCACAGCTACAACTATCATGTAATTGTAATTGTAACATCTCTAAGCCTACTAAAACTACCAAAAATCGCAGAACATACATGGGGTATTTTTGAGTAGCCCCAGATGTCAGCAATAAAAAAAATGGATGTCACCCTTTGGGCCACCCTGTATATTTCTTCATGACACTTCTCCACAGATGGTAGGAGCAATGTGGGTTGCACATTACTACTATTCTTGTTAACCCCTCCAACTAAGCTAAATATGCTTGTGTCTGGAGTTGGTTCACGTCAATAGTGCAGTGGGTGGGGTGGGGATCGAACTCACGACCTCTCCATCGCCAGTCCGACACCTTATCCATTGGGCTATTGCCGCCTTATATCGATGTTTCGCCTGACTTGCTACCAAAAAGTAGCTTACCACCATCAAGAACACAACTACCGCCATAAGTCATGGCCCATGACCTTACGGTGTTCAGGAACTTACCACAGCGAGCTTCAATTCTTCCACAAGATTGTCTCCGAGCTTCATATCTGCGGCGAACCTCATCAGCTCAGCTACGGTAAAGAGGGGGTTCAGTCGATCATCTTGCAGGATATAGCTGGATTTCTTCTGGTAAGACTTTAGCGAGCTGGCGCATTGGTTGTTGAGCTCGCAGATGCTATCGCCTGCTCGGATCCTGCCCGATACTCCATCAGTCCTGAGAGAGATAAATTACATTTAAACCCATATTCACAAACAATACTAATACTTTGAGATCTCACAGTGCTCGAGAACGCTTAAAACAGGTCGTTCAAACCAATACATAACTATAGTCTGGCCATTACTGCTGTGCACTCCCTGAGGTATGCGCGGCGAGGTGGGAGCCGGGGAAAAAAGAGCGTTGATGGCAGACAGACGGAGCGCGTCCCCCCCGTCTCGCCGCGCGCATACCTCAGGGAGTGCACAGCAGTAATGGCCCGACTATAACAACACTTGAGTAAAGTCTACCACTATGTGTTTTGTTTAATTTTCTTGAATATGGATGATAGTTATTCGTGTATTTTGATTCAGAGTGGGAAAGAGAGAGAATTGGAGAAAACATTATCTATAATTTAAGATCGTTTAACAAAGTAAAGGAACCGATTTCAAACGTCGCGCTGGTAATTTTTAGTACCAAACTTAAGGTGTTTATCTCTGGAGATACTGATAACATATCTCGATGAAATTTAAATGGGACCACCTGGAAAGTATACAATTTCAAACGAAAATTTCCAAATCTGTTCAGGGGTCTTCGAGTAATCGGTGAATATAGGTACATAAAAGTTACCGATGAATGGAGAACCTCCTCCTTTTTTGTGCATGCGATTAAAAATATCCATACGATCAAAGTATATGTTCGCCAAGTTTCGTGGTAAACGTCTTATAAGTCCCATGGAAGACCACTTAAATTTTGCACGAAGTGATTTGTCTCAACTGAGGACCCAGTGGTGTAGTCGGAGAATGGTCGTCTTTGCAGCCAGAGGTACCGAGTTTAAATCCCGCCGCACACCAATGGATTTTTCTACCGATATCTAGGCCTAGCGTGCTACTAACTTCGACAGCATCATCACTTAGCAACAGGTGAGATTGTGGTCAAACGTTAGCTTTTATAATATTTAAAAAAAACTCAACCTTCATCATGAAAGATACCAGAAAATAGAACGCTCTACCTTTAGACAAACCGAAAACGTTAAAACTAAATGTTATTACATTACATAGGTTACTACTGAGCAATCGTGCTTCAACTTCTGCTGTGGGACTGCAGCCAAACGATTGCTTTGATCACTTTTCAAAATGATCTTTGAAGTAACGGAGTAAAATTATTTCCGAAGACTAGTTTATATGGCTAAAGTCTGGAGTAGAACAGCGCATCACTTCAGTAGTCTTCCTATGCCAACGACTCTCTCTACTCTCTACAAGAGACGAAAGGCGTAAAACATAGAACAAATGGGCGCCTACGCCCCGTTGACTCTATTTGTTCTGCATTGCGAGACTTTCTTTCAATTTGTATGAAGTCCAGAAGTATTTGTATAATAGATGCCACGTTCGCGTCTTCTCCACGCGCCCGTCCGTGCTTTACGTCCATTCTATCTGTCTTGTGCCTGCTATTAAGTAAGATGGATCCAAAATTAAAGGATCGTTTCTATAAAATAGGAACTTACGCAAATCCTGTGAGAGCATTGAGTAGGGAAGATTTCCCTGCGCCTGATGGACCCATGATGGCTGTAAGATGACCAGATCTGAACAGACCAGAGACTCCATTGAGGATCGTCTTTTTTTCTAGAACAAAACAATATAGTCGTTACAAAAAAAATCGATTTATATCAGTATCAAAAATCTTTCTGAAGTCGATTTTAAAATGTAGGTATGCACGAAAACTATCTTAGATAGTGGGATTATTTTACCCAGAGCCAGTTTATCGGATTTCTGATTCTGATTTAGCTGATATGACATTATAACGACTTATAGAGTTGTTGTTTATCTGGCATCTATCAAGAACCGGTGAAACTGGCCCTTAGTCCTTTGTATGACTAACTGCCGCCATAACCTTACGGGTTTCCGGCAGCACAGCACTTAAGAATCAGACTAGGCCTGCCGTGTTCACAATAAGCTGTCAGATATAAAAATAAACTGGCTAAGTGCAAGTCGGACTCGCACTCGTAGGGTTCCGTAACACAGTTAAGTATTCCATAACTATGATTTTTCGCAACTACAAAATTAACTTTGTTTTTCATAGTGTTTGTATGAAAAACAAAGTTATCTTTGCGGTCGCCATATCTCTAAAACTGCTGATTGTATCTCGTTTAAACAAATTTTCGTTGTTAGTTTTCATTGAGATCTATAGCATATATTTTTTTTAGATTTTTCACTCCCATACTTTAAAAGTTAGAGGGGGAGGGGGGGACACACATTTTACCACTTTAGACGCGCCTATCTTTCAAATGATTGACTTTGAGAAAAAATGATTTTAGGAACCTCAATGTCATTTTTAAAGACCTATCCATAGACCCCACACGTATAGGTTTGAAGAAAAATTTCTTTTTTGTTTCAGTTCCATGTATGGGATGCCCCCCCCTTAAAGTTTTATATTTTTATTTTTGTATAAAAATCGGAAAGCGGTTTACAGAATACATCTACCTACCAAGTTTCAATTCTGTAGTCCTAACAGTTTCGGAATAAAATGGCTGTGACATACGGACGGACAGACAGACAGACAGACAGACATGAAGAATCTATTAGGATTCCGTTTTTTGCCATTCGGCTACGGAACCCTAATGAACCGGCCAAGTGCGAGTTGGACTCTTGCACCGAGGTTTCCGTACCAACTTGTCAAAACAAACTTAAATTTGCAGTTCGATACCTAGACACTGTTAATGAACCAACGGCAAATAATACGTTTGCAAAATACGTTTTTTTAATTAAACAACTCATTTTCGGTTTTCAGATTTTTGGCTTTATAAGTGCTTCAAGACTTTTCTTGTTGCCAAATTCCATGATTACAGGTCAACGGGATTATAGGTTCAACCCTATAGGTTTCGATTCCCTTGTGAAATCGTAAAATCAGCGAAAAAATGTGATATGAACGGTCATATCTTTTGATCGCGTTGACTTACAAGTTTAATTTTTTTAACAGCTGACAGATACCAAGGGTTCGAATATTTGATATAAGTTTCAACTTGATATCTCAACGCGTTTCTGAAAAAAAAAAAAGGGTTTTAACAGATGGGCAGACAGACAAACGTACAAAAAAGTGATCCTATAAGGGTTCCTGTTTTCTTTTTGACGCACGGAACCCTAAAAACACAAATGATTATAAGGATCTTCCGCAAAGTTTGCTTATAAAAATGTGTACTTATTTATTTTAATTTGATGTCCGTTCATTTTAGATGTATATGATTTCTGCTGTAAATTCTATATTAGGGCATAAAGCGCATTTTGAACGTTACCAGCGTTGTAACTAGGTTTAATCTCGCATTTTTCCTCTCAGGGAGTGCAATTTCTGTACTTGTACTATTCATTATTCTATGATTAGGGCCAGTTTCTTGAAAAGTTGTCAAAATATGTCCGATGGCTCAGTTTAGGAACCGGTGAAACTGGGTCTTAATAAAGTCATTTTGAGTTCAAAATAAAAATAAACGCAGATTACCTCCACAAAAGATAACCAGAAGTGAAGGGGTACCTTTCGAAGTAAACATTTATTTATAAAGTGTTATTCAGAAAATTGGCCTTGAAAATGCAACATTATAATAGGTGTACCCTGAGGTACACCCGTACCTCGTTGGTCATAATTGCTTGTATTGTAATACGAGCAATAAACACGAGAGGAACACATACCTTCACAAATGTGTAGGTATAATAGTAATTTTATTTTATTCGGAAAACTTACAGTGATTCTTAAAGGTAAAATATAATCTCAATAATGTCTAATCACTTTACAAGTTTTCGAATATAGTAGTCCATTCTGTAGCTATATTTCTTTATTTTCTCTTTATTATTTTCATGAGATGAAAACTGTGCGATTACATAGGTGGCAGATAATATGTACGTTAAACTCTATATTTCGTAAATGTATTTAAAAAGAACGTGATTTGTACAACAAGTCATATTTGTTGGAATGGTTTCAATGAACAGATTAGAACAGATTACACCTAGATCATTCGGGGGTATTGACTATTAGGGTCCCCGCACACGGGCCACGGGCCACAACCATAAAACGCCGCCACCGGCATATTTCCTATAGTTTTCATACATTTTATCATGTAGCGTGTGGCAGCCACCGGCGTCACCGTGTGCGGCGAGTCCATATAAAATGTATGAAAACTATAGGAAATATGCCGGTGGCGGCTTGTGGCCGGCGGCCCGTGTGCGCCGACCCTTAAAATTATTTGCTCAGCCACGGGCCGCACAATTATCGACCAGGGGCTGCATTTTGAACTTACGGACATACCGCATCGTCCTGCGTGTCTAGGCGGCGATCAGATAGCGCAGTAGTTTGTTCCGACTGGTTCACACCAAACGCGATCATAAAACTATTGAAAAGTACTTAGATCACGCCCGCTGATCGCAGGACGCCGCGGTGTGGCTGTACCTTTCTCTCTTTCACACAATAACGAATTTGGAACGGATTTAGATGAAATTTAGCATACATACATTTTCTTTTATACAGTGTGTCTGGTCAAGGACTAGCGATATTTTAGTGACTTATATTTCGACATTTTTTATAGCAAATTATCGAAATAAAATTATATTTATCATATGTTATTATTAATATGTAATAAATGTGGATTATTAACCATTTAGTGCCGGTGAATGTGAGAGTAGGGAAACAGCACAATCTTGAATAAACTGGCCACTTGCAAGTCGGACTCGCACTCGTAGGGTTCCGTACCACACTAAAGTATTTTATAAGATCGAGCAAAAAATACCACTATCATTTTTCGCCAGCAACAAAATAATAATAAATAAACATTTTACTTCTTATAACGCCATCTAACGTCTAAAAAAGGTCTAAGGTCGTAGAGATCGGCATTTAAATATAACGCCATCTATGGGACGTTTACCTTACTAAGCGTTCATAGATGGCGTGAAGTGCCGAAAAAAACACGTTTCTTGTATGGGGACCCTCTATTTTTTTTTACTTTATTCTGTTTTTAGTATTTGTTGTTATAGCGGCAACAGAAATACATCATCTGTGAAAATTTCAACTATCTAACTATCACGGTTCATGAGTTACAGCCTGGTGACAGACGGACAGACAGACAGACAGACAGACAGACAGACAGACAGACAGACGGACAGCGGAGTCTTAGTTATTACTAAGACTCCGCTGTCCGTCTGTCTGTATTAAAGTAAAACGGGACCCTATTGGGTCCCGTTTTACCCTTTGGGTACGGAACCCTAAAAACATGCTATATGCGTTCTCTGCACTAAAAATCTTCAGTAAAGTTCATATCTTTACTAAGGGTATGTCTTGGACTAGATTGTGACTTCAACTTGATCAGAAATGTGACTTTGACATAACTTTATGACTTGAATTTACATACACTTGAATATTATTTTAAATGTATTTAGGCTGAATACATTATTGGTATGAATGAAAATGAAAACAAAAAAAAAAACCATGTAACCAAAATTTGCGGGATTTTTATTTTTTATTAATTATATAGTTTCTATTGTATACCTCCACTTAGCCAGATAGTAGGCACTTTCAGCAAGTTTTATTTATTTTTTGTATCTACATACGAGTACATTCGTATTTCGTGCTTGTTCCAAATTCAAAATGTTTTTATTCACCGAGTGAGTAAAAGAGCGGTTTATTCACTGGTATCGATGAATAAAGTGCTCTTTTTTGAGTAGCAATGGTAAAATAGTAGATTATACAACAAGTGAATAAAAAGGCAATTTGATTCGAGGATAAGTTGGATCCCGAGAGCAGCGAAGGATTCTAGAGTAGAATCACGAGCGTAGCGAGGAATTCTAAATTAGAATCCTGAGCGGAACGAGGGATACAAGGACCGAGATTAATTTTTTTATTCACGAGTCGTGTAATCTGCTTTTTACCGTTGACTGCGAGAAAATAAATAGTAGTACCTACTTATAGTACCTATTTATATTTATCATTATGTTATTATTAATGTGTAATAATTGTAATAATTGTGGAATATTAACCAATTAAGTGCCGGTGAATGTATATGTAGGGAAACAGCACAATCTTGAAAAACATTAGCTAGTTGCGATCTCACCAAAAATGCACTGAAAATCTACAGTAAAGTCCACATCTTTACTTTACTAAGAACTTGACTAGGACTAGACTGTGACTTCAACTTAATCAGAAATGTGACATTCACTCAACTTTATGATTTGTATTTACAAAAATTTGAATAATTTTTATACTTTATTGTGGCTGAATACCCAAATCGCGTGGAGCAAAATGAAAACAAAAAAAAAAAAATTACCAAAACTGGCGGGATTTTTATTTTTATCAAATTATATAGCTTCTATGGTATACGTCCATTTAGCCAGCTAGTAGGCACTTTCAGCAAGTTTTATTTATTTTTTGTATCTACATACGAGTACATTCGTATTTCGTGCTTGTTCCAAATTCAAAATGTTTTTATTCACCGAGTGAGTAAAATAGCGTTTTATTCACTGCTATCGATGAATAAAGTGCTCTTTTTTTGAGTGGCAATGGTAAAAAATATATTTCAGATTTGTCAGACTGATATCAGCGACAAAAAACTTAAAAACTATAGTTTAAAGTTTTTTGTTGCCCGAAATTGCGCATCTAGGCACTACGAAGCCAGCTAATTTTATTTTTGAGTAGGTATAATACTAATTTGAAGGCATTAGATTATGATCACTATTATTATGTATAATTAAAATATGATAGATAAGTATAGGTGCAGACGCTATTGCTTTTTAACCGACTTCACAAAAAAGGAGGAGATTCTCAATTCGACGGTTTTTTTGCTTGTTACCTCAGAACTCCGTCAATTTTTTTGTTTGAGAGATTATGCTTCCCGTTTGGTTTCATTAAAATTTTATCGAGATCTGATAATCATCTCCAGATATACGGAGATAAATAATGTAAGCAAATTTGTATACCTCGATAACATGATACTGGCTACTGGCTACTTTGTCTACGCGGCACGTGAAGTCAGTTTTTTTCGTTTTGTACGATTATAAATTATTATTTAAAGCTATTTGTGTCTTATGTTTTTTGTATCTTTGAGCACACTTTTACTAGCTCCACTAAATAACTAATAAACAATGTAATAAAATCTTTGAAGTCGACTTCAACTCGGCCTTTGCACTTATTATCACCCGGTGTCAGTCCACTGCTGGACGTAGTCCTCTCCCAAGATACGCCACTGACCCCGATCTTCGGCTCTTCTTTTCTAGTATTGGCTTTGTGTGTGACTTCCATCATTGGGTGGGATATGCCCTAAAAGCGACGCTGGGTAGGCAGGTTGGCGATCGCAGGCCGTAGCTTCTCGCACCGGTGACGCTGCTGCCCGTCACCGGCCTATAGTATTTAGCTACGCCATAGTTTTGAAATAGTTATACCGCCATTTGTCGGTCGCCAGAGCCTCTTTGTTGGTCAGCAGGATGCACGACGGGCAGTTGAGTTTGGCTGGGAACACTGAGGTGTATTTGTGCACATCCCGAAACGATCAATTATTATTTAATATTGTATCTACATAATTGAGCTATTTATCTTCTTAATATTTAACAATTGTTTATTTGAACTCTGATCTACTGACTATTACTTAATAATGAGAAATAATGTTGTTAATTATGACGTATTGTTGTAGTTTATTATAACTTGATTAAGATTACTTCATCTCAGTATAAGATTAAAATAAATTAAAATTTGTTTGTTTACCAAAGAAAAAAATTGAAAAAAAGTAAAAAGTAATAAAACACGTATCCTATATCCTATTCTACCATATTGGTTATTTCTGGGCACAATTTCAGTCAAATTAATCCAGCCGTTTGACCATAAAGCGGTCACAGCCACAAACAAACAAATATATTTGTACGAACTGATTTTTGCATATAACCACTTGAAAAGTATACCATTTAAAAAAAAAAATCTAAATCAGTCCAGGTTTCTTTGAGTAATCGGGGTAAATACATAAAAATAAAAGATTCTGACGAATTGAGAACCTCCTTCTTTTTTAAGTCGATTAAATAAGTAGGTAAAGTCAAACGCCAAAGTATGACAGTCTTCACCAATTCTTGATAAGGTTTCGGATTTTTATCTGACAGATGGGTTATCAGGGTTCGGTGAAACTGGCCCAAATAGTAAAGAATTATATTTTATTGTAACATTTCTCAGTCAAGCGTAGACATAAGGAATAAGGATACATAATTAAAATTATTTTTATCTATGATGTCTGGTAACTTAGTGTAAAATGTTGGTGCCGTTTAAAAAAAATCCAAAAAATGTTTTAGATATAGTGGGGTGACACTATTCTGGGGAGGGTCTTTCGAGGATGTTTGGTTGGCGTTGAAGTGGCTGTATATATATTTTCAACCAACTTCCCAAAAAGAAGGAGGTTCCCAATTCGTCTGTATTTTTTTTTTGTGTGTATGTTACGCGATTTCTCCGTCAATTGTGAACAGATTTGAGTGACTCTTTTTTTAATCGGTAAGGTTCGTTTCCGAGGTGGTCTACTGTAATTTCATCGAGATCTGATAAGTATTTCCAGAGATATGACGATAAACGTCTCAAACTTGCTACTGAAATTGACTCGAGGGGCATGGAAGTCAGTTGTTTTAGTTTTTTAAACGATATAAACCCTGTAATAAATGTTGGCCGAGCTACAGCCAACGCGAGCGTAGGCAAATCGATGCAAGGCAAGTGCTACCGTCTAGACGTTCGGCAAGTCTTCGCAACCTATTGCAAGCGGCGAATGTAGACGAGTTTTCTGTGAAGATGCCCACACGTTGGTAGCCGTCAGTTTGTGCCTTTGATTTGTGCAGAAAAACCGACACGGCTCCGAAGTGAGGCGAGTGGCCGCGAGCGACAACGAGTGGTGACACTTCACTGCAAATGACCTCTATACACGTTGGCGCTTGTATTCACTCGGCGAGCGACACCAAGCGATGGCAAGGTAAGGCAAACATGCCGTCTAAACGTTGGTATTGGCTCTCACTCGGCAGCGTTGGGCCAACATGTATTGCAGCCTTAACATTATTATATCACAATGCAATTGTTTTCATTACATATTGCAAAATTTTATTTAACTGAATAGTATGTATCTATACCTATCCCAATATTATATATTCAAAAATCAGTTCATCGGCTTAATTGTACAATTTCTTAAATACCTTACTGCCAATGGAATTATTCAGAACGTGCGTAGTAAGTAAAATATTCATTAACGAGTTTATTTTTTACATTAATAACTTGCAATTAAATTCAATTAACAGTTTACAAACATCATAATTATTTCCTGTTACATGCATTCCGCATCTGTAAGCAAGTGGCTCGTTTGGCTATAAGTAGTTTATTTTTATAAAATTTAGATATAGACATAAGACGAAATCTCTCTATACATTATGTGTTTATTTAAATATTTTTAAGCGACTTCCGAAATAGCGTTTGACTACTTTCTCTTGGTAAGTGATGATGCGGTCGAGGATTGTATCACGCTAGGCCTAGAATGGGAACTGGCTCTCAAGGATAGCTGCCGGAACACATTATATGTTTGGCGACAGATTTTCTAACTTGAGGGTGGTAGCTGGCTAGGCGGACAATAGATAGTGTCCTACCACCATGCGGTTGGGGTTTTCTTAACGATGTTTTTTTTCCTTCACCGGGGATTGAACTCGGTACCTCTGGCGTCAAAGCCGACGATTCTCCCACTACACTACTGGACCCTCAAAGATAGAAGAGAAAGAGTAGTTACAACATGCAGGTTTTATTACAGCAAAACATTGTAAACGAGGAACTGTATTCTGACCTACGACCTCTTGTTTATGTATGAAGTTCAGAGAGTTTATTATTATTATATTTTATTTATGTTATTATTATATTTTATTGGTAATAGAGAACATTGAAGGTTGAAGAAGTATGTCGGTACTTCTAACAAGATATTACTTAATTTCAAAACAAACTTTTTAGGGTTCCGTAGTCCTGACAAGGAACCCTTATAGTTTCGTCATGTCCGTCTGTCTGTCTGTCTGTCTGTCTGTCCGAGGTTTTGCTAAGAGACCGTTAATACTATAAAGCTGTAATTTTGTAGGGGTATGTATATACATTACGCTGACAAAGTGGTGAAATAAAAATTTTTGACATTGAAAAATATTTTTTTAGGGTAGCTCCCATACGTTAGAAGTGGGGATGAATTTTTTTTTCGTCGTCTACCCCATCGTGGGCGGTATCGTTGAATAGGTCTTTTAAAATGATTTAAGGGTTGGTTATTACGTTGGGGCATTCATTTCATTTCATTCATTCAATGCCCTATTTACGAAATATTAAGAGTTAAATAAAATTAATGTTTTAGGCGCGATAAGTCCCGTATTTTCATATTTATAACTACTACGAAACCCTACACTGCGCGTGGCTCGACACGCACTTGGCCGGTTATTTTTTTATACTAAATTAGCAAAGGTTTGATCACTACAATATCTCACCTGTACCCGTACGAGTTTTCATACCTAACACGATATCATATATCGAACAAATTTTGTATGAAAAACAGTACCGCCTCTAGTGGTTTTCACACTTCACTCAATTTAGACCAATCAGGGAGCCAGAATAAGTTGAACACTATGTGAGATGAGATTTGGAAAAAGCGTATACGACGAAAACTCGTACTAAGGGTTAC
Organism: Cabera pusaria; assembly: GCA_954871355.1. NCBI lineage: Eukaryota > Metazoa > Arthropoda > Insecta > Lepidoptera > Geometridae > Cabera > Cabera pusaria. The sequence goes on from OX940893.1 coordinate 22,570,433, forward strand.
GTAGTACTATTATATAATCTTTGCTAAGGGTACTGAACGGTAATACTTATATATATTATATGTATTTTGTATTCATCTAATTATAAACCCTTTTCTCATTAAACCTATCATGCAACCGTCCATGCTCTATATACTTAAACATAATTTCCATCCTAAGGTTGTCTGGTAGATATTGCTTTTAGCGATAAGACCGCCTATTGTATGAGTAATTTCAGAAGTGAATGTTTGTTTCTTATCCTATGTAAATTGGTGTCAATATAAAAAAAAATAGTAAATAGTTATTGTATTGTATTGTGTTGTATTTATTAATAATTTTTCCGTGACTTCTCTACCTATTTGTTCTCTGGTACGCAGTAGCCATGTCACTTGGGGAACAAAGACGAATAATACAACACCTAACAAATTAAAGTTTGTAACGGCACGTAAAAAAATATTTTAAAAAAATTTTACCGGAAAATTTACTCCGACCAGTTTGGAATATTCTTGAAGTTCTTCGTCAGGGATTTCCAATAGACCGGTTGTTAAAAAAAAATATTACGTGTTAATAGCCGTTACAAACTTTAATACGCGTAACTTTCATGCAACACCTTGCAAGTCCAAATTGGTTCAGCAGATTTAGCTGGGGGTCACTTAAACTCGAAAAAACATGACCCTTATTTTGAGCAGTCGAGTAATAAAGCTGTCATTATATAACTAGTGTTGATTGCGACAAATTGGCTAGGTATAATAAATAACCTACCGGGTACAATCAATGATAAATGAAATCATATTAAAAGAAAACCACGGTAAATATCCCGTGAACAATACTTATAATAATGATAAATGTGTTTCGAAAAGGTAGATATCCCAACTAGCAAAATCGTCTTACGTTTCTCACTTTATAAGAGTTCTGAGCTTATAGTGGTCTCTTATCTGTTTTCGTCATTGCTATCGCTCCTATATTAGTCTCTGACAAGCCGTTAGAGGTTCTAACACGCTTGATCTTAATACCTTGTCTTAATTATGCATATAAGTTTAAATTTACAGTGCTGTTGTAAGCCACACTCTCCTAAAAAAGCATTTATTAAGACTTATCACACTTGAGATAAATTAGCTCTCATATCCACATTTTCTAAGCTCATTTAATTTTATTACATACTAGCAGCCCGCCCCGGCTTCGCACGGGTAGAACATATATGCCTACAAAATTTGCATCAGTTTGTTGCAGCGAATATAAAATATGAACATATTTAACAACCATCGTCATATTTCATCCAATTTACACAAAACCTTAACGAATTATGCACCTAAACCTTCCTCATAAACACTCTGGCTATTGGTGAAAACCGCATGATAATCCGTTCAGTAGCTATTGAGATTATTGCGAACAGACAGACGCAGTGATGAACTTTGTTTTATAATAGTTACGTATTGATATTGGACGGCCCTTTGGCGTAATGGATAGTTACCCTGATTCTGACCCGACGGTCGTTGGTTCTAATCCTAGCTATATACCTACCAATTAAAGTTTTATGTGCATTCATGAATCATGAGTTTTCGTACAGTGGTAGTGGAATTATTAAATCTACCAAAAAGTAGCTTACCACCAAGGAGTACATCTGCCGCCGTAACCTTACGGCGTTCCCCGACGCAAAATGTAGGGGTAATATACGTTTAACGTGTGTATCTGTGTGTCTGTCTGTAGCATCTTAGCACCTAACCGGATGAACTGATTTTGTTTTTATTATTGATAGTTTTTTTTTGTTTGATAGATGTCTTCATCGAGAGTTTTCTTAGCTTTGATTCATGAAAATTCGTTCAATCGTTATAAAATTATGAGCTTTTTCTAGTTAATTGCGCTATGAAATCAACTTTCATAGGTCTGATCAATTCGAAAATCTTCTTCTTCAACGATATTGTAAGAACATGGAAACCTCCTGGACTCTACAGAATACTCAAATCCTCACCAACTTACAGCTCAGATTTTAAAGGTCGTGTTTAGAGTCATTGGAAAAAGCTATTATACATAGATCAGTCGGGGTGGTTTAAAATATTATATTATATTATTATATATATAGATGGATATTATTTTATACAATAGGTCATATTATTATACTATATTGACTTCAAATTGATTGTGATCGGTGGGGATCTACAGCATAGCTAAGCTTATAATAATATTTACGTAGTAACTATGACCTAATCTGTGGTTTCACTGAAAATATTTTATTAATTTTGCGATGCGTGTTTGTGAAATTCGTGATATCTTCTAGAGTTTTCATTTGAATTATATACTGTACAGGGCAATTTTAATCTATAATATGTGGCCAAGCTAATTAACGTAATTATTTGGATAAGGATTAATACTATATACTTGAAAATAGCCTTGGAAGTTATGTAATATTTTTTAACAAAAATTTTAAGATTAAAATGGTTACTGTGAGTCAACCTTAAGAGATAGACATATGCTGTCGCAGACTTTTTTGTAGGTCTTATTAAGTTGTACAACTCTTGCATAGAAAATATTCTTCTATCTATTTTCAATTAAGCAGCGTTCGTAAAAAACGTGTTTTTTCGACCGTTTATTTGCCGACTTAGGTTGCAAATTAGGTCTCCACGAATGTACCTTTGATTTAAACGGGATAATATATAGCCTTTTTTCATTCCGAAAGTCCATTCTATGTATTAGTGAAAGAATTTTTTAAATCGGTTCAGTAGTTTTTGAGCCAAATCATTACAAACATACAAAAATACAAAAATACAAATGTTCTCTCTTTATAATATTAGTATAGATAGTATAGATTTTCTAAATGCTATTGTAAGAATGTTAGACTAATATCAGCATTTAATTAGAGTACTTAAAACATGTAAATATTGATCTTATTCAAAACTATTATAAGAGCAACAGCAGTGGATAGGCACAGTATTAGAGTGATATTGAATCATCATACTTACAATAGAGAAAACGAGTCTAATTTAAGAAAGTTTGATATTTCACCAAAAGTATTTTAGTGCGGTCACATAAAATACCATTTCACATCACAAACGTTCACTCTTAAATGAAAATAAATGTTTTATGATTTCCACATGGAGTCATGTTGGAATGATCTAAATGAGCTTAAAATAGTCTTATAGTGATTCTAATAAATGCAATACTAATGGCGTCGCTTTTAATACAAATTAACAAATAAAATAATTAAACAAGAATACTTAATACTATATATTGATGAAGCGCACGAGTTGTCAAGCATAAACTAGGGTCTACTTTACAGTAAATAATATTTTCCAATACTAATACTTATCGAAAAGCATAAAACGAAACACTTGTTAATAATGGTATGGTTATTACAATATAAATTATTAAATACCTTTATCCTTACTGTTTTCGATTTCTTTTTTATTAGTTGTAACTTTCAAACAAACACTACACCAAGTTTTTTTACGATTGTGTTTGATCTTATGTAAAATCAAAATACACTTTCTTACGCTCACAGGACTCACAATGTAAGCCTATGTACGCTTAAATTAGTTTTGGTAAGAATAATTTAAGTGAAAACAACATTCAATAAGACTGATATTAGAAAGATATAAACAAATTACGCTTATAAATGGTGCCCAAATCCAGGCTTATACGACGATATAAGAATGGTATAAGAGCAAGAAAACAGTGGTCTAGAGATTATTTTAAGTGTAGTTTTTGCTGGTTGGGATGCCATCTATAAAACAACCGACTTGCCGCTATTAATTTTCAGTACCAAGTTTGAGTCTGTCTGTCTGTCTGTCTGTCTGTCCGTCTGTCACCAGGCTGTATCTCATGAACCGTGATAGTTAGACGGTTGACATTTTCACAGATGATGTATTTCTGTTGCCGCTATAACAACAAATACTAAGCACAGAACAAAGTTAATAAAAATTAAAGGGTTTAAAACAAAAAAACGTGTTTATTACGACACGATTCGATACGAAATTAATTCACCTCGACGCAGCTAGATGGCAGCACAGGAAAAATTAGCACGCGCAAGCGTTTCATTTGTTTAATTTGTGGGCCTCTGTCGATTTGTTTACTTAGTTGTAGTGTGTTACTGTAGTGTGTGAAAGTGTAGTGAATAGTATATATCCAAAATTTTAGTACTTAAAGAGCTTCAATTAGTTAGAATCAGTAGAAAGTTAGTCGTACGAACACTCGGTCTTTCCAGATATTTAATTACATTAATTACCTTTGTTTGTGTTAATACTTACCTATTAAATACTTAGTTGGTGTTAGAAGTTCGTGGCGTTCGGACTTCGGAAATTCGGAACCCTCCGTGTGCGGGACAAAAGTCTGACTCGCACTTGGCCAGTTTTTTTTAATTTTTTTTTGTAAAAATCGTAAAGCGGTTCACAGAATACATCTACTCGTACCTACCAAGTTTCAACGGTGTAGTCTTAATAGTATCGGAATAAAGTGGCTGTGACATACATACGGACAGACAGACATGACAAATCTATAAGGGTTCCGTTTTTTGCCATACAGCTATGGAACTCTAAAAATACTCCCTTGCAATTTAATATACGGTACCTAACATTTTTTCCCCTCCTGCTTTCGCATCTGACAATAGGTACTGGAGTTCGAATCCGGATTGAGGCAAATCAATAGTGAACGGTAATTATTATAATATTACCGTGGTAATAGTGATGAATTAATTAAATCAAAGGAGTTCTTTAACGCGCACGCGGACGCAGGACGCGGCGGTGAGGTCGTACCTTAAATTACCTATTGTTTAATTAAGATCGTTTACAATATGAAAGAAACTGACTTCAAATTACGAAAGAAAATCGAGTTCAGTATTTATTTTTTACTCGATTTTTTTCGTTTCAAAACAAAAACGATAGTGGTAACAATGTAAAGTTTTTACTCGATGTTTTTCGTTTCAAAACAAAAACGACATGTAGAGCCTTGTACACTCATGTTTTTTGCAGTAAAATTGCTAGATCATTCCCTCAGTCATGTCACGATTGATAATAGATGACACCAAGTGGCTCGTTAGAATAATTGTCCTCTAATAATTCAATTAAAGACATCTATAAGAGCTATTTAAACACCACATTGAAATTACTTGAAACTTCCTGTAGGTATATAATTAACTTAATTTATTCTCATTAAGTGCAAAAACCTATCTGCACGTGATACAAGTCAGCCTTTTGTTACGTTGCAACTTTAGTAATCTGTGCTTTGGCCATGTGTAGTTGACAAGAAAATGTTCAGTGTCACCTTGTCATATACTGGCCTGTGGTGTTACCTATTATTTAATACCTACTAACTGCGCCACGCGGCTTTGCGGCATTCTTCAATCTAATTTCAAAAGACATAAGGCTCGGTGCCTCAGTTATCGTATCAGGAAGCCGATTATAGACGGATGGCCCCATGATATGAGTCAGTTTCCCAAACTTTGCCATTTTACACGGTATAGTTGCAAGCTTACCTGCTCGCCGTGTGTGGTAAGAGTGGTAGTCTCCGATCCTGAGAAAAAATGCAGGTTGAGTCTGACAAATATTGCCACCTGGTATATCACCATAGATGGCAGTTCAATATATCCAGACTTTTGAAAAACGGTCTCGCAAATTCAGATCGTTTAATGCAAGCTATCGAGCGCACGGTACGCTTCTGCATTCGAAATGCACGCAGCCACTCTGCAGAACGCCCCCACAGCTCCGTGCCGTACTGGAGTGCCGAGTATACCGTCGCGAAGTAGCACGACCGCAACACACTCTCGAGGAGGAAGCGAGAAAGTCTGTAGAGAGCAAAGCATGCGCAGCCTAGCTTTCCACAGACTCTATCAATGTGACGTTCCCAGGTAAGGGCTCTGTCCAATTCGAAACCCAAGAATGTGGTTGTGTCGCACTCACTAGTCCCAGTGTCAGTATTAACTTGTAGCTTTCGAGCCTCACAACCGCCCAGTCGAAAGTGCATAAAGTGGGTTTTTGTCAAATTCAACACTAATCAGGGAACCACGAGGCGAGTTGCCGCGCTGCGTCGTTCAAACACCGTTCGAGCTCGTCCACAATGGGCACCGTGACTACTGCCGCTACGCCGTCCGCGTACATCAGTACATCGGCCACAGTGACCACGTCAGGTAAATCATTCAGTAATAAGGAGAACAGGATGTTAGAAACTGCCCACCTTTGAGCTACACTCATTGTTAACGAGAGTGGATCTGATCGTTCCTGTAGGGCTATTCTGTAAGCTACCTTGGAAGCGGAATCCGCGGTGAGATTTGAATTTCCTATTACGAAATTCAAACGTATTACGATCGTGATACGATTGAATTTCGTAGTAAGAAATTTGAATCTCACCGCGGATTCCGCTGTCGAGATAGCTTACAGAATAGTCTATCTGTCCCGCAGCTCCCACGACTACCTGCGACCCACCCTGCATCATGTCGCACAGTACGCCGAGAGCCCGGTTCTGATATAATAGGAGCACGGATGCACTCAACTGCAAAAATGTTATGCAAAAAATAATTGAATCGGATCAGTTTTCGAGTTGAAAACAGAGCATTACGAGACCTTATTTTAGTGAAAATTTTATAGGTAAAATGGCTCTGAGTTACTGTTGTCCCTATCGCACTCTTGTTGGTTGTTCGGGCACTGCGTGACGGCAATAGCTATAACATTTCATCGCACTGACGGGCCTTGAACCCGCAACCTCCTGGATAACATGTTGCGGGTTCACGTCCCGTCGGTGCGATGAAATTTTGGATTGTGTTTAACAATTTACAAAAATATAAAGTGTGTATCACTTCAAAGAAACATAATATTTAATTAAAAACTTCTTTAGTCGCGCCGATGTGCGCACTTGGTTTTGTGGGTATTGAATAAGACTAAGTCGTCACGCTCGACTCGGCTGTGTAAACGCTCGTTCGGGTAAAGTCGGCTCGAGTCGATAAAGGATATTTCGTATTGTGAACCTTGTCTTGGTAACATTTTCACTTCTGTCGTATGGTCCCGCTTTATTGGATCTTTTAATCTAAACCCTAGCCTTTCACCACTATCTCACCTATGGTATATTTTAAAGAATAATTAGTGATCATCAGTAGTTTTAACATCTTTGTTCACCTTAGTTTAGATTTTTTTAATATCTTATAGGCTAGCGTTTGACCACAAAAGTTAGATATATTAAGATAAGCCATACGTTTGCCTATAAAATTCTAATTTAAATGTAATTTATATTGAAATTCTTTAGATAGGTAATAACATAATTGTACCGTTCAAAAAGATTAATTGTATTGGTTATTGATAAGTTTGTATCAATGTACCACATTTCGACAAATAAAGATAATTGATTTAATTTGACTGTGATATAGTGAATCCTATATCGTATTACTATATCCTAGTGAATCCTAGGTCTGAGGTTATATAGATAATACCTGAGAAACTCGAATGGAGTTCGGCTTCATCGGGTTGGCTTTATTAGGGGATGGTGCAAAGAAAGGTCCGTCATAAGGCCTTGACGAAGTGGCTAAAAAAAACCCCCCAGATAAAATCCAATTTCTGTGAATGTTAACGCCAGCAGCTTCAAAATGTATGGGAATGACTTCGGCAATGACATGTGTTGTGGAAAAGGAAATGTCACTCCCATACATTCTGCAGTCTAGGAGGGGCAGTAGATAATTTATTCGTAGTAGGGCAGGCAGAATATGTTGGTTGTCTGACAGCAGATGAAAATGAAGAAAGCCGCGGCTGAACTGGGTCGGGTCACCCCTAGATGCAATTGGTATGGCCATAAGTAAAAGGTCTATGGCCCAGCAGTAGCCGGTAAAAGCCTCGTGGCTCTTACAAGGCTGTAATGGAGATGATGATGAGTCTGGGAATAGTGACAAGCTATTAAAAACTCTACATTAACTAGTGTCTATTTATGTGTGTCCTGTGACTAGGTGGAGCGATGATACAAGTATACAAAGTATACTTACTAAGCGGTGGGCAGCGACTGGAAAAACAGAGCCAAAGATCGCGCTCAGTGGCGTATCTTGGGAGAGGCCTACGCCTAGCAGTGGACTGACACCGGGTGATTATGATGATGATACAGGTTTGAGGTTATGTTTTTACTATACAATGCGCAGTAGTTATTTAGGTAACTCCATTGAGTTGTTTCCCTTATTTTAATTTATTCCGTGCCCTTTTGTCGCAACTGTCGCAAGTGATGCATGATAATAGGAAAAAAAACAAAGGATTGAATTTGTAAGACAGGATTTGTTTTATCTGTAGCATACTGTACCACATGAGTAAGGAAAAGGAACAGAGGCAAAGCTTTTAAGGAGCAGACAAAATGGTTACCTATTCTTGTAGGGTTGGCACCAAAAGAAAACAAGAAATATCTACATCGTTATAAAATCCTCCTTCGAGTAAACATCTGACATTGATCGTTTTCGACAGAGGCAGAGTTGAGATGTCACGAAATGTCATGATGTGTCAAATGTCATAAAATGTCATGATGTGTCATATGTCATAAAATGTCATGAAATGACACGAAATGTCATGAAATGTTGCAAAATGTCATGAAATATCACGAAATGTCACGAAATTTCACAATATGTCATGATATGACAAGGAATTTCATTAAACCTCCTTAGACAGGTCGCTATAAAAGAACATTAATGGGCTAAAAATTAAAAAATCATTTTCCCGTCCTAGGGCGGAAAATACCTACTTTGCGCGCACATATTGAGGAACCAACCATCACTTTTTGAATAGATGGGATGAAAAATAATATAATATAACGCGACGCGTCGCGAGCGACAGCCCTGACTTAAAGCACCAGCCGAGCCACTATAAACCGGTTTGACTCCGTACGTGACAGGCGGCACACAGGCCGCTGGTGCTCAGGCACACACGCGCGTCTACGTCATCATCACAGCGCAGTTGTATGAAGCTTTGTCTCTGTACTTCTTTACTCATGTGACTGTACTGTGTACATTTGACAGCTGTGGCATCACTAAAAAGACCGCTGCTTACTGTTAAAGTTCGAGCGCTTCTACTAAAGAAACCCTTTACCTACACGTTTACCCAAAATAACGTAGTACAACCTATTATAAGTACGTGGGTGGTAGCCCTACAAGATCTTCATTTGCCATCTATTGTCCTTGTCCCACCAACCTTGACAGTATACAGCAACCTTCAAACTAGGTAGCCGAAGCTGCAAGTGCCTACTGGACTGCATCAGAACATAGTCGACAATAACACAGTTGCGTGCGCCCCGCTATTAAGTCTATTAGACTAATAACTGACAATTTATCTCATTATTAGAGAACCAGTAGTTGATCAACAACGTTACTTTGACATTGGTGACGTCACGGAGTCGTTGAACTTGTCATTGTGCTACTTTGTACCTGGTAGGTACTACAAATTATTCTAGTACTTAGGGCCAGTTTCACCCTAGCCTGTGCCTGAAAAGCCTATTAGGAACTTGTCTGACAGATATTTGACAACTTTCGTATGGCATCATCTGTCAGACAACTATCTGAAACTTTATCAGGAACTGGTGAAACTGGCCCTTAATTATTTCTTCCTATATGTCCGTAAATATAAGTCTCACGAGTCAGTGATTGGATTTAAAAACTTCATGCAAGTATTTTTGTATTATTATATGAAAAATCTGCCAATCCAGTTGCGTTGTAATAAATCCGGATCGATTGAATATATAAACAAGCCGAACGCACATGTTTCTCAGGGGTAATATAATATAAATGAAAAAATTTAGAAATAAATAATTGTTATTATAATAATATCTAAAAATAAGCTTTTAAGGTACGACCACACCGCGGCGTCTTGCGTGCGCGATCTAGGCGGAGATCAGATAGCGAGTAGTATTTGTACCGACTGGTTCACACCAAACGCGTTCTACGGCGATCGAAAACGATCGAAAATCAGATCGCGAACGCGCACGTAGACGCAGGACACCATGGTGTGGTTGTACCTTTAGCTTCAATACGATGGGTTTATCTTGTGTAGTCCAGGAGTTATTAGGCCTTCAGTCTCTATCATCAAGCCAGCTCGATGGTACCTTAACATTGTTTTGTCATCCGTTTTACATATGTAAGTAAAATTTCAGCAATATCTAACACCGGGAAGTGGACCAAATCTATCTTGAAAGATTTGGTTTCTTGTAGATATGGGGACAGGTGAAACTAAGTAAAACTAGTTATAAATGGAAATAAAATGGTGTTGCTGAAGAATAAAGGTTTTTCAAAGTTCAATTTATAATTTGAAGCCGTTTCAGTGTCTACAAAATTTTCAAGATTGACTGGCCCGATTGCTCTGGTAAATATGTTTTATGGACTAAAATGTGTGGTGTGGTTTTATGAAACCACGATGCAAGTGATACTTTTTGTTTATGTGTAGCTATGGTAGCTAGCTACTATGACAGCAGTTGACATGACACATTAGCATGAATACAAATATGGCTGCGGAAGCGTCCGCCAATCACAGCTGGACCTAAATGCCGTGTGACAATACATCATAACCACCAATCAGCACTGGCGGTAATGCGACATTTAAAAAAATGAGCTATACAACTTCAAACCACTTCAAACTAAATACTTGATTTAATTTCATTTGATGTCAGGATAATATAGGTTGAATGACAAATGCTGTTGACAATGTTGTTGACCTAATTGACATCACCCGTGACTTAAGAGATGGCGCTTACCTCGGCCAATGCCTAGCCTATCTATACAACGGTGACATCGCTAGCTTTTTGGGAACATTGCCGGTTGATAGTGACCTAGGTTCTGTCTTTTATTTATATTTTAGGTATTATCATCATTATCAGCCAATTTCCGTCCACTGCTGGACAAAGACCTCTCCCATGGCACGCCATTGAGCTCGATCTTCAGCTATTCGTTTCCAACCGCTGCCAGCCAGCTTGCGTATATCATCGCTCCATCTATTAGTTGGAGGTATTATACATTGTGGTTTATATGTATATATATATATTTTATACGTTATAGACTAGCGTTTGACCACTATCTCACCTGTTGGTAAGTGATGATGCGGTCGAAGATGGTAAGCACGCTAGGCCTAGAATGGGAACTGGCTCTCAAGGATAGCTTCCGGAACACATTAGATGTTTGGTGACAGATTTTATCTTGAGGGTGGTAGATGGCCAGGCGGACACTAGATAGTGTCCTACCACCATGCGGGGGTTGTTGGTTTCTTAACGATGTTTTCCTTCACCGGAGGGCCATATATTTTTCATTAATTTATCTATAGAAAAATTCATTGGTGCACGGCGGTTTGAACTCGGTACCACGGCATCAAAGCCGACCGTTCTCCCGATTACGCTACCGGGCCCTCAAAATGCCCTTTTTGATATTGTCATTATGTAATTATTTTTAAGTTGTTTAAATAAATATATCAAACAATAACAATAACTTACTAATTATTGATAGCGTCACTTCAACTAAGTCACGTGTTTAACAATTTCCCGTTGACGTCGATCACTCATTGTCTTTTTTTTTCATTTTACATCAGCAAAGTCTTCAATATATTTTTATAATTAAAATTTTTGCTGAAGGGTCAGTGTCATGGCATTGTTGGTATAAAGTACTTGTAAGTTCAGAAAATGAATAATAACATTTACTATGTAAGTACATTCCATTATACTGATTGTCGTAGCTGGTATTGTTTCAATAGAATTATATATGCATGTTTTTGGTACCAAAATTATTTAAAATACTATAATTACGGTTATACTCAAATAATGTCCACTCAGATGGCGCCTTTTAGGTTAAGTTCTATTCTCCGGTGAGTCGGGAATAGAACTTAACCTAAAAGGCGCCATCTGAGTGGTATATGTTGTTCGACTACTGGCCTTGAAATATTGATAAAAATAAAACTGGCCAAGTGCGAGTCAACATCGCGTCTCTTATCGCACACTTAGGGAGGGTTCCGTACAATACAAAACATAACAGAGTTTCAACCACATATATTTTATTAATTGATATTACCAAGAATATGATTTGGTCGCGATCTAGAAAGACAGGGCTCGTTTACTAGCGCCATCTATGTCATTTTGCCGAAACTAATTAGATAGATGGCGATTTTTGTATGGGGACCCCCTTTAATTTTTAACTTTATTTTGTTTTTAGTATTTGTTGTTCTAGCGGCAACAGAAATACACCATCTGTGAAAATTTCAACTGTCTAACTATCACGGTTAATGAGCTATAGCCTGGTGACAGACGGACAGACAGACAGACAGACAGACAGACGGACAGCGGAGTCTTAGTAATAGAGTCCCGTTTTACCCTATGGGTACGGAACTCTAAAAAGAAATTTTGTAGAACCCCGTCGTAGCGCTCGTAGACGTTGTCGCATGGGCAGAGGCAATAATGGGCAGAAAACAAGGACTTTTTTACAAGCTTTATCTCTACTTCACGGCGAATTTATTTGTCCGTCAAAAATCTTGCGATTGATTTTAGAGCGACTTCCAGGGGTTCGATTGAGCTGAAATTTGGCATACATGTGTAAATCGCGTGACAATGAAATATTATGATGACTTGGTGCTGATCTGATAATGGAGCTGGAAGGTGGCCGAAGGAACTCCTAAACTATACATGTTATACCCGTCGTGTTTGGGCTTGTTGGATTTACTCTGGCCCTAGGTTATATAAAAAATTGTGTTTAAAATGGTTTTTGAAACATTACTGGTTTATACTATATAGGTAAGTGCATGACCACTATCTCACGTGAAGTTATGTGACGATGGAATCAACGATGTAGCACGCTTACCTAGAAGATACCGTTCTACCTACCGTTCCTAGAAGATAAGTTCACGCGCGATTTGAAGACCCCCGGGTTGTTGTAATTAACGGGAAACAATGGAACCGGCAAGGAATTCCATTCCTTGGCTGTATGTAGGTATTGATACAGTAAGTACGCTTTCTCACAAAACAATTTTCTTTCAACTGTTCGGTGGCCTACCTTATATGTCTTAGATTAGGCAAAGTGCTTATGAGAGTCTATTTTTAACCTATTTCACAAAAAAGGAGGTTCTCAATTCGTTGGAATCTTTTCTTTTTATGTATGTTCACCGATTACTCGAAGATGCCTAAACCGATTTGGAAAATTATCTTTTTTGTTTCAAAGGGTACTCTTCTCAGGTGGTCTTATTACATTTTTAACGAAATCGGTCTAGCGGCTTTAACTATATCAACAAAAGTCATCGATGAATTGCTTCATTGTCATACTTCGGTGACCTGATACTGGGTGGTACCACTTAAATTTCATCGAGATAATTATGTTAATTATCTCCAGAGATATGAAAATGAATACCTCAAACTTAGTATTGAAATTGACTAGCGCGACGTTTCAAGTCGGTTCTTAGTTTTATAAACGATCTAAAATTATTATATATCTAATAGGCGATTGACCACTATCTCGCTAAGTGATAAGCGATGATGTAGTAGTAGTGAAGTAGGTGAACATTGCTTAGCTAAAAATAATTTGCTTCTCAAGGGCTGTGTGCTACCGGAACACCGTAGGGTTAAGGCGAAAGATTTTTGATCCTTGGTGGTGGTAAGCTACTTTTTGGTAGCGCTCATACAACCTTTGGAATATTTAGTTCAATATTATTAAAAATTGTACTGTGGTACGAAACCTTACGTGTTACTTGGCTTCTTTATTATTAGATTTATTGAAATCGTGAGTTTGAATCGTGATTGCAAAGGTTATTTATTATACATTAATTTATATTTGATGTTGTTATGCTTGTATACTCCGATTTAGGTTTCGTCGGCATCGGATATGTTTCCGATGCACTTCATCACAGAGCTAAAGGTACGGACACACCGCAGCGTCCTGCGTGCATGATCTAAACGGCAATCAGATAGCGCACTAGTATTTGTACCGACTGGCTCACAACAAACGCGATTAGAAAACAATTGTAAAGTACTGAGATCACGCCCGCAGATCGCAAGACGCCGCGGTGTGGCCGACCCTAAGGCATTAGAGAGGTCAAGACTTTCCACAACACATAGTGAATATTAGCAGTATTTTACTATCAGTTAAGTGCCTAATTTTCAATTGATGTGCTTGAGCTTGATTGGGGGTCGGTTTTATGGGTACTTTTCACCGGGTACAGTTAGGGGTGGGTTATTTTTATAGTATTGATTTGAACTTTGTTATTTAGGAAATGTGTATACATAAATCATAGCATTTTAATACATTGATGTGTTCGGTATTATCTCCGTAACTACCTAAAGTTTGGAACATGTTATAGGTACTTGTCATAAAAATACCGCAAGATTCGTAAGAGGTCACCAGTTATGCAGAGGTGGTTGACTTGTGAATGTATTCAATACTTGTGAGTTGGCTTGGCGGTGTGCCGACATTGTATTTAGCACAGGTACGCTAATTCTAGATTATTGTTATTTTTAAACTAGCTGATCAGACTGTCTGACGTCCTCTCCACTTCACTTTCAGTGACGCCCGTTTTTAGGGTTCCGAACCCAAAGGGTAACGGAACCCTATTACTGAGACTTCGCTTTCCGTCCGTCCGCACTTTACAAGGAAGTATCTACCTATAGGTAGATACTTGTACAACAAGTCATTCTCGATGCAAGCTGTTCGCCTTTGGAACGATCTCCCTGCATCAATTAGACAAGCCCAGTCTCCGCCAGTCTTCAAACATTTTTGTATTGAAGCACTATTTATCTTTTAATTGATTGCATATATGTATTTATCCTGTAGTATTTTATGTTCGTATATATAATCATATATATGTATGTATGTGTATGTATTTTATGTATTCTATATTGTTATATTAAGTATAACTTTGTAGCTGTACCCCTGCAACATTTATATGTGAAATCCTGTCTATCCAAAGGTTGTCTGGCAGAAATCGTTCCAAGCGATAAGACCGCCCATGGTATTACCATTGTTTCGTTTTGAAATATTTTCTGTAAGTATGTTTTATTTTGGTAAATAATCAATCTATTCTACACTTTAAATTTTCACAAAGTATGTATTTAACTATGAGGGATTTAACAACAAATAGTAAAAACAAAATAAAATATTAAATAAAAATATTAAAATATACAAGAAACTTGTTTTTCTGCGATACACTACAACTATCAAAATTTTGACATATACAGTAGTAGTAGTTCAAAAAAGTTAAATTCCCGTCTTTAATCTATAAGTTTAAAATAAACGTGATTTTTTATAATATTTATATGTTATCATAAAACATAAACAAATAATCATAATGTTGTTTTAATACGCCACTCGAGTTATATTATCGTTATCGACAATTACTTCTGAGTTATATAATTCCACTGAATTTTACGAATTGTACCAATAGTTCGTTTATTCGCCAATGATATCAAATACTGAATTTATAACTAATGGCCACCAATATTAGGGATACCTTCATTCTATAATTAGTCACGGGAATATACAGTGCCGCAAGTATAACTTGGCGGTGGTGGTTTTTGGAACTAATTCTTTTAATTCAAACTGTGAGTTTGACGTTTGAGAGATTACCGCGACATTATTGTTGATAAATCTGCTACATTAAAATATTTCAATAATGCCAAAAGTAATTAAAAGTGGTTTAAGAGAAACTGTTATCAAAGTACAAAGTAAAAGCACAGTGACGCACAGGCACGCCAAGTTATACTTGCCGGACTGTACCATTCGAACGATATATTTATGATGCGCAATTTTACCCTTTCGTAAACTCACATTAAGTTTTCACAAGTTGCCCCACTCGTAGCTATTGTTATAAAATTCAACAGGGCATGAAGTGTCAAGGTAATAGGCGCAGTGTAGTAACGTGCAAAATTCTGTCTATCTAGAATTTTGCATGCTTCTGTATTTGTAATAGGTATCAAGCGACCGTCTTGCTTGTGTCGTTACCTTAAACATAAAAAAAACAGACAGTATACTCTATACTCAAAGAGTTAATCCAATTAAATAGGTACACAAATGTCAATGTCTTATAAATATTAATTAAAGCTTAACATTATTCGCAATTGTTATTCATACTTAGTAATTATTATTATGAAGGAATTATTACTACCTAGTGACCGTTGCCTTGCCGTAGTCGAGTCAAAGTATAACTGTAAGTTTGAACCGTTAATTTTGTAATAAATTATCTTACCTAGATACGAAAAGTTTGACGCAGGTTTAATTAGCCCATTCAATATATTTGCAAAACATAAACCGTATAAACTAACGGCTTACTTCTTCATCGATGTCTATTTCAATATATTCTGGGTCATCGATTATTGTAGAACTATTAATTATTCTGTGTTTTAGACGTACAACTATTGTCTTTTTAACCACGACGGAACAGAGACTGTATATGCTTTTGGGGTGATAGGATGTTTGTTTGTTTGTGTGTGCAAATTCATGTTGCCATTTTTCTCCAAAACTAGTTCGATTTTGTCTTTAAACTGTTAGTAATTAATCAGTGGTGGTTTGTACATAGATGTTATGACGTTAATTTTTTGAAGGACATTGTTGTGGGTGTATATTCAAAATTTTAATTTTGTTACTTGTTTAGTAATGTCAGTGGCGCCTATCCTTATCTTGCCATTGTCAGTATATCCTATTCCTATGTTTAGTGTTAGTATATTATCTTATCACGCAATATGGAAAATTACAATCCAGAATTGATTAAACATTGGTGGCAATGAGACGATTACGATAAATGAATCGTAAGTTTGTATTTTTAACCGACTTCACAAAAAAGGAGGAGGTTCTCAATTCGTCTGTATGTGTTACGCGATTATTCCGTCAATTGTGAACGGATTCAAAAGATTTTTTTATTAATAGGTAGGGTACGTCTCCGAGGTAGTCTCATTATAATTTCATCGAGATCTGATTAGTATCTCCAGAGATATGGAGATAAATACCTCAAACATAGGAGAATATACTGGTTTTAGAAGAATAATCCCAAGAAGATTATACACAATGGAGGTTGCTATTGCATATACTTTTGAAAACTAAAAGATATGACCTTGAATAATGTTTTTACATCTTTCTTCTCGTTGATTTTGGTTTTTGACAGATATTCTTACGGTAACTGAGAGCGAGATAGAAACAAAGGTGAGGAGAATTAATTTGTCATGACAGGAATGTTCTACCGGGCAAAGTGTTGTTATGGTGCAAAGTAAGTTAATATTTTTTGACATGACATGACGTTTGGCGAAGATGGCGGCCATATCAGTCCCGCGACACGGCATACATAAATAACTCAGAATTATGAACGTACATTGTACCAACCAACACTGCAAAAAAAAATTGATAAGCATAATACCACAGATTATATAATAGTTACGACGTAAATAGTACTTTCCGTTGTTAGGTTGGCTACACAGTTCTTTTATAATTCGGGTATCAACGATGTAGGGAAGTGCCAACTCTTATAACGTGCGGCAATTAATGTTAAAAATCGCAACTAGTCCGTGTTATAAAAGTATTTGCAATTACTGTAATAAAATAGACAATTAATTATCGTGTGTGTCAGATGCTTTTATTGCACAGGGCCATTTTGGACATTGTCCTTTGATACCTTGATGACATCATTATGACTAATGAATATTTTCACTAGCGCGGCATTTAAAGTAATTTTTTTAGGGTTCCGAACCCAAAGGATACCAAATTAACACTTTCTGAGACTTGGTTGTCCGTTCTTCCGTCCGTCCGTCCGTCCGTGTGTCTATATGTGCGCACTTTACAGATCTGTAATTCTTAACCATAATAGGTACATACTTGAAATTTTCCCAAAGTATGTAATATCCGTCAGTGTATAACGGCCCAGACACGAAATTTTATAGATGCATGTTATTTTTGCATATTATTTAATTAAAACTTGTTTTGCACTAAAAAGGGTACAATAAATTATTTTTCAAAAAAATATAACCGACTTCATAACCACGAACACTCAAAAGCGAAAAATAAGTTACTTTATATAATTATTATTAGCGCTACCCACTTATCTATGTGAAGTCGGTGCCAGCCAAGTCTAATAGGTAGTGGCTAGATACTACCTACATGTATCTACCTACGTACTACTACTACATACATAGTATCTATCTACTATCCAATAGAATTGGCTGGCACCGACTTCAAATAGATAAGTCGGTAGCGCTAATAATAATTATATTAAGTAACTTAATTTTCGCTTTTGAGTGTTTGTGGTTATGAAGCCGGTTATATATTTTTTTGAAAAATAATTTGTTATGACACGATACTAAATCTAATACTAGATTTGACCAAATAGAGAACCAAAGTCTCCAGACATAACCTACCGAATTAGCAAGCTGAAGTGGCAATGGGCCGGCCACATTAGCCGAAGAACCGGTGACCGCTGGGATTAAACGAGTTCTTGGGTGGAGATCGTAAATTCGCAAACGGACGCCCTCACTCCTCAGACTAGGCGGAGTGGTTGGCAAGACTTGAATAAAAGCAACCGAGGATCGTGCTCAGTGGCGTACAAATAAAGAGGCATATTTCCACCAGTGGACTCGTAGAAGCTGATTATGATGACTGAATACGCTATCAATTGCCGTGGTTCTTATCTGTTAGATTTTATATGGCGTTATATTTGTTTCTATTGCACACAAGGATACACAGAGGATTTAATGGTATAATAGGAATTTCTACCAGTCATCCTGGAGGCAGAGAAACTGGTCTGTACCGGCCCGAAGTTTTGTGAAATATTGAAATCCTTTCTATTTCGTTAATTATGTTTTTAGACCTGGAACCTCTTGTCGTAGCCACATGAAATTTGGCGAACAGCAGGTCCATAAAACAGACAAGTTTTTAAAATGGGCTGTAACTTTTTTTATTCTATTTTTTTGAAGAAAAACCTGCCCAAAGTAAAAGTTCAAATATCGTCAAAATAAAAAAATGTGACGTCTTATTTTTTTTCTCGGAAAATAATAAGCCTAAATAAAACAAATTTGTTTACCCTGAAAGACCTATTCATTGTTCATAGGTTCACAAAAAAACTATGGCTCTGGCTTTCATAGTTTTGGAGAAAATTTAAATAAATTGCAACATTTCGGAGACTAACTCGAAAACAAGTAAAACGCAATTTTCTCGAAAACTATAGCTTTTCGCGGAACATACATGGGGGGTTCTTTGGGTAGCCCTTGGAGTCCTTCGTCGACGGTTTTCGTTTGGACCATATGAAACCCGACACCCTGAATTGAGAAACTTCCTTTTTTTGAAGTCGGTTAAAAATACGATTTCTTTCTATGTAGTTTATGATTATATCACATAACAATATGGGATTATTTAATTTTTTTTTAATATCTTATAGGCTAGCGTTTGACCACTATCTCACCTGTTGGTAATTGATGATGCGGTCGAAGATGGTAAGCACGCTAGGCCTAGAATGAAATATTAACATTTAAATAAGTATGACGATAGTGATGGTGTGACATCACACACACATACGTAACTACAATATGTCAAAGTATTTAAACAATTTTATACCCACTCACTTAAATGTAGTGTTTATTTACATAAAACTATTTTCAATGGTTATTACAAAAATCCTGTAGTGATTTCAATTAGTCACGGCCATGTCATGGCAAATTTTATTTATAAATATGATTACGTCTGTGTATTATGATTTTTGTTTAAAATAAGACACAAAAATGGCATTCAAAGATTTCTATGGGTTCTGAAGTATGATGTAATGGCATATTTTCAACCAATTTCAAAAAAGGATGTTACCTAAAATTCAGTTAATTTATTTAATTTTTTTATACGAAAATGGGTAGTGGTTGACCACTATCTCACCTGATGTTAAGTAACGATGTGGTCTATGATGTGGCGCTTACCCAAAAGATACCTATTCAATCGCGACTTGAAGGCCCCTAAGTTGTAACTTATCGGCAACACAGGCTCAGGTAGAGAATTCCATTCCCTGGCAGTACGTATGATGAAAGAAGAGGCGAATCGCTTTGTACGCGTAAATGGTATTTCTATCATGAAGCGGTGGCGCCTCTCAGTATCCCTGGATGTCCGATTATAGAATGGGGATGGCGGAATCAAATTATGAAGTTCCGATGCACACTCTCCGAAATAAATTCGATACAAAACCGATTTGAAGAATTCTTCTTTTGTTCAAGAGTAGTTTACTTTGCGCTTGGCCTCATTGTAATTTCATCGAGATCTGATGAGTATCTCCAGAGATATACACTCAAACTTGCTACTGAAAATGACTAACGCGGCATTTGAAGTCGGTTATTTTGTATTGTAAACGATCTAGCTGCTCGTTAAGAGCTTTGTTCAGTAATTGTTAAAGCTATACATATTTTTCTATCAATCTTAATAACTTATACACTCTTGTGGTATAGAATAGAATATAATAGTATTTATTGCTTAAATTGTGTATACAAAAGATCTTACAATGTATTATACTTCCAACAGTTTGTTCTTTTCGAACATGCAATATGTACACTCGTGTTAGTGGTGTACGAGTAGGTTACCTACTATAGCTAGGTATCTATTTTAAATTATAAATCTAAAGTTATTTGTTAGATACTAACGGTAAATATTTGAGATGTGGTCAAAATCTTTCAAACAGTTAAAAACTTGTTTATCATTATCATATAGTAGCAAATAAAACTCAAAATACTGTGTAGTTATTAGTACGCTAGATAGCTATTTTTAACCGACATCATAAATAATATCGTTTAAAAACTAAAAAAGAACCGACTTCAATGCCGCGCTATTCATTTTCAGTACCAATTTTGAGATGTTTATCTCAATATATCTGGACATACTAATCAGACCTCGATAAAACTACCATGGTACTACACTTGAGATATCTCCTTTCGAACAAAAAAAGAATAATCAAAATCGGTTCATAAACGACGAAGTTATACGCGAAAAACATTTAAAAAAAATATATATATATATATATATATACCGTCGAATTGAGAAACCTCCTCCTTTTTTTGAAATCGGTTAAAAAGGAGGAGGTTCTCAATTCGTAGGAATCTTTTTTTTTATGTATGTTCACCGATTACTCGAAGATGCCTGAACCGATTTGGAAAATTCTTTTTTTTTATAAGGGTACTCTTCCCAGGTAAATTTAATCCCATTTAAATTTTAACGAAATCGGTCGAGCGGTTTGATGACATAATACTGGCTATTTTGACTAGCGCGACCTAATCAATATATATATATCTATATATCTAATACTATAAGAATCTTTGTCCTGACATACTGACTGACTCACTGACTCACTGACTCACTGACTCACTGACAGACAACGCACAGCCTAAACCGCTGGTCGTAGAGACTTGAAATTTGGAGGGTATATTTGTCTTAGTACGTAAGGGTGTACTAAGAAAGGATTTTCCAAAATTCACCCCTTAAGGGGATGAAATGGGGGTTCAAAGTTTGTATGGAGAAACAAGATTAGATCGTCTTTTCTATCCGAAACTTCACATAAGTGCTTCAATAAAAAAATAAGTAAAGACGTGTTTCAGGTTTTTTTGGAATTCCACCCCTAAGAGGGTGAAATGGGGTAATAAAGTGTAAAATCAATATTGTTTCGGATTGCGCTGAAATTTGGCATGCAAATAGTTATTACGACGTTAGTTCCCACTGAGAAAGGATTTTCCAAAATTAACCCTCGAAGGGGATGAAACGGGGGTTCAAAGTTTGTATGGAGAAACAAGATTAGATAGTCTTTTCTATCTGAAACTCCACACAAGTGCTTCAGTAAAAAAATAAGTAAACACGTGTTTCAGGTTTTTTTTAATTCCACCCCTAAGAGGGTGAAATTGGGTAATAAAATGTGAAAATCAATATTGTTTCGGATTGCGCTGAAATTTGGCATGCAGATAGTTATTACGACGTTAGTTCCCACTGAGAAAGGATTTTCCAAAATTAACCCTCGAAGGGGATGAAACGGGGGTTCAAAGTTTGTATGGAGAAACAAGATTAGATAGTCTTTTCTATCTGAAACTCCACACAAGTGCTTCAGTAAAAAAATAAGTAAACACGTGTTTCAGGTTTTTTTTAATTCCACCCCTAAGAGGGTGAAATTGGGTAATAAAGTGTGAAAATCAATATTGTTTCGGATTGCGCTGAAATTTGGCATGCAGATAGTTATTACGACGTTAGTTCCCTCTGAGAAAGGATTTTCCAAAATTGACCCTCGAAGGGGAAGAAACGGGGGTTCAAAGTTTGTATGGAGAAACAAGATTAGATAGTCTTTTCTACCCGAAACTCCACACAAGTGCTTCAGTAAAAAAATAAGTAAACACGTGTATCAGGTTTTTTTGAAATTCCACCCTTAAGAGGGTGAAATCGGGTAATAAAGTGTAAAATCAATATTGTTTCGGATTACGCTGAAATTTGGCATGCAGATAGTTATTACGACGTTAATTCCCTCTAAGAAAGGATTTTCCAAAATTAACCCTCTAAGGGGATGAAACGGGGGTTCAAAGTTTATATGGAGAAACAAGATTAGATAGGCTTTTCTATCCGAAACTTCACACAAGTGCTTCAGTAAAAAAATAAGTAAACACGTGTTTCAGGTTGTTTTGTAATTCCACCCCTAAGAGGGTGAAATGGGGTAATAAATTGTAAAATCAATATTGTTTCAGATTGCGCTGAAATTTGGCATGCAGATAGTTATTACGACGTTAGATCCCTCTTTGAAAGGATTTCCCAAAATTAACCCTCGAAGGGGATGAAACGGGGGTTGAAAGTTTGTTTGGAGAAACAAGATTAGATCGTCTTTTCTATCCGAAACTTCACATAAGTGCTTCAGTAAAAAAATAAGTAAAGACGTGTTTCAGGTTTTTTTGTAATTCCACCCCTAAGAGGGTGAAATGGGGTAATAAAGTGTAAAAATCAATATTGTTTCGGATTGCGCTGAAATTTGGCATGCAGATAGTTATTAATTACGACGTTAGTTCCCTCTGAGAAAGGTTTTCCAAAATTCATCCCTGAAGAGGATGAAGCGAGGGTTCAAAGTTTGTATGGAGAAACAAGAATTGATTGTCTCTTATATTCGAAACTTCACACAAGTAGTTTAGTAAATAAATGAGTAAATACGTGTTTCAGGCTTTTTGAAATTCTATTCCTAAAAGGGTTAAGTGGAGTAACAATGTCTGAAATCAATATTGTTTCGGATTGCGCTGATATTTTGCATCCAGATAGAAATTTTGACGTAGGTATCCGCTGAGAAAGGATTTTTCAAAATTCACTCTTCAAGGGATGAAGCGGGGGCTCAAATTTTGGATAGTCATTTTATTCGACATTTCACACAAGGACTTCTGTAAATAAATAAGTAAATACGAGTTTCAGACTTTTTCAAAATGCCACCCTAAAGAGTGAACTGGGGTAAAAAAGTCTGAAAATCAATATAGTTTCGGATTGCGCTTTATTGGGTTTTCGGGTTTTAAAAATATGAATCCTGATTTGTCTTAGTCACGCGATAACATGAAAACAGGTGAACCAATTTGGCTAATTTTTATTTGATGTCTTTAATGATAGAATCGTTTTTACAAAAGAAAAGTTTTAAGTAAATAAAAGGAGTTTTTAACGCGGGCGTAGCCGCGGGGGACTTCTAGTATAATATATAAAGCAATAATTACAAAAGTAAATTATTGCTCTGAGAGCGCGACGTTTGAAGTCGGTTCTTTTAGTTTTTTAAACGATCTTAAATTATTCTAATTCTTGACAGACAAGCGTGACCACTATCTCACCTGATTTAAATAAAGATGTGTTCTATAATTTAATGCGTTCTATAGTATATATATAGTTATTTTGTATGTATATTCTATAGTATGTATATATATATATATACATCTAATACTATAAGAATCTTTGTCCTGACATACTGACTGACTGACTGACTCACTGACAGACAACGCACAGCCTAAACCGCTGGTCGTAGAGACTTGAAATTTGGAGGGTATATTTTTCTTAGTACGTAAGGGTGTACTAAGAAAAGATTTTTCAAAATTCACCCCTTAAGAGGATGAAATGGGGGTTCAAAGTTTGTATGGAGAAACAAGATTAGATAGTCTTTTCTATCCGAAATTTCACACAAGTGAAACAAACAATTTTACAAAAATAAGTAAATACGTGTTTCAGGTTTTTTTGAAATTACACCCCTAAGAGGGTGAAATGGGGTAACAAAGTGTTAAAATCAATATTTTTTTGGATTGCGCTAAAACTTGGCATGCAGATAATTATTACAACGTTAGTTACCTTTGAAAAAGGATTTTTCAAATTTCACCCCTGAAGGGGAGGAAACGGGGGTTCAAAGTTTCTATGGAGAAACATTATTAGATAGTCTTTTCTATTCGAAACTTCACACAAGTGCTTCAGGACATAAATAAGTAAATACATGTTTTAGGTTTTTTCGAAATTCCACCCCTAAGAGGGTGAAATGGGGTAACAAAGTGTGAAAATCAATATTGTTTTGGATTGCGCTGAAATTTGGCGTACAGGTGGTTATTATGACGTTAGTATCAGCTAAGAAAGGATTTTCCAAAATTCACCCCATAAAGGGATGAAACGGGGGTTCAAAGTTTCTATGGAGAAACAACATTAGATAGTCTTTTCTATTCGAATCCCCCATATACCGATATATATGCTCGATACCCCTTCACTTTTCACCCTCAGAGGGTGAAATGGGGTAACAAAGTGTGAAATTCAATATTGTTTCGGATTGCGCTGAAATTTGGCATGCAGATTGTTATTACGACGTTAGTTACCTCTCAGAAAGGATTTTACAAAATTCACCCCTGAAGGGGATGAAACGGGGGTCCAAAGTTTGTAGTATTTTCTATTCGAAACTTCATACAAGTGCTCCAGTAAAAAATATATAAATACGTGTTTCAGGTTTTTGTGAAATTCCACCCCTAAGAGGGTGAAAAGGGGTAACAAAGTGTGAAAATCAATATTGTGTCAGATTGCGCTAAAATTTGGCATGCAGATAGTTATTTTGACTTAGGTATCCGCTAAGAATGAGTTTATCAAAATTCACTCTTCATGGGGATGAAGCAAAGTTTGGATAGTCATTTTATTCGATACTAGCAGCCCGGCTTCGCACGGGTAGAACATATGCCTACAAAATTTGCATCAGTTTGTTGCATCGAATATAAAATATGAACATATTTAGCAATCATCGTCATATTTCAACCAATTTAAACAAAACCTTAACGAATTATGCACCTATACCTTCCTCATAAACACTCTGGCTATTGGTGAAAACCGCAGGATAATCCGTTCGGTAGCTATTGAGATTATTGCGAACAGACAGACAGACGCAGTGATGGACTTTGTTTTATAATACTTACGTAGTGATATTGGACGGCCCTTTGGCGTAAAGGATAGATACCCTGATTCTGACCCGACGGTCGTTGGTTCTAATCCTAGCTATATACCTACCAATGAAAGTTTTATATGCATTCATGAATCATGAGTTTTCGTATAGTGGTAGTGGGATCATTAAATCTACCAAAAAGTAGCTTACCACCAAGGAGAACATCTGCCGCCTTAACCTTACGGCGTTCCTCGACGCAAAAAGTAGAGGTAATATACGCTTACCGTGTGTATCTGTGTGTCTGTCTGTAGCATCTTAGCACCTAACCGGATGAACCGATTTTGTTTTTATTATTGATAGTTTTTTTTTGTTTGATAGATGTCTTCATTGAGAGTTTTCTTAGCTTTGATTCATGAGAATTCGTTCAATCTTTATAAAACTATGAGCTTTTTTCTAGTTAATTGCGCTATGAAATCAACTTTCATAGGTCTAATCAATTCGAAAATCTTCTTCTTCAACAATATTGTAAGAACATGGAACATTGACCTGATGCTGGGACATCTCCTGGACTCTACAGAATACTCAAATCCTCACCAACCTAAAGCTCAGATTTTAAATGTCGTGTTTAGAGTCATTGGAATGCTTTTAATGAAAAGATTATACATAGATCAGTCGGGGTGGTTTAAAATATTATATTATATATATAGATCATTATTATATTATACAATAGATCGTATTATTCAAATTGATTGCGATCGGTGGGGATCTACAGAAAAGCTAACCTTATAATATTTTCGCTGTAACTATGACCTATTCTGTGGTCTGACTGCAAATATTTTATTAATTTTGCGATGCGTGTATGTGAAATCCGTGATATCTTCTAGAGTTTTCATTTGAATTATATACTGTAAGGGACAATTTTAATCTATAATATGTGACCAAGCTAATTAACGTAATTATTTGGATAAGGATTAATACAAAATACTTGAAAATAGCCTTGGAAGTTATGTAATATTTTTTAACAAAAAATTTAAGATTAAAATGGTTACTGTGAGTCAACCTTAAGAGATAGACATATAATGCCGCGGACTTTTTTGTAGGTCTTATTAAGTTGTACAACTCTTGCATAGAAAATATTCTTCTATCTATTTTCAATTGAGCAGCGTTCGTAAGAAACGTGTTGTTCAACCGTTTTTTTTGCCGACTTAGGTTGCAAATTAGGTCTCCACGAATGTACCTTTGATTTAAACGGGATAATATATAGCCTATTTTCATTCCGAAAGTCCATTCTATGTATTAGTGAAAGAATTTTTTAAATAGGTTCAGTAGTTTTTGAGGCAAATCATTACAAACATACAAAAATACAAAAATACAAATGTTCTCTCTTTATAATATTAGTATAGATAGTATAGATTTCACACAAGTACTTCTAAGTAAATAAATAAGTAAATACGAGTTTCAGACTTTTTCAAAATGCACCCTAAGAGGATAAACTGGGGAAACAAAGTCCAAAAATCAATATTGTTTCGGATTGCGCTGAAATTTAGAATGCAGATAGTTATTATGATGTAGGTATCCGCTCAGAAGGGATTTTCTAAAAATTCCTCCCGGATACTGAACGGGGATTCAAAGTTTGTATGGCGAAATAAGATGAGATAAAGTACGCGTTGTAGGATTTTTTGAAATGGGGTAGGTAACAAAGTCTGAAAATTTGGGTTTTTCGGTTTTTATAAATATGAATCCCGAATTGCCTTAGCCACGCGATAACATGAAAACGGGTGAACCGATTTGGCTAATTCTTATTTTATGTATTTAATGCTAGAATCGTTTTTACAAAATAAAAGTTTTAAGTAAATAAAAGAAGTTTTTAACGCGGGCGAAGCCGCGGGGCACTTCTAGTATATATATAATTGGGCTCGATTGATTCGTTTTGAGGAGTACTTTACATCTAGATGATATCCAGGGTCTGATGATGAATTTGAAAGGTGGTCACGGAATCTCTGTGATAAAATAACGTAATCCCCAACAACACAAAGGTACGGCCACATCGCGGCGTCCTGCGATCTGCGGGCG
Source organism: Cabera pusaria (assembly GCA_954871355.1). Classification (NCBI taxonomy): domain Eukaryota; kingdom Metazoa; phylum Arthropoda; class Insecta; order Lepidoptera; family Geometridae; genus Cabera; species Cabera pusaria. The sequence continues at coordinate 22,597,778 of OX940893.1, forward strand.
CAATCTCATTACTTTTCAATTGTTTTCTGATCGCGTTTGGTGTGAACCAGTCGGTACAAATACGAGTACTGCGCTATCTGATCGCCGCCTAGATCGCGCAAGCAGGACGCCGCGGTGTGTCCGTACCTAAACTCCACCGAGTTTGGGCCTTATTGATTTCCCCTGAAGATCACTTTACCATACTCACATTACAATATCCGTAGAATATTTTAAAACATCACGCCTACTCCAAAATACTTAAGTTACCTATACCTACCAAAAATGTAAAAATAAATTAAGAGTAAAAAATATTTTTAGAACAAGCTTTTATCTGGGACATGAACTAAAAAGTTCAAAATAAAAAAAAAATCTAGTCAGTATTTTGCGGGTAGGTACTTACCTATATTCTTAAGAGCTTCCGCCTGGGGCGGTTCCACCACTTTGCCAATCAATTTGCAGCTGTGAAATAGGATTTTTTTTCGGTTGAAATGGCAAGGTGTCCAGTGAAATTACAGGGCATATGAGACTCCACATCTTAATGTCTCAAGGTAACAGGCGCCTGGCGCAGTGCAATGACATTCAAAATTCTGGCAGTCCAAAATGTTGCATGCCGCTGTATCTGTAATAGGTAGACGTCATCGCTTACCATCAGGGGAGTGCTTGTCCTGTTACCTTACATCATAAAAAAAAACATCGCAAAATTTATCACAATAAATGTCTCGTTCTGAAGATGTTCGCTAGTAAAAGCACATGAGTAAAGAAAAGGTAAAGGCGCTGACTCGGCTACCAAACAAATACAAAATCTTCACAGACGATACGATTTTGGTATAAGCCGTAAAACGTTTGTTTTGACATGTCGTTCCTCGTTGTCACGATTTAATTTTTAACCGACTTCACAAAAAAGAAGGAGGTTCTCAATTTGTCAGGACCTTAAAAAAAATTAAATATATGTTCCCCGATTACTCAAAGACGCCTGAATCGATTTGGAAAAATCTTTTTTTTGTTGAAAGGGTATTATTATACTTCCCAGGTGGTCCCATTTAAATTTCATCGAGATATGTTCAGTATCTCCAGAGATATGGAGAACTTGGTACTGAAAATGACTAGCGCTACGTTTGAAGTCGGTTCTTTTAGTTTTTTAAACGACCTTAAGTTATAGAACACATCTTCACTTAAATCAGGTGAGATAGTGGTCACACTTGTCAAGAATCAGAAAAAAGACCTTCCTATAGCAACATATAGCCTCAAACCTTGAATGATTTTTTGTATCGCACTGTTTAAACACAAATATTTCTTCAAGTGTTAATTGTAGATGTGCGTAATATACAAATGCAAACAAGTATACTACAGGTGATGTAATTATTTCCTTGGTATAGGCTTATGTTGACACCTTCTACTTACCAATAAGTCATATCAACTAAGGTTACTGAGTACTATTAATTATTCTGTGGTTATGTCAGCAATTGCCTAGTAGGTATAGGTACGTATTTGGCTCTCAGTTTGCGCCTTACAAAACCATTTCTAGGGTTCCGAACCCAAATGATATAAACAGAATTCTATTACTGAGACGTCGCTGTCCGTCCGTCCGTCCGACTCTCAGAGGGCTGTGTCGGTAGATACCTGAAAATTTGTCGAAATATGTAATACTATAAGCAATTGACCACTGTAGCAACAAATAATAATAATTAAGATTGTTAAATAACTAAAACAACCGACTTCCATGCCCCACAAGTCAATTTCAGTAGCAAGTTTGAGACGTTTATCATCATAACTCTGGAGATACTTGTTAGAACTCGTTGAAATTACAATGGGACAACCTCGGAAACGTACCCACCCTACCGATAAAAAAAATCATTCAAATCGGTTCACAATTGACGGAGTAATCGTGTAACATACACAAAAAAAAAACATCCAGACGAATTGAGAACCTCCTTCTTTTTGAAAGTCGGTTGAAAACAAAATAAAGTTTAAAATATGAGGATAAAGATTACTATAGAAAACGCATTTTTTTCAGCGAATTTTTCTGGCTCTTGTGTAAGGTAATAGATAGACACAACATTTTCAGAGACTGCATTATTATGACCAATATAAGAACAGATACCAAACCAAAATAAATCTTAAAACATCTTGTACGGTGGTACGGAACCCTTCGTGTGCGAGTCCGACTCGCACTTGGCAGTCTTATTGTATACCTGGTTAGTATCTCCTTGTAATATACTGGTCTGTGGTATCTCTAGAGATATGAAGATAAAAATCTCGAATTTGCTAGGTGCTGAAATTGATTCGCGTGGCAAGTGCAGTCAGTTTTTTTAAATTCTCAAGTCAATATGGAATACATACAGTAGTACAAGGTTATACAACATTCCATTTTGCGTGCTAACCAAAAATCCACTGACAGTTAAGTGCACATCTTTACTTTTTACTGAGGGTAGGACTTGACTTGAACTGGACTGTAGCACGTAGTAACTTTAGTTATCTGTGCTATGACTTCAGCATGACTTTAATGTGAATCTAACTAGACTTTACGACACTTTTCTACTAAACCTTGAAAATGGACAATATTTTGATACTGGCTAAATAAACTAATCATGTAGTTGCCAATAATTGCCTGCAAAGTCAATAATTGCCAAAAAATAAGATACAAAAAAAAAAGATCATGGATCCGAGGATTTCATAAACGACGTCAGTTTCAAAAATAGGATACAGACAAGTTAGTCCGGTTTTTGATAATTTTATGGCTTAGTTAGTTAGTATTTTATAGTATGCAAAAATGTTAAATGATGGTGATTGATAATAATGACAGAATGTCACTAACCCGCTGACTTGTTTCTACATTTCTTAGACGGAAATGTTCATAGAATATTTAATACGCCACAAAACCTGATACTTACACAAATATTCTAATAAACTAGCTGTGCCTGTATACTTATGTTAGCGTTTTGCAGTAATAAAACCTGCATGGTGCGTCTAACCGAGCGGGTGGTGCCTCTAGCGGTTAAAATAGAAAATAGAGCTCGGAACTCTGTGGATATAGAGAAAAGAGCGGGAGATCAGTATTGTATTTAAGAGTGAAAATAAATGCCTGTTTATAAATTGTAATACAGATTTTTATTACTTATACTTATTTTATAACTATTTCAATTTTATATTATAAAGTATTCATATTATTCGCATTTTTTACAAAAGTTACAATCACTTTGTAACACTTTGTAGGGTTCCGTACCCAAAGGGTAAAACGGGACCCTATTACTAAGACTCCGCTGACTATACGTCTGTCTGTCCGTCTGTCACCAGGCTGTATCTCATGAACCGTGGTAGTTAGACAGTTGAAATTTTCACAGGTGATGTATTTCTGTTACCGCTATAACAACAAATACTTAAACCAGAATAAAATTAAATATAAAAGGAGGTCCCCACATACAAACAAATGTTTTTCCACGCGTTTTTTGCTTGATGTTGCAAACCATGACAGATAGAGACTTGAAATTGCTCATAGTGTGTATTATAAAAGTTACTATAATATGAAGTAATAAAAAAAAAAAAAAATTAAAAATTAAAGGTGGTCCCCATACAAAAACTTATTTTTCCGGCAAATTTTGTTCAATCGGAACCCTACGTGTGCGCGTCCGACTCGCACTAGCAGCCAGTATATTGAAACTGAGGAGTATTATATGTATAGAAGTTAAATTTTTGGCGGTAACATAATAAATAATTTGACACGCACACAATAAATTATTCAATTAGCAATTTCTGCAACTATCCTAGACCTCTAGGATATTACTATAGTTCAATTAAATTTTCTGGAAAAACGCAGGATTATACTTTCTTGATAAATAGATAGATAGTTAAGTAGAGCTAAGAAGAAAAAGAAGAAGTTAGAACCAAGAAGAGTGTAATGTCTTTAGTCAGAACCAAGTTATCATTATCATACTGAGCGTTAGAGCTCATTGCCTCACAGATTTTATACGGCTTTTAAACATGAAACATTGCCGAGAGACGTAATCGCCAATGTTATCAGAGGCACGCAAAATGTACGGATTGTGAGATAAGAAATTTCAACAAATTACTAAACAAAGATCATAATAACTAAATGCTCATAATTTTCCTCTTGTTAAAGTAGTTGTTATACTCGAAGAACTTACCTAAAGGATAATAAATAATAATAATACAAGTAATGATTACATTCGCAATAAGCAAAAGTATGTAAGTCTATGCGCGTTGGACACACGTAGATTCGATTTTAAAAACAAATATACATTCACTAGTATCACCGCGTTATTATTTTTTAACCGACTTCACAAAAAAGGAGGAGGTTCCCAATTCGACTGTTTTTTAAAATATTTGTTACCTCAGAAAAGAACTCCGTCAAATCTTAACCGATTTGAAAAATTCCTTTTTTGTTTGAGCCTCCCGAGAGCTTATACCTCCCGCTTGGTCCCATTCAAATCGAGATTTATCGAGATATGACAACTATCTCCGGAGATATGGAGATAAGCAATATATGCAAATGTATATGCTTAGATGACATGATTTTAACTAGCCTAGTACTATAACTATCGCGGCATGTGAAGTCGGTTTTTTCGTTTTGTACGATCAAAAATTTATATATGTGATAGGGTAGCGTTTGACCACTATCTCGCCTGGTGGTAAGCGATGATGTGAACACGCTTGGTCGCATCTGAACATAATATTTACGAGTGTTATATAAATAAATTTAACATTATTGAATAGATAACAGTGATACTTCGGGTACAACGCATGTTAACTGTTTATCATACTGAAAATTGCAGTTAGGTCACATTGGGAAACCAGACTAGGTCATGGTCAAATGAACACGCGATAATGTACAATTGTCTAAAAAAATTAAAATAGAGATTACATATTAAGATCACTGTTTTAAACGCGCCGTATACCAGGGTCCCCATTCTGTATGCCAGCGAACCGCTATAAGTATGGCATGCAACTCGTATCTCGCTCGCCGATTTTAACTGCATTTTTCATCTTTAAATGGCACTACACACGGCCCTAAAATCAGTAGCGATATCGGGGCAGTGGTGGTGGGGATGCAATCGGCTACTACTCTACACACGCCCCTGCAAGTCGTAAGTACGTAACCGACCGTGCAACAGACTGCTCGTTGATCCAAGATGCCGCCAACACTCTCAAAACAGCAAAATCAGTCCTGATTGTCAGTGATTTCGCTACACACGTGCCAATAACGGTCCCTAGACGATAATCGTCCCTAAATCGTGAGCTCGTCCGAAGCTATTTTAGAGTTAGGGTAAAAAATAATTTTCGTGTTCTAATTTGCCTATACGCGAGGCGATTTATGATACGATCTAGGGTCCTCCCCACCACTGTCCCGATATCGCTTCTGATTTTAGGGCCGAGTGTAGTTACTCAAATATAAAACATGAATGTAAAGATTTGGATCTTTTATGTATCTGTTTTGCTACGTTCTTTTTGTCTGAAAAAGAAATAATCTTTTTACACAGTTTATTAATCATAAATATATTTTGATTTTGAGGCCTTTTTAAGCAATTATTATCTACATTCACAACTGGTATCGCGCTGGTTTGACATTTTGCTCGCAAGCTTGAGTTAGGGTCTAGTTTTTTTTAGAGTCTATGCGTTTCAACAGTACCTATCTAATTATACTACATGTAAGTTGTCGGATTTTATTTTGTTTTCCTGAAATTAGTTCTTTTTAGAATATTTGATACGAAAACTGACCAAAATCATCATCCATACTCGTCTACCCTTTTAACCCTTTTAAATTGAATATCCTAGAACCAAAGAATTAAAAAAAACAAATTGTCGTCCTTTTTGGGCCTTAAGCCACATCTGTCATCAGCATCACTCATCAGGATCGTGAACAGTGGCTTACTGTTGGGCAGACATATTTTCAGCAGTCAACTACTCGACTAGTATTGGAGGCTGATAATGGTGCCGGTTTTGTGATTGCTACGAGTATAACTAAATTAATTTGACAGCACTAAAAATCATGCTATCCTTGTCATACCACCCAAATAAAACAGAAAAGCTAAGAATTTCAGAGCTGTCAAATTAGTTTAGTGAAAACAACAACAGATGACACAAATTACAATAAACTGGCCAAGTGCAAGTCGGACTCGCACTCGTAGGGTTCCGTAACACAGTTAAGTATTCCATAACTGATTTTTCGCAACTACAAAATTAACTTTGTTTTTCATAGTGTTCGTATGAAAAACAAAGTTATCTTTGCGGTCGCCATATCTCTAAAACTGCTGACTGTATCTCGTTCAAACCAATTTTCGTCGTTAGTTTTTATTGAGATCTACAGCATATATTTTTTTTAGATTTTTCACTCCCATACTTTAAAAGTTAGAGGGGGGGGGGGGGGGGGGCAGATTTTACCACTTTTGACGCGCCTATCTTTCAAATGATTGACTTTGAGAAAAAATGATTTTAGGAACCTCAATGTCATTTTTGAAAACCTATCCATAAACACCCCACACGTATAGGTTTGAAAAAAAATTTTTTTTTGTTTCAGTTTTATGTATGGGATGCCTCCCCTTAAACTTTTATATTTTTTATTTTTGTATAAAAATCGGAAAGCGGTTCACAGAATAACATCTACCTACCAAGTTTCAATTCTGTAGTCCTAACAGTTTCTGAATAAAATGGCTGTGACATACGGACGGACAGACAGACAGACATGACGAATCTATAAGGGTTCCGTTTTTTTCCATTCGGCTAAGGAACCCTAAAAAAGGCCCTGACGTAACAATTCCAAATGTATCGCTATTGATAACAACAATAATTTTATCTATACTGTGTATATCCTGTTAAATAAGGCGGAAATAATTTTGCCACTAAATGTGTTCTATTATATGCATATATGTTTTGGCAAAAAAATAGTTCAAGGTGAACATATCTGTTCTAGAAAATTCATTTTATCAGCTACTGTCATTGACTGTTGACCAATTTGGTACTTTTGATCCCTTCATGACATGAATCGTACCTATAGTTGTGTCAGGATGGCGATTACAATAATAGCTATTTACTCAATGTTACATTAGATTAAACAGACCCGTTTCACTCTATGTATATGGTTTTGTTATTAACAAATAAATTTGACAAAACTATTCGTGAAATAGAATCCTATTAAATATTTAAAAATACAATAAAAAACATCTTAATAAATAAAACTGGCCAAGTGCAAGTCGGACTCGCACTCGTAGGGTTCCGTAACACAGTAGAGTATTCTATAACTTTAATTTTTCGCAACTACAAAAATAACTTTGTTTTTCATAGTGTTTGTATGAAAAACAAAGTTATACTTGCGGCCGCTATTATCTCAACAACTGCTAACTGTATCTCGTTCAAACCAATTTTCGTTGTTAGTTTTTATTGAGATCTACAGAATATATTTTTTCTAGATTTTTCACTACCTTAATTTAGAAGTTAGAGGGAGAGGGGGACACACATTTTACCACTTTAGACGCGCCTATCTTTTAAGTGATTGCCTTTGAGAAAAAATGATTTTAGAAACCTCAATGTTATTTTTAAAGACCTATCTATAGACACCCCACACGTATAGGTTTGAAGAAAAATGTATTTTTTTCGTTCCAGTTCCATGTATGGGATGCCCCCCTTAAACTTTTATATTTTTTATTTTTGTATAAAAATCGGAAAGCGGTTTACAGAATACATCTACCTACATGACATACAGACGGACAGACAGACAGAGAGACAGACACACAGACAGACAGACATGGCGAATCTGTAAGGGTTCCGTTTTTTGCCATTCGGTTACGGAACTCTAAAAAAGCATACTACACATTAAATGAATTTCTGGATGAAAAAATAAGGCTGATGTAACAATTGTTTCACAAACACAATATTCTATGTTGTATAATGAATTTAATTATATTCTACTTAATTATGAATTCTGTAATAACGTTTACTTAATGTAAATCAAATTTATTATACTGTAAAATTGACCTATAACAAATGTTATTAAGAAATAAATGATATTGAGTAGAAATGGAAATGAGTAAGTAGGTACTATTTCTAAAAGTAAGTATTAGGTACTTGTTCAAACCAAGAAGATTACACTCAAAGGTTTTATGTAAAAGGACTCTTGATGACGAAAAATATAACCTTGAATAACGTAAAGTCATGGTTTTACTCTTTTTAGGGTTCCGTACCTCAAAAGGAATATAGGAACCCTTATGGAATCAGTTTGTTGTCCGTCTGCCTGTCTATCTGTCCGTGTGTCAAGACCTATTTTTCTCAAGAACGCGTAAAGATATGAAGTTGAAACTTGTATCAAATTTTTGGGTCTACAGTTTCTTTTGACTGTAAAATAATCAAACTTATAAGTCAACTCATTCAAAAGATATGACCGTTAATGTCGCAAATTTTATTCATATTTTGCGATTCCACAAAGGTTTCGAAACCTAAAGGGTGCTTCCCGTTGACCTAGAATCATGAAATTTGGCAAGAAGCAATGTCTTGAAACACTTATTAGGAATAAATCGGAAAACCATAAATATGTAGTTTAATAGCAAAAAAAAAGTGAATTTTTATTACAAACGTATTATTTGTGGTTCGTTCAATACATTTTCTATGGATCGACTTCAAAGTTAAGTTTGTACTTTAACCTAGTTTGATCAGTTTGTACGGAAGCCTCGGTGCGAGAGTCCAATTTGCACTTGACCGGTCTTTTTCACGTTGACTTTAGTGTTTGACAGAATATTAATCTGTTATTTTTTGGCTCTACCAAAAAGGTGACTTCCGTGGAGGGAAAATTAAATCCATCTACGTTGACTCCGAACTTCTTGCACCACACCTGTTGTTAGAAAAAGACAAATATCTATTCCATCTCACTCATCCAATTCAAAGTGACACTGACAACTGTCAACTAAGTGAAATTAAATCACCATTTATTTTATTTCTATAAAAAATAAAGTTTCAGAGTACTTAGGCATGAAATGAAACATTTTTATTGTCTCTTACCTACTACCTATGTAGTAAGTGGAGTGTAGTGTATACACAAGAAGAAATTATTAAATGATATTTTTGCTTAAAAAATACACGATTAGTAGCAGCATATTACCGGACATTCAACAATGAAAGACTCAGAAATACTGATAGTAGGTGAATACTCAAAGACTGATAGCGATCAGGGCAATTTCCTTGAATTCATCTAGGTAGGTGTACTCACTCTGCTCAATATCACGGGGGTAGGAACAGCTCATCTACAAGTTAAAATATCTTAGATTTAAAGGTATATAGTTTATCATCTAAGCACTCAAACATGTCGTAAATGTAAACAATCGAATTAAATAATAATACAATTTAAACAAGAGACACGCTATAATCTACTCTCAATCAGTTTTTGTATCCACCTTGTAAGGATCATTGCTCAAATTAGTAAGCAAAAAATGTCCCTGACAAACGATAAACTTCACGAAAACATAAAGTTGTGTATTCGCTCACAAGCCTTGTCGTTAAATGTGAAATATATATGGAAGCCCTACAAAGATCTGTGGAAAATCTCACAAACTGGTTTGATATTGAGGCTGCTTTAACCACTTTTACTAAAAGTAACTGTAATATGCCGTATGTCTTGCGAAAAGTGTCCTTAGTAATATAATATTTTTAGTAGCTTGTGTTTTGTGATTTTAATGATACGACTTTGTCCATATAAAGGCGTGGAATCCGTCTACTCATACGAGTAGACAGATTCCACGCCTGTTTATATGTTATACTAGCAGCCCGCCCGGCTTCGCACGGGTAGAACATATGCCTACAAAATTGGCATCAGTTTGTTGCATCGAATTTAAAATATGAACATATTTAACAATCATCGTCATATTTCAACCAATTTACACAAAACCTTAACGAATTATGCACCTAAACCTTCCTCATAAGCACTCTGGCTATTGGTGAAAACCGCAGGATAATCCGTTCAGTAGCTATTGAGATTATTGCGAACAGACAGACGCAGTGATGGACTTTGTTTCATAACACTTACGTAGTGATATTGGACGGCCCTTTGGCGTAAAGGATAGTTATCCTGATTCTGACCTGACGGTCGTTGGTTCTAATCCCAGCTATATACCTACCAATGAAAGTTTTATGTGCATTCATGAATCATGAGTTTTCGTACAGTGGTAGTGGGATCATTAAATCTACCAAAAAGTAGCTAACCACCAAGGAGAACATCTGCCGCCTTAACCTTACGGCGTTTCCCAACGCAAAAAGTAGAGGTTTTATTATAGGATCTACTGTTTTCAAAGAATGTTGTTGTTATGGCAGTCGTAATCGCTTTGTACTTATTTTCACGATCTGTTTTCATTATCTCCCTTCTTCCATCTAATATACGCTTAACGTGTGTATCTGTGTGTCTGTCTGTAGCATCTTAGCACCTAACCGGATGAACCGATTTTGTTTTTATTATTGATAGTTTTTTTTTTGTTTGATAGATGTCTTCATCGAGAGTGTTCTTAGCTTTGATTCATGAAAATTCGTTCAATTGTTATAAAACTATGAGCTTTTATCTAGTTAATTGCGCTATGAAATCAACTTTCATAGGTCTGATCAATTCTAAAATCTTCTTCTTCAACGATATTGTAAGAACATGAAACATTGACCTGATGCTGGGACATCTCCTGGACTCTACAGAATACTCAAATCCTCACCAACTTACAGCTCAGATTTGAAATGTCGTGTTTAGAGTCATTGGAATGCTTTTAATGAAAAGATTATACATAGATCAGTCGGGGTGGTTTATAATATTATATTATTTTATATATAGATGAATATTATTTTATACAATAGATCATATTATTATACTATATTGACTTCAAATTGATTGTTATCGATGGGGATCTACAGCATAGCTAAGCTTATAATAATATTTTCCTAGTAACTATGACCTAATCTGTGGTTAAACTGCAAATATTTTATTAATTTTGCGATGCGTGTATGTGAAATTCGGGATATCTTCTAGAGTTTTCATTTTAACTATATAGTGTAAGGGACAATTTTAATCTATAATATGTGGCCAAGCTAATTAACGTAATTATTTGAATAAGGATTAATACTATATACTTGAAAATAGCCTTGGAAGTTGTGTAATATTTTTTAACAAAAATTTTAAGATTAAAATGGTTACTGTGAATCAACTTTAAGAGATAGACATATGCTGTCGCAGATTTATTTGTAGGTCTTATTAAGTTGTACAACTCTTCGATAGAAAATATTCTTCTATCTATTTGCAATTGAGCAGCGTTCGTAAGAAACTTGTTTTATCGACCGTTTTTTTGCCGACTTAGGTTGCAAATTAGGTCTCCACGAATGTACCTTTGATTTAAACGGGATAATATATAGCCTATTTTCATTTCGAAAGTCCATTCTATGTATTATTGAAAGATTTTTTTTAATCGGTTCAGTAGTTTTTGACCCAAATCATTACAAACATACAAAAATACAAATGTTCTCTCTTTATAATATTAGTATAGATTAGTAAGTAATATAACACAGGTTCATTATAGCGATGATAATAATAAATGTACAGCTAAAAACATTTACCTACTGGAATAAAGAATAGAATATTATCTATTGTCGGACTTCATTAATTTTTTATACATAAAGGTATTAGTTTTAATAACAGTATTTCAATCAACACCCTTATCGCTAAAACATACCTGAAGAACATATTAGACAGAAGCATTTCTAAGATATATATTAGGTACCTTTGAGTATACATCCAATTAGGTACTTAGTAAGACCGCAGGTGTTTAGGGTATCTGAAAAATCAGAGGGCAAACCAAAATTAATAGGGATACTAAGAGGCGCCACCGCTTCATGGTAGATAAACAATTTACGCGTACAAAGCGATTCGCTTCTTCTTTCATCATACGTACTGCCAAGGAATGGAATTCCCTGCCCGAGTCTGTGTTTCCGATTATATACAATATATAGGTCTTCAAGTCGCGAGTGAATAGGTATCTTTTCGGTAAGCGCGCTACATCATCGACCGCATCGTCACTTAACATCAGGTGAGATAGTGGTCAAAAGATACCCATATTCGCATTAAAAAAAATAATTAAATAACAGAATTGCTGATCGATCTTGATAATTGCTACCTTTTTGTCAACTCAGGCACATAATATAGTTCTATGTAGAGAAGTAAAAAATGTTGCTCTTACGAAGCTCAGGTGAAGTTGTGCGCAACTCAGCATATACACGCATATATTTATAAACAACTGTGTGTATACCATCGAAGTACATGTACACCAGAGGCGCCCATCATAAACTGACTTACGTCTATTCATTATTCTGTGCTTACGTGCCGAGCGGCGCGAGATCGGGCTTGAGGAGTACTTACGCTAAAGTAAGCGAGATGTAGATTCAGCACTGCTTTTTATTTGAACGTAGAGCTAGTTCGCGACGCCACATCTGGTACGTAGTACATATACATCGATGGTGTTATACCCTTTTTTATGGCGCATGGCGCAGCGCAACCTAGAAAAATGCAAGTCGCATGCCAAATGAACATAAGTACATAAAACATGTCCTTATATGAACCTTGTTTGACGTCCTTAACTGCTTATATATACATATTTATACAACGTTTAAGATATCATAGGGTTCGCCATAATCATTTTGCTTGCATATTAATATGAATAGTACCTACTTATGTAAAGTGCACTCATGTTACTCGATGAATATAATGGGACGGTATAAGTACTTTATTAATATATCCTCGAGAGCTTCAATTGTTTTAATGGATTTCCATTACAAAATAGGCATAGATACTTAACTCCTTCTGTTTTAGAGTGGAGATCACGACTCCATTATGTCCATCAGTGGACGATTATTGGCTGTTAATGATGAATATGATACTTGCATTCTTATCAATGTTAAAATACCATCAAGGAGAAAATCTGCCTCCATAACCTTACGGTGTTTCGGCAGCACACAGCCCTTTACAGTCAAAGTATTCTAGGCTTAGCGTGTTTACGATCTTCGACCACATCATCGCGGTTTTTTGCGGCCAAATAGCTTACGGGTTAATTCAAAATGTATATAGGCTTTCGAATTTAACACGTTAGCTGCGGCACCAATTTTTGCATACTTTCCGTTCCTGCGGCACGAGGTATAATCGGCCCGTACCGTGACCAGACGTTAGGGCGACACGCGGTCTATTAGACCCCACCTCCTTTTACAGACTAAAATCCATTTTCTGGCGCGAAATCAAAGATAAATGAGAATTTTGGTCCTTATTGATATAGACAGTGAATTGATGAACCCTAATCCACCGTCGCCCCGGGATCTGATGGCTAGTTTAGGAATTATTAGCAAAACAAAATATGGGATCTTATACACCTCGTAACGCACTGAAATAGTGCAAATTTTCGCTGCGATTAGTGATGGGAAAAATTTCGTCGTTTCGGCGACGTTTTTAAACTGTCTTAACTACGCAACGACTTGACCGATTTTGATCAATTATATCTCATTAGATCGTTTTAAGGGCAAAACCTGGCAAAACAACACAAAGCTATCAAAGGATACATTTTTTTTTAAGCGCTGTAAAAGGACGTGCTCTCCAATCGACGTGATGCACAACACTGGTCGCGGGAAGCTCGCGTTGAGTGCGGTACGAGGTCAGGGGGGATATGGGACGTTTTAGCCTCGTTCCGCACTGCATTAAAATTATATTAATTCAGTGCGGCACGAGGCCTAAGACATCCGGTACAAAGGTAGGTACACCACCGAGTCCGGAACCATTAGTGATCTCAAATATATATTTATCTCTTTCCTACACTGGACCAAACCAAAGCTATGCCATTCGCACGACAGAGAAATTCACTTTTTTGCTTGCCGCACCACAGGGAAGTTGCATCAGGGGTGATTTAGGCCTCGCTTCGCACTTAACGTGTTAAATGTATTCGATTCAAATTAGATTAGCTATGCTGCTATTATTATCCTGTGTTAGTAGTTACTAAGCTGTACCTTTTTGATGAGAAAATAAATACTTTTTATTATTATTCACGATATTTATTTTCTTTCTTAGTTTTAGGTTTTTTTACAATAAAGATATCCAAACAAAAATAGAAAAAAATCATTACAAATAAACAATATTATAAAAAAACCTAAACCTAGAGTGCCGCCAGCAGCGGGGCAGGGCCCAAGCTACCGGTGGTTAGGGCTGCAGAGAGAGGAACCTCCTGACGATGCGTGCCGTGTCAAGAAGTACTGCCTTCTGTATCTGGCCCTTGATCCAGCCGTCTAGCGAGAGTCTCTTGAGATGTTGGTCGAGACTCTTTGCTATTAGGCCGTTCGCAGAAACGACTATTGGGACAATGCTAGTCGAATCAACATCCCACATGGCGGTAACCTCGAAAGACAAGTCAAGGTACTTGCTGATCTTGTCCTTTTCAGCCTTCACGAGGTTCTCGTCATGCGGGATGGTGATGTCAACTAACACTGCCCGCCGCTGGGACCGGTCGACTATCACGATATCAGGTTTATTGGCGACAATAGTCCTGTCCGTGATAACCGATCGGTCCCAATAGAGCAAAGCATGACCATTTTCAAGAACTGGCGCAGGTGCGTACTTATAGTACGGCACCTCAGACTCGACAAGGCCGTATTGAAGAGCAAGTTGCTGGTGGATGATCCTGGCTACGAGGTTATGTCTGTGCAAGTACTCGGAGTTAGCAAGATGAGAACAACCGGAAATGATATGTCTGAGTGACTCTCCGGGACGGCGGCATGCCCGACATATGTCGACCGTACCGTCCTTCATAATATATTTCCGGTAGTTGTTCGTCTTGATAACTTCGTCCGCAATTGCACAAACAAAACCTTCGGTTTCCCCAAAGAGGTCCCCGAATCGTAGCCAGTTCACCGACGCGAGCAGGTCCACATCGGGTCCCGTTAAGACTCGATAGAACCGGCCATGCAGCTCCTTGCTCTTCCATACGTCCTTGCGGTCCTCGGTGCTCAGCACCTGAGGCTTGCGCCAGTTCTCTTTGCCTAAGGACAGAGGGGTGAAAGTCTTGTCAACTGACACCACATCGCAATGCATCCCACACTCGTTGTTTAGGAAATATTCCCGGAGACTGCATACCTCACGGTTGTGGAGTGTCTTGGCATTTAAAAAGCCTCGACCACCCCATTTCCGTGGGATATACAGTCTCATAACAGACGAGCGTGGGTGAAGCATGCGATGTGATGTCAATTGCTTTCGAACTTTTCTATCCAGGGCGTCTAGTTCAGTCTGAGTCCACCTTAGTATGCCAAAGGTGTATATAAGTAGGGGCATAACCCAGCCGTTGAAGGCACGTACCTTATTGCCTCCTGACAAAAGACTGTTAAGTACTTTTGTCAGGCGACCGAAGAAACGTTCCTTCACCGACTGTTTTATCCCCCCACTCTCGATACCCAATGACTCTGACATACCAAGGTATTTATAGGTGTCGGCTTCGGAGAGAGATCTGAAAGTCATTGTATCAGAAAGTTGTAAATTCATTGAATTAACAACTTTCCCCCGCTGCACGTGCATGACCGCGCACTTATCTACACCGAACTCCATGTTGATGGCGTTGCTGAAAGTCTCAGTGACTTTCAATAACTCCATCAAATCATGGCGCTTCGGTGCAAAAAGTTTGAGGTCATCCATGTACAGCAAGTGTGAAATGACTTCACCCTCTCTCCTAAGCCGATAGCCTAGCCCTGAATCCTCTAATAATGTGCTTAGAGGATTTAGGGCTAGACAGAACCACAACGGACTCAGACTGTCACCCTGGAAGATGCCTCGCTCAATCCTTATAAAGTCCTGCGGACCAGAGAGACTGTCCCAACCACCCGGTTGACGAAGGACTGTGGTCCACTGCCTCATACAAGAACCTAGAAAAGACCTCAGAGTTGTATCAATTTTATACAACTCCAAGATCCTCTCCAGCCAGGTATGAGGCACTGAATCATAGGCCTTCTTGTAGTCAATCCAGGCGGTGGAGAGAGCACCTTTGTTCCCTCAAATGCTCATTAGTCTGGGTACTTACGTTTGTATTCGTACAATCGTCTGCGTCTAGCGCGGCATCCGCCGGGGCAGACGTCGAAGCCGAGCCTGTCGGCACCTGCGTCGACGACACACAAGGCGGGTCCCGCGCTAAAGCAGAAGTAGCACGAATAACAGGTAACACCTCCAGACGCAGCCGATCAAGCGCTGATTCGTCCAACAGTTTAAGCCGCTGGATGGCACGCACCTGATCTGACAGTCGTTGTGCGGTAACGGCAACAGCTGGTTATTATTATTATTATTATATGCAGGAGAGATATAAAGTGGTGAAAGCGTACTAAAATATCGATACATTAAATCAGAAAAGGAGAGTAATCTAGTGTAGACTCCGTTTAATTACTTACGGCCTATTTCATACATCTAAGTTACTTAATACTGGCAATTGCTTGCTCTACGTAGGTATTTAAAGTATATTGCCATTTCAATATCAAAATCTTCAAATCTGAATATTAAATGATTTATACTGACAGATAGTTAATGTTTAAATCCCTTTCATGTCTAGCTTATTTAAATGCCATTAATCAATGCCACCTATTTAGATGGACTGGAAATACCTACAAAAAAGTCTCAATACCTAAAACTCATTATGCCACATAAAATGGCTGCCATTGCTAGGATGTAGGTGTCAATCAAGGGACAGGTGTTACAAAAGGTATGCACTTTTTTTGTAGGTATTTCCATACAGGCAAATGTATCGCTGCGCCTACATAATTATTTTTTGTAGCTCTATGTTAAATGCAGATAGTAGGCTAGTAGGCAAACTAGTAGTTAACACAACAGTGAGTAAGTTATTGAAAACGGCCGTTACTTATCAACAGGTTGAGCTAGTTTTGGCACAGCGCATGCGTGATGTTATTTCTTGTCAAGAAAGATAACACAACATTTATGCGACCCTTGTACATTCCACAACATAAAACATAAACAACGATCATGTGAATGTGTGAAATTGATAGCTGACCTTGAAATGAGAAATGAGTACAGTCCGGCAAGTATAACTTGGCGTGCCTGTGCGCCACTGTGCTTTTACTTTGTACTTTGATAACAGCTTCTCTTAAACCACTTTTAATTACTTTTGGCATTATTGAACTATTTTAATGTAGCAGATTTATCAACAATAATGTTGCGGAAATCTCTCAAACGTCAAACTCACAGTTTCAATTAAAAGAATTAAAACCACCACTGCCAAGTTATACTTGTGGCACTGTATAACTAATACTTAATGTTAACCTTTACCACAGAATAAATACATAATAGTACAAAGGTCTTTACGTAAAAATATTTCGCTGAAACAAAAGCTCCATCAATCAGCTATTTTTGCGTAGAGGTTGTACTATTCATTATTCTGTGGTAGAGGCAGGATAAGTTTTTTATTTATTTTGATCCAAGAGATCTTTTATTTTAAGAAATAGTAAAGCCATGCCGACTCTGGTTTGGGGAACCTTTAATATCCTGGTTGCAAGAGTTAAACAATAAAAAAAATGCGTAGGGCACCGTCAGACAATATGAAGCTCATAATATAAATACCTAATAGTGAGTCATAACCACCAAAGAGGTAACAAGCAGCCAATACAAACAAATGAATTTTCGCATATATAATGGTGTCGATTGGCAAATTTATTTTTCATACATAATTCATATCATTTATATAATAAAATGAATTAAACTGATATACCTAATGACGTCAATGTAGTTTATATAAAAACAAGCAATTATTAAATATATAAAGTACTTCCTCTGATTCATCATGCCGGGTCCACATCAAGTGAACGAACGAACAGAAACTAACACTGTATAGAAGGAGATCGAGCTACGTCTATATAAATGCGTCTTTTTTCTTTCGATATATTATATTACCGTGATACAGGTGTGCGTATAGCTCTATCTCCATCTATTCAAAATTATTTCGGCCCGGTGTGTATCCCGTAACAAGTGTCTCTCTACGATGAACAAGTAGGTATTTAAAGTTAAGACATACATGCATGTTGGTAGGACCGTTAGGACACTGTATAGTGTCTACCTAGCTATAGCTACCACCCTCAAGTTGTACTATTTTAAACCAAACTTACAGTTTCCTGAGACCCAGTTTCCAGTTTCCATTCTAGCTATTCACTCCTATTCAATTCTATTCAGGCCTAGCGTACTACCACAGACAAAAGAGGATAGGTAAACAAAACCTGTCTAACAATAAATCAACGCGAAGGTCATAGCACAAGTAACAAAATGAAAATTTTGAATAAACACTACGAAAAATTTCCTTTAGAAAATTAACTTCATAACATCTATCTAAAAGAACCACCACTGATTAATTACGAACCGTTTATAGACAAAATCGAACTAGTTTTGGAGAAAAATGGCAACATGGATTTGCACAAACAAATGTTTACTGCAGCGCGCCCTGGTGAGTTGACACCGTAACACCTATTTAAAAACATGCACCAGTTACACCCGAACCCATAACTGAAAACTGCATCAAAATCGGACTAGTAGTTTTGGAGAAAAATGGCAACATGGAGTTGCACACACAAACAAACAAACATCTTCTCACCCCAAACGCATATACATAAACATAACACAGTCTCCGTTCCGTCTCCGTGCATGCTTGATGTCATTCAAGATCATATTTGCATTTTATAAGAATTGGAGAATTGGTTCTAGTTGCAACTAGAGTTGCAACCTCAATTGTGCATAAACTTCTTGAATCGTAGAGTCAGGTCCAAAGACATTCTATTTAATAACTCGACTGCGCAAAACGGCCCTGATGAGACCGACCTTGAACGGAGTTTGTCCCTTTTTTTTGTATGGACGACTTATATATTATACGTATAGTATAGAACGCACTAGCAGGTTGTTAGACAAGGACACACACCCTCCCGGGTACCCTTCGATTGGGCCGTTTTTGTTCTACAAAACAATTACAACCTAATTGTTAAAACATACGGATTAAATTGAATTTGTCAAATTTCGTCAATTCGTCTATGGTCAGGTCACACTCACAGAGTAAATAATAGTACTACTACGTAGTGAGGTGCAAAAATTAAGTAATGTCAATAACTTTATTTGTCTACACCGCAATCGAGCTGACCCGCTTTTCGTAGGTCAATATAATTTACATTTCTACGTATTGTTTAAAATTTTATTAGAAGTAGGCATTGCTATTACACTTTAAATACCTAACACTAGAATTTTAACAGAATGAACACTATAGAATTTGAAAAATTCTAAAATTCTATTTTTTTTTTCAATGAAATCATAGACATCTTAAAAAAGGTAATTTCTTAAACTATTTTTATTTGATTTAATCGCTTTTTATTGTTTTGACTACTCAAAAGCAATTCAATTCGAGAATCTACTCAGTATTCTGCAAAAACTAGACTATGTATTAATTTGCGTTAAAAAACAACTAGTTGTAAAATATACGTTATAAATCGATATATTTCCACATCTCACTAAGTAAATTCTTTACTACTATCTCTCTTCTGAGCTTCTGAGTTTAAATAATAATGTTGAAAACTAAACATAAATAAAATAGTTGTACTTACAGTCTTCAAATGGACGAGCGGTAGGCGCAATCGGCGTTCGGTCAGTTCCGCTCTGAATATATTCAACAATTTCAGACAATTTACAGAAAATCTATCTTGCATCATTAATTTCTTCGTACAGTGCCACAAGTATAACTTGGCGGTGGTGATTTTTGGAACTAATTATTTTAATTGAAACTGTGAGTTTGACGTTTGAGAGATTACCGCGACATTATTGTTGATAAATCTGCTACATTAAAATAGTTCAATAATGCCAAAAGTAATTAAAAGTGGTTTAAGAGAAACTGTTATCAAAGTACAAAGTAAAAGCACAGTGGCGCACAGGCACGCCAAGTTATACTTGCCGGACTGTACCTAACCATCCTGGTGTCATAGATAGTCAATACCAGCAACATTGCCACAGACAAGACTAAGCCGATAGTAGCAATCATTGTTGACTTAAGGCTTCGTTAGACAGGGAGCGGGGTGTGATGATGGCGTGGCGTGATGAAAGCGTGGTGGGAATGCAGCGTGTTCGTTAACATAATATATCACGTCGCTTGTTGCGGGACTGGGTTAAACATGCCAAGCTAGGCTTGAGGAAGCGTGTCGACACAACCGACTTGACCTTTATTGCGCAATTTAGAACATTAATGTCATTTCCTTATATACCTACCCGTATTTTGTAACTCTCAAGTGGAAGTTCTTTTCTTTAAGCCATATAGACAAAAAGAAAAATAAAACCTCTCATATGCTCATATTCGCTTCAAATGTTACAAGCGCGAGCCACCACGTCAAGCTGCGCTGCAGATTTTGAGTGGGCGTCTGCCATACATTGTCATAGTGGTTTGCACGACAAAAGCACGCGGCGTCAATGAGAAAGTATGAAAGACGCCACACTGAAACTCCCGTGCGAAGAATGGCGTGTTCGTTCACGCTAGCAAGGGTGCTTTGTGACGTCATCCATGCACCAAAAGCACGCGATCAACACGCGAATTTCGCGCCCCGCTTTCTATCTGGCAAATCCTTTAGATTTGCCAATATGTAGTTATTTCTGGGTAAAACTATACTGCAATAAGCATTTGGATAATAAACGTAACAATTCCGGAATGCTACAGAACAATTTTGATGCATCTACGCATCGTTCTTACACTGATCTAATTCTAGTACTTAGACGAGACTATTTATCCAGTTCAGATTCAGTGTAATTTATTCACTGACTACATTCTAGCGATGTTAAGTTATTATTAATTTATTACTTACGACTTACGACTTGTCCGTAGCAAAAATGCAATTTTTTCATTGAATTGTTATTGTATAATCTAATAATCAATACAATACCACACAAAATTATTTATTGTGACACCTCGTAGCCTAAAACTACATAAATGTACATTAAATAAATCTTAGTGGTAGCGTAACAATGGTGGGCCTTATCCAGTAAATCTATGGCCTTATCGATATAATGTGATGCATGATCTATAAAATCTATATCTAATAGGTAATGCATCATCTATGAGTAGGTATTATGGCCAGCTGTTTGCTTATATTCTGGAAGTTTCTATCCAACTAATTATATTTTCTTATAAACGAGAGAAAAAAAATTACGCTAGGAGTGGATGTTCAGTATGTTATGATTTATGACTGAGTTCATGGTATGGATAGATGTTCAAATATGCGACTACGTATATATAACACGTAGGGTTTTTTAATTATCTGACAGACAAGCATTTGATCGTTTTCTCACCCGGTGTTAAGTGAAGATGTGGTCTTAAATGGAATCATGCTTGTCAGATTAAGGTCCAAGTCTACGGATGCAGGTAGGTAACAATAACCTTTTTGTTTGTGACAATGACCCCGAGATACTTGTAAGTACCTGCTCGTGTTGTATTTGCGATTGCACTTACGGAGAAGATTTAAGTACACATTTAAAAGTGTTCAGCCGTGATCATCTGCAACAATGAGATCCAACGTCGCTTTGAGGTCAATGACATCGTTGATCAGGTAATGTAGCTTCAATTAAACTAGTTTTTTTTGTAATAAAAATGTATTTAAAGGCTTTAGTTAGGCTAAATACAGCGATGAGAGCACCGTATTAGCTTACAAAG
This sequence comes from Cabera pusaria, assembly GCA_954871355.1. Classification (NCBI taxonomy): domain Eukaryota; kingdom Metazoa; phylum Arthropoda; class Insecta; order Lepidoptera; family Geometridae; genus Cabera; species Cabera pusaria. Next base: position 22,619,464 of record OX940893.1, read on the forward strand.
AAAACAAAATTACCATAAAATTATGGGTAATAATTAGATGATAATTACCTTACAAATGAATGGTCGTCAACCACCCTGTGCACACATAGATAGAGTATGCTGCGTCTGACGATGGGGCAGATAGAATGCTTTGAAATATACCAACATCAAGTTGGTTGAATTCAAATTTCTTGAAAGTAGAGTTTCTTAAAGTTACAAGACCATTCCATCAAGTATTGAAAAAGATTATCAACTTTGCCGCATAGATTGAACTATTCAGGAAACATTTTATGCTGCGCCAAATGGCAGTGAAAAATAATCAGGCACCAATTAGTGATCTGGTCGTAAGATTTGTCGAAGATGTCCACCTGAGTGACGGGATGCATAGACAATGTCAAGAGATTAGCCGATAATATACATAGAAGGTGGAAGGATATGTTCCCTCGGTAAACTCGGAAAACTCGGTAGTGTAGGGCTCCGTCCAGCTAGATGGAGTGATGATAAATAAGGAAGCTGGCAGCGGTAGGAAACAAAAAGCTGAAGATCGAACTCAGTGGCGTGCCATAGGTGAGATCTATGTCCAGCCGTGGACAGAGATAGGCTAATGATGATGAGGCAATAGTAAAAAGTAATAACTAATGCAAAAAGGAGGGCAACGTAAACGTTAAATTGTGATGATAAATAAAGGAACTGTGCACCCCCAGACATGTGACATCAGCGAGCCAAGAACTCATACAATATGGCGAACTATAAAAGCTTATTTAATACGTTGGAGCGTTGTGGCGTGGCACCCATAAATGTTAGGCAAAGTACTAAATACGTACCGTCAAGGAATTAAATGTCTTGCTTGAATCTGTGTTTCCAAGTACTTACTTGGAAACACAGCGTGTAGTACTTACAAAGCGTGCTAGATCGTAGATCACATCGTCACTCAGGTGACATAGTGGTCAAACGCTTGTCTATAAAGTATGATTTAGACGATGCCAGAGTGCTGGCATGCAATTTTATGGCGGCCGGCGCTGGATTGGCAAGAAAATACATTTACACTGTGCCAGTCACTGGCGCTAGTCTGTTTGGCATGCAAGCACTAGCATTGTATAAATCAGAAAAACATAAATCTTCGAGAAGTCTCATATATTTAAGCAAATCACTGGGTTCATCTACCTCTGCTTTTTATCCGAGAATTCGAGTTTAAGTTCATGGGCAACTCTTTTAAAATGCTTATTTATTGGTATTTAAACTGAGTTATAATAAAAACTCGATGAGTTACTGTTGACCTCCGTCGATGATTTAAATAATCGTAGGTATTATACATGCATTATATTCGATCTTCATCCAAATTATGTTGTTCCTCGAATACGGTAGGGGACAAACGGAGCGACATGATGCGGATTACGGAACATGTTGCTCGGCAACTACGTGAATGTCTCGAGAACATTTTGCGTGCGCTCGCTCTTAGAGCGAGAGTAATCAACATGTCCCGCGTCACGTTAAATCTTGCGGAACTTGTTGCGGGACACTTTATAACGTAGCAGCAACATGTAGATTGAGTGTTGTGCGTCATTTTGCGGGACAAAATGTCCCCTAGTGTATCCGAGGCTTTATTTAAAATCTCCGTTCTCGTTGTTTTTGTAGAAAAGGTGTAGACATTGCCATTAAATTCTGATATGTTTGCTGAAATATTTTATTAGCGTAATCACCTTTTGTTGTTGTACTACCTACCTACCTACGTTAATAAGATAGAGTATAATTATTATTTTTTAAATTTACTTTTAATTAATCGCGCAATAGCAGTCATTAATGCATGTTAGGTAATTATTTTTTTTAATAACCTAGATAATAGCAGATTTTTGAAATTATATTACTTCTTTTGGCATGATGAGAGCCAGTTCCCATTCTATGCCTAGAGTGCTACCATCTTCGACCGCATCATCACTTACCAACAGGTGAGATAGTGGTCAAACGCTTGCCTATATGATATAGTAAAAAACATGAAAGAGAAATTTTACGACGCGCAGCGACAGAATTTTTGAACTACACCATGAAGTTAGCTGAATCTAAATGGATAATTATCGACTAACTTCATCCGGAAAAAATATGTTGAATATATGTAAATCATTTCACACTGGTATTTTATATACACAACGTGTTTCGTATGTATTCGATAACTATAACTAAAATCTACACATCTGTTTTCAAATAATTACATACGCTCGCGATTGATATCAAATAACTATTAACATAATCTTTAAAAAAAATTGTTTGTACCTAAATATATCTATACTAATATTATAAAGAGAGAACATTTGTATTTTTGTATTTTTGTATGTTTGTAATGAGTAAGCTCAAAAACTACTGAACCGATTTAAAAAATTCTTTCACTAATACATAGAATGGACTTTCGGAATGAAAATAGGCTATATATTATCCCGTTTAAATCAAAGGTACATTCGTGGAGACCTAATTTGCAGCCTAAGTCGGCAAATAAACGGTCGAAAAAACACGTATCTGACGAACGCTGCTTAATTGAAAATAGATAGAAGAATATTTTCTATGCAAGAGTTGTACAACCTAATAAGACCTACAAAAAAGTCCGCGACAGCATATGTCTATCTCTTAAGGTTGACTCACAGTAACCATTTTAATCTTAAAATTTTTGTTAAAAAATATTACATAACTTCCAAGGCTATTTTCAAGTATATAGTATTAAAACTTATTCAAATAATTACGTTAATTAGCTTGGCCACATATTATATATTAAAATTGTCCTTTACAGTATATAATTCAAATGAAAACTCTAGAAGATCACGAATTTCACAAACACGCATGACAAAATTAATAAAAGATTTGCAGTGAAACCACAGATTAGGTCATAGTTACTACGAAAATATTATTATAAGCTTAGCGATCCCCACCGATCACAATCAATTTGAAGTCAATATAGTAAAATAATATATTTTTACTGTATAAAATTCTATTGTATAATATAGTTATCAACACCAATATTATAAATGTGAAAGTCAGTTTGTTTATTTGTTTGTTTGTTTGTTTGTTTGTTTGGGACTTCTTCACGGTCAAACGGCTTGACGGATTTGGCTTAAATTTTGTACAAAGATAGTACATAGGGCAGAATAGGATATAGGATACTGTTTTTTTGGCTATCGAGTCAGGGGGTCCAGATATTTTTAATTGAATTTTGTAAAAATGAGACTTATTCTCGAATAAATGGCTTGACCGATTTGCCTGAAATTTTGTATGAATACATGTCATAGGGCAGAATAGGACATAGGATACTTTTTTTCTGGCTGTCGAGTCAAGGGGTCCAGATATTTTAAATTGAATTTTGTAAATATAAAACCTCTTCTCGAATAAACGGCTTGACCGATTTGCCTGAAATGTTGTATACAGACAGTTCATAGGGTAGAATAAGTTATAGGACACTTTTTTTCTGGCTATCGAGTCAGGGGGTCCAAATATTTTAAACTGAATTTTGTAAATATAAGACTTCTTCTCGATTAAACGGCTAGACCGATTTGCCTGAAATGTTGTATGAATACATGTCATAGGGCAGAATAGGATAATGGATACTTTTTTTTTGGCTGTCGAGTCAGGGGGTCCGGATATTTTAAATTGAATTTTGTAAATATAAAACCTCTTCTCGAATAAACGACTTGACAGATTTGCCTGCAATGTTGTATACAGACAGTTCATAGGGTAGAATAGGATATAGGATACCTTTTTCTGGCTGTCGAGTCAGGGGGTCCAAATATTTTTAATTGAATTTTGTAAATATAAGACTTCTTTTCAAATAAACGGCTTAACCGATTTGCCTGAAATTTAGTATGAATACATGTCTTAAAGCAGAATAGGATTTTGGATACTTTTTTTCTGGCTGTCGAGTCAGGGGGTCCAGATATTTTAAATTAAATTTTGTAAATATAAAACCTTTTCTCGAATAAACGGCTTGACTGATTTGCCTGAAATGTTGTATATAGACAGTTCATAGGGACACTTTTTTTCTGGCTGTCGAGTCAGGGGGTCCAAATATTTTTAACTGAATTTTGTAAATATAAGACTTCTTCTCGAAAAAACGGCTTGATCGATTTGACTGAAATTTTGTATGAATACATGTCATAAGGCAGAATAGGATATAGGATACTTTTTTTCTGGCTGTCGAGTCATGGGGTCCAGATATTTTAAATTGAATTTTGTAAATATAAGACCTCTTATCGAATAAACGGCTTGACCGATTTGCCTGAAATGTTGTATAAAGACAGTTCCTAGGAAAGAATAGGATATCGGATACTTTTTTTCGACTGTCGAGTCTAGGTGCCCAGTTTTGCAAATGTGTGGCCTACTCTCGGTCAAACGGGTTAACCCTTTTAACTGAAATTTTGTACACAGACAGTCAATAAGACATGAAGGACAACGAATACTTTTTTTGGCTGGCAATTTCGGGTGTCTAGATTTTTATTATGGAATTTTGTTAATGTGTGGCCTCTTTTCGGCCATACGGCTTGACCGATTCATATGAAATTTTGTGCAAAGAAATTAAATAGGGCATAAAAGGGCAAGGAATACTTTTTTTCGGCAATTAAGTGTGGGTGCCTTTATTTTTTGTTAACTTTACATGGAGTTTGCATAATCATAAAAGTTTGACCTTAGGTCCATCTATAATGACTAAACTTAATATGTGTCCTAATTAGGCCATAAAACTGTCAGGGTCATTAAAAGTCATCAAAATTTACGCGATAGCTTTGCTTGCCCAACGTGTTTTATCTGCTTTGTGGGAAGTATTTCAGAAACATTCGTGTTAACAGCCACATATAACCTTAGGGTCATAGGTGTTGACTTAGTAGGTCATTAAAACTAAAACTGTCAGGGTCATTAAAAGCCGTAAACATTTTCGAGTTTATAAATTGAAACAGTACAACCTTCAATAATCATAATGATTAATAACATTCAAATAAGTGGATATAAAGTTTAACCTTTGTGTCAACAGTATTGGTCTTATTAGGTCAAAAAAACTGTCTGGGTCATAGAAAATTTTTGCGCTTGCTTCACTCGCGCAGTGATAGCGCCCGCTGTGCTCGCGCAAGATTTGTTATATCTACTTTGTAGAATACATTTCAGCAACTTTTGTATTTTAATAGCCACATGCATCAAAACGAGTCATAGATTGAAACAATACAACCTTCTATAATGATAAAGATTATTAACCTTAAAATAAGTGGATATGAAGTTTAACCTTTGTTTTATCGGTGTTGACTTAGGAGGACTTAGGACTTAGGAGACTCCTAAAAGCTGTCAGGGTCATAAAAGGTCGTAAAAAATTTTCGCGCTCGCTTCGCTCGCGCAGTAACAGCACTCGCTGCGCTCGCGCAAGTATTTGTTTTATCATCTTTGTTGGTAATATTTCAGAAAATTTTAAATATTAATAACCACATGCATCAAAACGAGTCATAAATTAAAACAGTACAACCTTCAATAATCATTATTGTTGTTAACCTTATAATAAGTGGATATGAAGTTTAACCTTTGTTTTATCGGTGTTGACTTAGGAGGTCATTAAAACTGTCAGGGCCTTAAAAAGTAGTAAAAAAATTCGCGCTCGCTTCGCTCGCGCAGTTATAGCGCTTGCTCCGCTCGCGCGAGCATTTGTTATATCTACTTTGTAGAAAACATTTCAGCAACTTTTGTATTTTAATAGCCACATGCATCAAAACGAGTCATAGATTAAAATAGTACAGCCTTCGATAACGATAAAGATTATTAACCTTAAAATAAGTGGAAATCAAGTTTAACCTTAGGGTTATCGGTAATGACTTAGTAGATCATAAAAGCTGTCAGGGTCATAAAAGTTCGTCTAAATTTTTCACGCTCGCTTCGCTCGCGCAGCAATAGCGCTCGCTGCGCTCACGCAAGCATTTGTTTTACCTACTTTGCAGGTAACATTTCAGCAAGTTTCGTATTTTAATAGCCACAGGCATCAAAACGAGTCATAAATTGAAACAGTACAACCTTCAATAATCATAATGATTATTAACTTTAAAATAAATATCAAGTTTAACCTTAGGGTCATCGATGTTGACTTAATAGGTCATAACAAATGTCTGGGTCATAAAAAGTTATAAAAAAAATTTCGCGCTCGCGCTAGGACTTCTTTTATTAACTTTGTAGGTAATATTTCAACATTTTTTGTATTTTAATAGCCAGCCACATGCATCAAAACGAGTTTATAAATTAAAACAGTACAACCATCAATAATCATAATGATTATTAACATAAAAATAAGTGGATATCAAGTTTAACCTTTGTGTCATCAGTGTTGACTTATTACGTCATAAAAACTGTCAGGGTCATAAAAATCCGTAAAAATTTTTCGCGCTCGCTGTGCTCGCGCTGTGTTAGGGCCCGCTGTGCTCGCACAAGCATTTGTTATATCTTCTTTGTAGAAAAAAATTCAGCAACTTTGTATTTTAATTGCCACATGCATCAAAACGAGTCATAGATTGAAACAGTACAATTGATAAAGATTATTAACCTTAAAATAAGTGGATATCAAGTTTAACCTTAGGTTTATCGGTGTTGACTTAGTAGGTCATAAAAGCTGTCGGGGTCATAAAAGGTCGTAAAAAATTTTCGCGCTCGCTTCGCTCGCGCAAGCAATTGTTTTATCATCTTTGTTGGTAATATTTCAGTAACTTTTGTATATTAATAACCACATTCATCAAAACGAGTCATAAATTAAAACAGTACAACCTTCAATAATCATAATAATTATTAATCTTAAAATAAGTGGATATCAAGTTTAAGCTTTGTGGTATCGGTGTTGAGTTAGGAGGTCATAAAAACTGTCAGGGTCATAAAAAGTAAACATTTTTCACCATCGCTTCGCACTCGCATTGATATCGCTCGCTACGCTCGCGCAAGCATTTGTTTTATCTACTTTGTAGGTAATATTTCATCATTTTTTGTATTTTAATAGCCACATGCATCAAGGCGAGTTTATAATTTTAAACTGTTCAACCTTCAATAATCATAATGATTATTTACCTTAAAATAAGTGGATATCACGTTAAACCCTAGGGTTATCGGTGTGGACATAGTAGGTCATAAAAACTGTCAGGGTCATAAAAGATCAAAAAAAAAATTTGCGCTCGCTTCGCTTGCGTAGTAATAACGCTATATAGCATATAATAGCGTGTTTTAACAGCCTCATACATTAGACTGACTGAAATACTTAAACAGCAAAACTTGGTAAACCTTGCTTAGGTTTACCAAGTATTGATTAATGACTTTAACAATAGACGATATCGAGTTCGACCTAAGAGTCATCAACAGTGACTTGATTGTAAGGTTATAAAACTGTCAGGGTCATAAAAAGTCATAAAAAATGTTCGCTCGCGCAGCTATTTACCTTAATTTCTTTGTAAGAAATGTTTCAGGAACTTTTGTGTTGAGTCAAACAATTAAACAGCACAACTTCGTATACCTAACCAAAATGATTAATGACTTTAACAATAGAGGATATTGAGTTCGACTTTGGGGTCATCTATGGTGACTTGGGCTAAGAGATCATCGATCTAGACCTCAAAAGTCATAAAGACACAATAACGCGGGCAAAGCCGCGGGTAACAGCTAGTATGTTCATATTTTATATTCGATGCAACAAACTGATGCAAATTTTGTAGGCATATATGTTCTACCCGTGCGAAGCCGGGGCGGGCTGCTAGTAATTCATAAAAGATGTCGTTTCTACAAATGTTGTAGTATTAAGTGAAGTGTAGTGACTACTAGAGGCACTGTACCGTTTTTCATACAAAATTGGTTCGATATACGATGTCGAGTTTGGTATGAAAACTCGTACTAGGGTAATGACAAAGAAGCATAAATTCTAACGTGGTTACAGTGCATACCTAAATACACATAGGTACTTTTTTATACTTAATAAAATATGCTCAAGTTAAATTTAATTTATAAGTGCTATTTAGCTTTCTCTATCTTGGGTGACATTGGCCTATCGTTGTCATTGTTTACCTACACAATTACGGTTCAAATTTTATCGTGAGTGTTACGCAAACTAGTTATTTATAAGTTCATCGAAATTATCAATAATTAATTACTAGTTACTTGTCATTATTAGGAGAGATCTCAACCAACGACGTTCTTATGTGGGATTCTGAAGAATATTTTCAAAAACTTGGCCACCAAACATCATGTCACTGTGCATCTACCGACAGAAATTCTGGGACCTATCCTATTATGGGATAGGAATAGGGTTGCCAACTTTTTGTACGAAAAATAAAGTCTATATTGAAATCGGAGAATTAAAGTAAATAGTACTTTAGAAAATTCGCAGTATTCGATTGTTTTAAATAAAATACTATTCATAAAATAATATCACATGTAATACACCGGAGGAACACAAGTTTTAGGAAAAGAGCACACACATTTTAGGGAAAGAAAACACTCACTTTCTTACTTCTCCGCTAAAACTCCGACAGTTTCGTTCTGCATTTAAGCACAGAATAAGAATAAGAATAATTAGAATAAGAATAAGAATAATTTATTGAGGAAACTTAGGCTTATTACAACAAAGTAAATGGTTTACCTGGAATCTAAACTAGGCTCGAGACCCGTGTGATAGGCTCCAGGCCTCTTCCGTCTGATGACAGCGGATTTGGAATGCCTTTCTTAGGTTGTTACGTTGGATGGGATTTTATATAATACTAGTTATTAGTAACTATAATATTATTAAATATAATATATAATAATGAATAGTACAAGATTTAAGTTTGAATTTTTGTTTGGCTCCGGATACCAGCGAGTATGATAAGTATTTTGCATACTTTTTCAAATAAAATTCTCAGTGCCGTCTTCCAATTCCAGACAAACACGATTCTATCTTAGACCGCAACCACAGATTATAATAAAATATATAATATTTACTACTTACTACGTAACCGCAACTTCACTTTACATCAGATGAGATAGCGGTTAAGTGCTTATCCGTTAGAAAAAACGGTCGTGATATAGAAAAATAAAATCGAATTCAGGTTTCATACAACAAACAAGTAGTTTTTTGACGAGATAGTGTAAGACTACATATGTATATGTATTAGTTTATTAAATTAACTTAAATGGCAATTAAACCAGTATTATAGAACGACATTCAAGTTTTACACAATAAGCATACCCAAGTATACCCGTTTTGTGTAATGTTTATTATTATTTGCACAAAAATACAATGTAGCTTGTAAAATATATAACAGGTTAGAATTGGGAAGCAAAATCGTTAGTTGCAAACATAAAATTGAATAATCAATTACCTATTAAATATTCATGCACGACAACACCTGCGTACTACCTACTGGTAGAGTGACATTTAGAAATTCAACATTCTATTCTATCAGTACCTGTGGCATAGACAAGATAACACATATGTAGCTAGATTTAGGGCCAGTTTCAACGGTTCCTTATAGCCCTTAGAAATGAATCTCACAGAACAACTTTTATGTGGCGTCGTATGTTAAATGACTATCTGTCACTTTATCAGAGACCATTGAAACTGCCTCTGAAAATGTAAATATATAATAGATACTTTCATGTATGGAGTTATTTCTGCTTGTCTCTTCCCTGCATGTAATGATACAATCATTTAGCAGTTAACAATACCGCATACATTGGTTTCGTTCAGCGTTCAACCATACATAATGTGTAAAGTGGTTTCGTTCAGCGGTCAACGATACATAATGTAATGAGTACAGTGGTTTCGTTCAGCGTTCAACATTACATCATGTGTACAGTGGTTTCGTTCAGCGTTCAACCATACATAATGTGTAAAGTGGTTTCGTTCAGCGTTCAACCACACATCATGTGTAAAGTAGTTTCGTTCAGCGGTCAACGATACATAATGTAATAAGTACAGTGGTTTCGTTCAGTGGACAAACATCATAATGTGTACAATGGTTGCATTCAGCGGTCAAGTACATATTGTGTACAATGGTGTTAATATAAAGGTAGACATCACGCCGGCAAAGTTTTTAGTCTTGCAGAAGTCTATAGGCGCGGTATAAGTATATATATGTATATATTTATTACTATTACTATTACTATTCTATAGTCTTAATCTTCCCATAAGGTGGGCTGCTGTCACCTTCCATTTATAAGCAAAAAACTTAACTTGTTGGTACCCAAAAAGGTTAAACCCTAATTGGAGCTTACAAGGTACAAAAAATTTGCTGTGAAGACCGATTAATTCACCCTATTTTTTATTCCTATCTACTCATACCTACCGTAAGAACAGTCTGTAATGTACTCTGTCAAGTTTCAAACACTAAAATCAACGCGAAAAAAAGAGCAAGAACGAAATTCGACGTCGATAAAGGTCATATATTTAGTCTTCAAACAAGAATATTATATTATAAAAACTCACGTTCATTTTAAACTTATAGATTTAAGACGGGAATTTAACGTGACTTACGCGATGTCGATATAGCGATCGACATATGTTTCGGTCTCATCCGGAGGTCTTCTTCAGGATCTTGAGTGCGGGGCGCTCGCCGACGCGTTCAGCCTCGCACTGCGGGCCACTGCTCGTGCAGCGCGGGCGGACGGAGCGGGCGGCGGCCCGCAGTGCGAGTGCGATACTGATTGGAAGTTCAATTTAGTATAATTTTTTTTAATCATGGGCTAATTTGGTTTGTATGCATAATGTATCTTTTATTTTGTATTTAACGGGTTACGCCAGAGCACCATCTGATATGAACTTGATTACGTTTATAATTTTTTATTGACTAAGTTACTTATTTAGATGTTTGAATACCTGAGCTTTGATTAAGTTTCGCAGGTTGTTTAAAGTTTTTGCAATAGCAAGGCTATTTGCAATCATTCGAAAACAAATTGTGTTTTATAAACTGCGTCTCTTTCTAAAGAATCTTTAAGATAAGCCGTTTTTAGAAATAAAACTACCACATTTCTATGTCCTTGTTACTTTTAGGGTGATGATGGTCGACCCCTTAAAGTTTATCGGAAATAAAAGTTGTCCAGACAAAAAGTTGCATCTTAAGGTACGGCCACACCGCGGCGTCCTGCAATTTGCGGGCGCGATATCAGTATTTTCATTTGTATTCTGTAGGGCTATTCTGCATCTCGCAAGCGGAATCCGCGGAGAGTCGTAATACGATTCTAAATACGGTTGAATTTCGTAATACGAAATTTAAATCTCACCGCTGGCGAGATGCGTAAACTAGCTTGAAGAATAGCCCTACTGATTGCGTTTGGTGTGAACCAATTGGTATAGGTATCAATACTATTGTGTTATCTGATCGCCGCCTAGATCGCGCACGCAGGACGCTGCGGTTTGTCCGTACCTTTAGTAAGGGTCACAAAAAGTTCTGAGGGACTTATGAACTTTTTTGGACATGGTTGAGATTAATTTTTTTACGTTTTCAACTTTCATCTATACCTGCGCCACTTAAAAAAAAATCTAAAAACTGAATCGACAAAAACAATCCATATGCGTAAACAACGAACCTGCTTACAAAATTTCACTAGAATCTGTTGAGAAATGCGACAAAAGAGAAAAAAGAAGAGAAAGCGACATGTACATCCCTACCTACCTACATCCGGATATACGAATGCACTTTTCCCCAAGCAGAAACCAAGACCTTCGTTTCGCTCGGTCTTATATTCTTATAATTATATAAATAATTCTTATAATTATGCCGAATCGTAATAGAAACGAACTATGTACCAAATGCAATGTGCTCGCGTGTTAGTCCGGGCATAGAATAAAGGGTCAAATTGGATAATCCCTGATGCTGATAACCCGTTCTGTAATCGATTAATTAACCATGTAAGTTGTCTATCTCAATTACAATACTTGGGTACCTTTGTTTGAAATTAAGTTTATAATATTTGTATATACAACGACATGTAACTATTCTGAGTGAGTGCTAAAATAAAACGAACTCAAACTACCATAAAAAAGGCAGACGGATTCGTGCTGAACACACGAGTGAACGCAAGTTTAGTAATACTAAATGCTTGAGTAATACGCTTCCGCGCTCAGTTTGCTACCAAGCGGCAGCAGGGACGGACGCGTCCGTGCGGTATTACTTCGCATCGTTCCGTACGTAGTAATCATGCCGGATTGGATAGTAGATAGATACTATGTATGTCGTAGTAGTAAGTAGGTAGATACATGTAGGTAGTATCTATCTACTACCTATTAGACTTGGCTGGCACCGACTTCAAATAGATAAGTGGGTAGCGCTTATAATAATTATATTAAGTAATTTATTTTTCGCTTTTGAGTGCCTGTTTGTGGTAATGAAGTCGGTTTTTTTTTTAAAGATTTTATTTTAGCAAAACAAGTTTTAATTAAATTACATGCATCTATAAAATTTCGTGTCTGGGCCATTATACACTGACGGATATATACTTTGTGAAAATTTCAAGTATGTACCTATTACGGTTATGAAGGTACATCTGTAAAGTGCGCACATATAGACAAACGGACGGACGAACGGACAACAAAGTCTCAGAAAGTGTCCATTTGGTACCCTTTGGGTTCGGAACCCTAAAATGCCGCGCTAGTGAAAAATTTTCACTAGTCATAATGATGTCATCAAGGTATCAAAGGACAATGTCCAAAATGGCCCTGTGCAATAAAAGCATTTGACAAACACGATAATTAATTGTCTATTTTATTACAATAATCCAATCCAAATACTTTTATAACACGTACTAGTTGTATTTCAAAATGAATATTAGTAAGTATTATTTGCGATTATTAACATTAATTGCCGCTATAAGGCCCACACAGTCTGAATCACTCTACTACGTTATAAGAGTTGGCACTTCCTTACATTGTTAATACCCGAATTATGAAAGCACTGTGTAGCCAACCTAACAACGAAAAGTATTATTTACGTAGTAACTATTATATAATCTGTGGACTACGAGCTTACGAAAGTTGCTATCATAGTTTTTTTAACCAAAAAAGAGCTGATAATATTTAAACGGCTGAACAGATTTGTATGAAATAAAAATCTATGAAAGAAAAAGCTAAGAACACTCTCGACGAAGACATCTATCAAACAAAACAAACTAAATAAAAATCGGTTCATCCGTTTGGGCGCTACGATGCCACGATGACAGACACACAGACTCCTTCGTTTTGCGTCGAGGGTTAAAACCCAAAATCAACATGAAGAAAGATGTAAAAACATTATTCAAGGTCATATTTTTTAGGTCTTCAAAAGTATATGCAATAGCAACCTCCATTGTGTATAATCTTCTTGGGACTCTTCTTCTAAAACCAGTACATTCTCCATGTTTGAGATATTTATCTCCATATCTCTGAAGATACTAAACAGATCTCGATAAAATTAAAATGGGACCACATCGGAAACGTACCCTACCTATTAAAAAAAGAATCATTTGAATCCGTTCACAATTGACGGAGTAATCGCGTAATATACACAACAAAAAAAAACATACAGACGAATTGAGAACCTCCTCCTTTTTTGTGAAGTCGGTTAAAAACCGCGTGCTTGTTGACCCCACGGGCCCATGGTTTCGACCCCAAACGGAAGAAAAGCATAGTTGTCACAATTAATTCATAATTAATCTATTCTAATATTATAGACGAGTAGTTCGGCATACTTATCACACGTGATATATTAAGGAAGATAAGTACCGGAGAATACTAGATAAACATTGTATATTTGTATATTGTATTATTGATATCAGCTGTAATATTACGCAGACAACGCCCACACAAAGGGTTCTGTACAATATGTTATAAGATGCCTTAAAAACATGTCTCTTGTATTGGGACTGCTTTTATGTATTATTTTGTTTTATATTTATTATTTGTTGTTATAGCGTCCATAGTAATACATATTTTGTCTAAATATCAAAGTGTGTACCTATTTATATGGTTAAGGAGATACAGCCCTGTGACAGTAGGATGGACGGACAGCGAAGTCTCAGTAAGGTAGAGTCGTAGGGTAGTAGTAGTCTCGGTAGGGTTCCGTTGGTTCCCTTTGGGTACGGAATACATATTAGAGAGTTAGTGCAATTAGTACCTAATACATTAAAAGTTCTGCCAATTATATAATATAAGTTAGAATTAGTTAACGTAACATTAAGTTTTATTATCAGAATAACTAATCAAATTATGTCAATGAACTTACAATACCAGATTGCCTAATTAGATTAAAGTGCAATATTGTGTCGTTATAATTTAGGACGATTGATTACAGTAACAGCGTTTGTCCACAGCAACGGCACCGGGACGTCACCGGTAACAAAATGCCGGCGCCGAAGTAGCGGTACATATGTATGTATGGCAGCTTGTCCACAGCATGGTCGGCACCGGGCGACGTCATCCCGGCCGCCAATATTTCGAGTATATCGGCGCGACCGCTAGAAACCGGCCAGAGATTTTGAAGGGCCGATGCCGATGTGCCGGCATTGGCTCGCAATACAAAACACGTTTGATCTTGTCCACACACTGCCGGCGCCCGGAGGCGTTCGATAGGCAATTGTTTTTTTATCTGAGGTTGTTTGTTTTATTTCTATGGAAACGCATCTGTCACGCATGACAGCTGGAAGAAACAGAACCACCGGAATCGGTGGCGGTAGACAAACGATCGCCGGGACATCATTTTCAAACCGACCCGAAAAAATCTCGTTGCCGGTGACGTCCCGGTGCCGTTGCTGTGGACAAACGCTCTTAGAGTAGACTAATCCTCACGAAAATAGCGGGAAAATTGTGAATTACTATCGCGGTTTCACCGGCGTAGTTCCCGTACCCGTGAGAAAATAGAGATAAAATATCGCCTATGTTACTCGCTGATAATGTAGCTTTCCATTAGTGTAAGAATTTTTGAAATCGGTTCAGTAGGTTTTGAGTTAAATCGTAACAAACAAACAGTATGTCAAATTTTCCTCCTTATAATATTATATAATTTAGAAGTTTAGATAATATAAGATTGTTCACTAAACGAAATCATTAGGATTACTGTATCTTTAAATGATGTTATTTACAAGCTACTAGTCTTTAAGCTCGTTTAAATAATATCGTTTAAAAACTAAAAAACAACCGACTTCAATGCCGCGCTATTCATTTTCTGTACCAATTTTAAGATGTTTATCGCAATATCTCTGGAGATACTTATCATACCTCGATAAAATTACCATGGTACCACACTTGGGATATCTCCTTTCGAACAAAAAAAGAATAATCGAAATCGGTTCATAAACGACGAAGTTATACGCGAACAAACATAAAAAAAAAAATATATATATATATATATATATATATATATATACGGTCGAATTGAGAAACCTCCTCCTTTTTTGAAGTCGGTTAAAAACTAAAAGAACTTCAATTGCTCGCTAGTCATTTTCAGTACCTACTAAGTTTGAGGTATTTGGATGAATAAATGATTTATTTTACAACATATTTAACTAGTTTTCACATTAAGTCTTATATATATGGACACAAATTAACCATTATTTGGGTACCCTGAAATTCCACATTAGGAAAAATCCAGTGTTGTGGAATTCAGTAAGATTGACATAAAGAAATGTTACAAATACATATTATTATACCGTGGGTAAACTTATATAGGTATTACTACTTTTTAACTTATTGTGCATAATTGTATTTTAATAAATGTATTATATTAATATTGATTATTATTATCTCCATAGAGATACAGATGGAGATGCTGATGAAATGAGATCTCGATGAAATTTAAATATGACCACTAGTACAGTAAACCTTTTTTAAAAAAATAATAATTTTCTAAATTGGTCCAGGAATATTTGAGTAATCGGGGAACAAACATAAAAAATAGATTCCAACGAATTGAGAACCTTTTTCTTTTCAACCGACTTAAAAAAGTTCTCGATTCGCCTGTATTTATTTATATTTGTTAGATTGTTACCTACGAGCATTATTCATAAACCGATTTTGAATTTTTTCTGATGAGTATCTCCAAAGATACGGAGATAAACACCTCAAACAATTTTTTTACAACTTTTTTAAAATTAATAAAAAAAAATTACATTTTTTTTTCTGAGGAGTATATCCAAAGATACGGAGATAAACACCTCAAACAATTTTTTTTAAACTTTTTTAAAATTAACGAAAAAAAAAATTACAATTTTTTTTCTGAGGAGTATCTCCAAAGATACGGAGATAAACTCCTCGAACTAGCGTGCCATTTGAAGTCGGTTTTATTAGTTTTGTAAAAGGAAAAAAAATATTTGATTTAAAATCTAAATCTGTAATAGCCTATGTTTGTTATAAAGCATCAACTAATGAAGTTGTATTCTAACATGTATGATTTTAATGATATACTCGTAGATATATTACAATGAAGATATTTGAAAAAAATAAAAGAACTGACTTCCATGCCGCGCGAGTCAGTTTCAGTGCGAGTAAGTTTGAAACATTTATCATTATATCTCTGCAGATAGTTATCAGATCTCGATATAATTTAAATGGGACCACCTTGTAACAAAAAGAATCATTTAAATCGGTACATGGTTGGCGGAGTAATAATAAAAAAAAAACACACTGATGAAATGAGAACCTCTTCCTTTCTGGAAGTCGGTCGCAAATAGAATAAGTACATAACTTCAGCGGTATAAGCACAATATTATTTATTACCTATATACAGCAATAAATATAAAACGACCTCGATTAATAGCAGGTATTCAGCAAAAACTTGAACAAGTAACCAGTGTATTCTTGATAAAGTAGATTTAGTACATTTTATACTATTTTTAGGGTTCAGTAGCCGAATGGCAAAAAATGGAACCCTTATCGATTCGTCATGTCTGTCTGTCTGTCCATCCGTATGTCACAGCCACTTCATTTTATTAACAAAAACTCTCGTTCATTTCAAAATAAGTTATTTTCGAACAATAATTTAAGATCATTTACAAAACGAAAAACGGACTTCAAATGCCGTGCTCAGTAATTTTTCAGTACTAAGAGGAGTTTATCTTCATATCCCTGGAGATAACCATCATATCTCGATAAAATTACAATGGGACCAAACGGAAAGTAATACTTACTCTCTCAAAGAAATAGAAGTTTCCAAATCGCTTAAAATATGACAAAGTTCTGAGGTCCTAGACGATAAAAAATAATATCGTTTAAAAACTAAAAAACAACCGACTTCAATGCCGCGCTATTCATTTTCAGTACCAATTTTGAGATGTTTATCTCAATATCTCTGGAGATACTTATCATACCTCGATAAAATTACCATGGTACCACACTTGGGATATCTCCTTTCGAACAAAAAAAGAATAATCGAAATCGGTTCATAAACGACGAAGTTATACGCGAACAAACATTAAAAAAATATATATATATATATATACGGTCGAATTGAGAAACCTCCTCCTTTTTTTGAAGTCGGTTAAAAATACAGGCGAATTACAAAACCTAAAATTAAAACGCAAAAACATATGTCGACCTCTATATCAACATCGCGTAAGTCACGTGAAAGTATTGTTTTAATTGTAGTTAGGCTAGCCTTTGACCGCTATGTAACCTGATGGGAAAGTGACATTGAGATCTAGGGTGCATGCTAGCCTAGAAGATAGATGGACACCTATCCACTCTCGAATTGAAGACACCTAAGTCCAGCCAGCTACCACCATCAAGTTAGAAAATCTGTCGCCAAACATCTAATGTGTCCCGGCAGCTATCCTTGAGAGCCAGTTCAAGGCCTAGCGTGCTACCATCCTCGACCGCAGCATCGCTTACCAACAGGTGAGATAGTGGTCAAATGCTAGCCTATACGAAATAAAATAAACGTTAAGTATAACTAATACCTACTCGAAAACAAATCAGCCGGCAATTTGTTTTATTATTTTATGGTTTGAATGATTTTAATTGTTTAACAGACTTAAAAAAAGGAGGTTTCTCAATATGACCGTATATATAATATATACATATATATTTTATGTTTGTTCGCGTATAACTTCGTCGTTTATGAAATGATTTTGATTATTATTTTTTTGTTGGAAAGGAGATATCCCAAGTGTTTTTTGAAAAGAAAATATTCCAAGTGTAGTACCATGGTAATTTTATTGAGGTCTGATAAGTATCTCCAGCGATATGAAGATAAACACCTCAAAATTGGTACTGAAAATAAATAGCGCGGCATTGAAGTCGGTTATTTTTAACCGACTTCAAAAAAAGGAGGAGGTTTCTCAATTCGAACGTATATATATTTTTTTTTTTTTTTATGTTTGTTCGCGGATAACTTCGTCGTTTATGAACCGATTTCGATTATTATTTTTTTGTTCGAAAGGAGATATCCCAAGTGTGGTACCATGGTAATTTTATCGAGGTATGATAAGTATCTCCAGAGATATTGAGATAAACATCTCAAAATTGGTACTGAAAATGAATAGCGCGGCATTGAAGTCGGTTGTTTTTTAGTTTTTAAACGATATTAATTTTTTTTAAACGTTCTTATTAAGATATGTTTCCTCTAACTCCTCTAAGTTCCACCTGTATGTCCGTGCGCTTGTTTTGCAAGTTGCAAGACTTGTTTGTTTATTTGTTCCACTAATGTTATAAATCTGAAAGTTTTTACATTTGTACACTTTGTACGTATCTTACTAAATTGCGCAAAAACAGGCTGATTGATTTGGATGAAATTTGGCACACATATGTATAAGTAGTTATTTTTACAAGTACTTTTAAACGCGGGCTAAGTCGTGAGGCACAGCTAGTTATAACTAGATTATATACTCATCTTAATCTGTTCATCCGTCTATAAATACTCACATACTTTCGCATATTACAGAATACTTGTTGCGCCAAGCATTGGCACCCGCGATAAATAGTTTTCTAAGTTCTACTCCAGTATATTAGTATAATATAGTAGCTATCCTTGTCACATAATAAGTAATAGTACAAAGCAACATTACGTGAATGATATTTAAAAGCCAAGCATAAAACTCGTGAAAAGTATTAAAATTGTTAGCGTTGTTCTAAACTATAATACCATTGTATTATACGTATAATCTAATATTTGTTTGAAGAAACGCGTAAGGTGTCGTTGACACAGCAATTTAACAATTCCAGTTGCCAGTTGCTGTTTTTCTAAGGCGATTGTCACACAGCACCGCATCACGCAGCTTAGCGCGGGATTGCGTAATGTATGTGTTCCTGTGCAAAATTTCAGCCAAAACAGTCGAGCTGTTTGACCGTGAAGCGGTCCCTAACAAACAAACAAATATCAATACTAACTGATTTTCGCATTTATAATTCACTAGCAGCTCCCCGCGGATTTGCCCGCGTTTAATCCTTGTTATAAACCTTTCTCTTCACTATATCTATTGATAAAAACTGGCTATCCGTTGCGTACTTTTAAAATCTAAGAAAACAGACGCGGTAAGCAACTTTGTTTTATATTAAGTACGTAGTACTATTATTATATATAGTATTCTGTGATTAAGTAAAATTCCAATCCCTTTATGTACATAGTTTTTTGTAAATTAGAGCATACAATGCGGGTTATGCATGTATGTGGCAAAAATAATTTAATATGCAAACAAAGAAATATCGTTAGCTCGTGTTGAAGTAACTCTTTATGGGTAAATCAGTATTACACATAGTACATAATTTAATTATAATTCATCAACTTTATTGAAACATTGAAACAAAAGAATAAACAACGGAAACGGCGATTCTTTCAATTCGTTACGTACCTACTACGGTAGTATAATAAATTTCATTTTATTTGTATTGCTTTACAATAGTTTAACATGAAATTAATTGTAACTAATACCTACATATTACCGAAGCGCTCAATTTTCTCCTAGACTCAAACCCGATTGTAAATGAGTGATGATTTTTACACGTTTGGCATTTTTTATATAATATAATAGATAAAATATAAATAAAGGATGGAAAAAATTAATGGGCTAAAAAGTGAATTCTTGCCGCGATACTGACCTAAGAATAGTACATTTAGTTTTTTTATATATTTTTATTTCTCCTAAGGATGTATGGAAGATATCGCTTTTAGCGGTAAGACCGCACATTGTACATGTTAACTAATTTATTATTTGCTGGATTGCAATATCTTATATTTGAATTATATTCTATTATATAATTAAATAACGAGACGCAGTAGCTATTATTATACTTTTGAAGTTTTTATTTTTCGTTTAGGTCTTAGGTACTTACTTCGAGTTGTAAATCCTTCAGTTACAGTCATGGTAATATTGTTAAACTCGATGTCCACTTGAGTTCGCGCTGGCATGTTAACTTGCAGAATTCTGCAGTCACTCGAGTCCTTCTGCTTCTTAGCCAACTTTTGGTTGAACAGGCACTTTGTTATTTTAGACATATTTGCTAATGAATACTAACTTTTTATTAAAAAATATAGAGGAGACACAACTATGTAGAGTTCAAATAATACTGCACGGCATTTAAAAAAAAATGAATTTGTTTTTAGAACGTAAGTTTAATGCGAATTTAATAAGAACTATTTGTTAATAGTCTTATAAGTGTAAACTCCTTTGAGTTATTTTTCGTCAGAAAATATTATTTGCGTGTAATGAGTACCGCATGAGGGAGGTGTGCGTAACCTCGCGAGTCCGGAATCAAACTGACAGCGCGGAGTAGCGGCATTTCGCTACAAATTAGTTATTTAGCCACGATAACATTATGTATCATACCACCGACTATCATACTTTATGTTAATTAAATACATTATGTACAAAAGCAAGTTTATTTACATAGTTTGGAATAAACATTTGCAAATTTGATTTTGTTTTTCGGTGTCTGGTTTAACCGCCCTGACAAGTTAGGTTTAATGTCTTGTAGAGGGGATTTTATAAAACTTTAGACTAATGTATGTATGCCTCTTGGAACAAAGAGTATTAGAACAAAGATTAGCATTTGCAACTGTCCAAACGGAGGATGTTCTTAATTCGTCTCTATGTTTATTACCCAACTGCGAAATAAAGAGGTTTATGTTTTTCGAGTGTATGTATGTGTGTATGTATGAAAGTATGTGAGTCTAAACGGCTTGTCTTATTTTTATGTGAGTGTTGTCAATAGATTCGTCTCAGTCGTGAGAGTGACACTGTGTACATCACAATTATGAAAAGAAATAAATGAGGATTTTTGGCGCCAAAAAGAAGTCTAAAAAAAATTAAGTTTTCGAAATACCTACATCGAGTGTGGTATCAAAATAAAGAATGTTTAACGGTGATTACGAAAATATAAAACTTATATGTTTTATTGGAGTTTGGATTAGGGAATGCTTCTAAATATTTTTTTCAGGCAGTCGGCTTTTTTCACTTCACATTCACTTTTTTTGTATAATTGTTACCACGGTTGTCACGCAGTTACTCCACCACTTGAGAACCGATTCAAATGATTATTTGTTTACATCTTCAATATGGTCCCATTCCATCTAAAATGTAATATCTTATGGGAATCTTATGAGCCCTAAGAGATTTTGAAGAAAATTTTAAATATTAATTTGAATTTTTTTTTATAAAATGTTTTGTTGACAGTCATTATTTTTAAAATCTGGAATGAATCAATGTAGATCTAGATCTACATTGATTCATTCCAGATTGAGTTCCGTCTGCCGGTTGGATGAGGTTTCGTCTGAAGTAAACAGCAGTGATGAAGACGAAGCCCTCCAACCTAATCCCGCGCCTCCACTATATACACCGCATCATCACCCCCCACCAACACCACCACCGCCGCCGCCGCCGCCGCCCGCTCCGTCCGCCCGCGCTGCACGAGCAGCGGCCCGCAGTGCGAGGATGAACGCGTCGGCGAGCGCCCCGCACTCAAGATCCTGAAGAAGGCCTCCGGATGAGGCCGAAACATATGTCGATCGCTATATCGACATCGCGTAAGTCACGTTAAATTCCCGTTTTTAAATCTATAAGATCTAGATCTGCTAAAAAATTAAACACTGCCCACTAACCATGTCTAAAATACAAAACTAATCCCCAATAAGCAATAGTACTTACTATTAACTACATATAGGTAAATACCTATTAACCTATATGTAGGTAAATACCTATTAAGCTGTATGTAGGTGCCAACTTATTCTTTCGAGGGTCCGGTGGCGTAATCGGGAGAACGGTTGGTTTTGATGCCAGAGGTACCGAGTTCAAACCGCCGTGCACCAATGGATTTTTCTATCGAAAAATGTATGCGCGCTTTTCACAGTGGCCCTCCGGTGAAGGAAAAACACCGTTAATTAACCAACAACCCCCGCATGGTGGTAGGACTCTATCTAGTGTCCGCCTGGCCAGCTACCACCCTCAAGTTAAAAAAACTGTCGCCAAACATCTAATGTGTTCCGGCAGCTATCCCTAAGAGCCAGTTCCCATTCTAGGCCTAGCGTGCTTACCATCTTCGACCGCATCATCATCACTTACCAACAGGTGAGATAGAGGTCAAACGCTAGCCTATAAGATATTTAAAAAAAACGACGTTGTTTGTCTGTAGTTCCGGGTGAAATCCTGCAACTCAAATTTCGAGCACTTCCCGATTAGCTATCTATCTATCTATGTAGCTATCTATCTATGTCTATCAATCTATGTAGCTGAAACTTTCAGGGTAGCTCACTATTCGATGACAGAAAAAAATTAGCTTGCAATGCCGACCTAACCTTAAATAATAATTAATGCGAGTCAGACTCGGGCACGTAAAGTTCATTGAATAAAATTTGCCAAAAAAAATGTTTTTTGTATACCCCATTAATTTTTTATTTAATTTAGTTTTTATTATTGAATATTATAGCAACCGTTATAATACACACTATGAGCAAATGTCAAGTCTCTATCTATTACGGTTTGTAAGATCGAGCATAAAACGCCTGGGGCCTTATTCAGTATGACCAATGAGATAACGTGTACCTTAACGCGCCACGTTACGTTATTGAAAAATTGTATTCTGTATGCCACACGATAGGTAAATTATACAAAACGCGCGCGTTACACGTCCTCATATATCACGATATTTTGACATCTCAAAACGCGCTCATAACCTTACCCTACCGCATTTTAAATGGCATAGAGAATACCATAACGCGGAGATAACGTAACACGGCACGGTAAGACTTTAAAATGGTCATACTAAATAAGGCCCCTGTTTAAAAACAAGTTTCTTGTATGGGGGTAAACCCCATTACCATTTAATTTTAACTTTATTCTGTTTTTAGTATTTGTTGTTATAGCGGCTATAGTAATACACATTTTGTGAAGATTTCAAGTCTCTATCTACTATGGTTCTAAATTCAAGCAAAAAAACAGTGAAAAAAAGGTTTCTTTTTCGGACCCCCTTTAATATTTAATTTTATTTTGTTTTAAGTTATTGTGTAAAATCCCCTATAATACATACTTCGTGAACATTTTAAGTATCTATCTATTACGGTTAAGGATATACAGCCTTTTGACGTTTGACTCTGAAATGCGGACAGACGGACGGACGGACGGACGAATGGACAGCGAAGTCTCAGTAATAGTACCCTGTGGTACCATTTGGGTACGAAACCCTAAACATGTCTCGTATAACTCTTAAATGAAGCGAGATGGAGCAAAAATAATACGTAATACGTAGTTTAGATGATTTTTTTTGCTATAAGTTACATTAATTTGTGTTTTATTTACCAAATTTAAGTGAACAAATGTTAAGCTGTCAAGATATGACAAAAACAAAGTTCACATTAATGAAACTGATGTTTCTTACGTAGTCATTCCATTGTGCACAAAGGTTTCGCAAAGTTCATTATAATCCGTTCACCGCAAAAACAAGAGAGCGCAAAAAAGTTAAGTCTGTTGCAAACTGCAGGCGGACTTGCATATGGTTTTGAATATCACACAGCCTTTACAAAATAAGGAGGTTATAGAGAAATTTGATAAATAGTATGTCGTACATCATGTCATACATCGGAACTCTCTCTTCCTTAGATGAATATTGATAATATTGTAGTATTCGTAAAGGTAACGCCTATAGAGATTAGCGTTTTTATTGTCTCTTCATCGCCTATACCACAAAGCCTGAAGACGAATCTCTTTAACGAGTGCGTACTACCTGTTATTACTTAACGGAGCCGAGACGTGGACGGTGCGACTAGTTCACCAATTGAAAGTCGCTCAGCGAGCTACGGAGAGGGCTATGCTTGTAGTTTCTCTGAAGGATCGAATTTGAAACGAAGTCATCCGTCAGAGAACCAAAGTTATGGACGCCATAGCTCAAAGGATAACCAAGCTGAAATGGCAGTGGGCTGGTCACATCTGTCGTATAACCGATAACCGTTGGGGTAGACGAGTTCTAGAGTGGAGACCACGGCTCAGCAAACGTAGTGTAGGACGCTCTCCAGCTAGGTGGAGCGATGATATACGCAAGCTGGCTGGCAGCGGTTGGAAACGAATAGCTGAAGATCGAGCTCAGTGGCGTGCCATGGGAGAGGCCTATGTCCTACAGTGCACGGAAACTGACTGATATTGATGATGATAGAGATTATATAATATAAGAATATAGATCAGCACGTCGGTGCACCCGCTAGTGTAAGGTAACGTATTGGCCCTAAAACCGCTACAGACGCTCCCCGGGGGTAGTTGCCCCCGGCGCCCCACCTGGGTTAAGAGGCTCACCTCGAGACCCACCCACGCAAACCCAAGAAGCGATATGATATGACAAGAAGGGATATATAGGGATGAAGATACATGACCCACACGAAATCAAAATTCTGGCAGTTTAGGATTTTGCATGCTGCTGTATCTGTTATAGGTACACGTCATCGCTTACCATCAGGCGAGAGTCGTGCTTGTCCTGTTACCTGTTACCATAAAAAAATATCCACTACGTAGAGCCAAGAGATGGGTCTTTGTAATATGGTGATAACTGACGATTTCTTATAAAATTATTTTCCATCCGGTATAAGTGGACCCATCGATTATTTAATTTTTATTTATACTATAATATATTTAATCCTACAAGGGTTCTTTTTATTCCTTTTGAAGTACAGAACCCTATAAACTAAAACAACCGACTTCCAAGCCGCCGAGTTAGTTTCAGTGGCAAGTTTGATACGTCTATCGTCGTATGATCTCTAAAGATTCTTATCAGGTCTCGATGAAATTACAATGGAACCACCTTGGAGATGTACCCTAGCAATAAAAAAATAATTCAATCGGTTCACAATTGACGGAGTAATCGCGTAACATACAAAAAAAACATACAGACGAATTGAGAACCTCCCCTTTTTGGAAGCCTGTTGAAAAATAGTGCGTCATTCTGATGTAGAAGAAGCATATCATGTTAACATTTCTACTTACTACTCTACTACTTCAGAGTTTTATACAGAGGTATAAGTATTAGTTAAATCCTTGGGTGTCACAATCTGTCGGTAAATATAACCTATTTCTAATGAGGTCAATGTATGACAACTATACGACAAATGTCAATATTTTTTCTAAATCTACGCGTCACTGACGTCATGTTGTATTCATTTAAAGTTTCCTTACCTACTAACATATGTTTTCGTACAATGACGCTATGTCTATAGCTTTATGTATATATGTATATAGCTATAGTCCATTCACAGTTATATTAGCCCTGACTTTGAGAGTTACCTAATAGTTAAATTACTGTGAATTGTGAATAATAGAGGAAAAATATCTGTGAACAATTAGTACCTTTTATCGACGACAGATTGTTCACACTTCACAGTAATGTTTATACTAAGTAAGTCAATAAATAAGTCATATAAGTTATTTAACCGTCAGAGGATAAATAACTGTGAATAGACTACGTTTAGATGGTAAACTATGTTCTCGATTTTCAATGCATATTTCTCGTAACATAGAGAAATAACGTTTTAATACTTGCCATATCATCCTACAAGCAAAAAGGTTAAACCCTAAGTGGAGCTTGCAAAGTAGAACATTGCTGTGAAGTTAAAATTAACCCGGTTTTGTTTCTAACCCACTCATACGTACCGTAAGAATCACGCTATTCTCCGTGGTAAGTACAGTCCGTAATATTCACTCAAACACTAAATCCAACGTAAAGAAAAGAGTAATACACGAATTGATGTTTTAGTCTCTTTTCTTTACATGCAGCCTCCATTGCATCCGTTGAATTTAATCTTGTTTGGTACAAATATTGCGCATAAGCACATCTGAAATGAAAAGGTTTTATTTTAAAGGTATATTTTTATTAAATGCTGTAATTGTATGTATGTATTCAAATATGTACAAATAATCTCGCAATTACAGTTAAACAAACTGTAATTGCGTTTTATTTACAAAATTGTATTGTTTGTTCGGGTCCTTGTATGATCTCATTATCGTACGTCGCTATTGATCTTATGTATATTTGGGATTTGGAAGTTCACAAATAAATTACAATGGCCTTTTTATTTTTTTAATGGAAATCCAATCTATCAAAACATAATACCAATGACATTAAAAGTTTATGACACTGTTAAATTATCGTATTTGTTTTTTGTATTAAATGCATATTAAATAAGAAACTAGTTTGCCTTTATGAGATCATTTTAATGTAGAGTTATTATTAAGCCCATTTTTAGGGTTCCGTAGCCGAATGCCAAAAAAGGGAACCCTTATTGATTCGTCATGTCTGTCTGTCCGTCCGTATGTCACAGCCACTTTATTCCGAAACTGTAAGGACTACAGAGTTGAAACTGTGTTAGGTAGGTAGATTATATATACATATTATATATATTAGTATTCTGTAAACCGCTTTCCGATTTTTATACAAAAACTAGCTGACCTGGCGAACTTTGTACCGCGAATATAAATAAACTGTCTAATTTCGAGTCAGACCCGCACACGCAAGGTTCCGATTGAACAATATTTGCCGGAAAAATACGTATCTCGTATGGGGACTCCCTTTCATTTTTAATTTAATTTTTATTTTTTGATCTTATAGCAGCCATTGCAATACACACCATGAGTAAATTTCAAGTCTTTATCTTTTTTTTGAGAAGGTTTGTACGATCGAGCATAAAAAGCCTCAAAACACGTTTCTTGTATGGGGGGGTCCTTTATTATTTAATTTTATTTTGTTTTTATCGATTTTTATACACAAATAGCGAATACCCATGTATGGATGCGCCATAATGATGACCATCAAAATATGTCAATACGATGACAAACATTTTTATGATTGAAACAACATCGACAACCTGGGACAACCATCAAAATTAAAAATATTAAAATGTAAATACCTACGCGATAATCCGAGTAATGTGGATATATTATGTTGTCGATTCAAACCCCTTAATTTAATACGTGCTTCAAATTTCAATTCGAGACTGGAATAGAGTCTACCCTACCGTACCGAATAGATGAACGTCAAATGTTTGTCAGGAAAGTAGGTAGAACAGTTTATATGGGAAAAATGAAATTGTTGTTTTTACTATCTTCCTCGCAATTTTTCCAAATTTTCTCACCGTTTAAACCCTGAACTACAACAAACATTATAGAACCAAAATCAGCAAAATCGGCCCAGCCGTTCTCGAGTTTTAGCGAGACTAACGAACAGCAATTAATTTTTATATATAAGATAAAAAAATAAAGTGTAAAACATTTTTTTAAATCAAACCTATACGTCTATGGATAGGTGTTTAAAAATTACGTTGAGGTTCCAATAAGTTTTTTTTTTTTTCAAAGTCAATCGTTTGAAAGATAGACACTTCTAAAGTGATAAAATGTGTGTCTCCCCCCTTTAACTTTTAAAATAAGGGAGTGAAATAAAAAAAAATATATATATACTGTAGATCTCAATAAACACTTTCGATGAAAATTACTTTGAACGAGATATAGCCAGCAGTTTTTGAGATATAGCATATTTTGAAAACCGCAAAAATAACTTTGTTTTTTCATACAAACACTATGAAAACCAAAGTACCCATGATGGTTATAAAATACTGTACTGTGTAACGGAACCCTACGAGTGCGAGTCCGACTTGCACTTGGCTAGTTTATTATTATCCCGACTTTATCGTGGAGAGTGAAGTGAACATGTAGAGGTCTCAAGTTATTTGCAATATAGACTTTAGCGTGCCATGATATATTAAAGTGTGTAACGGCTATTATCACGTAAAAATAATTATTTACCGGAAAATTTACTCCGACCAGTTTCGAACATTCTTGAAGTTCTTCATCGGGGAGTTTCGCCTACAAGCCCGTTCGCGATGCTCGGACCTCGGCACGTAACTCAAGAATGTTCGAAACTGGTCGGAGTTAATTGTCCGGTAAATTAAAAAAAAATATTACGTGATAATAGCCGTTACAAACTTTAATATGTGTAACTTTCACGATAATTTTAATAATCAAATTGCTATGATATCTGTTATACGCAGAAATTATTACTTAAAAGACATTTGAATATGCGATACTGTCTTGCCTACTTGAAAAAAAAACTATAAATAATATCGTTTAAAAACTAAAAAACAACCGACTTCAATGCCGCGCTATTCATTTTCAGTACCAATTTTGAGATGTTTATCTCAATATCTCTGGAGATACTTATCATACCTCGATAAAATTACCATGGTACCACACTTGGGATATCTCCTTTCGAACAAAAAAAGAATAATCGAAATCGGTTCATAAATGACGAAGTTATCCGCGAACAAACATAAAAAAAAAAAAAAAAAATAAAAAAATATATATATACGGTCGAATTGAGAAACCTCCTCCTTTTTTTGAAGTCGGTTAAAAAGACCATGCCAAGCAAGCTATGCTTAGTTTAGGAGCACTTTGCGGCACGGCGCACGGAGCACGGAGCACGGCGGCGCACTTTCGTTAGCTTCGGAAGTGCACATGTATAAAATATATATTGTAATTTGTAATACATACATACTACTTATATTATATTTACTAAAATAAATTTAAAACTTGAATCATCCTAAATTTCTCCATGTTTTTTGTTGTAAGAAAGAAAGAAAGAAAGAAAGTAAGAAAGAAAGAAACAAAGAAAGAAAGAAAGAAAGAAAAATCATTTATTTGACATGCATGTATTTGGTATTATATATTTGTATATATGTTTATAGTAGTAATCTCTGAAGTCTCGAAAATCTTTGAAATCTCTGAATTCTTGATGTCTGAAGTATAACATAATACATATTTGGAAGTTTTCTCAGTTAACCTCAAAAAGTAATTAAAATTTAGGGTTCCGTACCCAAAGGGTACCAAAGGACCTACCCTATTACAGAGACTTCGCTGTCCGACCGTCTGGCTGTCTGTCCGCACTTTAGGCTGTATCTCCGTTATAGGTTGCACATACTTGAAATTTTCACCAAGTATGCAATAATGTGGGGGATTTAACAACAAATACTAAAAACAAAATTTAATTAAATATTAATGGAGGTATATACGTGTACCCCATACCATAGACGTGTTTTTTCGGCGTTTTTTGCTGGAACTAATGAACCATAATAGATAGAGACTTGAAATCTTCACAAAGTACCTATGTGTTGCTATTCCCGTTATAACAACGAATACTAAACATAAAATAAAGTTAAAAATAAAAGTGGGTCCCCATACAAGAAACGTATTTTTTAGGCGGTTTATGCCCGATCTTACAAACCGTAATAGATAGAGACTTGAAATTTGCCCATAGTGTGTATCACAATGGTTGCTATAACATCAAATAATAATAATATCGTTTAAAAACTAAAAAAGCAACCGACTTCAATGCCGCGCTACTCATTTTCAGTACCAATTTTGAGATGTTTATCTCAATATCTCTGGAGATACTTATCATACCTCGATAAAATTACCATGGTACCACACTTGGGATATCTCCTTTCGAACAAAAAAAGAATAATTGAAATCGGTTCATAAACGACGAAGTTATCCGCGAACAAACATAAAAAAAAAATATATATATATATACGGACGAATTGAGAAACCTCCTCCTTTTTTTGAAGTCGGTTAATAAAAAATAAGTTAAAAAACTAAAACCCGACTAGGTACTGAAAAATCACATTCTAAAAATTATGAAAGAGCTTTGGCCTTTGGCTCTTCGTTTCCAGTCACCGCCCACAACTTGCCAAATGTCATCGCTCCACCTGAAATACTTTAATAGACGATTTCTTCCTAATTGTTGTGTAACGCAGAAGATCGCGTATCGAATTTCTAGTTAAAATTAATTCCTTGCTTGATTCTGTGCTTCGAATAACTGGGGGTATTCAAGTCGCGAGTGAATAGGTCTTCGCAAGCGTGCTGCATCGTCACTTAACGTCAGGTGAGGTAGTAGTGGTCAATCGCTTTCCTATTAAGCAAAAATAAACCTTTTAATTACAAATTTTCAACCCATACCAAGTTGGTTACTAAATGCCATTGACCTAAACCTAGAGTGAACATCGCGATCTCACCGCGTGACCTCACTCCCGAGGAAGAGCGACTGACTCGCTCGAAACCTAGGTCGAGAAAATTCGACTAAAGGTACGTGAATTACAGCCGGTATATAACAATAATAACTAAACCTAGAGGTTATAAAAATCCAAGACTTTGAAGGAATGGGTGTCATGAGTAATCACCCATTTTGTAACTGATTGTAAATGCTGTTCTTTTTCTTTTCTGTTTTGATGATTACTAACATCTTGCTTTTGTATTTGTTTGTTAAGACAATCTGAATTCTTTGTTAATAAAAAAACATTACCACAATAATATCCATATACCACAGAATAATGAATGGTACAAGTACATATACAAAGGTTTTTTGGAAGAGATCGCTTAAAGCGATAAGACTGTCTATTTAAATAAATGTAGTAATAAATGTAAATGTAATGTAAATTATAATGTAGGACAAAATGATTTTTTTTATATCTTATAGGCTAGCGTTTTACCACTATCACACCTGTTGATAAGTGATGATGCGGTCGAAGATGGTAAGCACGCTAGGCCTAGAATGGCAACTGGCTCTCAAAAATATAATATCTTCTTTTTAGAGTGTTTCTCTATCTATAATCATACTAACACATACTAAAGTGACTACGTACGTCTAATACTATGGGCCTTTGCATAGCCATAGAAAAAATAATAATACGCATAGTCTCGCTTTCTATCTAAATATTGCTGTAATAATCATACTGATTTGAGATTATGATTTAAATCATTATTTATTATGAGGATTCTAAACTGTTACATGTATTGTGTTATAAATGAAGCACACACGTGAGCCAATCACGTGTGACAATAACAGTTCCGCTGCACCACATATTGCAATTTATATACTTAGTAACAGCACAGTAATGTATTTACTGTGGTAACAGTGATAGCTCGGCGACTGAAGGACACGGAGAATCGATATTACATATAGTATCTTGTAGTAGTATTTATTCTCTGCCTATACCTACTAGCCCGCCCCGGCTTTGCACTTTTATTATTTTTATTTTTTTATATTTATTTGTTTTTATATCTTATCTTATAGGCTAGCGTTTGACCACTATCTCACCTGTTGGTAAGTGATGATGCGTCCAAGATAGTAAGCACGCTAGGCCTAGAATGGGAACTGGCTCTCCAGGATAGCTGCCGGAACACATTAGATGTTTTGGCGACAGATTTTCTAACTTGAGGGTGGCCAGGCGGACGCTTGATAGTGTCCTACCACCATGCGGGGTTTATTGGTTTCTTAACAATGTTTTTCCTTCACCGGAGGGCCACTGTGAAAAGCGCACATTTGCACGAGTGAAATTTACATCTACATTATATTTAAATCACATTTATTTATAGTATGTGTTCTGTGGTATCTACAGACAAAATATCAACGCTTTTTTAAGTATTATTCAAAAAAACGTTCAATGTTATAGTTTTTAAATCATGATTCAAAATCATATTTATCGCCCGACGCAAAAAGAAGGGTTGTTATATTATAAGTTTGACGTGTGTATCTGTGTGTCTGTCCGTTGCGTCATAGCGCTGAACCGATTTTGATTTAGTTTTCTTTTGTTTGATGATGGTCTTGACCGAGAGTGTGCTTAGCTTTGATTGTGGTATTTTTTGCTCAATCTTATAAAATACTGTAGTGTGGTACGAACCCTACGAGTGCGAGTCCGACTTGCACTTGGCCAGTTTATTCTAGATGATGACGTTATGAAATAAACTTTCGTAGTTTTGATCAAATCCAAAATCGGTATACCTACTCTTATTTAAAGAATATTGTAAAAACATGGTAGCGTTGAACTGATGTTGGGACATCTCCTGGAATCTGCAGAATTCTCAACTCCTCGCCAACTTACAGCAGAGGTGTCGAGTTTAGGCTCATTGAAATTGTCTCAATGAACAGATTATGAATAGATTGGTCGTGGGTGGTTTTAAATTTTGAATTAAAGTATTATCATTTAAAGTCTCAGAGTGCTCACGAAAGCGTAGCGTCTTAACCAATACATTATTGACAATACCGATTGAGGTTTACCAATATGGTATTGTCAAAGGCTATTGTTAGTCATTGATGAAAAAAAATTATAGAACTTTAATTTTTAACCGACTTCAAAAAAAGGAGGAGGTTTCTCAATTCGACCGTATATATATATATATAATAAACATATATATATATTTATATATAATATATATATATATATATTATGTTTGTTCGCGGATAACTTTCGTTTATGAACCGATTTTGATCATTCTTTTTAGGGTTCCGTACCCAAAGGGTAAAACGGGACCCTATTACTAAGACTCCGCTGTCCGTCTGTCTGTCTGTCTGTCTGTCTGTCCGTCTGTCACCAGGCTGTATCTCATGAACCGTTATAGATAGACAGTTGAAATTTTCACAGATGATGTATATTTCTGTTGCCGCTATAACAACAAATACTAAAAACAGAATAAAGGTAAAAAGAATAGAGGGTCCCCATACAAGAAACGTGTTATTTTCGGCATTTCACGCCGTCTATGAACGCTTAGTTAGGTAAACGTCCCATAGATAGCGTTATATTGAAATGTCAATCCCTTACACCTTTGTTAGACGTTAGATGGCGTTATAAGAAATAAAATGTTTATTAATTATTATTTTTTGCTGGCGAAAAATGATAGTGGTATTTTTTGCTCGATCTTATAGAATACTGTAGTGTGGTACGGAACCCTACGAGTGCGAGTCCGATTTGCACTTAGCCAGTTTACTTTGTTGGAAAGGAGACATCCCAAGTGTGGTTCCATGGTAATTTTATCGAGCTCCATATCTCTGGAGATACTAATCAAGTATCTCCAGAGATATGGAGATAAACACCTCAAAATTGGTCTGAAAATTAATAGCGCGGCATTGAAGTCGGTTATTTTTAGTTTTTTAAACGATCTTATTTATGTTTTTTTTTATATTCAATAGACCAGCCAGCACTTAAACACTATCTTATTCTTTTTCTCAAGTGATGAGATTGACTTCCATCGACCAGAACCACTGTAGTACAGAACCCTACGAGTGCGAGTCCGAATTGCACTTGACCAGTTTATTCTTAATTTTTACTACTACTTAGTTAACTACTTAGTTAAGGATAATATTTTTTTTAAAAAAGCTACACATTTTATGCAACCCAAACTGGTATATTTGTTTTTTGTGTTGATATAATTGCATATTGCAGATGCGTCATATAAACGTTTGAACTTTTTCTCACCTGATATTGTGACACCTCACAAATCATATTAATTACAATAGATCAGTGTTAATTACAGTGTAACAATAGGATTGCGATCACATCTAAGTTGATTAATAGATACAAACCTAAGAGGTTGTCGGGCAATGCTTAAAATGGTTTTGTAAATACATAGAACGTGAAAATGTGTGTATGCTCTCTTTGTATTTTTACAAGCTTTTATTTAACTTGCAATGTATGTATGTATGTATGTATGTCACTATGTATGTTCGGGTGGAATCTTGGAAGCTAAATTAGACCCACTTACTTGGTACTTGGTACTTGGTGCGCGGGCTATTTTCCGCAACTAGGCCGTGTGTCGGCCCTTTTTGCGTGTGGTTGGTTGCGCATCAATCCAGCCATCCGATGTCTGCGACGAAGGCCAACAGCTCGCTGATGCCGGTGCAGGCCTCTCGCATCGTCGTCGGGGATCCGAGGAGTGTCCGCCGCTGTGCCGCCACGCTACTGCACTCCAGTAGCACATGCGCGGCCGTCTCCTCAGCCTCCATGCATCCTCTGCACAGAGGGCTGTCGGTGACACCTAAGGTAAATAGGTGTTTGTTTAGTGAGCAGTGTCCTGTGATTATTCCGACTATTTGTCGGAGTTTCTCGCGTTTAAGGTTCAGCAGTTTTCGGGAGTATCTGGAATTTAGTTCCGGGAACGCCTCCTTTGACTGTCTGCATTCCTTTAGGCCTGCCCAGTAGTCTTGATGTTGTTTTCTGATGTTTTCACGGATCCAGGCTTTGATTTGGCTGAAAGGTATAGGTATCATCGGTTCTACTCCTGCGGGATGCAGGTTAGATCCTCTCCTTGCCAGTTCATCAGCCGCATCATTGCCTCTAGATCCGCTATGACCTTTGATCCATTGAAGAGTTATGCGATTATGTTTACATACCTCTTCTAGGAGTTGGTGACACTGTATGGTTAGCCCCGATGAGTAGTCATACCTTTGAAGGGCTCGTAGCACAGCTGCACTATCGGAGAGTATTCTGATGGTTTGGTCAGTTACCTGCCGTTGGAGTACCGCTGATGCCGCCTGGATTATGCCTACACATTCCGCTTGAAAGATGGAGTTGTGCATGCCCAGGGGTGTTGCTGTGTGGATGTTGAGGTCGTCCGAAAACGTCCCCGCGCCTGATCCTGTGTTCATTTTAGATCCGTCTGTGTAAATTCTCATTTCGTGTATGTTTGAATTGTCACTAGGTTCTTCGTGTAGTTGTATGGTGTAGTGTTTAGTGAAGTTAAACTGTTGGGGTACCTTGTCATACACTGATTTTATCAATATGTTATGTATAAGACTCCTCAGATACCCTCCAGTTTCTGATGATGTCTTGGGAGTTGCTCGTTACCAATGTCAGGTCGATGATGGTGCGGCATCACTTGGTCACAAAAGTGGGTTCTGCACCTATGTTGGCTAGGGAGAGATTTGTAGTAAAAAGGAAGTTTACCAGGTCTTCTCTATTCTGCTGTTTTCTGACGGCATTCCCCATAGCGGATGATGGGCATTGGAATCAGTTGCTATTATAAGTGTAAATTTGTTTAGTTCGCAGTATCTTACCAGGTCGGTGACGTCTTTCGGCGGGATGTCCTCGTCAGCGGGCATGTATGCTGACGCGACAATCACCTCCCTTCCCTCACCATTGAGCCCCTGGAGTCTGGCGGTAACCAGATCCCTGGAAAGGAACTCAGTAAGGGGCATTGCTTTCAAGTTTCTGGGAATGTATATACAAACTCGGGGGTTAGTGCAGTTAGAATCTGTGAGTAACTTACCCCCTAGTCTATTGAGACCACACACACGCCCCACCCTGATCCACGGCTCCTGGATTAGGGCGAGGGTCTCACTCCTGTTGTTGTTGGTCTCCAGCACTCTGCGTAGGTTAGCCGTTGCAGTGAGGCTGTGCTGGAGGTTGCATTGCAGGACGTTACAAGAGGTCGAGGATGTCTGGGTCACCATCATGTTGGTTGCCCTTGTCCTCGTCCTCCGTCGCTGCTAGCTCGTCCTCCACCTTCCTCCAATCGACTGTCCTAGGGTCAGCGTCAATGTTCATGACTTCGGCTGACCCTTCGGAGCATGAGGGTTGTGGTGATGAGTGAGCTGCGGCGTTGCCCGTAACGTCCATAGCTCCATCCACAGCCGTTGGGTCCGTTACTGGCTGTGGGCTCGGTCCCGGCTGTGGTTGTTGTGGTGTGGTTGCAATTAGACCCACATCCCGATGTCCGATTGGACTCAAATTTGGTGTACTTATGTATCTTCGGTGACAATACAATAATATTGTCCATGTACCATGGAGCTGGTCTGATGATGGAGATGGAAGGTGGCCACGACATCTCTATGATAAAACAACATAACCTCACTAAGTTTGGGCTCGATTGATTCGTCTTGAAGAGAACTTTTCATTTAGATGATATCCAGGGTCTGATGATGAAGCTGGAAGGTGGCCACGGCATCTCTGTGATAAATCAACATAACCCTACCAAGTTTGGGCTCGATTGATTCGTCTTGAAAAGAACTTTTCACCTAGATGATATCCAGGGTCTGATGATGAAGCTGGAAGGTGGCCACGGCATCTTTGTGATAAATCAACGTAACTGTACCGAGTTTGGGCTCGATTGATTCGTCTTGAAGAGAACTTTTCACCTAGATAATATCCAGGGTCTGATAATGAAGCTGGAAGGTGGCCACGGTATCTCTGTGATAAATCAACGACTCTTAACTTAACTCTAACTTAAATCTACCGAGTTTGGGCTCAAATGATTTGTCTTGAGGAGCACTTTACACTTAAATGATAGCCAGGATCTGATGATGAAGCTGTAAGGTGGCCATGGCATTTCTGTAATAAAGCAACATAGCCCCACCAAGTCGATTGATTTTCCTTGAAGAGCACTTTACCCATAATCATATCAAATATCCGTGGAACATTTTAAAACATTATGCCTTCTCTTAAATACTGAGGTAGTAGGTAGGTAGTCGGTATCTATACCTACCTACTAAAAAGTTAAAAATAAATTATAAGCAAAAAATATTTTTAAAAACAAGCTTTTATCTGGGACAATGAACTAAAATGTTAAAAATAAATTCTAGTAAGTATCTGGCGTGTAGGTATTTACCTATATTTTTAAAAGCTTGAGGCACTGAAGTATGGTAATTACCTAGCCTGAAAAACGGGTAGTGCTTCAAGCTTTTAAGAACATAGGTAAGTACCTATACGCCAAATACTTACTAGAATTTATTTTTAACATTTTAGTTCATTGTCCCAGATAAAGCTTGTTTTTAAAAATATTTTTTACTTATAATTTGTTTCTTGTGTTTTTCCGCGAGTTGATGTGTAATGAATGTAAATTATTAACTTATGTAGCGGTGAATGTGTGCCAGTATAGGGAAATTTAATTAAATTTAGGAGTTTTTAGATGTTTTAGCGACAGATTTTTTCGAGGGTGGTAGCTGTCCAGGCGGACACTAGATAGTGTCCCACAACCAAGCTAGCTACTTCGCAGGGCAACTGTGATGTGCGCACATACTTTTTTCGCTACAAAAATCTCATGCTCTGCGGGGATTTAAACCCGGTACCTCTAGGATCAAAGTCGACCATTCTTTCACTGCGCCACTGGACAAAACGGTTGAAAACATTTTCTTAAATCCTAGCTTAGAACACCCCCGATAACTCACTTTTAATACAAAAAAACTAGTAAATTAAAATCGGTTTTTAATTACTGTTTTGTGTAATTTAGCATTGCATATATTATTGACACTTACTCGTATCATGCGTATTTACATGATAATTTCGAGCTTGTTATGTTGCATATAATCCGGTCTCTGTAGATAATATAAACCTGTTTATAATATTATTCACTTAGCAGACACAGTAAGGAGGTCGCAAGGCCAATTTATTTAGTCTGTCCTCTAGGATAATATTTCAAATCATGTCTGGAGTTGTTGGCGTAACTATTATAGTTAAAGACCGCTTTACACTTGCAGCGTGAAAACCGCGAACGCTTGTAATCGCAAGTGTACCTAACTATCACAGTTTGACGTATACTTTTTAACTAACCTCCAAAAAGGGCATGGCTATGAATTCATTGGTATGCTTTGTGGGAATCACTTTTACCAGTGAAAATACAGGACATTTGAGACCTTACATCTTCATGTCTAACGCATGCACTGTCAGTGCAGCGACGTGCAATGTTCTGTCTATCATCATGACTTTATTCTACACAAGATGTTACGAAAAACTCTTCAAATGGGGGAGTGGTGGGGAAAAAAGGGGGAAGTTTGCCGTAGCGTTAATTATCTAAGGATTTCAATCAAATTTAAGAGGCACACTAAGGACTTTATTCTACACTAGCAGCCCGCCCCGGCTTCGCACGGGCAGAACATATATGCCTACAAAATTTGCATCAGTTTGTTGCATCGAATATAAAATATGAACATATTTAACAATCATCGTCAAATTTCATCCAATTTATACAAAACCTTAACGAATTATGCACCTAAACCTTCCTCATAAACACTCTGGCTATTGGTAAAAACTGCATGATAATCCGTTCAGTAGATATTGAGATTATTGCGAACAGACAGACAGACGCAGTGAAGGACTTTGTTTTATAATACTTACGTAGTGATATTGGCCGGCCCTTTGGCGTAAAGGATAGTTACCCTGATTCTGACCCGACGGTCGCTTGGTTCTAATCCTAGCTATATACCTACCAATGAAAGTTTTATGTGCATTCATGAATCATGAGTTTTTGTACAGTGGTAGTGGGATCATTAAATCTACCAAAAAGTAGCTTACCACCAAGGAGAACATCTGCCGCCGTAACCTTACGGCGTTCCCCGACTCAAAATGTAGGGGTAATATACGTTTAACGTGTGTATCTGTGTGTCTGTCTGTAGCATCTTAGCATCTAACCGGATGAACCGATTTTGTTTTTATTATTCATAGTTTTTTTTTTGTTTGATAGATGTCTTCATCGAGAGTTTTCTTAGCTTTGATTCATGAAAATTCGTTCAATCGTTATAAAACTATGAGCTTTTTTCTAGTTAATTGCGCTATGAAATCAACTTTCATAGGTCTGATCAATTCGAAAATCTTCTTCTTCAACGATATTGTAAGAACATGGAAGCATTGACCTGATGCTTGGGCATCTCCTGGACTCTACAGAATACTCAAATCCTCACCAACTTCGAGCTCAGATTTTAAATGTCGTGTTTGCAGTCATTGGAATGCTTTTAATGAAAAGATTAGGTATACATAGATCAGTCGGGGTGGTTTAAAATATTATATTATTATATATATAGATGAATATTATTTTACACGATAGATCATATTATTATACTATATTGACTTCAAATTGATTGTGATCGGTGGGGATCTACAGCATAGCTAAGCTTATAATAATATTTTCGAAGTAACTATGACCTAATCTGTGGTTTCACTGCAAATATTTCATTAATTTTGCGATGCGTGTATGTGAAACTCGTGATATCTTCTAGAGTTTTCATTTGAATTATATACTGTAAATGACAATTTTAATCTATAATATGTGGCCAAGCTAATTAACGTAATTATTTGGATAAGGATTAATACTATATACTTGAAAATAGCCTTGGAAGTAATATTTTCTAACAAAAATTTTAAGATTAAAGTGGTTACTGTGAGTCAACCTTAAGAGATAGACATATGGTCTGGGACTTTTTTGTAGGTCTTATTAAGTTGTACAACTCTTGCATAGAAAATATTCTTCTATCTATTTTCAATTAAGCAGCGTTCGTAAGAAACGTGTTTTTTCGACCGTTTATTTGCCGACTTAGGTTGCAAATTAGGTCTCCATGAATGTACCTTTGATTTAAACGGGATAATTTATAGCCTATTTTCATTCCGAAAGTCCATTCTATGTATTAGTGAAAGAATTTTTTAAATCGGTTTAGTAGTTTTTGAGCCAAATCATTACAAAAATACAAATATACAAAAATACAAATATACAAATGTTCTCTCTTTATAATATTAGTATAGACAAGGACTTGCGAAAAAAATCCAAAAAGGAGGAGTGAAAAAGGAGGAGTGGAGGAGGGAAAGGGGGTGAAGTTTGCTGTAGCGTTATACGAGGGCTTCATAACAAATGGGCGTACAGCAAAAGCGTGTTTTGTACTATCTATAGCATAGAAAATTTAAAACGCCATTTTTGCTTGTACGACTATTTGTTATGAAGCCCTCGACGAGGGCTCTTCATAAAAAATGGGCGTACAAGCAAGAGCGTGTTTTGTACTATCTACAGCATTCGAAAATTTAAAACGCCATTTTTGCTTGTACGCCCATTTGTTATGAAGCCATCGATTATGAAAATTAATACCTACCTATACCAATCTGACTACGTAGTGCTTTTTGCCTTCACAAGGCAAACCCGTAGACACCAGATTCAACTAAGTACTAGGACCAAAGGAACGCGAGTAATCTTATATCCCTATTTTTAGGGTTCCGTACCTCAAAAGGTAAAAAAAAGAACCTGGTGAAAATAAATACAAAATTTAGGCAAGTATCTTCACCACGCGGGTGCTGGTTCTATGATTATTCACTATTCTCTGCGGTGAGAAAGAGGAACAATACAGGGTGAAAGACCGGAGGTTTGGCGCTTGATTTAAAGAACAAAAAGTTGATTTTACATACCACTGTAACGCCTTCAGCACAAGTCCAATGGTGGCCGTCCTTATTTCATCAACACTACACAGAACTTCAGTCCTACACACAGTCTGTAGATTGCCCTATATTTCGTCTTGGCACGGTCATGTATTTTCACCTTTGCATAGGTTCACGTTTATCGTCTTGGAGGATGCAAGAGCAGCGTGCCACTTGCATGAGCGTAGTAGGAGAACTGTCAGCTCCGGTAGCTATTTTATTGAACTACGGAACCGAAATATAGGGTAGCTGGAGAGCAAACCCGTCGCGAGCGTCGAACGTACATTGAAATGTTTTAAACCAACCCACATTCATAAAATAAACTGGCCAAGTGCAAGTCGGACTCGCACTAGTAGGGTTCCGTACCACTACAGTATTTTATAAGATCGAGCAAAAAAAACCACTATCATTTTTCGCCAGCAAAAAATAATAATTAATAAACATTTCGTTTCTTATAACGCCATCTAACGTTTAACAAAGGTGTTAGGGATCGACATTCCAATATAACGCCATCTATGGGACGTTTACCTAACTAAGCGTTCATAGATGGCGTGAAATGCCAAAAAAACATGTTTTTTGTATGGGGGGACCCTCTATTATCTTTAACTTTATTCTGTTTTTAGTATTTGTTGTTATAGCGGCAGCAGAAATACATCATCTGTGAAAATTTCAACAGACAGACAGACAGACAGACAGACAGACAGACGGACAGCGGAGTCTTAGTAATAGGGTCCCGTTTTACCCTTTGGGCACGGAACCCTAAAAAGAACCAGAACCATTATAAGATCACTTTCTTGTCCGTCTGTCTGTCCGTCTGTCTGTATTTCTGTCTGTCTGTCTGTCCATCTGTCCGTCTGTCCGTCTGTCCATCTGTCTGTCTGTCCGTGTTTCATCACCGATTTTCTCGGGAACGGGTAGACCTAGCAAGTTGAAATTTATACCAGATACTGAGGTCTATAGTCCCAATTAGGTAAATAAAAATCAAGTTCCTGAGTCAACACGATAAAAAGATATGGGCAAATTTAGGTTTCTGCGAAATTGTAAGTACCAAAATTTACCTAATTTTTTTTTGTAAAAGCTCAATCTCTGAAACATCTTTGCTAAGCCAGGGGAAAGTGTCGGTTTTTCCATGGCTATAAGGGCACGCGAGGTCTACTGGTCTCACAGAACTACATACCAGTATTACATTGTTGCACTAATTCAAGTCAGAATAGAAATAATTTATCTTTTATGGACAATGGACGTTTATTACTTGAGAATTTGCTATAAAAAGCTAATTACACGAATCATTTAACTAAGAAGATAGGTACATTCAACGATATAATTATGAATACAGGATGTTTTTAGGGTTCTGTACCTCAAGAATCGTTTAAAATCTATATTTTTATATTGTTTATCTCTATATCTCCGGTTATATATCTCCGGTATATACCTAGCTGTTGCAGCTGTAAGCCAGCTGCAACAGCTCTTCAATTCTGTTCTCTTCACTGGTAGAACTCCACAGGAATGGAACAGAAGCATGGTGGTTTTGTTTTTCAAAAAAGGAGATAAAATACTATTGAAAAACTACCGCCCGATTTCGCTTCTGAGCAATGTCTACAAGCTGTTTTCAAGGGTCATCACGAACCGTCTTGCGCGAAGACTCGACGAGTTTCAACCTACGGAACAGGCCGGGTTTCGAAGCGGTTACGGCACCATAGACCACATCCACACGGTGCGGCAGATTGTACAGAAGACCGAAGAGTACAATCGGCCCCTGTGCTTAGCATTTGTGGACTATAAGAAGGCCTCAACTTCGACTCAATCGAAACCTGGTCGGTTCTTGAGTCCCTGCAGCGTTGCCAAGTCGACT
This sequence comes from Cabera pusaria, assembly GCA_954871355.1. Lineage (NCBI taxonomy): Eukaryota > Metazoa > Arthropoda > Insecta > Lepidoptera > Geometridae > Cabera > Cabera pusaria. Next base: position 22,661,668 of record OX940893.1, read on the forward strand.
GGCGATATATCGAAGTGATGAAATGTCTATATAATGCCGCAACGATGTCAGTACAAGTACAGAACCAGCGTACTAAACATATTCACCTGCGTCGAGGAGTGAGACAGGGGGACGTAATATCCCCGAAACTGTTCACTAATGCCTTAGAGGATATATTTAACACGCTGGACTGGAAAGATTGTGGCATCAACATTAACGGCAAGTACATCTCTCACTTACGATTCGCAGATGACATCGTCATTATGGCAGAGACGCTGCAGGACCTACAAAGGATGTTGAATGACCTAGCTGATTCTTCTCGTCGCATCGGTCTCCGGATGAATTTGGATAAAACCAAAGTCATGTACAACGAGCACGTTGTTCCGGAACCGATTGCCGTAGATGGAATCCCACTCGAAGTTGTCACGCAGTATTTACCTTGGGCAAACGCTCCAACTAGGCAAAACACAACTTCGAAGAAGGAAATCCAGAGAAGAATTCAGCTGGGCTGGGCAGCATTTGGGAAACTACGTCGAGTCTTCTCGTCGCCTATACCACAGTGTCTAAAGACAAAAGTCTTTAATCAGTGTGTCCTACCTGTCATGACATACGGAGCCGAGACGTGGACACTCACCGTTCGACTAGTCCACCAGTTTAAAGTCGCTCAGCGAGCTATGGAGAGAGCTATGCTCGGTGTTTCTCTGCGGGATCGAATCCGGAACGAAGTAATTCGCCAGAGAACTAAAGTGATCGACATAGCTCAGCGGATTAGCAAACTGAAGTGGCAGTGGGCTGGTCATATCTGCCGTAGGACCGATAACCGTTGGGGCAGACTGGTTCTAGAGTGGAGACCGCGAATCGGCAAACGTAGAGTAGGACGCCCTGTGACTAGGTGGAGCGACGACATTCGCAAAGCGGTGGGCAGTGACTGGAAACAAAGAGCCGAAGACCGGGCTCAGTGGCGTGTCTTGGGGGAGGCCTACGTCCAGCAGTGGACTGATACCGGCTGATAATGATGATGATGATATCTCCGGAGATAGTTGTAATATCTCGATAAAATTTAAATGGGACCTAACGGAAGGGCCCAATCTCGCAAACAAAACAATATTTTTTCAAATCGGTTAAGATATGACGGAGTTACTACCAAATATAAAATATAACAAATATTAAAAAATAAACTGGCCAAGTGCAAGTCGGACTCGCACTCGTAGGGTTCCGTAACACAGTTAAGTATTCCATAACTATGATTTTTCGCAACTACAAAATTAACTTTGCTTTTCATAATGTTTGTATGAAAAACAAAGTTATCTTTGCGGTCGCCATATCTCTAAAACTGATGACTGCATCTCGTTCAAACCAATTTTCGTTGTTAGTTTTTATTGAGATCTACAGCATATATTTTTTTAGATTTTTCACTCTCATACTTTAAAAGTTAAAGGGGGGGACACACATTTTACCACTTTAGACGCGCCTATCTTTCAAATGATTGACTTTGAGAAAAAATGATTTGAGAAACCTCAATGTCATTTTTAAAGACCTATCCATAGATACCCCACACGTATAGGTTTGAAGAAAAACATTTTTTTTGTTTCAGTTCCATGTATGGGATGCCCCCCCTTAAACTTATATATTTTTAGTTTTGTATAAAAATCAGAGAGCGGTTCACAGAATACATCTACCTACTAAGTTACAATTCTGTAGTCATAACAGTTTCGGAATAAAATGGCTGTGACATACGGACGGACAAACAGACAGACAGACAGACATGACGAATCTATAAGGGTTCCGTTTTTTGCCATTCGGCTACGGAACCCTAAAAACAGTTGAATTGAGAACCTCCTCATTTTTGTGAAGTTGGTTAATTACTAGCGTGGCAATTGAAGCTCCTTATTCGTTTTGTTAACGAACTTACATTATACTGAAGGCTTTTAGTGGAGTTTTGGTGTGAAAACAAAATAGCATATTTTCCATCTTTGTTGTGTTTCATACAATGAGCACATACACATTTTCAGTTACCCGCCAAAACTCACTATCTATATTTGTATGTTGTTTTTATGTATAGAAACCAAGAAACTCCAATCTTAGTCGGTACGATTCCAACGTGATGCCAGAGGTTATCAACTACTTTATCATTTTGGCAAACTTGTAAACAGCTAACGACATGAGATTATTATCTTTTCTATGACATGAGTAACATTTTGAGATGTCATCTTAAGATTAGCCAACGATACATATTTTTACCCACGACGGAATGGAGACTGTATAAGCGTTTGGGGTGAGAGGATGTTTGTTTGTTTGTTTGTTTGTTTGTGTGTGCAAATCCATGTTGCAGTTTTTCTCCATAACTACTAGTCCGATTTTGATGCAGTTTTCAATTATGGGTTCGGGTGTAATTGGTGCATGTTTTAAGATAAGTGTTACGGCGACAACTCACCAGGGGACGATTTGTTGGTGCAAATCGATGTTGCCATTTTCATCAAAACAACTAGTCCGATTTTGATGCAGTTTTCAGTTATGGGTTCGTGTTTGATTGGTACATGTTCTTAAATAGGTGTAACGGTGTCAATTCACCAGGGGGCGCTGCAGTAAACATTGCAAATCCATCTAGGCATTTTTCTCCAAAACTAGTTCGATTTTTCTATAAACGGTTTGTAATTAATCAGTGGTGGTTCTTAGATAGATGTTATGACGTTAATTTTCTAAAGGACATTGTCGTGGGTGTTTATTCACAATTTTAATTTTTTTGAGTTTTTTACTTGTTAGGACTAGCGTTTGTCCCCTATCTATGTCACCTCACCTGTTTCTGCTTGTAAGATTCTGAGTTGTAAGTGAAGATGTGGCTGGGCACAATAGGACGCTAGGCCTAGAATGAGAATTGGCTGTCAAGGACGGCTGTTGGAATAACCCTTAGATGTCTGGTGACAGATTTTCCAAGTTGGAGGTGGTAGCTAGCCAGGTGTACATTAGACGACAAAAATCTTCATTTGTTGGTTTGTTTGTTACGATTTAACTCAAAAACTTCGAGGGGCCCGGTGGCGTAATCGGGAGAACGGTCGCCTTTGATGCCGTGGTACCGAGTTCAAACCGCCGTGCACAAATGAATTTTTCTATCGAAAAATTTATGTGCGCTTTTCACAGTGGCCCTCCGGTGAAGGAAAACATCGTTAAGAAACCAACAACCCCCGCATGGTGGTAGGACACTATCTAGTGTCCGCCTGGCCAGCTACCACCCTCAAGTTAGAAAATCTGTCACCAAACATCTAATATGTTCCGGCAGCCATCCTTGAGAGCCAGTTCCCATTCTAGGCCTAGCGTGCTTACCATCTTCGACCGCATCATCACTTACCAACAGGTGAGATAGTGGTCAAACGCTAGCCTATAAAGTATTTAAAAAAAAAACTACTGGACAGATTTCAAAAATTATTCTATGAGTGTATTTTTATTAGAGTGCTACGTATGTTAGCAACGTTATTAGAGTAGCGTGCTCGACATCTGCCAGCTACAAAGCCTGTATTTGCAATGTTTTCTCTGAGAGCAAAAGACAAAAAATACTGTTAACCGACCTCACAAAAAAGGAGGAGGTTCTCAATTCGACTGTTTTTTTAATGTTTTTTACTCAGAACTCCGTCAAAACTTAACCGATTTGATTTTTTTTGTTTGAGAGATTATGCCTCCCGTTTGGTCCCATTAAAATTTTAGCGAGATCTGACAATCATCTCCGGAGATATGTACATAAACAATGTAAACAAATTTGTATAACTCGATGACATTATTATAGCTACTGGCTACTTTGACTATCGTGGCATGTGAAGTTGGTTTTTCCGTTTTGTACGATCATAAACTACTGGAGTGTGATTAGTCCATAAATTTTACCATATCTTATCCTAATACAGGTTCCGACACCGGTGTCGTAAGTATAAATTATACGCTAGATATACCCTTTTTTTCTAAGCCAATTAAGACGTCTATCTACCATACAAGATAATGTCAGGTGTATCGTATTTAAACTATGGCCAAGTTGCTTGATTTGGACAAGGATGACTTATAAAAAATGGCACGTGTAACTACTTCCTTTTTTTTTTCAACCGGTCTAGAAGTCTAGATCTGTCTATATTTCTGTATTTAGTCGTTGTGGTTTTACAATGTTTGTATATCTACAAACTATCGTTCTTAGTAGTCACCAAATCAAAGTCGCTCAGCGAGCTATGGAGAGGGCTATGCTTGGAGTGTCTCTGAAGGATCGAATTCGAAACGAAGTCATCCGTCGGAGAACCAAAGTTATCGACATAGCTCAAAGGGTTAGCAAGCTGAAATGGCAGTGGGCTGGTCACATCTGTCGTAGAACCGATAACCGTTGGGGTAGACGAGTTCTAGAGTGAATACCACGGCTCGTTAAAAGTAGTATATACGAGTATAGGACCCCCTCTAGCTAGGTGGAGCGATGATATACGCAAGCTGGCTGGCAGCGGTTGGAAACAAAATAAACGAATAGAATAGATCGAGCTCAGAGGCGTGCCATAGGAGAAGCCTATGTCCAGCAGTGGACGAAATAAGGTGTTTATCTATCTGCCTTATCTATGCCATTTTCCTAAAGATGGAGATGAAAAGTAGAGTGTATCACTCGGTCGCAACAGTATTTTCTCTCGGCCGACGTATTACTTCAAATCCCTCGCTTCGTTCAGAATATAATATAAAATATTGTGTTGCGCCCCGTGATACAATCTACTAAAATTACGAACTTTACCTACATGATGCGCAAGTGTTTTTAACCGACTTCACAAAAAAGGAGGAAGTTCTCCATTCGTTTTTTTTATGTTTGTTAGCTCAGAACTCCGTCAAATGTTGACCGATTTCAAAAAATCTTTTTCGTTTGAGAGATTATGCCTCCCGATTGATCCCATTCAAATTTTGTCGAGTTATGACAATTATCTCCGGAGATATAGAGATAAACATCTCAAACACATTACATACCTCAAATTCTCAGAGAGTAGGTATCGATATCCTAGGCGTCGATATTTCTGCCTCAGTACAGCTAGGCTATTCTGTAAGCTATCTCGACAGCGGAATCCGCGGTGAGATTCGAATTTCGTACTACGAATCGTATTATACGAGTTCGTACTACGATTTCGTATTACTACTATCGAATACGACCGTATCACGTTCATAATACGGTTGAATTTCGTAATACGAAATTCAAATCTCACCGCTAAACTTGCGTCCAAAAAACTTGTAAGGCGAGACGATACTTTATCTTCTATGACAATACTTTACGTCACGTCAAAAACTTTTGCTCTACAAAGCACAGGTCCGACCACACGTGGAGTATTGCTCTCACCTTTGGAAACACTTATTCCTATTTCTGTGTTAGAAACGGAGTACCCAAGTATTAAGTTCAGCCACTTGATGCGATTCAGCGTAGATCTGCCAGAATTGTTGACGACCCCGACCTTACTTTCAACATCGAACCTCTGAGCATGCGTAGAGATATCGGGTCTCTATATAGTATCTTCTACCTACCGCGTTTATAACAGGGAGTGTTCTGAAGAATTATTCAATTTAATCCCGGCGTGCCGATTTTACCATCGCTCTTATCGCCATAGACAACACGCTCATCCACACATTATCGAGACTTGGACTTCGCACACATCTCGATTCAACCGGTCATTTCTCCCGTACACTTGTAAATTGTAGAACGTGCTGCCGTCTGCTGTTTTCCCGCAGAGTTACAACATGGAGTCCTTCAAAAGGGGCGTTAACACTGCTGACAGATGAAAAAATCTAATCAGCGCTGACAGCGGTGCACTAAGCGCTAGATTCGAATATATTCACGAGCCATTAAAGCGCTAAATCGGCTCAAACGCGTCAATAAACCGTAAACATAGACAATAATTTATTATACGGAACAAATAGTGCTGCCATATTAAACATTAAGTAAGCGCTAAATTATCCGTTAGGCGCTAAAATTATCAAGTGCCCGCTGAACATAGCAAAAAAGCGCTAGATCTAGCGCCGAAAGCGCTAAAATGGCTGCACTGGGCGTTAAAAGAATCTTGACAGGTCGGCAACGCATGAGTGACACCTCTAGTGTTGCAAGTGTACATAGGTGACGGTAACCAGTCTCCATCAGGTGGGCCGTCTGCTTGTTTGCTACCTATATCATTAAAAAAAATACCTTGACGACATAAGCATTTGTATACCTTAACGACATGATACTACTGGCTATTTTAACTATCGCGGCATATGAAGTCGTTTTTTTTTTGTTTTGTAAACGATCTTAAATTATTCAGTTGCAAGCTTGAGGTATTTATCTCCATATCTCTGGGGATACTCATCAGTTCTTGATTCATTTATGACCACCTCATGTGTATACTCTTTTGAAATAAAAAATAATTTTGAAAATTAGTCTACAATTTACACGGACATCGGTGAACATGCATTAAAAAACATACATTCAGACTAACTGATGACCTCTTCCTTTTTGAACATGCTAAAATATATTGAAACAGCAATAGCATCGTGTTGTGCAAAGCGGATGATTTGTTTGACTTGGATAACCTCATTACAGAAACGCAACATTTTTCTGGGAAGTCATCCATTATTTAATAGGTTATGCAAATCAAATTCCTAATTGATTTGTTACGTCTTTAAAGTCACGTAGCGTCTTGCGCGGGTAATTTGCAATACAAGTTTCGTGACTCCCATTGACGAAATGCGGCGTTTTCAAAAAAGGGCGCATGCTAGACAGAGACCAAAGAGAATATAACCACTACGTTAAGAGTCTGGACTACCATAGAGCAAACTGACCAAATAGCGAAATGTCAAAACACAGGGTTTTTATAGTAGCCAAAATACCAGCGAAATAATCTTCTTCTAATTGACCAACATAACAAAAAAAACCTAGTGATGTACCGTGTCGGCAAAAACATCGATAACGATCGAACTACCGTTGCTTGGTCAATACTTTAGAAGGTTATATTTTGTACTTAACTAATTTTGTTTTAGTGGTTAGATTGTGAAAGTTATATTTTTCCTATTTTGGTTTAACAACTCCACCACCAATACAAAACCAGTTTCAGAAAATGATAGGCAGTAAAACAAAATATTAAATTTTATCAAGTTTTTTATTTTCGGAGTATGATGCTCTGTAGGGTTCGCTCATTCGGCATCGGCATCAGCAGCTTAAGGTAACGATATACTTGTAATGTAATATTGACTTATTAGTTTATCGCTTAACACTAATTTCTGGGGTATGCTGTATACAGGGCCGGATTTAGGGGAGGGCAACCGGGGCAGCAGCCCCAGGGCCTACACACACCTTACAATAAAAAAAATTCAAACATCTAAATCATCAACGATATTTCGGTTAAAAAAACCGGCCAAGTTGAGTTGGACTCACTCATCGAAGCTTCTGATGGGTACCAATTAAGCTAGACCTCTAAATTGTATGAGCGCTCATATAACTCAGAGACCTATCTTAATTGGTGAAAATATGTATGTGGAGCACCCTTTAATTTACAACTTTTTTTTTCGAATGTTTCCTTTATTTGTGCTATAAGACCTAGCTTCTTGCCAAAATTTGTGATTCTAGGTCAACGGGAAGTACCCTATAGGTTTTCGACCCAAAACCTATAGGATACTTCCAGTTGACCTAGAATTGTACATTTTAGTTAAAAGCAAGGTCTTACAGCACAAGTAAAGGAAAATTTCCGAAGATTAAAAGAAGTTGAAAATTAAGGTAAATTTTGATATTTACAAGTTTTGCGAAAATCTAAATTTGCCCATATCTTTTTATCGTATTGCCTCAGGACCTTGATTTTTATACACCTAATAGGGACTATAGACCTCAATATCTTCAGTATCTTCTTCATCTTCAGTATCTCAGTATCATTACACGGACAGACAGACAGACACACGGACAGACGGACAAAAATTGATCTTATAAGGGTTCCTTTTTTTAACCTTTTGAGGTACCAAACCCTAAAAAGCTCGGAAGGTTTCGTTCGTTAACGCTGAAATTTCATTTCAGATCATTCTTATTTCCGATTATATTTATATTATTTTTGGTTATAAATAAAAGAATCTATACTACTTGGTTTCACAATAAATTATTTATTGGAAAACTCAACTGAAAAATTATCTTCATTTTATTATGAAAATAATTTGGGGCCAGGAAGCATCCACTCCTATATTGCCCCAAGGCCTCCAGACCTTTAAATCCAGCACTGGCTGTAAATTATACAAGGTGTAACAAAAGGGTATACTTAAACTGTGCATGCCATACCTAGCCTGATGTATAGTCTACCAGCAAAGTCTTCCTTTCCTCAGTATCTAACTGGGATCGCGCATTATCATATTATCACATGTTAAACTTTTACGTAAACTTAGCCAGATTCAACCATAAATCAGCTATTCAGCGTCATTGACCTAATGAAAACAGAATAATAAGTGTTGTCTGTGCAGAAGCAAAATTGTTATGAGTGGACGCCTGAAAGGGTCTAGGTATAGTGCCAGTTGCGGTAGCTTGAAGTTCGTCTTGATGTATTCATCACCAGAAGGACGAAATCATTGCCCGATGATAAGTATGAGCTTGCGGATATTGTTGGTTAAAATTACTCAATATCACTTTGATGGTTTATCCCTATTAAAAAATCGTCAATTACACATCTATTCCGATCACTGATCATATCATAACTATACAATAATATACACTATCGATATCGACAAGCACCGCAATGCGCCCCGCACTATTTTTCACAAAGAGTTTATAAAGATTGTTAATTGATGAAATATTGAGATATTTGGCCTAAAGAAGCAGTAAACGGCTATTATTTTAAGATATTCTACTAACTGAGCTTCATAAAGTGGAAATCTTACCATAAAATAACGTTTAGTAGAGTAAGTCTGCAGTCCTTTTCAGTATTTATGTTTCATTATAACTCACAAGCTAGGTGTTAATAATCAAACACCTTAAATTCATGCTAAATGCATGCTTTCTATAGTCCACACTAGGTTATTTATTGTAAAACACAAAATAATTATTTCGAAACAGCCGATTAGCACGCTACCACAGGCTAAGTAGAAATACATGCTAGCCACAGACTGACTAAGTAGAGATGAAACTTCTTTTTCTTCACATCATGCTACTTGATGGCATTTATTATGACAACCAAACGAAAGAGATAGTAAGAAATAGTGAGTGAAGCGAATATAGACTTCGCCCCCCTTTTCATAGATCTTTTTTTTGTACTGCAGCTTCCTAGGACGATGGATTATGCTTCAGTAGACTGACAGAGACAGTATAGACAGGGCTGCGTTCACGTCTTCCAGAGAATGATTTTGGGTTGTTTTGCAACTCGCTCGAAGGTCCGAAACGACCATGGGTGTTTTTCACTCAAATTGTGACTTTGACATTTTGCGCAGACTCGAATTTCGAGGTTATGTTCATTTATTTTACCTTTTCTGAATATTTTCCGTTTGTTTTTACGATTCATGTCTCGTCATGTCACGTCTTGGTCTCGACAATGCAATTTTTTTCCGATTCCCATAATATGTAACAGAAATTACAGCTTTTCCCGCCAAATTTACTGTCACAAACGTCAGAGCGTTTTTTAACCATCGACTTTGATGGGTAAAACGTTGCAACCGGAGTGAAACCACCGAGGTCGTGAACGACACAGTTGTGCTAACCGAGTGCGCAGAGGTCGTGAACGGGGCTAGAGCGTTTGGTTACACTCCGAGCGTACTTCGTAGTACAACGTATTACGAGGGTTCAGATCAGGCGATTTTTGTTGTTCAACTTATTAGGAATGTACGATACGAGTTACAACAAATACTCATTCGATACATTTCTATCGATTGAATCGCGCTTGATAACCAATCAAATTGCTTAATTCTAAACCTAATTATCGCTCTATAATGCCAGCCTAAACGTTCTTCCGAGACAAATTGAGTAACAATACGAGAACCTACCTACTTTTAACAAGTTACAACTCAGTATCGATACTAGGGTATCGATACTAAAAGTACTTGGAATCGAAAGACAAGTACATCGCCTGGTGTGAACTTGGTATAAGACGTGAGACATCATCAGGAGTATCATCATCATCATTATCAGCCAATTTCCGTCCACTGCCGGTCATACGCCTCTCCTAGGCAGAGAGTATATAGTGAGATATAATACAAGATGTATTAAATTAAGTCTTTTTTTTATAAAGGTGTTCCAATAAAGAGTTTCCATGTAGGTTTCCATTTTTTATTTACCAAAAACACAAATTAACACTTTTAACACACAAAAAAACATTTTTAACGGGTTCCTATTACTGAGACTCCGCTGTTAATAAATTAATAGTAAAACATTCTACGGTCGTACGGAACCATTCGTGTACGAGTCCGGCAGAGTCTTGACGACTCGCACTTGGTTCATTATAATTTGTAACACATTAGGTTATCAATGTTATCACATAGTCATTAGCCTATAAAGCGTTATTTAACAACTGTCTGTATTATGTCTGTATCAATTTAGTAAGTAACTATAAGTAGTTTATTTACAATAATACTTAAATTCAAGATTTAAAGCCACCCCGTCCTATCTTCTCATAATATGTTTATTAAAACCATTCCTTTGAGCCCAAGCTCGACCTCTCTGCTGTAAATTGGTGAGGAGTTAAGTATTCGACAAATTCCAGTAGATGTCCCAGCATCAAGCTAACGCTAACAAGTTATTTCATTATCTTTGGAAAGTCTTTGCGTAGATTACGTGTTTTATAAAGCCATCTTGTGCCGTTCCTACCAGGAAAAGATAGATAGATAGATAGATAGATATCTAGATAGATCTAACTATCTTTTCCTTAATGCTAGCTTTCAACTTTAAACGAGTTAGAACGGAGGCGCGCGCGAATTGGGTCAGTCTTTGGACACAGAGCCACAGAACCTTCGAGCATTTACCAATGGAGATGTTAACGTTGTAATCCGCAAACATTTTTTTCTGCCGATACTTACGGGGGACGAGGTAAACACGCATTGCACACACACAAATCACTCACTTTAACGATTCCGCACACTAACTTGAAACACGCACACAGTATTAAAAATACAGCGTAGTTACGCAGTACGCACGCTCATATGGCCAATAATGGCTATATGGCCATCTCCATTGGTAAATGCTCGAAGCACAGAATAGGTAATAATACTACGTAGCGTGGCTTGAAAATAAGGCTGTACGCGGTTTTTATTTTTTTCTCTATTCTAAGTTTGTAAGTTCTTAATTACTTAGGAACTTACCTAATGGGATGTAAGGGAGCACAAATACCACCACAGTGCTCCAAGCCAACCTCACCTGCCCGTGGTGCATCCGCTGACCAACAAACGAGACTCTGGCGATCGACAAATGGCGGTATAACCATTTCAAATGATGGCGTAGCTAAATACTACAGGCCGGTGACGGGCGGAGCGTCACCGGTGCGAGAGCTACGTCCTGCGATCGCCAACCCAACGCGGCGATTAGAGCATATCCCTCCCAATGAGCCGATGATCGAGTGGCTAATCTTGGGAGAGGCCTACGTCCAGCAGTGGACTGACACTGACTGATAAGGACGAAGTTCCTAATGGTACTTGTAATATTATTTATTCTGTGCTGTTCTGTGGTGGTGAATGGTGATATATTATTTCACTTTGACGCTGCGTAGCCGAAACTATCTCTAAAAGCAGTTCAGCTACCACTATTATGTGGTTTTTTTTATAACAAAACATTAAAAAAACAAGTATTATGTTCGATAAAATGTGTATTTGTATATTTGATGCGGTCATTGCGGTCCTAATTGGTATAATCGTTCAGGTAGCATTTTTCTGTTTGTACATTTGTTTGTTTGTACATTTGGATGTTTTTATTTATTTGGCTTTTTTGAACGTAGCATATAATATTTAAAAGGTGGTATTATCTATCTCCCTACGTTGTATTTGAAGTCTTTATGTCTGATAGGCTAGCGTTTGACCACTATCTCGTCTGGTGGTAAGCGATGATATGGTCAAGGATGGTCAACACGGTACGCGTATATTGTTCTGACTCTCAAGAGCTGTGTTGCCGGAATACCGTAAGGTTTTGGCGGTAGATTTACTCGTTAATGGTGGTAATTAAGCTTCTTTTCAACCGATTTCCAACAAGAATGAGGTTCTCAATTCGTCTGTATATTTTTTTTTGGTATGTATGATACGCGTTTACTCAATTGTGAACAGAATCAAATGAATCTTTTTAGGGTTCCCAAAGGGAACCCTATTACTGAGACTCTGCTGTCCGTCTGTCTATCTGTCTGTCTGTCCGTCTGTCACCAGGCTGTATCTCATGAACCGTGATAGTTCGACGGTTGAAATTTTCACAGATGATGTATTTCTGTTGCCGCTATAACAACAAATACTAAGAACAGCACAAAGTTAAAAATTAAAGAAAAGATTAAAAAAAGTTTTTTACAATAGCGCCGCGCTATCTAGCTGGCATCAAAGATGGCGCTATCGTCTTTACCTTAATCTGAATCTCGGAAGCGGCTCCAACGATTAAATAAAATTTAGTATACAGGGGATTTCGGGGACGATAAATTGATCTAGCAAGGAGTCATTTTCAGAAAATGTTGTTTTATTCGTGTTTTCAATAATCAACTTTATTGATAATCAACTTAAAATATGACTCTTCCCGACATCTATTGCCGAGTAGAAGTAGCTTTAGTGTTACTGTGTCGGTAAAGCAGTTAGTTGCTTTCAATTAAAAAAAATAGTATTATTATTCGTCAATAGATGTCGGGAAGAGCCATATTTGTCTGTTTAAGTAGCAAAAAATACCGAGTAAAGCTCGGTCAACCAGATATTTAATAATATTAATTACTAGCAGCCCGCCCCGGCTTCGCACGGGTAGAATATGTGCCTACAAAATTTGCATCAGTTTGTTGCATCGAATATAAAATATGAACATATTTAACAACCATCGTCATATTTCATCCAATTTACACAAAACCTTAACGAATTATGCACCTAATCCTTCCTCATAAACACTCTGGCTATTGGTGAAAACCGCATGCTAATCCGTTCAGATGCTATTGAGATTATAGCGAACAGACAGATAGACGCAGTGATGGACATTGTTTTATAATACTTACGTAGTGATATTGGACGGCCCTTTGGCGTAAAGGATAGTTACCCTGATTCTGACCCGAGGGTCGTTGGTTCTAATCCTAGCTATATACCTACCAATGAAAGTTTTATCTGCATTCATGAATCATGAGTTTTCGTACAGTGGTAGTGGAATCATTAAATCTACCAAAAAGTAGCTTACCACCAAGGAGTACATCTGCCGCCGTAACCTAACGGCGTTCCCCGACGCAAAATGTAGGGGTAATATACGTTTAACGTGTGTATCTGTGTGTCTGTCTGTAGCATCTTAACACCTAACCGGATGAACCGATTTTGTTTTTATTATTGATAGTTTTTTTTTGTTTGATAGATGTCTTTATCGAGAGTTTTCTTAGCTTTGATTCATGAAAATTCGTTCAATCGTTATAAAATTATGAGCTTTTTTCTAGTTAATTGCGCTATGAAATCAACTTTCATAGGTCTGATCAATTCGAAATTCTTCTTCTTTAACGATATTGTGAGAACATGGAAGCCTCCTGGACTCTACAGAATACTCAAATCCTCACCAACTTACAGCTCAGATATTAAATGTCGTGTTTAGAGTCATTGGAAAAAGCTATTATACATAGATCAGTCGGGGTGGTTTAAAATATTATATTATATTATTATATATATAGATGAATATTATTTTATACAATAGATCATATTATTATACTATATTGACTTCAAATTGATTGTGATCGGTGGGGACAGCATAGCTAAGCTTATAATAATATTTTCGAAGTAACTATGACCTAATCTGTGGTTTCACTGCAAATATTTTATTAATTTTGGGATGCGTGTTTGTGAAATTCGTGATATCTTCTAGAGTTTTCATTTGAATTATTTACTGTAAAGGACAATTTTAATCTATAATATGTGGCCAAGCTAATTAACGTAATTATTTGGATAAGGATTAATACTATATACTTGAAAATAGCCTTGGAAGTTATGTAATATTTTTTAACAAAAATTTTAAGATTAAAATGGTTACTGTGAGTCAACCTTAAGAGATAGACATATGCTGTCGCGGACTTTTTTGTAGGTCTTATTAAGGTTGTACATCTCTTGCATAGAAAATATTCTTCTATCTATTTTCAATTAAGCAGCGTTCGTAAAAAACGCGTTTTTTCGACCGTTTATTTGCCGACTTAGGTTGCAAATTAGGTCTCCACGAATGTACCTTTGATTTAAACGGGATAATATATAGCCTATTTTCATTCCGAAAGTCCATTCTATGTATTAGTGAAAGAATTTTTTAAATCGGTTCAGTAGTTTTTGACCTTACTCATTACATAGTTATAAATAAAATATCTAACTGAAATATTTAACTGTAATATTTAACCGAAACACTCAACTGAAATATTCAACTAAAACATTCAACATAAATATCTAACTGAAATATTAAACTGAAACGAGTTGGGAGCGACGGAGTCGGTCAGTCGTCTCGTGACCACGATCAATGCAACTTGGTCGAAACGTCGAGTAGATAAGATTTATGTTTTAGGCGCGATAAGTCCCGTATTTAAATATTTATATCTGGATATTTCGGTTTAATATTTCGGTTAAATATTCAGTTGGATATTTCAGTTAAAACATTTCAGTTAAACATTTCGGTTAAACATTTCAGCTAAACATTTCAGTTAAATATTCGGTTAAAGTATTTTAGTTAAATGTTTCAGTTAAATATTTCGGTTGAATATTTCTGTTAAATATTTCAGTTAAATATTTCGGTTAAATATTTCGGTTAAATATTTCGGTTAAATATTTCAGTTAAATGTTTCGGTTAAATATTTCAGTTAAAAAGTTTCAATTAAAAAGTTTCAGATCAGTTGAAAGTTTCAGTTATAAATTTCAGCTGAACATTTCAGTTAAACATTTCGGTTAAATGTTTCAGGTGGCTGGGAGTGGAGCTCGTGGTGCGTGCGGGTGCAGTGGGTGGCAGAGCATCGCAGGTCGTTGTCCCTGGTGCACGCGCCGACTTGCTGCGTCGCTGCCTTCACTCGACGACGCTGCGACTGCCGACTCCGTCGCTCCCAACTCGTTTCAGTTTAATATTTCAGTTAGATATTTATGTTGAATGTTTTAGTTGAATATTTCAGTTGAGTGTTTCGGTTAAATATTACAGTTAAATATTTCAGTTAGATATTTTATTTATAACTATGTGTTCAAATCGCGAAAGTTTAAAGTTTACAACTTACTCATTACAAATATACAAAAATACAAAAATACAAATGTTCTCTCTTTATAATATTAGTATAGACTACAATTACTATTACTACTATTACTACTATTACTACTATATAATACTATTCTACCTTTGTGTTAACGTTTACTTAGTTGGTGTTAGAAGTTCGTTAAAAATTCGTTAGATGGCGTTCGAAACCCTCCGTGTGCGGGACAAAAGTCTGACTCGCACTTGGCCAGTTTTATTTTAATAGGTAGGGTACATTTCCGAGGTAGTCCCATTGTAATTTTATCGAGATCTGACTAGTACCTCTAGAGATATGACGATAAACGTCTCAAACTTGCCACTGAAACTGACTCGCGGGGCATGGAAGTCGGTTATTTTAGGTTTTAAATTATTCCTACCAATAGAACATTTTTGTTTATTATAAGTATTAATAGGAACCTTAAGTGCTTGAATGAGATAACTTGTATAGAATTTTATATTAATTAACATTGTTTATTAATTAATTCTAGTAGTAATTACTTCGGAGTTAGTTATGCATAGGTCAAACTAGTTCAATAACTTTAATGGCAGGCTTAGATTAACTGCATAAGTTATAGTATTATAGTCTTATTTGACGTTTATTAATACAATATTACCGCATTTTCCTTGAAGAGTTCTTATTTTTCGTATTCCGTGCCCCAAAAGGAAAAAAGGAACTCTAATAGGATCACTTTGTTGTCCGTCTGTCAAGACCTTTATTCTCAGGAACGCGTAAAGGTATCAAGTTGAAACTTATCTAATACTATAAGAATCTTTGTCCTGACATACTGACTGACTGACTCACTGACAGACAACGTACAGCCTAAACCCCTGGTCGTAGAGACTTGAAATTTGGAGGGTATGTTTGTCTTAGTATGTAGGGGTGTACTAAGAAAGGATTTTTCAAAATTCACCCCTTAAGGGGATGAAATGGGGGTTCAAAGTTTGTATGGAGAAACAAGATTAGATAGTCTTTTCTATCCGAAACTTCACACAAGTGCTTCAGTACAAAAATAAGTAAATACATATTTCAGGTTTTTTTGAAATTCCACCCCTAAGAGGGTAAAATGGGGTAACAAAGTGTGAAAATCAATATTTTTTCGGATTGCGCTAAAACTTGGCATGCAGATAATTATTACAACGTTAGTTACCTTTGAAAAAGGATTATTCAAATTTCACCCCTGAAGGGGATGAAACGGGGGTTCAAAGTTTTGTATGGCGAAACATTATTAGATAGTCTTTTCTATTCGAAACTTCACACAAGAGCTTCAAGACATAAATAAGTAAACACGTGTTTTAGGTTTTTTTCAAAATTCCACCCCTAAGAGGGTGAAACGGGGTAACAAAGTCGGAAAATCAATATTTTTTTGGTTTGCGCTGAAATTTGGCATACAGGTGGTTATTATGACGTTAGTATCAGCTAAGAAAGGATTTTCTAAAATTCACCCCTTAAAGGGATGAAACGGCGGTTCAAAGTTTCTATGGAGAAACAACATTAGATAGTCTTTTCTATTCTAAACTTAACACAAGTGCTTGAGTACATATATAAGTAAATACGTGTTTTAGGCTTTTTCGAACTTCCACCTTTAATAGGCTGAAATGGGGTAACAAAGTCTGAAAATCAATATTGTTTCGGATTGCGCTGAAATTTGGCATACAGGTGGTTATTATGACGTAAGTATCAGCTAAGAAAGGATTTTCTAGAATTCACCCCTTAAAGGGATAAAACGGGTGTACAAAGTTTCTATGGAGAAACATTATTAGATAGTCTTTTCTATTCGAAACTTCACATTAAGTGCTTCAGGACATAAATAAGTAAACACGTGTTTTAGGTTTTTTCGAAATGTCACCCCTAAGAGGGTGAAATGGGGTAACAAAGTCTGAAATTCAATATTGTTTCAGATTGCGCTGAAATTTGGCATTCAGATAGTTATTACGACGTTAGTTACCTCTGAGAAAGGATTTTCCAAAATTCACCCCTGAAGAGGATGAAACGGGGGTCCAAAGTTTGTAGTATTTTCTATTCGAAACTTCATACAAGTGCTCAAGTAAAAAAATATAAATACGTGTTTCAGGTTTTTTTGAAATTTCACCCCTATGAGGGTGAAATGGGGTAACAAAGTGTGAAAATCAATATTGTGTCAGATTGCGCTAAAATTTGGCATGCAGATAGTTATTACGACGTTAGTTCCCTCTGAGTAAAGATATTCCAAAATTCACCCCTGAAGTGGATGAAACGGGGGTTCAAAGTTTGTATGGAGAAACAAGATTAGATAATCTTTTATATTCGAAACTTAACACAAATACTTAAGTAAGTAAATACGTGTTTCATGCTCTTACTAAATTTCACCCCTAAAAGGGTAAAGTGGGGTAACAAAGTCTGAAATCAATATTGTTTCGGATTGCGCTGAAATTTGGCATGCAGATAGTTATTTTGACTTAGGTATCCGCTAAGAAATAATTTTTCAAATTTCACTCTTCATGGGGATGAAGCGGGGGTACAAAGTTTGGATAGTCATTTTATTCGATATTTCACACAAATACTTCTAAGTAAATAAATAAGTAAATACGAGTTTCAGACTTTTTCAAAATGCCACCCTAAGAGGATAAACTGGGGTAACAAAGTCCAAAAATCAATATTGTTTCGGATTGCGCTGAAATTTAGAATGCGTATTATAATGACGTAGGTATCCGCTCAGAAGGGATTTTCTAAAAATTCCTCTCGGATACTGAACGGGGATTCAAAGTTTGTATGGCGAAATAATATGAGATAAAGTACGTGTTGTAGGATTTTTTGAAATGGGGTAGTTAACAAAGTCTGAAGATTTGGGTATTTCGTTTTTATAAATATGAATCCCGAATTGCCATAGTCACGCGATAACATGAAAACGGGTGAACCGATTTGGCTCATTCTTATTTTATGTATTTAATGCCAGAATCGTTTTTACAATGGAAAGTTTTAAGTAAATAAAAGAAGTTTTTAACGCGGGCGAAGCCGCGGGGCACTTCTAGTATTAAATACTCGGGAATACTACGGTTTCTTTAAGCTTTTAAAAACAATTAACCTGTAAGTCTTTGTTTCCTATAAGAAAGCATATCATAATGGCATCAAAAAAGAGTCATAAATAGCGCTAATTCTTGACTGTATTTTTTACCAATTCTATGACTTCAGTTCAAAATATAATCAGAAATAATGGACAGTCTCCTCAGAACTTTTTATTGTAGCTACAAAAATAAACTGGCCAAGTGCAAGTCGGACTCGCACTCGTAGGGTTCCGTAACACAGTTAGGTATTCCATAACTATTATTTTTCGCAACTACAAAATTAACTTTGTTTTTCATAGTGTTTATATAAAAAACAAACTTATCTCTGCGGTCGCCATATCTCTAAAACTGCTGACTGTGTCTCGTTCAAACCAATTTTCGTTGTTAGTTTTTATTGAGATCTACAGCATATATTTTTTTCAGATTTTTCAAATAATTGACTTAGAGAAAAAATGATTTTAGGAACCTCAATGTCATTTATAAAGACCTATCCATCACCACACACGTATAGGTTTGAAGAAAAAAAAAATGTTTGTTTCAGTTCCATCTATGGGATGCCCCCCCCCCCTTAAACTTTTATATTTTTTATTTTTGTATAAAAATTGGAAAGCGGTTTACAGAATACATCCACCTACCAAGTTTCAAATTCTGTAGTCTTAACAGTTTCAGAATAAAATGGCTGTGACATACGGAAGGACAGACAGACAGACATGACGAATCTATAAAGGTTCCGTTTTTTGCCATTCGGCTACGGAACCCTAAAAAGGGGTACATACCCTATACGTTGGCATCTAAAAAAACCACTCTGTATAATGTTCCAATCTCCAGAAAGTTCCAACAAATGATCAAATAAAAAGCTGACATATCAAGTTTTAAGGAACTGTAAATAAACATTAATCACGGTTTTGTCACGCAGCCATCATCAACCAGACAGACCGGTTCCGATGGAATCGGGGTACTTTTTGCAAACTTATTTTGCATATTTTTTTGCTCTGTATCATTGCAAAACTTCCTTAAAATAAAAGCCAGTAACCATAAAACAAAGCGCCTCGTTATTTGCGTTACGTTTACATTATGTTACGTCTGCACGTTTGCATTTCGGATTTTTATGTTTTATTACGTTTTTATGTTTTGAACCGACTTCACAAAAAAGGAGGAGGTTCTCAATTCGTCGGAATCTTTTTTTTATGTTTCTTCATTGATTACTCAAAGATGCCTGAACCGATTTGAAAAATTATTTTATTTGATTCAAAGGTGGTCCCATTTAAATTTTAACGAAATCGGTCAAGCCTACTTATAATTTGCCTTCTCCACCAAACAAAACACGGATAGGTGGAAAGACAAAATAGTCCGCTTGCCATGCTAGCCCTGCTGGACGACATAATAACTACTGGCACAGATTATATAATAGTTACTGCGTCTACTGGCTACTTTGACGAGCGCGACGTTTGAAGTCGGTTCTTTTAGTTTTTTAAACGATCTTTTTTATGATATAAGGTAAATATGACATATTTCAACAGTTGAACTGGGTCGAAAATGGGTTGATGATTGACGGAGAAAGACTCTCAAATCTCAGATTCGCTGATAATTTGGTACTAGTAGCTGATAATGCACCTTTGATTATTCACCAAGTAAATAATCAAAGTAATGTACTTACAGGATATTATATCCATGCTCGGCAGCTTAAATGAGGAACCCGAAAAAGCGGGTATTAGAATAATTTATGGCAAAACTAAGATTATGACAAATATACCAAATGTCACAGACTACCACCTCCCAGTGGAAACAGTATCGGAATATATTTATTTGGGACATAAATTACCTTAGGATTTGAAAATCAAACTGCAGAAGTAGAGCGCACAATCGCACAAGCCTGGACATTGGACACAAGCATTCGGAGCCAACGAGGAAATATTACGTGGCAAGTTACCGATACATCTAAAAGCGAAAGTCTTCGAGCAGTGTGTCATGTCGGTGCTTACTTCTGGCACAGAAACCATGACCCTTACCAAAAAGTCTGCTGAAAAATTTAAAGTTGCCCAGAGAGGAATGGGGAGAGCTATGCTCGGTATTACTCTGCATTACCGCACGCGCAACTAGTGAATTCGGAACAAGACAAAAGTTAAGGATGTGATGGCAACAATAGCAAAGAAGTGGACATAGGTAGGCCACATTGCAAGAATGGATGCGAGTCGTCGGGCAAAACGTGTCTTTGAATGAAGATCCAGGGCCGACACGAGATGTCGAGGACGTCTACTATAGCGTTAGGTGGACGATATAAGAAGACACGCAAGACGAGACTGGATCAGTCGGGCTTAAAACCGTCTGACGTGGAGAAGAAGAAAAGAGGCCTACATCCATGAATGGATCACCCACATGATGATGGTGGTGAAATAGGACAAGCACATTCCACTATCTCAACTGATGTTCATTGACGATTCAAAAACCTTTTAGCTTGCATGGCAGATGTAAAAGAATTATGTCTTCTATTTATCTATAGCCAAGAACAATTTGTCTCTTGTTAGTAGAGAAACGTAGGTAGGTATAACATTTTTGTGCAATCTAATACTATAAGAATCTTTGTCCTGACATACTGACTGACTGACTGACTGACTGACTGACTGACTGACTGACTGACTGACTGACTGACAAACAACGCACAGCCTAAACCGCTGGTCGTAGAGACTTGAAATTCAGAGGGTATATTTTTCTTAGTACGTAGGGGTGTACTAAGAAAGGAATTTCCAAAATTCACCCCTTAAGAGGATGAAATCGGGGTTCAAAGTTTGTATGGAGAAACAAGATTAGATAGTCTTTTCTATCCGAAACTTCACACAAGTGCTTCAGTACAAAAATAAGTAAATACGTGTTTCAGGTTTTTTCGAAATTCCACCCCTAAGAGGGTGAAATGGGGGTAACAAAGTGTGAAAATGAATATATACTCAATACTCAATACTTTATTGCTTCCATAATTATTGTACATAAAGTTCTTATATATTATATTGTTTTGGATTGCGCTGAAATTTAGCATGCTGATAGTTAGTTATAACAACGTTAGTTACCTCTGAAAAAGGATTTTTCAAAATTCACCCCTGAAGGGGATGAAACGGGGGTTCAAAGTTTGTATGGAGAAACAAGACTAGATAGTATTTTCTATTTGAAACTTCATACAAGTGCTCCAAGTAAAAAAAATAAGTAAATACGTGCTTCAGGTTTTTTTAAATTACACCTCTAAGAGGGTGAAATGGGGTAACAAAGTGTGAATATCAATACTGTTTTACATCACGCTGCAATTTGGCATACAGATAGTTATTATTACGTTAGTATCTGTTAAGAAAGGATTTTCTAAAATTCACCCCTGAAGGGGATGGAACGGGGGTTAAAAGCTTGTATGGAGAAACAAGATTAGATAGTCTTTTCTATCCGAAACTTCACACAAGTAATTCAGTAAATAAATTAGTAAATATATGTTTCAGGCTTTTATAAAATTCCACCCCTGAAAGGGTGAAGTGGGGTAACAAAGTCTGAAGTCAATATTGTTTCGGATTGCGCGGAAATTTTGCATGCAGATAGTTATTTTGACTTAGGTATCCGTTAAGAAATTATTTTTCAAACGTCACTCTTAAAAGGGATGAAGTGGGGTTCAAAGTTTGGATTGTCATTTTATTCGAAATTTCACAACAGTACTTCTGTAAATAAATAAGTAAATACAAAATTCAGGCTTTTTCAAAATGCCACTACTATGAGGGTGAAGTGGGATAACAAAGTCTGAAAATCAATATCATTTCGGATTGCGCTGAAATTTTGCATGCAGATAGTTATTTTGACGTAGGTATCCGGTAAGGAAGGATTTTTCAAAATTCACTCTTAAAAGGGATGAAGTGGGGTTCAAAGTTTGGATTGTCATTTTATTCGAAATTTCACACCAGTACTTCTGTAAATAAATAAGCACTTACATAGAAAATTCAAGCTTTTTCAAAATGCCACTTCTATGAGGGTGAAGTGGGATAACAAAGTCTGAAAATCAATATTTTTTCGGACTGCGTTGAAATTTAGAATGTAAATAGTTATTATGACGAAAATATTCGTTAAGAAAGGATTTTCTTTAAATTTCCCCCCGGACACGGAACGGGGATTCAAAGTTTGTATGGCGAAACAAGATGAGATAGTCTGTTTTATTCGAAACTTTACCTAGGTACTTCTGTTAATAAATAAGTAAGTACGTGTTGCAGGATTTTTAAAATGGGGTAGGTAACAAAGTCTGAAAATTTGGATTTTTTTGGTTTTATAAATATGAATCCCGATTTTCCTTAGTCACGTAATAACATGCAAACGGGTGAACCGATTTGGCTAATTCTTATTTGATGTCTTTTATGATAGAAAGGTTTTTACAAAAGAAAATTTTTAAGTAAGTATAAGGAGTTATTAATGCGGGCGAAGCCGTGGGGCACTTCTAGTTTTATATACAATCAATAATTTCGTCGGTCAGTGGGACTAGAACCCGCGCGTTTAGGGTAATACACCCAAGCGCTATAACCAACTTGGCTATGGACGATTCCCACTGAAGAGACGAAACTTCTGCATTGCATTTTAACCAATTATGCATTGGTGGCGTCATAATATATATTTTCCAAGTAAGTTAACATTGTTACCTACCCGCGTTGCGTTCTTGGATACATGAAATATTAGCCATACCTACGCAATGTTTGGGTGGTGCTATATGGATGATCACTGGTGGTAGGCTTTGACCGTGACTTGAAACACCTGCCGCATCTCTTTTGTTTAGATTATTATTCCCAGTTTTTATAGTACCTATTCGCCTCAAATTACCTATGTGTTATATATCTATATCCTACTAATATTACCAAAGAAATATTAATAATTACTAATATTTCTGTGAATATTACAAATGCGAAATTTTGTGGGGATGGATAGATTTACGGATGCTTGTTACTTTTTCACGCAAAAAGGCTGAATGGATTTGGTGAAATTAGGTGCACCTATAGTTTGTACCCTGGATTAACACATAGGCTATTTTTTAACTCGGGCGAAGCTGGAGCGCGCAAGCGGCACAAGTATATAGTTTTGGCGCTGAATGACTGCATAGTGTGAACGATAACATTGATACGTTATTTGTGACGTTAAAAGCATCGTTATCTAGAATAAATATAATTGCAAGGTCATAATTATAAATCTATTTCTGACAGGAAACGTTGTTAACTATAACTCAAAATAAACGTTGGCTTCTGTAAGGTACGGCCAAGCCGCTGCGATCTGCAGCGGCGGCCACGGTTGCTGTCGCGCGTTCAACTTCATTTTTCATTTTGATGATTTATAAATCCGTGAGCAACTTTGTCGCGGCAACCTTTCCAATTAGAATCACTGTTTTTTTTTCAAAGTCAAAGTCAAAGCACTTATTCAGTATATGGGAAGATAAAAAAATCTGCACTTACACACCAAATATCATTAAAAAGATCATATCAATAATAATTATTCTAAATATAAAGGCATTGCTTTGAATTTAAAAAAAACACAAATGTAATAAGCCATTCAGCTTTCATCCAAACCAGGAATAACCAATGGGAGCATTGAGATTGCAAAGATCCAAGTCGAAGTAAAGGCAGTTTACAAATCCGAATTTGCTTTCGATTGAGAATAGCCCTGCTGATCGCGGTGTTTGGTTTGGGTGTAAATACTACTGCATTAACCTTCGAGCATTTACCAATGGAGATGTTAACGTTGTAATCCGCAAACATTATTTTCTGCCGATACTTACGGGGGACGAGGTAAACACGCATTGCACACACACCAATCACCACTTTTGCGATCCCGCACACTAGCTTGAAACACGCACACAGTATTAAAAATACAGCGTAGTTACGCACGCTCATATGGCCAAAAATGGCTGTATGGCCAGCAGAGGGCTACGCCTTGCGTTAACATCTCCATTGGTTTTTGTTTCATGGAATAAATGAATTGAATTGGTAAATGCTCGAAGGCAGTAACTGATCGCCACTGCGGCCGCCACGCAGCGGCGTGGTCGTACCTTTAGGTAACTTGTTACCTACCTACTTAATTATCAATCAATCTTAATTAGGTAATATTCATAATAACCGGTGTACCGCCTGACTTGCTAACAACAGGTAACTTACCACCATCAAGGTGAAAATCTGCTGCCATAACCTTACGGCATTCCCAGCACACAGCCCTTGAGAGTCAAACCATTATAGGCCTAGCGTGTTCACCATCTTCAATCACATCATCGCTTACCACCAGTGAGATAGTGGTTAAACGCTAGTCTAGATATAAAAAAAATATAACTCAAATTTAAGATGATGCTACGTATTATCTATTTGTATAACTCAAGATTAATAAGCAAACGATTAGCGTGATGGTATTGGCTCGAACCAAATTTAAACCTAGTATAGAAGCAGTAGATACCCGTGTTCCAGCATTTTGCGATAATTTTTATCGTCCTTATCCTTGGATAAATGCGTGACAGACAGGGTGGGATCCTTTGTTCAGTAACACCTACAAAAATTAAATAGCACGGTATCTTATTTTATATGGCGAACTCCCAATTGCGCCATCTTTTGTTTAACCTAGATACTAAAGCAAAATATGCGTATCTTATTACCGACACAATAACTTTATCAAGCTGTTAACAACTCATTTACCTAGATCTCATAATGATTCTACACTTAGAGCATAGATGGCGTTAAAATAAGTAATTATACATTTAATTTCCTCGAAAACGTCGAGCGTAGGTTTTTTGGCGGGAACGTGGAAAAGTGTGTGTGTGATCTCATTGTATTTTTTCCTAAAACTTGTGTTCTTCCGAGTGTTAATATGTAATAAATGTGGATTATTAACCATTAAGTGCCGGTGAATGTGTGCGAGTGTAGGGAAGCAGCACAATGTTGAAAAACATGCTATTTGCGTTCTCACCAAAATTCCACTGAAAATCTTCAGTAAACACCACATCTTTACTGAAGGTATGACTTAGACTAGACTTTTACTTGACAACTGACCTGAAATGTGACTTTGACCCATCTCTACGACTAAAATTCATTTCAACTTGAAAAATCTCAATACTTGACACTGGCTTAATACACTAATCGTGTGGAGCCATAAAGAAACTAAAAAAAAAGTCGAGCGTATTTTTTTAATAAATGCCACACAACTCTAACTAAAATCAAATCTAGAAAAGATTACAGTAGTACAACCGGCGGCTTTATGGCTAAACAGTGATCTCTTCCAGGCAACCGTGGGCTGATAAGAAAGGAGACACATTAGGTAATACACAGAGATAGTTAGGTTGATATTAAAACAACTAACAATAGATATTGTCATGTAGTTAAATAGGAAGGTGGCTTAAAATTGTGAAATCAGTTTGATTTTATTAAATAATAGATCTAAAACTTAGCAAGCATTAAACATTTATTTGTAGTCAGGAACTAACTAACTTCAGTCACCTTATCTTTCCGGGGTCAACAGTTCATCTTTGTGGAAATTGAAAATTATGCAATTACTAAGAAGTGAAGTAAGCAATAATGAGTGACAACTTAACTGCAAGTAGTGTTTAGTTAGATATAACTAGACGGTTTCTGCAGTTCTGCAGTTAATGACATCCGCGTCATATCTAGGGCACCTACAGTACCCTTATATATATAGAGATAGTGTGTATATGCAAGGTACTCGTAGAACTTGACACTACGTATTTACGTATTACGTGACTGATAAAACTAGGCGCCACATAGGTATTAAGTTAGGTAGGTACTTAAGTTATAATATTACCGTGCTTAAGGTAAGCATAGACATTATAAGTAGAATAAATGTATTCGTATATTATAAGAAATTAGGAAATGCAAAAATTATCCAGTAGAGGTTTATAGTTTTTTTTTTACTTTGAGAAGCACTTAACTAACGTTACTAACATAACTGATGTAAAGTTATTAGGATATATTTACTACTTATTTCAAGCCGTGCTCAAATAAATTTTAAAGTAATTTTATTAAATAAGAACAGTTGGGTAACAGCATAAATACAATGCTTTCAAGTTTTTTATTAAAACATAGTATAACTATTATCCCTACTCTCTAAAATAGGTAGCCCTAGTGACCTAAACAAACAGCTGCACTAAACAACATTTTAGTAATTACCAGTTTTACCTAATTAAATAATAATACATAGCACCCACAAAACTGTTTCGAAATGACCAACGACCAGTCTAAAGTGACATTTGAAAAATA
This sequence comes from Cabera pusaria, assembly GCA_954871355.1. Lineage (NCBI taxonomy): Eukaryota > Metazoa > Arthropoda > Insecta > Lepidoptera > Geometridae > Cabera > Cabera pusaria. The sequence goes on from OX940893.1 coordinate 22,688,311, forward strand.
ACATCCCTTTGTTCGGTCTTTCTATCTAAGTACGCAAGAGCATAATGAGCGATATCTTTGTCTTGTGGAAAATAAAGGGTATTGTTCCTCACACAAATATACATTTACATAAACGCGCGCTTACGCTAATAGAGTCACCAACACAATAAACAAATTTACGTGACCGAAGTCGAGAGTTCAACAATAAACTCGCTCGTAATACAGAGTTGTTGTTAACATTAATAAAGATTAGTTCCTCAAATCGCCACGGCCAAATTAAATCGGACTTTGTAGTGCAAATTATTAACCGTGTATGAACAAAGGGTGCCGCTACTTTACTCTTGTGATACCGATAGGCCAGTAGTGTATGAGTCGAGCGGCGACGTGCGCGCATTTCGACGCGCTACAGGAAAACGCGCACGCGCATCAGTGACACGAAAATGATGCTCGCCGGTGCACAGATTGTAGACCGAAGCGATGTGGTGTACATACCTTGTGAAGTGACCATCGAAGGGAATTCAGCCCCTGTACTCCAGGCTGTCCCTTCTTCGCAACCCCCACCAGTTCCTGAAACGCAGGGCCTAGCTAGGGTCCCTTCAACAGATCCCGTAGACATCAACTTTTCAAACATCACTTGTACAGTCAAATTAGGAATCAACAAAGGTAAGCCTGAATCTATGAATAATTTTATTTTTCAGTTAAAAGGTGTTATAAATAACTTTGTGAAGTTAGTTAGTTATTATATTCATCTCTAAATACTCAATGAAATTTTATTCAGAATGCGGAAAGTGTATTCAGTGTACACAAAGACATTTTATATTCTTAAACTCGATATAGAATTCATTCGAGAGAATCAAAGTGTGTACACGTAATACATAGCCTTTTGTGTTATTATTTTATTGCTTATTACTTAATTACTAAAGTTTAACACATGCAATTCAAAGTAATGGTATGTGGTCCAAATGTATGACCAATATGTTTTAATTGTTTTTGCAACACAAAATATAAAATTTAATTATATCTCTCTGCATCTACCTCTTCTCCATATAAATTTTAACAATGCCAAATGCCTCGCTCCTTCGCGCCCGCAATATTTCGAAGTCTTTTATAATATTTTCTTCTATCTTTATATAATAATCTTATAAATTGTTGAAAAATTGCTGTAAAAACTTAAAACTTTAACTAACTCATTTCATTGTTTAAATTGCAAATGGGGGACTTATCGCGCAAAAACATGTAAATTTTCTCAGGACCGCAACCACACTGTAACTTGTTCGTAACGCTAACTAAATATTTAATTATTTTTATTGCAAGTTTTTTATTTTAGTCAAGTATTTTAAAGTTCCGTAATAAAATTCATTTATTAACTTTAATGAAAAGCAGAACATCACATTGGTGCAAGGGGATAAATGTATTCACTGTTCATTACTTTTCTGTTACTGATAACAGTTATGTAACAGTTATATAACAATAGTTCTTGTATAAACAAACAGACCAAGCCACATATTTTGACTAAGCTGTAGAACTTGTAAAGTTAAAACTTGTACGGTTAGAGTGAGTAGAGTTTGATAGAAGGTTGGCTCTACATGAGATTTTATAACTTTTTGACAGTGCGAGCCGTATGGTTTTGTCTTGGCAACATTTTGTATGAAAACTTTTTGGTGGGATTGTATACCTATAGCAAAAATAATATAAACAATAACACACAAAAGAAACATAATATTTGAAATTGAAAGTAATTGGCTTTTATTACAATAAATATTATCGCCTCTCTTCCTGTAATATTGCCTTATTCGAAAAAAGAATTCATTAATATGTATAAGGTGCTTTTTCCACTAACTCAATATTTATCGTTTGTGCGTAATTTGTGACCAACGCGTGGTTTCGCATACTTGTCCTTGATTGAGTTATTTACTGACCACAGCCTTAAAGCCTTAAAAATAAGCGATATGACTTTTAGTTCAAAGTCCAATAACCAAATAACAAATTAAAAAAAAAAACAATTATATCAAATTAAAACTTCATTTTAACCTATTTGATACACGAGTAGGTTATATTATAAACTTATTTATAAATATCTTATAGGCTAGCGTTTGACCACCATCTCGCCTTGTGGTAAGCGATTATCTGGTCGAAGATGGTAAAAGAACATGTAAAACGATATAACTTTGTGGTTAGTTAAAACGCCGATGTATTAAAATAAGTGAACATTTCTTCGTTCAATTGTAAACAACAATACAACATTTTTGTCAAAACAAACAAAATGCTCGACCTAATTCTACGCATCAGAGCGAGTTCAAAGTGTATCTCAGTGTAAACAGAAGAAATGCTTAATATAAACCGTTTTAACTTAGCACTTAATGATAAAAGTGAAGTTAGTGTGTCAATTAATAAACTATTAATAATAATTAAACATTATTAAGCAACTTGACCACAGTTATAAATAATGCATAGTCTCCGATGGCGTAGCGTAGTGAAGCGCCATTTTAGGTCTGTACTCTCAACCATAGAGATACGTAACGTACTTTAGTGTCACATCATCCTAGCTAGGCCTGTGCTCTGTACCATAGAGATACGTAGCGCAAAGCGTCACCCTAGGTCTGTGCTCGCTCTCTGCCATAGAGATACGTATCGTATTCATATGTCATACTAGAAGTACCCCGCGGCTTCGCCCGCGTTAAAACCTTCTTTTATTTACTTAAAACTTTTCTTTGGTAAAAACGATTCTATCATTAAACACATCAAATAAGAATTAGCCAAATCGGTTCACCCGTTTTCATGTTATCGCGTGACTAAGGAAATTCGGGATTCATATTTAAAAAACCGGAAAAACCCAAATTTTCAAACTTTGTTACCTACCTCATTTCGAAAAATCCTACAATACGTACTTTATCTCATCTTGTTCCGCCATACAAACTTTGAATCCCCGTTCCGTATCCGGGAATTTTTTTTTGAAAATCCTTTCTGAGCGGATACCTACGTCATAATAACTATCTGCATATAAATTTCAGCGCAATCCGAAACAGTTTATCTTCTTAGGGTAGAATTTTGAAATAGTCTGAAACTCGTATTTACTTATTTATTTACAGAAACACTTGTGTAAAATGTCGAATAAAACGACTATCCGAACTTTGAACCCCCGCTTCCATCCCCTTAAATAGTGTATTTTGAAAAATTCTTTCTTAGCAGATACCTAAGTCAAAATAACTATCTGCATACTAAATTTCAGCGCAATCCGAAACAATATTGATTTCAGATCTTTGTTACCCAACTTCACCCTTTTAGGGGTGGAATTTCGAAAGAGCCTGAAACACGTATTTACTTACTTAAGTACTTGTGTTAAGTTTCGAATATAAAAGACTATCTAATATTGTTTTTCCATACAAACTTTGAACCCCTGTTTCATCCCCTGAAGGGGTGAAATTTAAAAAACCTAAAACATGTATTTTTATTTTTTTACTGCAGCACTTATGTGAAGTTTCGGATAGGAAAGACTATCTTATCTTGTTTTTCCATACAAACTTTGAACCCCCGTTTCATCCCCTTCAGGGGTGAATTTTGGAAAATCCTTTCTCAGAGGTAACTAACGTCGTAATAACTATCTGCATGCCAAATTTCAGCGCAATCTAAAACAATATTGATTTTCACACTTTGTTACCCCATTGCACCCTTTTAGGGGTGGAATTTCAAAAAAACCTGAAACACGTATTTACTTTTATTTTTACTGAAGCACTTATGTGAAGTTTCGTAGAGAAAAGACTATCTAATCTTATTTTTCCATACAAACTTTAAACTCCCGTTTCATCCCTTTCAGGGGTGAATTTTGGAAAATCCTTTCTCAGAGGTAACTAACGTCGTAATAACTACTATCTGCATGCCAAATTTCAGCGCAATCCGAAACAATATTGATTTTCACACTTTGTTACCCTATTGCAAGGGGTGAAATTTCAAAAAACCTGAAACATGTATTTTTTATATTTTTATTGCAGCACTTATGTGAAGTTTCGGATAGAAAAGACTATCTTATCTTGTTTTTCCATACAAACTTTTAACCCCTGTTTCATCCCCTTCAGAGGTGAATTTTGGAAAATCCTTTCTCAGAGGTAACTTACGTCGTTATAACTATCTTCATGCCAAATTTCAGCGCAATCAAAAACAATATTGATATTCACACTTCGTTACCCCATTCCACCCTCTTAGGGGTGGAATTTCAAAAAATCCTGATACACGTATTTACTTATTTTTGTACTGAAGCAATTGTGTGAAGTTTCGGATAGAAAAGACTATCTAATCTTGTTTCTCCATACAAACTTTGAACCCCCATTTCATCCCCTTAAAGGGTGAATTTAAAAAAATCCTTTCTTAGTACACCCCTACGTACTAAGACAAATATACCCTCCAAATTTCAAGTCTCTACAACCAGCGGTTTAGGCTGTGCGTTGTCTGTCAGTGAGTCAGTCAGTCAGTATGTCAGGACAAAGATTCTTATAGTATTAGATTAGGTCCTTATAAGTTACGAATGTTTCATGTCAAACGCTAGCATATGTGCTTTAATAAAATAAAATACTTTTCGCACTTGTCACTTTTAGCACTTGATAAGGTAAGCTCATTTAAATCCAAAGGATAATAAATTCTTTTAAAATTACTGATTGTATGACACTGAGTAATACACTGAGTAAGTACTGAGTTTAATAATACATATAAATATTAAATATTAAAAATGTAATGAAGTAAACAAGTCTACATGCTGTGGCATAAAATTAGCATAGAAATTAATAATATACTAAATTACCAGATACACAATAAAGTTGCTATGCGGAGATTTATAGTTGCGCCTCGTGTTTTCGCCTGCGTTTGTAAAATATCCCGCGTTAAAACTTCTATTCTGCATCTAGGCATGTGAAATCGGTAGTAGTTATTCAAAGTTTTTAATCGATATTATTCTTTTTTAAGTGGCTATACGGCCGGGCCACGCTTTAATAAATATTGTTGTACATTGCACAGCCTATCTATGTTGGAATTTCTGTCAATGTTGCCGTTAACTGCAGCTGCAACTTCATTGCAGTAAAAACATTGCCCGTTTAGTTTTTTAGGGTTCCGTAGCCGAATGGCAAAAAACGGAACCCTTATAGATTCGCCATGTCTGTCTGTCTGCCTGTCTGTCCGTCCGTCCGTATGTCACAGCCATATTAATCCGAAACTATTAAGACTACAGAATTGAAACTTGGTAGGTAGATGTATTCTGTAAACCGCTTTCCGATTTTTATACAAAAATAAAAAAAATAAAAGTTTAAGGGGGGGCATCCCATACATGGAACTGGAAAATTTTTTTTTTTTTTCAAACCTATACGTGTGTTGTGTCAATGGATAGGTCTTTAAAAATGACATTGAGGTTTCTCAAATCATTTTTTCTCAAAGTCAATCAATTAAAAGATAGGCGCGCCTAAAGTGGTAAAATGTGTGTGTCCCCCCCCTCTAACTTCTAAAGTAAGGGAGTGAAAAATCTAGAAAAACTGTATTCTGTAGATCTCAATAAAAACTTTCAACGAAAATTGGTTTGAACGAGATATAGTCAGCAGTTGTTGAGATATAGCGACCGCAAGTATAACTTTGTTTTTCATACAAACACTATGAAAAACAAAGTTATTTTTGTAGTTGCGAAAAATCATAGTTATAGAATACTCTACTGTATTACGGAACCCTACGAATGCGCGTCCGACTTGCACTTGGCCAGTTTATTTTTGTTATTTGCCCCTATGAGAACTAATAAATTTAAGCCAAAGAAAATATTATGCATGTTTATTTTCTTATTTTGATATCTACCTACAGTCTGAAACATGGCGATTATAGATATTTATATTTATCCAATCATTCATTGGTAACATGATTATCAACTGTGATAATGTATCTTATACTAGATGTGAAAGCAATTTTTCTTTTTTAAACCCCCGACGGAAAAAGAAGAGGTGTTATATGTTTGACGTGTGTGTATCTGTGTATGTGTGTGTCTGTCTATGGCATCGTAGCGTCTAAGCGGATGAACCGATTTTGATTTAGATGTTTTTGTTTGCTAGCTGTTTTAATCGAGAGTGATATTAGCTTTAAATTATGAAAATCTGTTTGGCTGAACAGATTTATTGATTGGTTGATGACGCTATGAAATCAACTTTCATATCTCTGATCACTTTGAAATTCGGTATCCTTATACTTCAACGATATTGTCAGAACATGGTAGCATAAAATCTACTTCGTCCGCGTTAGAAATTACCCTTTGTATAAGATTATAGCCTGGATCGTTACCTACAGATAGCTTGTCTGAAGCTGTGTTTCCAAGATCCAAGCATACAAACATTAACATGCTTATAAATCAATTGGTAAGTGTACGAGTATAACACAACATACCTATTTTGTGAACTGATTTTGTCGGTTTCATTTTTGATCAAAGTATTCGTGATTTTCTTTTTAACCGACGGAAAAAAAACGGAGGAGGTTCTCAAGTCGACGCGTATATATAGATAGATAGATAGATAACTCTTTATTGTACACCACAGCTTATAAGATATAGACAAACATAAAATGCTAAATATAATATGAACCGTACAATGGGCGGTCTTATCGTTATAATTTATATTAATATATATGTATATATATATATATTACTAGCAGCCCGCCCCGGCTTCGCACGGGTAGAACATATATGCCTACAAAATTTGCATCAGTTTGTTGCATCGAATATAAAATATTAACATATTTAACAATCATCGTCATATGTCAACCAATTTACACAAAACCTTAACGAATTATGCACCTAAGACCTAAACCTTCCTCATAAACACTCTGGCTATTGGTGAAAACCGTTCAGATGCTATTGAGATTATAGCGAACAGACAGATAGACGCAGTGATGGACATTGTTTTATAATACTTACGTAGTGATATTGGACGGCCCTTTGGCGTAAAGGATAGTTACCATGATTCTGAACCGAGGGTCGTTGGTTCTAATCCTAGCTATATACCTACCAATGAAAGTTTTATGTGCATTCATGAATCATGGATTTTGCTGGAATCATTAAATCTACCAATAATTATGATAGTTTAACTTTAAAAACTAAAACAACTGACTTCAATGCCCCGCGAGTCAATTTCAGTAGCAAGTTTGAGACGTTTATCGTCATATCTCTGAAGATACTTATCACATCTCAATGAAATTACAATGGGACTACCTTGGAAACGGACCCTACCGATTACAAAAATAATAATTTGAATCAGTTCACAATTGACGGAGTAATCGCGTAACATACACACACTAAAAAAAGAAAGAAAAAAGAAACATACAGACGAATTGAGAACTTCCTTCTTTTTGGAAGTCGGTTGAAAAGTAGCTTACCACCAAGGAGAACATCTGCCGCCGTAACCTTACGGCGTTCCCCGACGCAAAAAGTAGGGGTAATATACGTTTAACGTGTGTATCTGTGTGTCTGTCTGTAGCATCTTAGCACCCAACCGGATGAACCGATTTTGATTTTATTATTGATAGTTTTTTTTTTTATACTCTCGATGAAGACAGCTACTCGCTGTCTTCATCGAGAGTGTTCTTAGCTTTGATTCATGAAAATTCGTTCAATCGTTATAAAACTATATAAGCTTTAATCAACTTTAATAGGTCTGATCAATTCGTAAATCTTCTTCTTCAACGATATTGTAAGAACATGGAAGCATTCACCTGATGCTGGGACATCTCCTGGACTCTACAGAATACTCAAATCCTCACCAACTTACAGCTCAGATTTTAAATGTCGTGTTTAAAGTAATTGGAATGCTTTTAATGAAAAGATTATACATAGATCAGTCGGGGTGGTTTAAAATATTATATTATATCTCTATAGATAAAAATAATAATGATCTATATCATTATTATTTTATACAATAGATCATATTATTATACTATATTGACTTGAAATTGATTGCGATCGGTGGGGATCTACAGAAAAGCTAAGCTTATATCATAATATTTTCGTTTTGTTTTTTCGACCGTTTTTTTGTCGACTTAGGTTGCAAATTAGGTCTCCACGAATGTACCTTTGATTTAAATATATAGCCTATTTTCATTTCGAAAGTCCATTCTATATATTAGTTATAGAATTTTTTAAATCGGTCCAGTAGTTTTTGAGCCAAATCATTACAAACATACAAAAATACAAATGTTCTCTCTTTATAATATTAGTATAGATGTATGACCACGCATAACTATTTATATCATATAATCTAGCGTTTGACCACTATCTCACCTGTTGGTAAGTGATGATGCTGCACGATAGGCCTAGATTGTCAGGACAAGATTTGTATGCAAGCCTTTTGTATATACAAATACAAATCATTTATTAATCAGGTAACAGGACCCATTCATTAATAAAACCTTATATACATAAAAATATTATACATGAAAAAATCTGACAAAATAAGATAAAAATTAAGATAATATTAAACACAGAAATTGAAAATATATAATTGAAAGTCATTTTTAACGCGAGTGAAGGTTCAGGGCAAAGCTAGTAGTTAATACATGACACAATGAGCGCGAAGCGTTTCCGTTTAAGTTTGGGAACGCTTCCGGTGGATTTCCGTTCTCCTCTACGGGTCGCATTTCTCAACCGATTCTCGTGAAATTTTGTGAGCAGGTTTAATAATTGCATGGAAATTTTATAAATTCAGCTTTGAAAATTCTTTAAAATTGCAATTGCGATATGGTGGTTACAAAGGAAACGTAAAATATTATATTTCAGCCATGTCGAAAAATGTTCAAAATGTCAAAAAACTTTTTTGTTAAGTACCCTTTTTGTCCTTCCAACTTTTTCATCCGATAGACTTCAAGGGTGTTCAGTTGCTATGCAAAGACAGACAGAGGTCCACAGCTCACAGAGCCACTAGTACCTATTAGTAGGATGTACAATAGATATCTGATTGTCAGATACTTTGACCCCATATAATAGATGTACTAGACATGAGGCAATGTTGTACAGCATCTATTTACATATTTACGTTAACGTCTAACAAAGGTATTAGGGATAGACATTTCAATATAACGCCATCTATGCGACGTTTACCTTACTAAGCATTAATAGATGGCGTTACATTGAAATGCCGAAAAAAACACGTTTCTTGTATGGGGACCCTCTATTATTTTTAACTTTATTCTGTTTTTAGTATTTGTTGTTATAGCGGCAACAGAAATACATCATCTGTGAAAATTTCAACTATCTAACTGTCATGGTTCATGAGATACAGCCTGCTAACAGACGGACAGACAGACAGACAGACAGACGGACAGTGGAGTCTTAGTAATAGGGTCCCGTTTTACCCTTTGGGTACGGAACCCTAAAATAAGAATATAAAATGTTACCGTCGAGTGCAGAATAAATGTTTGGACCTCAATATTATTAAATCGGTGTGTCTCTGCGAGATCGAATCCGGCACGAAGTAATTCGCCAGAACACTAAAGTGATCGACATAGCTCAACGGATAAGCAAACTGAAGTGGCAGTGGGCTGGTCATATCTCCCGTAGGACCGATAACCGAATGATGGGGTAGACTGGTTCTAGGGTGGAGACCGCGAATCGGCAAACGAACAGGTGGAACCACGACATTTGCAAAGCGGTGAGCAGTGACTGCAAACAAAAAGCTAAAGATCCGGTTCAGTGGCGTATCTTGGGAGAGACATGTGTCCAGCAGTGGACTCATACCGGCTGCTCATGATGATGATTATTATTAATTCATATTCTTTTTAAACTGCGATTGATTGAATATTTTTATTTTTATTAATGAACCGCGAAATAGAAATGTTACTCGGTTTAAAGGGCAAAGTGTCCTATGAAATAACAGGAAGTGTGAGACTTATATAATAATTGATTCGCAGTTATTTTCCTCTAACTTTAGAGCTAAAACATTAATTACTGTGAATGTTGAATGTCAGAGGTAAACAAAGTTAGTAATCAGCTTATTCAAGTCCGTCTAAGTAGATAAACTAGACTTGTTTACAATAATGTAAGGAAGCTGCAAGTAGGTACTTTACAACGATAGTTCATGTTTTGTCTAGATCGTGGGGACAGACATAAAACCATTTTCATGGCCTTTAGTACAGGATTGATTGAAAAGTACAAAAAACCCGACTGCGTGAAAAAAGATTTATTAGCATTTCCTATTCCAAGCGCCAATAAAACATCTAAGATTAAAAATTAAACGTTAAAAATTCTTTATTTTGATAACACACTCGTATTTTGAAAACATACATTTTTAGATTACTTTTTGGCGCCAAAAATCCTTAATTTTTTTTTTTTGATGTACCCAGTGTTACTCTCACGACTAAGACAAATCTATTGACACCACTCACATAAAAATACGACAAGCCGTTTAGGCTCTAGGGCGTGCCAAAGAAATATACATACATAAACTCTAAAAACATAACATAACCTCGAGAAAATTCGACTAAAGGTACGTGAATTACAGCCGGTATATAACAATAATAATAACCCTCCTTCTTTCGCAGTGGGATAAAAAATGGTGGGACACGAAGGGGATAAAAGTACATTAAATATTAAAGATATAAAATTTCACTTCACAATTTCAGAGGAAACTTAGGCACTTTTAATTTTGAAAATACGTATAGTAATTACTTTTAGGGCCGATTTTTCAATTCTTAGAAGAACGGCCAGATAGTTACCAATGCAATATATTTATCTGCCCATATAAACTACCGTATAAAACTTTCGATTTGTCAATGTGCTTTTATCAGTCAGTTAGATATCTGTTGTCTTTTTGTAACTATCTTCACGCCAATAGTGTGGGAAAGAGATAATCTTACGCAGTGCTACAGATGTTAGAGCGAGAGCGAAGATTTACAACCATTTGAAATGTTGACTCAAGGAGATTCTAAATTTGATTTTTAAATCTGCCAAGCACGATTTTTAATTTTTTTTGTTGTTTTATTATGGTTCCGCAAAATAAGTGTATTTAGCCAGTTTCTGGCCAATTGAGTGTAGCCGTAATGAAATTAAAAAAAAATAATTTCATAGCGTCAAGACTTGACGTCGTTTGACGTCAAAATTTGTCACAAACTTAATTTATACCACAAAATAGTCAGCTATCTGAGGCACAAAGAGCCAGATAAATTAACTCCTCTGGTAAGAAATATATTCCCTGGATTACCTCTATCTGTCTATTGAAAAATACGAAAATATTCTATCATTGGTATAAACCCTGTCTGAACGTGTAACTGAGGAATGAAAAATCGGCCCTTAAAAATTATAATATTATCTTACACAATATCTAAGTGTTGAAGTGCATCTGCACTGAAACACTTTAATAAGTGTACCAACCCTAATGTGTACGATTTACTTAATTTATAATTATAAGAACAGTGTTTGGAATTTATCCATCGTTAAAGTTTCATATTAAAACATATAACTGTATAAATATAAGTTAATCTGTGATATACATAGTATAAATAATATTAGTGATTTATCCGGAGTGCGAGATTATTGATTTATTCAAACACGACGTTCAGTAAACGCAGATTTGTATGGCATTAAAAAGCGCCACCTTGTGTCCATAATAGGTAACATTGTAATTTCCATAGAAATTTGCGTTTACTTGAACATGATAGAGTGAGTAAATAAATCTAAAGCATCTCTCACTAGGCACTCAGGTAGTATGCTTGAAATGAAAGTACCTACTTATTCTTGGGCTAAAATGTAAATGGCGTGCAGATTTTAAGCGATTTAATTTAACCTTCGAACGAACGAAGTACGAACTGGACCGGTTTGGACGTTAACCTATTACAATCGCATTTCACGCGTTAGCCTATATACATGAACGTGACGCATCGATAACGGCTGATTTACACAAAGAATATACAATTAGGATAGTTTAAAAACTATAATATCGTTTAAAAACTAAAAAACAACCGACTTCAATGCCGCGCTATTCATTTTCAGTACCAATTTTGAGATGTTTATCTCAATATCTCTGGAGATACTTATCATACCTCGATAAAATTACCATGGTACCACACTTGGGATATCTCCTTTCGAACAAAAAAAGAATAATCGAAATCGGTTCATAAACGACGAAGTTATCCGCGAACAAACATAAAAAAAAAAAAATATATATACGGTCGAATTGAGAAACCTCCTCCTTTTTTTGAAGTCGGTTAAAAAACCGACTTCCATGGCCCGCGTGTCCGCGAGTTGTTTAAAAAAGATTACTCGCAATGTGGGTTGCACATTACTAGTATTCTTGTTACCCCTCCAAGTAAGCTAAATATGCTTGTGTCTGGAGTGGGTTCACGTCAATAGTGCAATGGTCGGGGTGGGGATCGAACTCACGACCTCTTGATCGCCAGTCCGACGCCCTATCCATTGGGCTATTGCCGCCGTATGTATATTAAGCAAGACAGTAACTTTTTGACGTGAATGTATGTATCAAATTAATTAAGAAACATGAATGTTACTCATACGATTCGTCCAACAACAGAAAAGGTAAAACAGCTTTTAATATCTTGGATAGTTTCAATTAGTAAAGTCTTAATAATTTACAACATATTTAAAATGTATTATAACAATATCTCATTTTAACACCGCACCCATTGCCGGGATTAAAAAGATAAACAATTTCATAATTTCGTTGTTTTCTTATCGAAATAACTTAAGGTCACTTGAGTAATTGAGTCCCTTATTGTCACTATTTGAATAAGTAAATAATTACTTAATTTCATGTTGATCATACTCAGTACATAACATACATAATATTTATAAAGTTATTGTTGCAGGAGTTCAATATACTTGGATTAATAACAACATGACAATTTTGTAAATGTTGTATTGTATGTTTTTAAACTGATTAACTATACATTTAAAATATGGTAATTACATTTTATATTAATATTTATACCAGTTATTATCTATGTGATTACAAGTCTGTAGTTATTAATATAACAAAAGCGAACGTGGGGTAATTTTTTTTATTGAGTGAAGTATATAGTATCTCTGAAAGATTGAATTCGAAATAAATTCATTCGACAGACAACCAAAGTTATCGACATAGCTCAAAGGATAAGCAAGCTGAAGTGGCAGAGGGCTGGTCATATCTGTCGTAGAATTGATAACCGTTGGAGTAGACGAGTTTAAGAGTGAAGTCCACGGCTCAGTAAACGAAGCGCAGGACGCCCTCCAGCTAGGTGGAGCGATGATATACGCAAGCTGGCTGGCAGCGGCTGGAAACAAAGAGCTGAAGATCTAGCTCAGTGCCTTATGAGAGGCTTATGTCGAGCAGTAGACGAATATTGACTGCTAATGATAATGATAATGTGAAGTATATGGGATGTATATACGATGGGACATTTCGGAATTTTTTCGAGTTTTCACAATCTTTGACCACATCATCGCTTATCACCAGGCGAGATAGTGGTCAAACGCTTTAATATATAAAAAAATATGCCAATAATTTATTAGATTAATACGAGTATGAATGACTCTGGAAAGGACAGTATGCGTTCGTGAGTACGACCTCATAGTATTGTTTGTGAATACCGGAGGTAAGACTCAGCATTGTCTATCAGAAGCCAAATTTTTACCTAGATTGGAATAGCTGTAAATACTACGTAATAAAAATAGCTAACGTTATTGTATTATGCATGGTGGTAGTACACTATCTAGTGTCCGCCTGGCCAGCTACCGCCCTTGAGTTAGAAAATCTGTCGCCAAACATCTAATGTATTTCGGCAGCTATCCTTGAGAGCCAGTTCCCATTTTAGGTCTAGCGTGCTACCATTCTTGACAGCATCATCACTTACCAACAGCTGAGATAATAATCAAACGCCTGCCTATATAATATATTTAAAAAAAGTTATTGACATAGCTCACCAAATTACCGAGCTGACTTACATGAGCCGGCAACATAAGCCGGGAAAACGATAACCACTGGGCAAAACGAGTTCTTAAGGAAGACCGCGAATTAGCAAACTCAGACTAGGTGGAGCGATCATTATCAGCCGGTGTCCGTCCACTGCTGGACGTAGGCTTCTCCCAAGGTGCGCCAGCCCGATCTTCGGCTCTTCTTTTCCGGTCACTTACCACCGCTTTGCGTATGGCGTCGCTCCACCTGGTCACAGGACGTCCTATGCTACGTTTGCCGATTCGCGGTCTCCACTCAAGGACAAGTCTACCCTAAGGCGGAGCGATGATGGCTAGCAATTCCTGGATGACAGTAGCTGAGGATCGTGCCACAGAACTTCTTATTTTTTTTTTATGATTACACGCAATGTGGGTTGCACATTACTAGTATTCTTGTTAACCCCTCCAACTAAGCTAAATATGCTTGTGTCTGGAGTGGGTTCACGTCAATAGTGCAATGGGTGGGGTGGGAAGCGAATGTCATCGTATCACCGAATATCACCGTTTGTCATCATACTCAGTAGCGTACCCTATGTGCAGCATGATGACGATGGCTGATGATGAATCTGTGTTAGCTTGTACGCATTATTTTACTAGCAGTAAAAGCAGAGAGATATGGGTTTTTAAACCGTTATCTTCACAGCAACTATGCTAACAGAAAGAACAATAATAAAATAACCTGTTATAGAATAACAAATGGAAAGTTAGGTACATAAAATGATAAAGACACCTCTAATACATAAAGGTGCGTCAGACCGCAGACGTATTTAAACATCCTTGATCAAAGTTCGCCGTGAAGCAATTAGTCATTTATACATGGTGATTATTCTCACGGCATATAGGTTAAAAAAGCTGTTACTACGTTTGACCGACTTGAATGAAGAAGGAGGTTTTACGTTCGTGTGTTTGTGTTTTTTATTGTTTTCAGCTCTACATTTTTGCTTCAGCCGTCCTAAGTGGCTACCTCTTTTAACAAACTAATTATATGCATTTAAACATGTGTCTTTTGGAACGAAAACCGTAACGATTTTATTCGAATTTAATATAGAATATTAAAAAAGCGTCATTGCGCTGCCAAATTCGGGTAAAATTAAATTCGCTTAAGGTACGGCCGCACCGCGGCGTCCTGCGATCTGCGGGGGCGATCTCAGTACATTTCAATGGTTTTCTGATCGCGTCTGGTGTGAACCAGTCGACACAAATACTTATGAGACAACCATTATCCATTAACCAATTAAGACAACCATTAAGTTAATCCTGATTAAAAAGGCCTACTACCTACTGTATTGAGGACTTTCTTAATGATAGCAAAGCATGGCAAAATATATATATATTTTTATATTATTATATTATAGGCTAACGTTTGACCACTATCTCACCTGTTGGTAAGTGATGATGCGGTCGAAGATGGTAAGCACGCTAGGCCTAGAATGGGAACTGGCTCTCAAGGATAGCTGCCGGAACACATTAGATGTGTTGGTGACAGATTTTCTAACTTGAGGGTGGTAGCTGGCCAGGCGGACACTAGATAGTGTCCTACCACCATGCGGGTGTTGTTGGCTTCTTAACGATGTTTTCCTTCACCGGAGGGCCACTGTGAGAAGCGCACATACATTTTTCGATAGAAAAATCCATTGGTGCACGGCGGTTTGAACTCGGTACCACGGCATCAAAGCCGACCGTTCTCCCGATTACGCCACCGGGCCCTCATATAAATAATGACTGTCTTGAAGATTTTAATCAATATGTATAATACGATAATGTTTTTGTATTGAATTAGTATGTAAGTACATAGCTGACATTGACATAACTTTGACATATTCACTGACATTTTACTATTTACATCGACATTTTTAAATCATAACAAATTCATTTTTACTTTTGACATTTATATTTAATTCATAATGTATTTGATTTTATTGTGATAGTGGAATTGTCTGGCAATGCAGCTATGGAAATGTTAAATGGAACTATTAATGTATGTAATGCTTGACATTCATAAGTGTACGATGTACCTACATGAAATAAACGATTAGAAATTGAAATTGAAATATGCGCTATCTGATCGCCGCCTAGGCGCGACCTAGGACGCAGGTCGTTGCGGTGTGTCCGTACCTTAATAGGTATTTTAGAATAAGATCAATGATGATGTGTCTTCTATAAGAAATTTATGTAGCATTCAGGAAAAAATGTCGGAATCTAGCTAAATAATAATAATAATAGCTAATAATAACAGCAGCTTAAGAACAATATGTTTCAATGGTATAACATTTCATGCATAGTTTTTTCGTCGCAGGTGTCCCGTCAAATTTAATAGCAATAAAATACATTGTTTTCCGCTTTGTAAAAATAAATGATTAGGTAGCAATTCTGATTATCCGACATTTTCCTTTAGCATGCACAGCTCACGGATCTTAGATAGGTGTTATCTAACTGATAACACGTGCCAATGATATCATTCAATGATTGTTATAACAAATAGGTATGTATATACTACATATAATAAGAAAGGTAGATAATGCATACTAAGGCCTTGACTCAAAAGTCGCCCTTATACTATTATTTATTTTTAAGTAGCATGAAACTATATTTTAATGCTCGGGATCGGTCTCAGTGGCGCATCTTGGGAGAGGCCTACGTCCAGCAGTGGACCGACACCGGCTGATGATGATGATTATAAGGATGCGTTTGGTAAATCAAATAGAGCATGCCATTTTGTCGGCATTAACAACCTTAAAAAATATTTTAGGAGTTTTTAAGTTGTACTTACTCATCGGGAAACATTACTGACCATAATGCGGATGGCGTTTATTTGTACCCATGATTTTTAACCCATTTATATAGCGTGCTTAATAACCATCTTCTACTGCATCGTCACTTACCAACAGGTGATAATATAGTGGTGAAACGCTAGCATATATGATATAAAAAAAGTATCGCAACCATTCGCCTTATTTACTTTGTAGGAATTTTTTTTAATAAATTTCTGGGTTTAACCACCACATGCATCAGACTGAGTTAAATGTTTAAATAGTACAGCTTGATCTACCTTACTATACTGATTGACTTTAACGAAATAATTCTTTATAGTCTTTAACAACAGAGGATATTGATTTCGACCTTAGGGTCATCTATAGTGACTAATTAGACCATAAAACTGTCAGAGTCATAAAAAGTCGTAAATAAACTGGCCAAGTGTAAGTCGGACTCGCACTTGTAGGGTTCCGTAGCACACTACAGTATTTTATAAGATCGAGCAAAAAATACCACTATCATTTTTCGCCAGCAAAAAATAATAATTAATAAACATTTTACTTCTTATAACGCCATATAACGTGTAACAAAGGTGTTAGGGATCGACATTTCAATATAACGCCATCTATGGGACGATCACCTAACTAAGCGTTCATAGATGGTGTGAAATACCGAAAAAAACACGATTCTTGTATCTCTATTATTTTTAACTGTATTCTGTTTTTAGTATTTGTTGTTATAGCGGCAACAGAAATACATCATCTGTGAAAATTTCAACTGTCTAACTATCACGGTTCATGAGTTACAGCCTGGTGACAGACGGACAGACAGACAGACAGACAGACAGACAGACGGACAGCGGAGTCTTAGTAATAGGGTCCCGTTTTACCCTTTGGGTACGGAACCCTAAAAATTAAGGCCACGCGAGCGAAGCCGTAGGCAAATGCTAGTAGCCATATAAATCATAATAATAGCCATATAACATAGCAATATAAAGTAAGGCGGCAATAGCCCAATGGATAAGGTGTCGGATTGGCGATCGAGAGGCTGGCAAACTCCAATAAAACTGGCCAAGTGCGAGTCGCGTCTCTTATCGTACACTTAGGGAGGGTTCCGTACAATACGAAACATAACAGAGTTTCAACCTCATATATTTGATTAATTGATATTACCAAGAATATTTTGTTTGGTCGCGATCTAGAAAGACGGGGCTCGTTTACTAGCGCCATCTATGTAATTTTGCTGAAACGAATTAGAAAAGTTGTTAGCTTAACAAACACGAATGAGTTGTTAACGCCCACATGACACCTATGAAGGTCTTATAGATGGCGTTTAAAAATACGTTATTTGTATGGGGACCCCCCTTTAATTTTTAATTTATTTTGTTTTTAGTATTTGTTGTTCTAGCGGCAATAGAAATACACCATCTGTGAAAATTTCAACTGTCTAACTATCACGGTTATTGAAATATAGCCTGGTGACAGAGGACAGACAGACAGACAGACAGACGGACAGCGGAGTCTTAGGGTGTTACCACACCAATCGATCGATTGACGATCGATACCCGATCGATTGTCGATCAATGCTTGATTGGTGGACGCTCGACTGATGTAGTAAGTATTAACTGTCAATCGAAGTCCACTGTCCTCATTCGACCATCGATCGATGGCGTCGATCGACAGTCGATCGATTGGTGTGGTAACACCCTTAGTAATAGGGTCCCGTTATACCCTTTGGGTACGGAACCCTAAAAATGACTAGCGCGGCATTTCCAATCCTAAATTAGGGGGCGTCCATAAATTACGTGAGGTGTTTTTTTTAATTTTCTGTACCTCCCTCCCCCCCTTGTGAGATGTCGTGAGATTTTATTCAACCCCCTCCCCCATCCCCCAATCTCACGTGAGATTTTTCAAAATGTGGGTTTCTTACGTAAACGCGTTAGATTGTTATTGTAAAAAGAAAAAAATCATTTGTTTCGTGCTTTTCTTTACGACTAGTTAAGACTAGTAATCAATATTGCCGAGTGTTTAATTATAAGCGTATTTTTTTTTGGTTCAATTAGAAAAAAAATTGCGTGATATTTGCCGAGACCCCCCCCTCTCTTCAACGTAAGATTAGATGAGATTTGACTCGACCCCCTCCCCCCCTTAAACACCTCACGTAATTTATGGACGCCCCCTTATTCGATTATAGAAAGTAGATGGCAGAAATAATCTTGCAGTTCTACGGCATACTCTACACCATGTATCCGATTTAATACCCAGTGATTTTTTTAGGTTTTAGGTATGACGTGGGCACTGGTCACCACTAACATTTATTTAGTTAAACCCTCTTAGTGCCCTTTGTAAAAGTTTGTGAAATGTGAGTAGATGTTTGTTCGGTTCGTTAAACTCACAGTTTGGGAGAGTACGGAGTGACCCCTCGGAACAAAAGGATGGACCAATTTAGAAATAATTCGCGTAGGTAATCGAATAGCGATCGTGTCTGTCTACTTTTATGGTGCACCATGAACGGAGAATCAGGAGAGTTTACTCTACTTTACAATTTGGTGCTAAGTACTTTTATCATAATTTCGTCAAAAAATGTACAGGAAATTGTACGGTGAAGAAAAACTTTGCCAGAAAACCCTTAAGGTACGACCACACCGCGGCGTCCTGTGTGCGCGATAAAATAGCGCAGTAGTGTTTGTACCGACTGGTTCACACCAAACGCGATCTACGGCGATCAGAAAACGATTGAAAATTAAATCTCGAATGCGCACGCGGACGCAGGACGCCGTGGCGTGGTTGTACCTTTAGTTCCAAACGTGCTGATCGTGTCTCAAACTACAAGAAAAAAACTAAATATAGGTTGCTGTCTGCTGGTAGGGTACCCAAAAGCTGGTTACATTACCTCATTAAATGGCATAATGCGTTGCCCGAGATAAGCGTTAGCTCTTTAGTCGTGGGAGACTTCTATCAGGAAAAACCTAAAAAACGTGCATCACGTAATTATTCATGAAAACACGTGTTTATAAATATAACGATCGCATTAAATAAGCTAGGGATCAAAGGGATTTAAGTAGGTCGTTTTCATATCAATCTGCTATATTTCATTGATATCGTCAATAAGTACCTATTATTCGGTAGCAGGCTGCCTCTCAAGGTTAAACGTTTGCACTCAATTCACACATTTGCTCGAGCGAAGCGAAGGTCTCAAGGTACTGACACACCGCAGCGTCCTGCGTGCGCGATCTATGCGGCGATCAGATAGCGCAGTAGTATGTGTACCGACTGGATCAGAAAACGCACACCAAACGCGATCAGAAAACAATTGAAAAGTACTGAGCTCGCGCCCGCAGAACGCAGGACGCTGCGGTGTGACGGTACCTTCAGCTGGGCAAAAATGCTTTCGTATGTACGGATGTTTGTTTACCTCTACAGGTCGCATTTCTGAACCGATTCTCGTGAAATTTTCTGAGCAGGTTCGACAATAAAATAAAAATAACATTTCGTAAAATATTCAGAAATGTCACTAATATTTTTGCTTGCCTTTTAAAACGCTTAACTTTTTTGTCCTAACATCTTTTTCATCCGATAAACCTCAAGGGGTGTCAAGGTGTCTTTTTGTTTTCAGGTTGTTTTAAGGTGAACATTCATTCTGTTTTAAGTTATGCAAACACACACTTGCGAGTTCTACAGCTCATAGAGTCACTAATATTTATTTGCTTTGCTTAACATTTGGTTTAATTAGTCCAAAGCCGGAGATTTAACATTAAAATATTTTTTTCTATGTACGCTAAAACTGTTAGAACGCCAGCGAACTATTACTGTACCTACTCGATTTCAAGATTCACGCTAATCGAAGAACATATAGCTATTTATGCATAATCTTCGAGCATTTACCAATGGAGATGTTAACGTTGTAATCCGCAAACATTTTTTTCTGCCGATACTTACGGGGGACGAGGTAAACACGCATTGCACACATCCAAATCACTCTCTTTAACGATCCCGCACACTAGCTTGAAACACGCACACATTATTAAAAATACAGCGTAGTCACGCACGCTCATATGACCAATAATGGCTATATGGCCAGCAGAGGGGTACGCCTTGCGTTAACATCTCCATTGGTAAATGCTCGAAGATAAAATGATATGATATTAAATAGTATCTAATTAACCGTTTATGTGATATGAATGAAAATGATTTTAAAAGCAGGCGATATACTGGAATTTTGTAATTACCGTCATGACAGTGTTAAGAAGCCCTTAATGAAAGGGTAAAATCAGGGTTTAATATAGATATGGGCACGGTTTCGCCCGCCTTCTATGTATCCTATTATATAATTATATATGTCCTATTATACTTTATTGGCTATCTTTTGGCAAAATTTAAACCAAGTTTTGTTTAGCTGTTTAGCCGTGACGAGGTAGTAAACAAACAAATATACAAATTGACTTTAGCATGATAATATAGGTGGTGATAGTTACATGTTTCCATGTTCACTCAATATCTCTTACTACAAGTGAGATAGTGGTCAAACGCTAGCCTAATTATTATCAACTTACTTAATACCAATTTGCTGTAAATTGTCACAAATATTATTGAGAACCTTTTGATGTTGTCTTTTCCCCACGTCTTTGATATTTTCTAATTAATTAGTTCCTGGTCTGGGTGTACAGATGTCAACATTTCTGCTTCATTTAGATAACGAAGACAAACACCTACCGGTTTATCAGTGTGGTAACGTTCAATAATGGCGGACATAAACTAATTAGTGTCATCATTTCAAATGACATTGAGGAAATGCAAGCTTATGAGCATAGTC
The DNA here is from genome assembly GCA_954871355.1 of Cabera pusaria. Lineage (NCBI taxonomy): Eukaryota > Metazoa > Arthropoda > Insecta > Lepidoptera > Geometridae > Cabera > Cabera pusaria. The sequence goes on from OX940893.1 coordinate 22,709,801, forward strand.
TCTAATTCTGCAAAACAACTTCATAACAACAAGTTTACCATCTGCAACCGCATCATCACTTACCATCAGGGCCCTTATTCAGTATGACCAATTTAAAGTCTTACCGTGCCGTGTTACGTTATCTCCGCGTTATGGTATTCTCTATGCCAATTAAAACGCGGTAGGGTAAGGTTATGAGCACGTTTTGAGCTGTCAAAATATCGTGACATATGAGGACGTGTAACGCGCGCGTTTTGTATAATTTACCTATCGTATTGCATACAGAATACAATTTTTCAATAACGTAACGTGGCGCGTCAAGGAACGCGTTATCTCATTGTTCATACTGAATAAGGCCCCTGGTGAGATAGTGGTCAAACGCTAGCCTATAAGATATTAAAAAAAACTTTTGAGGCCAGGGTCGAACAACCATTGGTGTATGGCTTGGACTTGAACGGGCGACTTCCCGGTGTAATAAGCTAGGTATAGAATCTATCCTTTAAGGGGGTGATCCATTGGCGAGTAAAACCTTCGGTACGCCAACAATTTTGCAAGCCAAAGATCTTATTCTTATCGCTTGTTGCTATACCTTAGGCCTTTTGCACATTAAAAGATATTTACTTGTCTATGCTAGACAAGAAATGTCTTATAATGTGCACGTGACATCTTATCCGAGAAGAAAAAATATCTCGTAATATGTATGGTCTCATATAACAATCAATGCGACTGAATTTCTCATTTCTGATAAGACACAAGACACAATAAAATATCTTATAATGTGCAAAAGGCCAAATGTGCACGCGCAAACTTGTTTACATAGTTGAGTAGTAGTCGTGTCTAAACAAGACGTCTTCTGTAGGCACGACATCGAACATGCAGCCGAAAAATTGACGAATCTTATCAGACATAAGAAACAATATCTTGTAATATGTATGGTCTCATATAACAATCAGTGCGATTGATTTTTTCATGTCTCATAAGACACAAGAATTTTATTGAAAATTGTATGGCAAGTTCAATAATATTTAATATTGTAATACTATAAAATGTTAAAGATTAAAGAAATTAGCAAAACAGACTGTTCTCAATTCGCTAGACAGCTATTACGGAGGCTTGTCTTCATATCTCTAGAGATACTCATCTGATCTCGATGAATTTACAATGGAACCACACGGAAAGTATACCTTTTTAAACAAAATAAGAATTTATCAAGTCGGTTTATAAATAACGGATTTATGAGGTGCGAAAAATTGCTGGCATTTAGTGAAGAAGTACCGTTGTCTGTCTTCGAAACTCATCATCAGATCCTTACGAAATATATATGGAACTAGCAGTTACCCGCGGCGTCGCCCGCGTTATTTGAGTCTTTATGACCTTTGAGGTCAAGATCGATGATCTCTTAGGCCTATGCATAGATAACCTTAAAGTCGAACTCAATACCCTCTATTGTTAAAGTCATTAGTTATTTTGGTTAGGTATACGAAGTTGTGCTGTTTAAATGTTTGACTCAACACAACACAAAAGTTCCCGAAACATTTCTTTTTAAGAAAATAAAATGAATAGCTGCGCGAGCGCAGCGAGTGCAACCATTGCGCGAGTAAAATTTTTTTATGACTTTTTATGACCCTGACAGTTTTACGACCTAATAATCAACTCACTATAGATTAATCTTAGGTCAAACTCGATATCGTCTATTGATAAAGTTATTAATCATTACTTGGTAAACCTAACCAAGGTTTACCAAGTTTTGCTGTTTAAGTATTTGAGTCATTCTAATGTATGAGGCTGTTAAAACACGCTATTTTACACTATATAGCGTTATCACTGCGCGAACAAAGCAAGTGCGAAAATATTTACGATTTTTTTATGACCCTGACATTTTTTATGACCTACTAAGTCAACACCGATGACACTAAGGTTAAACTTGATATCCACTTATTTTAATGTTAATAATCATAATGATTATTGAAGGTTGTACTGTTTTAATTTATGACTCGTTTTGATGCATGTGGCTATTAATATACAAAAGTTGTTGAAAAATGACCTACAAAGTAGATAAAACAAATGCTTGCGCGAGCGCAGCGAGCGCGAACATTTTTTACAACCTTTTATGACCCTGACTGTTTTTATGACCTACTAAGTCAACACCGATGACACTCAGGTTAAACTTGATATCCACTTATTTTTAAGGTTAATAATCATTATGATTATTGAAGGTTGTATTGTTTTAATTTATGACTCGTTTTGATGCATGTGGTTATAAATATACAAAAGTTGCTGAAATATTACTTACAAATTAGATACAACAAATGCTTGCACGAGCGAAGCGAGCGCGAAAATTTTAACCACTTTTTATGACCCTGACTGTTTTTATGATCTACTAAGTCAACTCCGATTACCCTAAGGTTAAATGTGGCTGTTTAAACACAAAAGTTTCTGAAATACTTCCCACAAAGCAGATAAAACACTTTGGGCACGTAAAGCCAGCGCGTAAATTTTGATGATTTTTAATGACCTAATTAAGACTTTTTATGGCCTAATTAAGACACTAATTAAGTCATTATAGACGAACTTAAGGTCAAACTTTTATGATTATGTTATCTCTATGTAAAGTTACCAAAAAATATAGGCACCCAAACTTAACTGCCGAAAATAAAGTATTCTTTGCCCTATTATGCCCTATGAAATGTCTTTGTTAAAAATTTCATGTGAATCCGTTTGGCCAAAAAGAGGCCACACATTTACAAAATTTCAATAATAAAAAACTGACAACCGGACTCGATTGTAAAAAAAGTAACCTATGTGCACGGATAATAGACTCCACTCTTGGTCTATGTCTTATTGACTGTCTCTGTACAATTTCAGCTCAATCGGTCAACTTGTCACACGTTTACCAAATTCAATAAAAAAAATTTGGCTACCCAGACTCAACTGCAAAAAATATCCTTTGTCGTTCTATGCCGTATGCCGTTAACCGTATTTGTACAAAATTTGAGCTGAATCGGTCAAAACGATTGGCCGATAAGAGGCCACACATTATTCCATGATAAAAATCTGGACACCCGAAATTGCCAGCCAAAAAAAAAGTATTCTATTTACAAAATTTCAGCTGAAATGGTTGACCCTTTTGACCGAGGGGAGGCCACACATTTACAAAGTTCAATAAAAAAAATCTGGACACCTGGACTCGACTGCCAGAAAAAAAGTATCCTTTGTGCTTCTATGCCATATGAACTGTATATGTATTAAATTTCAGCCGTATCGGTCAAGCCGTTTAGCTGATAAGAAGCCACACATTCACAAACTTCAATAAAAAAAATGGACACCCAGACTCGATAGCCAGAAAAAAGTGTTCTATATCCTATTCTGCCCTATAAACTGTCTTTATACAACATGTCAGGCAAATCGGTCAAGCCGTTTATTCGAAAAGAAGTCTTATATTTACAAAATTCAATTAAAAATATCTAGACCCCCTGACTCGATAGCCAGAAAAAAAGTATCATATATCCTATTCTGCCCTAAGTACTATCTTTGTACAACATTTCAGCCAAATCGGTCAAGCCGTTTGAACGTGAAGAAGTCCCAAATAAACAAACAAACTGACTTTCGCATTTATAATATTGGTGTTGATTGGTCTTGACTATATCGAAATAAGCCTCTTTTAAACAAAAAGTAAGTTAATCATTGGCGAAGTTCTGAGGTAAAAAAAATCCTCGCATTTATTGAAGAGTTCCGCTATGTACCTCTGAAACTAATCTTCAAGATTTTTACAAGATTTTTACAAAATTTAAAAAGGACTCCTTCGGAACAAACTTCTTACGAACGAAAAAGGATTTTGCAAATCCGTCCATAAAGTTACGGCCACGCCGCGGCGTCCGAAACATCACATCCGATCTGCAAATTGTTCTGCGATCTCAGTACTTTTCAATTGTTTTCTGATCGAGTTTGGTGTGAAACATTCGGTAAAAATACTACTGCGCTATCTGATCGCCACCTAGATCGCGCACGCAGGACGCTGCGGTGTGTCCGTACCTTAAATGACGGAGTTATGCCTGAACAAACAAAAAAATAGTTCCTCCCGAATTGAGGACCTCCTCCTTCCTTTCTGAAGTCAGTTAAAAATAAATGCGACCGTATGTGCTTAATGCATTCTTTTAGTGGTCTAAAACCTCGCATTATTGCCGATGTTCTACAGACCGTTTTCATAAGAAATAATTAAACCGGTTTGGAGAACATTGGTTGGATGGTTTCAAAGTCTGTAAGGTAGAAACAATTCTTGTTTTTTGTAGGTTTTATGTAGGTATGTACATATATATATATATTTATATATATATATAGATTTCCTGTCGCAATTAATAACTATAGTCGACCTTTGCACCAATGCTTTTTATTCGTGTTTAATTACATGTACAATGAAGTACGTAACTTGTAAACAGTATCTGATCTTTGACATTTATGATGCTGATGTTGAACACAACAACATAATATTATATTTGAAAACAATATTGTAGTGACAATATAATCGGCTACAACCTATATTTTTATACATAAATGGTGGATTTTTAGGGTTCCGTAGCCAAATGGCAAAAAACGGAACTCTTATAGAGTCATGTCTGTCTGTCCGTCCGTATGTCACAGCCACTTTATTCCGAAACTATTAAGACTACATTGTTGAAACTTGGTAGGTAGGGTGTATTCTGTGAACCGTTTTACGATTTTTATACAAAAATAAAAAATATAAATGTAGAATATATAATAGAAATATAAAAAGAGTCCAAACTGTCAAATATCTATATATTTGACATTATCAAGTGTTATGCGTAGACATAACACTTGATAATCATTTAAAATTTAATTACCACATAAAATTGCTAACAAACAGATTACGAAAACTAAAAGTATTAGGCACGTTGCGGATAAAAATATACTTAAAACTATATACTATGCTCTGTGTCAGTCTCTTCTACAATACTGCGTCGATACATACATGGGGTGGTGCCGCTAAAACTCTGCTACTGCCATTAGAAAGGGCACAAAGAGCGGTACTAAAAGTAAGTCATTTTCTGCCATTCCGGTATCCTACGACAACATTATACAAAGAAATTAGTGTGCTTACAGTAAGACACATATGTATATTGAGATTAATCTTCAACCAACACAAACCGTATTTAGATTTTACCTTCTGAAAATCTTCATAAGAGACGTAAATTTAATATATTTCCAGTATTCAAACACAAACTAGCCTTTGCGAAAACATTTCCTTGCTTCCTGGGTGGTTTCATCTACAACAAATTCTCTAAAAATGGCGTCATTTATGATCTAAATTTCTTTCAACTAAAGAAAAAGGTAAAATGAATTTTTAAAAGTTACACATATGAAGAAACGGAAAAATTGTTAGTCGTCGTAAATTGATGATATCAGGGAACAAACACACACAGAGCCACACACACACACACACAAACTCATACACACACACACAATACACATACACATTTTTTATTTGAACTTTATAGAGTAATGTGTGATTTAAGAAATGCAAATTTATATTACATTGTTTTTATTTTATTAAGAATTTCAAGAATTTATATAAATCGAAATATTTTAACTAGCACGTCAATAGTTGCTCATAATGTTTGTCACTTAATTGGGGGTGCACAGTTCCCAGCAATACAGGCTTTTTGTCTAGCGCAGAGTTCTGTGGATCTTAGTAGATACAGCTACACTTAATAGATTATTATAATATGTTATTATTCTTACTAATTTGTTGCTAATTTGCTAAGTTTTGTTTTCTTGATGTAAAAGTTGAAATAAATTGAAATTGAAATATATTAAGGGAAAACTGAAGAGGGAATACATGAAACTGAAACTAAAAAATTTTTTTTTTCATCAAACCTATACGTGTGGGATGTCTATAGATAGGTCTTTAAAAAATGACATTGAAGTTTCCTAAACCATTTTTTTTAAAGTCAATCATTTGAAAGATAGGCACGTCTAAAGTGGCAAAATGTGTGCCCTCTCCCCCTTCTAACTTTTAAAGTATGGGGGTGAAAAATCTAAAAAATATATATGCTGTAGATCTTTAATGATTGTTAAACACAATCCAAAATTTCATCGTACCGACGGGACTCGAACCCGCATCCCCCGGATTACACGTCCAGGTGCTCTGCCAATTAAGCCACGGTTCGATCCATCGATACGACGAAATTAATGGATTGCATTTGTTAACCCAATTATGCATTGGTGGCGCCACAACATGCATTGGTCTATGACTACTTATTACGTAAGTTAATCATTCGGAAGAAATCATTACAGTTTTCAAATCCGACGAGAGATGTTGCACTGCGTAGATCAAATATTATGTTTCTTTGAAGTGTCACACTTTATATTTTTGTAAATTGTTAAGGGTGCGGGTTCGAGTCCCGTCGGTATGATGAAATTTTGGATTGTGAATTTTTTACGCGACTCTTGTTTATAAACTACATTTTTTAGTTTTCTAAAATGTGAATTAAGAATATGATAGATATTAAGAAAAATCTATCCAGTATATATTCAATAAAAAGATGTTTTTCAAGTTATGACTTGAAAAGTTTTGCTATTTCTTTATTTATTTCCATATACTAGGTATTCAAACTTAACCCGAAATGGTGTTAGGCACGGCAGAGTCCTGTTTAGCGTTTGATTTACCAACCATAATACTTCGTGATGATCTTTAAAAAAATTTGTAGCGATAACTTATGTCCAGAATATTTATGTACATCAATTTTTATTTGTTGACATTAAGTGGCTTTGCTTTAAAAAAATATTAACGCTGCACAAATATTTTGCCGCGAGTCAATTTTCCAAGACAGTGACCTTAATACATATTGAATGTCCGTTGAGGGTAAAAAAGTATAGATACTAGTAGTTTAGATACTATGTATGTAGTAGGAGTAAGTAGGTAGATGTACAAAAAATAATAATTGTACAATTTATTTTTACAATATTCTTAATAGTTTTCCAAAGCATTTTTGGATTTTCTTTATTTTGTTCTAGCTGCTGACTGTAATATTGTACTTTGAGTTTTCGAAGAAATTTATTGCAGAAGTTCCTATACCTGGTGATATTGAGCATATCCCAATCAAATTTAAATGAGACCACCTGGAAAGTATACCATTACAAACAAAAAAAGTAATTTTCCCAATCGGTTCAGGCGCCTCCGAGTAATTGGTGAACATGTATAAAAAAAAATTGTATGGTTTTATTCTGAAACCACGATGCAAGTGAAACTTTTGCTTATGTGTAGCTATGGTAGCTACTATGACAGCAGTTGACATGACACAGCGGAAGCGTCCGTCAAAACACTGCTAGACCTCAATGTCATACATCATATCCACCAATCAGCACCGGTATATTATGCATATCGCGACATGCGATAGATGGACGAAAAAATTTGAGGGGATGTAATAAAAGTTTCCGACGAATTAAGAACCTCCTCCTTTATTGTGAATTAGGTTAATGAGTCAACCAGATTATATAACACGTTAAGTAATTACTCTGTGAGTATGTTATACCTTGTACTATTATTTATTCTGTGGTTATACAAAACAAGACGCACGTGTCCTGCACTATGTTGTACTACGGACTATGACTAATTATTCTGTAACCAGTGTCCTTAGTTACATGACTAATTTATTGTACTACATATCATTTATGAGGTGTACGTTTCTTTTGATAAATACAGTTGTATTAAGGTTGTTATTGCCTAATAGATACTTTGATATAATACTAATTTAAGGCCAGTTTCAAAAGTGCCTGATAAAGTTTCAGCTAAATTATCTGACATACGACGCCATAATAAGATATTACGGCTAACTCACGTAAACTCTAGTCAAAAATGCTTTTGAGACCGCCGACTGGTTTTGCGCGGCTCCGATAGCTGCCGTGCGCGTACGGTTGGAGGCCTCAATAGCTTTTTCGACAAGAGTGTGCGTGAGTTAAGCAAGCCATTTTTATTTAATTATATTACAAATTGTGTATACTCAATAATTAAGCATACTTACGGTAGTTTTAATAAATGAAACATATTAAGGGCCATTATCATCGATTCATGATAAAGTGACAAATAGTTATCTGACAGAATATGACGAAATATAAAAGTTGGTAAAAATCTATCAGTAAAAGTTCCTGGTAAGGCTATCAGGTAAGTATAAGTTGCCAGAAATTGAAGCTTCAACTTACAGGGTTTTATAGGTGACTTTGCTACGCTCGTAGCAAATCGGCACCATCGTCGTAGCTTAGATAGGAAGCGTAGCAAAAGAAAGTTAGGTAACATTTCTTTCTTTTGCTACGAACAAAAGAAAACTACTTGGATCTTTTGCTACGTTGATTTCTATACTATCTATCCGTTGACTTGATGAATATTATTAAATAGGTGCGTACAAAAAGGTTAAAACTTTTCAGGAGCTTGCAAGGAAGAAAATTGTTCATAGGACAAATTAATTCAACCCCATTTTCTTTTTATCCCTACGCACTTACATTATCGCAAGAACAGTTTATTATAATTAAAGATTTAAATTGTATATATTGCTTAGTTTAAGGTCATGAAGTTCACAATAAATACTATATTGAGTTAAACACTAAAATTAACGTAAAGAAAAGAGCAAAAACATAATTCGCCGTCATTCAAGGTCATATTATTAGGCTTTAGAGTTTATTCTACTTGCAACCTCCATTGAGAAAAATCTTCTTGAGTACGTAGCTTCATAGCCTCGAATGCTGGCAGGCATACCCGTTTCGTTATCGTTTGCACGAATTCTATTTGCAATCGCATTCGCACAATCAAATGTAATCGAGGTATTTGGCCACTCATCTATTTAGTGTGTGCAGTGGCCATAATATTCAGGAACATAATTACTTACACTAAATATATCCATTTTTTTTACTATAAAAGGTAGCAAGAAAAACGACGCTCGCCTGACGGTAAATGAAATCGTCTACCTATTACAGAAACAGAGGCATGCTAAGAATAAATAATAAGTCAGGAAACGTAACTGCGTTAAAAAAATGACCCAACAAAAGTCGTGTCCAAGCAGGCGGGGTTGAAAGTCGTGTCAAGCGCGTCATTAGTCGGGCATTTGTCTTGTTTTACTCAACTGTCATAACAGACATTGCAGCACATGCGCGAACCAATCCCTGCTTTCGTTCCGAATTTAAATCAATCTTCAAGCCAATAATTCGTAACTTCGAAAGTGATTGTTATTTTGAATCTACGTCGTTTTGGTTTGAACGAGAGCTATTTTTTGTGTAGAATTTGTTATGAATTAGACATATATTTCACTTCCTGACATATATTTTAATCGTAGGCGGCATGCAATATTCTGGATAACCGATGTGGATAACTAAAATTTTGCATGTCGGCATTGCACCAGTTGCCTCGCCCTAGACATAAAGATGTTAAGTTTCTCATGCCATGTAATTTCCCTGGACACATTGTAATTCAAACTGGAAACATTTCTATTTCACGGCTGACTCAATTGGCAAAGTGGTTGTACCGCCCGGTGGACTAGCAGAATTACTATAACTAATAGTAAAGAAATCTGCAGAATAAATAATATTTATTTATTAGGTGCATATTACAGCATACAGATTACAGTACATACATATCAAACAACATTTATAAATAAACTTTACCGATTCTGTAGACTAAAGTTACATGTCACACACCTAAGACACACCTAAGTCACATGCACACAACATGGATTTACAGTGTTGGAAACTAGCTCAATCAACACCAATATTATAAATGTGAAAGTCAGTTTGTTTGTTTGTTTGTTTGGGACTTCTTCACGGTCAAACGGCTTGACCGATTTAGCTGAAATTTTGTACAAAGATAGTACATAGGGCAGAATAGGATATAGGATACTTTTCTTTTGGCTATCGAGTCTGGGGGTCCAAATATTTTTAATTGAATTTTGTAAATATAAGACTTCTTCTCGAATAAACGGCTTGACCGATTTGCCTGAAATTTTGTGTGAATATATGTCATGGGGCAGAATAGAATATAGGATTCTTTTTTTCTGGCTATCGAGTCAGGGGGTCCAGACATTTTTAATTGAATTTTGTAAATATAAGACTTCTTCTCGAATAAACGGCTTGACCGATTTGCCTGAAATTTTGTGTGAATACATGTCATAGGGCAGAATAGAATATAGGATTCTTTTTTTCTGGCTGTCGAGTCAGGGGGTCCAGATATTTTTAATTGAATTTTGTAAATATAAGACTTCTTCTCGAATAAACGGCTTGACCGATTTGCCTGAAATTTTGTGTGAATACATTTCATAGGACAGAATAGAATATGGGATTCTTTTTTTCTGGCTGTCGAGTCAGGGGGTCCAGATATTTTTAATTGAATTTTGTAAATATAAGACTTCTTCTCGAATAAATGGCTTGACCGATTTGCCTGAAATTTTGTGTTAATACATGTCATAGGGCAGAATAGAATTTATAGAATACTTTTTTTCTGGCTATCGAGTCAGGGGGTCCAAATATTTTTAATTGAATTTTGTAAATATAAGACTTCTTCTCGAATAAACGGCTTGACCGATTTGCCTGAAATTTTGTGTGAATACATGTCGTAGGGCAGATTAGAATATAGGATTCTTTTTTTCTGGCTGTCGAGTCAGGGGGTCCAGATATTTTTAATTGAATTTTGTAAATATAAGACTTCTTCTCGAATAAATGGCTTGACCGATTTGCCTGAAATTTTGTCTGAATACATGTCATAGGGCAGAATAGAATATAGAATACTTTTTTTCTGGCTATCGAGTCGGGGGGTCCAAATATTTTTAATTGAATTTTGTAAATATAAGACTTCTTCTCGAATAAACGGCTTGACCGATTTGTCTGACATGTTGTATAAAGACAGTTCATGGGGCAGAATGGGATATAGAATACATTTTTTCTGGCTATCGAGTCAGGGGGTCCAAATATGTTTAATTGAATTTTGTAAATATAAGACATCTTCTCGAATAAACGGCTTGACCGATTTGCCTGACATGTTGTATAAAGATAGTTCATAGGGCAGAATAGGATATAGAAAACTTTTTTTCTGGCTATCAAGTCAGGGGGCCAAAATATGTTTAATTGAATTTTGTAAATATAAGACTTCTTCTCGAATAAACGGCTTGACCGATTTGCCTGAAATTAGAATCTTTATTTTCTGGCTGTCGAGTCAGGTGGTCCAGATATTTTTAATTGAATTTTGTAATTATTAGACCTCTTCTCGAATAAACGGCTTGACCGATTTGCCTGACATGTTGTGTAAAGACAGGTCATAGGGCAGAATAGGATATAGAATACTTTTTTTCTGGCTATCGAGTCGGGGGGTCCAAATATGTTTAATTGAATTTTGTAAATATATGACGTCTTCTCGAATAAACGGCTTGAACGATTTGCCTGAAATTTTGTGTGAATACATGTCATAGGGCAGAATAGGATATAAGATACTTTTTTTCTGGCTGTCGAGTTAGGGGGTCCAGATATTTTTAATTGAATTTTGTAAATATAAGATCTCTTCTTGAATAAACGGCTTGACCGATTTGCCTGACATGTTGTATAAAGACAGTTCATAGGGCAGAATAGGATATAGAAAACTTTTTTTCTGGCTATCAAGTCAGGGAGTCCAAATATTTTTAATTGAATTTTGTAAATATAAGACCACTTCTCGAATAAACGGCTTGACCAAATATCCTGACATGTTGTATAAAGACAGTTCATAGGGCAGAATAGGATATAGAATTTTTTTTTTCTGGCTATCAAGTCAGGGGGTCCAAATATTTTTAACGGAATTTTGTAAATATAAGACATCTTCTCGAATAAACGGCTTTGCCGATTGCCTGACATGTTGTGTAAAGACAGTTCATAGGGCAGTATAGGATATAGAATACTTTTTTTCTGGCTATCGAGTCAGGGGGTCCAAATATTTTTAATCGAATTTTGTAAATATAAGGCTTCTTCTCGAATAAACGGCTTTACCGATTTGCCTGAAATTTTGTGTGAATACATGTCGTAGGGCAGAATAGAATATAGGATTCTTTTTTTCTGGCTGTCGAGTCAGGGGGTCCAGATATTTTTAATTGAATTTTGTAAATATAAGACTTCTTCTCGAATAAACGGCTTGACCGATTTGCCTGAAATTCTGTGTGAATACATGTCATAGGGCAGAATAGAATATAGGATTCTTTTTTTCTGGCTGTCGAGTCAGGGGGTCCAGATATTTTTGATTGAATTTTGTAAATATAAGACTTCTTCTCGAATAAACGGCTTGACCGATTTGCCTGACATGTTGTGTAAAGACAGTTCATAGGGCAAAATAGGATATAGAATACTTTTTTTCTGGCTATCGAGTCAGGGGTCCAAATATTTTTAATCGAATTTTGTAAATATAAGACCTCTTCTCGAATAAACGGCTTGACCGATTTGCCTGGCTTGTTGTATAAAGACAGTTCATAGGGCAGAATAGGATATAGGATACTTTTTTTTGGCTATCGAGTCTGGGTGTCCAGATTTATTTTATTGAATTTTGGGTATGCGTGGCCACTTATCAGCTACACGTCTTGACCGATACGGCTGAAATTTTCTACATATACAGCTCATATGGCATAGAAGCACATAGGATACTTTTTTTCTGGCAGTCGAGTCCAGGTGTCCAGATTTTTATTATTGAACTTTGTAAATGTGTGGCCTCCTCTCAGTCAAACGGGTCAACCATTTCAGCTGAAATTTTGTGCACAGACGGTCAATAAGACATAGGATACTTTTTTTTGGCTGGCAATTTCGGGTGTCCATAATTTTATTATGGAATAATGTGTTGCCTCTTAGCGGCAATCGTTTTGACCGATTCAGCTCAATTTTTTTACAATTACAGTTAATAGGGCATAGAACGACAAAGGATATTTTTTTTAACAATTGAGTTTGGGTAACTTTTTTTTTTTAATTGAATTTTTAAACGTGTAACCTCTTCTCGGTTAAACGAGTTGACCGATTGAGCTAAAATTGTACAGAGACAGTCAATAAGACAGAGACCAAGAGTAGAGTCTATTATCCGAGCACATTGGTTACTTTTTTTACAATCGAGTCCGGTTGTCAGTTTTTTATTGTTGAATTTTGTATATGTTTGGCCTCTTTTCGGCCAAAAGGCTTGACCGATTCACATGACATTTTGTACAAAGACATTTAATAGGGCATAAAAGGGCAAAGAATACTTTTTTTTCGGCAGTTAAGTGAGGGTGCATATATTTTTTGCTAACTTTACATAGAGTTAACATAATAATAAAAGTTTGACCTTAGGTTCGTCTATAATGACTTAATTAGTGTCTTGATTTGGCCATAAAACTGTCAGGATCATTAAAGTCATCAAAATTTACGCGCTAGCTTTGCTTGCCCAACGTGTTTATCTGCTTTGTGAGAAGTATTTCAAAAACTTTCGTGTTTTAACAGCCTTAGGATAATTGGTGTTGACTTAGTAGGTCATAAAACCTGTCAGGGTCATTAAAACACGTAAAAATTTTTAGCGCTCGCGAGGCTCGCATAATTATTCATTTTATCTACTTTGAATGTAATATTTCAGAAACTTTTGTATTTTAATAGCCACATGCATCAAAACGAGTCATAAATTAAAACAGTACAACTTACAATAATCATAATGATTATTAACCTTAAAATAAGTGGATATCACGTTTAACCCTAATGTCATCGGTGTTGACTTAGTAGGTCATAAACACTGTCAGGTTCATAAAAAGTCGTAAAAAATTTTCGCGCTCGCTTCGCTCATGCAGTGATAACGCTAGCTACGCTCGCGCAAGCATTTATTTTATCTACTTTGTAGTAAATATTTCGTCAACTTTTGTATTTTAATAGCCACATGCATCAAAACGAGTCATACATTGAAACAGAACAACCTTCAATAATCATAATGATTATTAACCTTAAATTAAGTGGATATAAAATTTAACCCTAATGTCATCGGTGTTGACTTAGTAGGTCATAAAAACTGTCAGGCTCATAAAAAGTCGTAAAGAATTTTCGCGCTCGCTTTGCTCACGCAGTGATAACGCTCGCAACGCTCGCGCAGGCATTTATTTTATCTACTTTGTAGTAAATATTTCGTCAAATTTTGTATTTTAATAGCCACATGCATCAAAACGAGTCATACATTGAAACAGAACAACCTTCAATAATCATAATGATTATTAACCTTAAATTAAGTGGATATAAAATTTAACCCTAATGTCATCGGTGTTGACTTAGTAGGTCATAAAAACTGTCAGGGTCATAAAAAGTTGTAAAAATGTTTAGCGCTCGCGAGGCTCGCGCAATTATTTATTTGATCTACTTTGAATGTAATATTTCAGAAACTTTTGTATTTTAATAGCCACATGCATCAAAACGAGTCATAAATTAAAACAGTACAACTTACAATAATCATAATGATTATTAACCTTAAAATAAGTGGATATCACGTTTAACCCTAATGTCATCGGTGTTGACATAGTAGGTCATAAAAACTGTCGGGGTCATAATAAGTCGTAAACATTTTTAGCGCTCGCGAAGCTCGCGCATTTATTTATTTTATCTACTTTGAATGTAATATTTCAGAAACTTTTGTATTTTAATAGCCACATGAATCAAAACGAGTCATAAATTGAAACAGAACAACCTTCAATAATCATAATGTTTATTAACCTTAAATTAAGTTGATATCAAATTGAACCCTTATGTCATCGGTGTTGACTTAGTAGGTCATAAAAACTGTCAGGGTCATAGCAAGTCGTAAAATATTTTCGCGCTCGCTTTGCTCGCGCTGTAATAGCGCTCGCTAGGCTCGCGCAAGCATTTATTTTATCAACTTTGTAGGTAATATTTCAGCAACTTTCGCATATTAATAACCACATGCATCAAAACGAGTCATAAATTAAAACAGTACAACCTTTAATAATCATAATGATTACCTATTAATGATGACCTTAAAATAAGTGGATATCACGTTTCACTTGAGTGTCATCAGTGTTGACTTAGTAGGTTTTAATAACTGTCAGGGTCATAAAAAGTCGTAAAAATTTTTCGCAGTAATAACGCTATATAAATACGCTATAGCGTATAATAGCGTGTTTCAACAGCCTCATACATTAGACTGACTCAAATACGTAAACAGCAAAACTTGGTAAACCTTGGTTAGGTTTACCAAGTAATTATTAATGACTTTAACAATAGACGATATCGAGTTCGACCTAAGAGTCATCTATAGTGAGTTGATTATTAGATTGTAAATTTGTCAGGGTCATAAAAAGTCATAAAAAATGTTCGCTCGCGCAATGATAGCTCTCGCTGCGCTCGCGCAGCTATTCACCATATTTTCTTTGTAAGAAATCTTTCAGGAACTTTTGTGTTGAGTCAAACATTTAAACAGCACAACTTCGTATACCTAACCAAAATGATTAATGACTTTAACAATAGAGGATATTGAGTTCGACTTTAGGGTCATCTATGGTGACTTGGCCTAAGAGATCATCGATCTTGACCTCAAAGGTCATAAAGACTCAAATAACGCGGGCGAAGCCGCGGGTAACAGCTAGTATACTATAATCTATCATACTCTACCATACCATAGTGATGGCCGATTGGATCTACTCTACCATAATGAAGGAGACTGTATATTACTACAGTTTACTTCATTATGGTAGATTCCCGAGAATATTATTAAATTCCATTTAATGAAGGTATTTAATAAATAAATCGTTCGCAATAGATGATTACATAACATCCACATCCGCGCTGGACTTTGAGTTCGCGATTATAATGTTTTTATAACGTGTTCACCATATGTTATAAACTCATTATGACATTACCATGATTTAGAACGTAATATTACAAATACTTTTGTATTACTTGTATTAAGTATTTTTATTAGCGGCTTCAGATTGGCTTCGATAGCTTTAATAATTTCAAAATTTAAAAATTCAATGCGTTTATTCTGTAGTTATATAGAACAGGCAGAATAAAAATGTGCACTTACTAATAGCGTTTACATCTCTCGTATTCGGTAAGTAGGTCCTTATTACCCCCAAATGGGGCTTTTATGTAACCAATTAGCGCTCTAGGGTAATAATGTAGCTAGAAAAGCCCTAGGGCGGTAAGTAATTTAAAAAAAAACTCTTCACTCTTTCAAAAATTTCGCGTACATCTAACCATCATACTGGCAATAGACATCATGCATTCAGTCCAATGACAAAAGAGGTCGCTTCGCTTTTCAGCCTTGTCTTCCTATGAGTATAATAGTCATCAATTTTAAATATCGAACGGATGCTGGGGCTAACTTAACCACTATAAAAAGGCACGATGGGTGGAAATCCAGCAAGGTGGCTGAAGGTTACATTGAAGATTTCATACAAAATAAAAGTAAAATTACCAACCAAATAACGGAAACTATTCAGCTTTCAAAAAATGAAACATCTTTCTCAAGAGATGATTCGCAACCATCAATTTCTGCTGAAGAAAGCTTCATCCCGTCAGATTTTGTCCATGACCATCAAAAATCACAATCTCAAACTATTAACATACCCAAAAAACACCTGTCCCTAAAATTTGAAAATTGTTCTCATTTCACTATAAATTTTAACTAATAAAATGTTTTATTCTTGTAATGCCGGTTTTTTTCTACTTACCTCACAATCGAGATGTAAAGCAGAGTAGTTAGCTCGGATGTAAGCATCAATTGCACCCTCGAACTATAGGACCTCGAAATATCTCGGGCTGCAATTGATGCCTTACAGCCCTTGGCTACTAATCTACTATTAATAGATCTTCAAGTAAATACTTGACAACATAATAGCTCGCTGACAGATGGACGGACGGACGAACGGATGGACCGATGGACAACGAAGTCTCAATAAAGTCTCAATACTAGGGTTCCGTTGTAGCAAACATGTTTTTTTTGGGAATGAAACGATTGTAATTATTCTCGGGTAGGTATCGGGTAGGACTTTAGTAAAATTTATCATAATCTGTTACTCGGATAAATATCTCAAACTCGGTTAAGCCGTTTTGAAAATAGATGAGAACGTTAGTTTTTAGGTACCCTAACTAAGCCCACATACTCGCCATTCTGTAATAAAAGGTAATTATTTAAATGCCACGATTGTTCATCATGCGGCTATTGACCCTGCATAATGTATGACATTTCTTGCAAGTTGTTCTATTTACCTCTACAAATAACTATGTATTCATAGATTTACCTATAACAATAGTTAACTGACAAGCGACAGCCAAGGGCGCTTGCAACACACGCCGCGGTCTATTTCCTTATCTATGAATTATTGCCACATTATTGGCTTTGCCGATGGCCACCGAAATTATATTACCATGCGATAATGAAGTTAAATTCTTTAATTGAATAAGGGCTTCTATCATGATGTTCGATATTTTTAACCAACATCACAAAATATGAGGAGGTTATTAATTCCACTGTATTGTGTATGTTTGATACCTCAGAACTCCGTCATGTCTTAATTGATGCGTAAAATTCTTTTATATTTGAAAGAGTATGCTTCCCGTTTGGTCCCATTGTAATTAAATCGAGATCTGATAAGTAACTATCTCCAGATAAACACTTCTAACTCAGTTCTGATAATGACTGTATCTTCGACTTTTTATTTGGTCTGAGATAGACGCTAGAAATTTTCATAAAATATTAATGATTATGTCCGCTATAACAACAAATACTTAAAACAGAATAAAGTAAAAACTAATGGGGTCTCCATACAAGAAATGCGTTTTTTGGCATTTTTTTTCTCGATCTTATGAATCGTAAGAACTCTAGTGGCAGGTCGCAGCGGCCTGCCGCTAGTGCGTTATTGCTTTAATATATAGAGAATTTAAATATGCTCTTAGGGTGTTTTACGATTATAAAAGTATCGACTATGATACTCACTACTATTACAACTATTTGATGTCGACTGTTACGAACTAGGTTTCGTACATGTTTGATGCTTTTCTCAGGAGTTTACGCAGCAAGATTGCGACGACCAGTGTGTAATTACTATGGCTGCAATACTAACATCAAATTTATTGAAAGAAATATATTTAATGATTATCCTTTACCATTAAAAGTGATTCATAATAGTGAACAAATAAAGTGTACCTCAACAACAACATTTTTAGGCGTAGATATTGACGATACATTAAGGTGGAAAAATTATGTTGACTCTGTATGTTCGCAGTTAAATAGATTTGTTTGCCCTGAGCAGAACCTTACAAACTGTTTTACTTCAAGCGGCAATTCAGGCATATCACGGGTATGTTGCGTCCGTGTTGCAATATGTTTTTTTTTTTGCTATGGGGGTGCGTGCGATATGTAGAGCGCTATACCTCGACTCCTGTCGACCATTGTTTAAAAGGTATGGCTTGCTTACGTTGCCTTGTCTCTACATAAGAGAAATTGCAATATTTGTGAAGCTCAATCCCACTTTATTTAGGTATTTCAAAGAGCATAGAGGTGAAAACGCTCATGTACGTAAAATAACGAAGCATATTCTTTGTTTACCAGCCTGCAAAGTCTCTTTCCAAAAAAATGCACATTACATGGCAGTTTAAGTATATAATCATTTACCTGATAGTATTAAAGAATTACATATAAACTTATTTAAAATAAAAATACATAACTGGCTTGTAGATAAATGTTTTTATTCGATGAATGAATATTTTAGTGATAAAATAATGCGTAAATATAATAACAATAATGTAATTTTGTGGAAACTTATTGACATAATAACTTAATTTGACATTTAATTTAATTTTGAAACAAAACCATCAGTTGGTTATGAACAAAATATTTTACGGGTAATCGTTATTTTAATCGATATATGTAATGTTTATGTGATAAGTACTTTAAATTTGAAAAATTATATTGTGTGATGCTAAATGGTAAAAATATGTAATAGAACTAAAAATTAACATTTACTTATAAGATCTTTTTGTACCATATTTTATTTCAAATAAATGAAATTATGATTATGAAAGAAACGTGTTTATTCGGCATTTTTTTCTCAAATTTAAAATCAATAAAAGATAAATATTGTACTGTGGTGCGGAATCTCACGTGTGCGAGTCCAACTCACACTT
Organism: Cabera pusaria; assembly: GCA_954871355.1. Lineage (NCBI taxonomy): Eukaryota > Metazoa > Arthropoda > Insecta > Lepidoptera > Geometridae > Cabera > Cabera pusaria. The sequence continues at coordinate 22,728,935 of OX940893.1, forward strand.
GTCCAGTTTATTTGTTGTCTTGAAACAAGATATGCCTGCTCAGATTAAGCCATCGAGATATAAACGTAACTAATGCGGAAATGGAATTTTGTAATTATTTTATTTTATTGCAATGTACATTATTCTTTATTGATTTATGTCAGTAATGTACCTACTATAAAAATATCAAGGTATTCGAGATTCTAATTCCAAGGACATTTATTATATTATTACAGCGTGTTCACATCTGTCGTGTGTCGGATACAATTTTTAATCGGGTTGTCAAAACAAACGACGAAATCGTGCCGACAAGGGTGAATAGCTTGTAAATGTTCTGGCACTAGAGCATACGATTAAAAATCGAATCCGACACCCGATGATCACATCTCACGCGGTTATTATATTTACATCAGAAATAGTTTATGTCGCTTGAGTTACAGACAAGATGGTTTCTACGATTTGTCTAATTTGTTTTTGTTAAATAATTCTGTAACAATTTTATTAGAAACAATGGGATCATAAATAATTCCGTACTCAAATGTTAGGAGATCAAATTATACATTCTAATCAAAGTAGCAGTAAAAAACGTAGCGTAGGACGTCCTGTGACCAGGTGGAGCGACGACATACGCAAAGCGGCGGGCAGTGACTGGAAAAGAAGAGCCGAAGATCGAGCTCAATGGTGCATCTTGGAAGAGGCCTACGTCCAGTAGTGGACAGACACCGGCTGATGATGATGAGTTCGATCCCCATAAATTGCACTATTGACGTGAACCCACATCAGACACAAGGATATTTAGCTTAGTTGGAAGGGTTAACAAGACTACTAGTAATGTGTAACCCACATTGTGGGTAAGTTTTATAAAAAAAAGTGTTTGATAGAATATTACAGACTGTTTTTACGGTAAGTGTAAACGAACAAACAAAATACATAACATCACATAATATTAAATGTTGATGTTGGTATATATTTCAGTACAAGCTATAGTATGCTATTTTCTTGATTTTTACTTAACTTTCATTTTCGTAAATATGAAATGTGTAGTAATTAGTTTTTATTAAGACAAGTCTTAATTCCTACTATAGCTTTTCGGCACATATGGGCCTTTGATGTGTTGAGAAAGGAAATTGAGACAAAGCATTGTTAGTTGTAAATAATTTCGCGAACATGTCCGTCGCAGTAGGTGGCGAGTCAACGACCTGTGACGTCAGTAACATCAGTAACGTCAGTGATAGCCCCCTTACAATATAGGTCACGATAGCGGGCCTGAGAATTTGACGTACAATGCTCAATTTTAATATCACTTGTGCCGGACAGTGATGATTTTAGATTTGATTAAAATTTATATGTACTATTTCCATGTAAAAACTACAAAACTACCTGATGATGCACTAATGAAATATACCGTGGAAATTTTTAACCCAAATGTATCACTCGTCCATTTAGTTTTTAAATGTTTTCTTTCTGACAAACCTTGTCCTGGCTACATTTAGAATTAAAACTACAAACACAACAAATTTCGAATCTATTAAGCTCTTATAAAGTTGTGCAGAAACATACATTCGGCAATATTGATATAGAAGGATTTAAAAAAAATATATATAGGCTAGCGTTTGACTATCTCACCTGTTGGTAAACGAAGATGCAGTCGAAGATGGTAAGCACGCTAGGCCTAGTATGGGAACTGACTCTCAAGGATAGCTGCCGGAACACATTAGATGTTTAGCGACAGATTTTGAGGGTGGTAGCTGGCTAGGCGGAGACTTGATTGTGTCCTAACATCATGCGGGGGTTGTTGGTTTCTTAACGATGTTTTTCCTTCACCGGAGGGCCACTGTGAAAAGCGCACATACATTTTTCGATAGGAAAATCCATTGGTGCACGGCGGGGATTGAACTCGGTACCTCTAATAAGTTGGTACTTACCATAGCTAGCGCACCGATGGGCTGGTCCTTAGCACGGTAATCCTTAAGCTAGTAAAATAATATATACTATGCTCCGAAATTGAATTTAATGTTTAAGCTATACGTGCAATATATGCTTATACAACGTAGTTTATACTCACAATCGTTTTGTTTAATAACTTTTTCATAAATTAAAATTATTTGACCTACATAGAGAATTCGAAGAATTAAACAAAAAATGTGAAATGCCTCTACATAAATGTTATCATAACAAGAACGGAACAATGCGTCATACAACGTGTATCAATGACTTCAAACAAGGTGTCACTTCCAGTCGTTTCACAAGTATCAAAGGTCACTTCTACCACAGCTTCTACCAAATGTACAAGGATGTTTATTTTGTTTGTATTGAAAAACTAATAGATTCTATAGGAGATGGTTGCGCCGCGCAGTTTCGCCCGCGTTATAAACTATGCTAATGTGTTCTACGTAACCATACTTTTTAAATGTAATTTAAGTTTCCTTTAATTAGTACTTCAAATTTTTACTCATAGCTTCTATTGTAGATTATTTTCGCCCCGCAGTTTCGCATGCGTTTTGAACTATGCTAGTGTGTTCTACTGAATCACACAATTTAAAATGAAACTTAAATTAAATGTAATTTAAGTTTCCTTTAATTTAAGCCTCAATTATTGCATGTCGCCGACATGCATGTATGACATATAGGTCTAGCTGTGATTGGCGGACGCTTCCGCAGCCATATTTGTATACATGCCAATGTGTCATGTCAACTGCTGTCATAGTAGCTAGCTACCATAGCTACACACAAACAAAAGGTTACACTTGCATCGTGGTTTCATAAAACCACACCACACTTTTTTCATTTAACATTACCATATTTTACCATATTGCTCACTATCCATATGCAAAATGTTAGCCATATTGTTCTAGTTGTTTAGATTGTAAAACCCTACTATTTTAGTAAATAACACACCTTATCCACCTATACAATATAAATATATACTTTCTGTACTTATAATTGGAATGAAATTAAATCAAACATTAATTTGTTAGTGTATAATAAGAAAAGTAGTAGTAGTAAGTAAAGAAGAGACTAGTATATAAGTTTTGTTAGTTCATAAGTAGGATGTATATAAGTTAGGTGGTTATAAGTAGATGTTTATTCTGTAGTGACATGGTGTTTGTTATTTGCATCCATCGCGGCAGATAACGGATAAAAACAACTACCCGGAAGATAACAACAATGTTGACGTTGTTTTAGACAATACACATATAACTGACATGACATGTTTAATAAGCAGTTTAATTTTTTTTTTTCGGAACGTCTTGTGTAGAATAAAGTCATTAGTGTGCCTTTCCAATTTGACTGAAATCCATTGTGAATGAAATCCAAACGCTACAGCTAACTTTTCCCCTTCCCCCGCTATTTTCACTCCAATTATAAAACATTAAATTAAAAAATCAAAGAACCCGACTGCGCAAAAAGTGAAGTGTTAAAAAACGAACTGAAAAGAAAAAAACAAGTAAGTCTAGTAGTTTAGACTTCTGTTTAGGGATCCCCATTCGTTAAGCCATTAATGTGTCCCGACTGTGAAAGTCTCTATATTCCATATAACAATGTATAAATTATTTTATGAGTGTATCGACCGAGAAAGCATTTAAATGGTATAGTTTTTTGATATCCCTAAACAGAAGTCTAAACTACTAGACTTACTTGTTTTTTTCTTTTCAGTTCGTTTTTTAACACTTCACTTTTTGCGCAGTCGGGTTCTTTGATTTTTTAATTTAATGTTTTATTTTACACTTTTTAGTTAAGTAAAAGACGGCAAATTCCGTAATCTGAACAAAAAACCGAAGTGCGTGAAATAGATAGGGTATTGCTTTTTAAGCTTACTTACTTTACAGTTGTACTATTAAACGACTATACCAAAAGGAAGAGGTTGTTTGTTACTTCAGAACTCCATCAATTCTTAACCGATTTGGAAAATTCTTTTTTGTTTGAGTTAATATGATTTTCGTTTGGTCTCATTGTAATTTTATTGAGATCTGATAAGTAACTTCAGAGATAAGCACCGCAAACTTGTTACTGAAAGTGACTAACGCGGCATGTAAAATCGTTTTTTTTTTTCGATTTGTACGATCATAAATTATTTGTTATAAATATATTTTGAATCTCCATTTTAAGACCTTTAATTCGATACCACACTCGATAGGTTTTGAAAAAAAAAATTATAATATTTATTATATATATATATATATATATATATATATATATATTATATATATTAAAAATATTTTGGCGTCTGAAATCCGCCATTTTGAATTTTTCAATTTTTTATGTTTTCGTTGACACTCGCGCTAGCATGGCGAATCTATTGACGTGCCAATTATCAAAATCGGCCCACGCGTTTGGTCTCTAGTGCGCCACAAAGGAACAAACATACATACATATATAGACTGATAAACACATTACCTCTCCTTTGCGTCGTGCAGCCGGGTAAAAAAAAAACGCGATCGACAAAAATTCTTAAATAAACCAAGGAACTTGTATGCCAATTTTCGTCAAAATCGTTTGAAAATTGCGACCTGAAGGCGAAACTGACTGACAAACATCCGGACAAGAGCATTTTTGGTCTAGTCGAAACTGAGATGCTTCGTTCCACAGTTATATATGATTGTAAAACTGTGCTTCGCTCGCTACGCTCGCTCACTCAATTAATTATTAACAAGGATAATTTGTCGCAAATCCATTGCTATCAATGGAGGGACTACCAGTACGTTGGTACATCGTACAAGGTTGGTTGACCTGAAAGCACAAAGTCCTAATATCCTTATTGTAAACAACATTATAATGGCCAATTCGGTATGAATATATTTCCCATAGACTTCCTCGCTGTAAACTATAATACATATTGAAATGCACGGAACGTCCTCGCGATACGTGAAATGACTCTGATAACAAAACTACACGTGTTTGTGACACAATCACTATTTAGTCGGATGTAGGGACACGCTTTTGTTTACAAACAAATTGCTTTGTTTGGGGTTGCAATAGTGGAATATCAATGTCCGTTAACATTGAGTTCACTCTGAGTGCGGCACTAATAATTTTATGTGTCGATATTGACTTGGGAGGTACTGACTTTACGTGCTTTAAATGCCGTTCTAGTCATTTTCAGTTTCAAGTTTGAGGTGCTTATATAAATGTATATCTCTAGAGATAGATACCCATTAGATCTCGATCAAATTACAATGGGACCAAAAGGGAGCTATCATTCTGAAACAAAAAACGAATTTACCAAATCAGTTATTAATGACGGAGTCAAACATAAATAATAAATCGGCCACGTGCGAGTTGGACTCGCGCACCGAAGGTTCCGTACAAACTTTTCAAACTATATTAAATGACAAACTTAACTATGCATTTCGTTCCCTAGACCGATGCCTAGACACTGTTAATCATCAACTGCAAAATCCTTAATATGAAGGGTTCCTTTTTCCTTTTGAAGTACGGAACCCTAAAATTATCGATAAAGGTGCTATTTATAACTAGTAGGTAGTAGTAGGTAGCTTTGGTCCTATACCTAAGTACTTTGACTATCGTGTCAAGTTTATTGATAAAACTAGATACAGACGTCAGCAAAAGGTTATCTAGGGCAAATTGAACACAACAAACATGTCCAGCGATGTTCTTGTAGTGGTTGTGTAATTGGCTACCTTTGGCCAGTTTGGCTACATTATTCTACAGAAAATCCAAACAAGAATTTATGAGCGTTATGAAAAGTCTGCATAAGTATTTTTTCAGTGTAATGCCATCCATTCAGTGACCATACGGCACTTCGCGCACTAGACTGCCTCGACTCCGGTCAGTGGCCGTAACGACGCAGGTTACCATATGTTATGTACGCGACTTTCATGTGGTTTCTTTAGTTAACCTGGTCGTTACGACCACTGTCCGGAGTCTTGGCCACCTAGTGCGTGATATTCATATGGTTTCTTTAGTGAACCTGGTCGTTGCTGCCACTGACTAGAATCGTGGTCGTCTAGTGAGCGAACTTCATATGTTAACTTTAGTTAACCTGGTCGTTACGGCCACTGGCCGGGGTCGTGGCCGCCTAGTGAGCGACGTTCATATTGTTTCTTTAGTAAACCTGGTCGTTACAACCATTGACTGGAATCGTGGTCGTCTAGTGAGCGACGTTCCTATAATATGTTACCTTCAGTTAACCGTACGGCCACGGGCTGGATACGTGGTCGTCTAGTGAGCGACGTTCATATGGTTTCTTTAGTGAACCTGGTCGATACGGCCACTGACTGGAATCGTGGTCGTCTAGTAAGCGACGTTCATTATGGTAGCTTTAGTTAACCTGGTTGTTACGGCCACGGGCTGGAGTCGTGGCCCTGTTGTACGCGGCGTTCATATGGTTTATTAAGTTAACTTACTCGTTATGGCCACTGGCCAAGGTAGTGGACGTCTAGTGCGCAACGTTCATATAGTTTTTTAGTGAACCTGGTCTGCTACTGGTCGGAGTTGTGGTCGTCTAGTGCGCGACGTTCATATGGTAGCTTTAGTGAACCTGGTCGTTATGGCCACTGGCCGGAGCCGTGGCTGTCTAGTGCGCGACGTTCATGTGGTTTATTAAGTTAACTTACTTGTTACGGCCACTGGCCGGAGTCGTAGCCGTATAGTGCGTGAGGTGCATTAAGGACGTATATGTAGGTACTTATACCTGATTGACTCGTCCCATATCTTTTCCTCCATGGATCCTTAAGGGGATGATGTTTTATAGGAATAGATTATTTGCTTATCGTTTGAAACGTAGATTGTCAGATTAAAACTTTCTAAGCCCAAATGGGAACAGGTGACAAAGAAACTTACAAATAGGCCATCACATTTATGTATAAAATACTTGCCTCACGGCTCTATCAATTATTTAATAAGTATCCTATGTCCTTGTCGTCTATCTATGTGCAAAATGTTAGGCAAACCAGTGACCGTGAAGTGGTAACCAACAAACTAACAACGATACAAATTAAGTGTCGCATTTATAATATTAGTTATTAGATATTGTAGCAATTATCTGAAATTTATTTCAAAATGTAACTCAAGGATTTTAAGTCCATCGCACTAACCTATCTCTACCCGGAGCAAGTGCATCTTGAGGACAGGTGTGACGTCAGCACGGGTTATCAACTTTATCACCAAGCGCGGAAACTGACGGGATCATAGGGCGCATGTGTGAGGCTTCATTTGCATACTAACTTGTGTGTTGTCTGTGGCTTCATGCGATAGTGCTAGGCCGTGGTTGGTCTTAGACGATAAGAGGTAGTCAATTTAAGTTGTGTTATAATATTAACAGCTGCATTTTATAGGTTGTTTAGAAGACCTCGGAATTTGCACATTCGAGCGTGCAGCGGGTAAAATTGTCTGAAGGATATTTTATCTATATCTATACTAATATTATAAAGAGATAATATTTTATAACGACTTCAAATTGTAGGATGTTTGTTGACAAAGCAAGTGTATCAGGTTCCAACATTGCGGAAAATGTCATTTGCGCGATGCAAGGGCTCACATTTAAGCAATATTTACAAGGAGAGCTATTCAACCTACTCTAGCGCCATCTAGATGCTAATATTACGAAGAAGAAAGATTTGATTATTAGTTTGTTTTGATCTAACTCAAAAACTACCAGACCGATTTAAAAAAATCTTTGACACATAGAAAGCTGTATTGTCAACAAGAAATATAGGCTTTATTTTATCCCCGTATTTTCACGAGTACGGGATCTACGTGGGTGAAACCACGCGGTGCTGCTAGTCTGTTATAAAGACTGATTCTTTACGCGCGCACGTTGTGCAACTTTCATACCTGATACCATACTATTGGGGCAGATATTAGGAGTAATGTGAAAATCAAATACGATCTTAGACCATTTTCCACAGATGGAAGGAGCATATGATCTATATCGATACCATAATTCAAGATCGTTTAAGAACCGACTTCAAACGTCGCGCTAGTCACTTTCAGTACTAAGTTTGAAGTGTTTATCTTCATATCTCTGGAGATACTGAACATATCTCGATGAAATTTAAATGGGATCACTTGTGATGTATATATACTGTTTAAATTATAAAAAGAATTTTCCAAATTGGTTTAGGCGTCTTCGAGAAATGGTCGTTCAGGCGTCTCGAGGTGAACATACATAAAAAATACAGTCGAACATGAATCTCCTCCTCCTTTTTTGAAGTCGGTAAAAATGTAGCTTACCACCATCAAGGAAAAAATCTGGCGCCATAACTTTACGGTGCTCCCCTCAGCCCGCGAGAGTCAAGAGTATTCTAGGCCTAGCTTGTTCACCGTCTTCGAACACATCATCGCTTACCACCAGGTGAGATAGTGGTGAAACGCTAACCTATAAGGTATAAAAAGACCGCATCGTTGAAATAGTGATTCTGCTTTATTTAAGTCTCTGTCCGGATTTTTTTTAAATGCTTCGTATGTAAATGTTGATATCTATACTAGATAATCTATTCCAAGTGTACTCGACTACTTGTTTTGTTAAGCAATGTGTAATCCTGACTCAGTTTGCTGGGTTTGTTTACTGACACGCGCAGTATGTTTGCTTAAATCGCATTATAGTGATGCAAACTGCAAAGGCCATTGGACTGCGCCTATGCAGGTATAATATTTATGAATAGCATCGGTACCTACATAGACTTTGCTAGAGCCTATTATGCATATTTCTGGCTACAAAACCTATTTGTTGTATATTATTATTTTTAATTTTATTCTGTTTTTAGTATTTGTTGTTATAGCGGCAACAGAAACACATCATCTGTGAAAATTTCAACTGTCTAACTATCACGGTTCATGAGATACAGCCTGGTGACAGACGGACAGACAGACAGACAGACAGACAGACGGACAGCGGAGTCTTAGTAATAGGGTCCCGTTTTACCCTTTGGGTACGGTACCCTAAAAAAACTTTGTTATTTTTCAGGTAGCAAGCAGATTCTCCATGGCGTTAACGGGAGGTTACGTCCGCGACAGCTCATCGCCATCATGGGACCCTCGGGGGCGGGGAAGTCCACCCTGCTGGACGTCCTCTCAGGGTACCGCATCACGGGAGTCGGGGGTGCTGTCTTCATCAACGGCAGGGGAAGGATTATGAGTAAGTTTAGTCTGAAGTGGATACATTTTATTTGGTTTTGTATAATAGCATTGCAATGCCGTGACCAGCATTTATATTCTAATTTAAATCAGAAACATTCGAATACAGGAGCGTCATTTTGAAATTTGAATGTAAATTTATCTCGGAGTTTTTTGGTCGCGGAAACTTTTCCGATTAGAATCACTTATATTTTCGAAGCGAAATATCAAAAGATTCCGGTCGGAGCATTGTGAATTGCAAGTTACCGAGTCAAAGAAGAGTCAGTTAGGTACCGAATCTGAATTTGTTTTCATAGGATCGTGAACAATCCTGCAGGTGGAGTGACGACAGTCACAAAGCGGTGACACAGAATAAGTAATAATACGAGGGTAGGTAGTAAAAATTCGGGCTCAGTGGCGCTTTTGGTAGAGGCCTAAGTCTAACCAACTATTTATTATTCTGTGGTCTAAGTAGGCTGATCTGATGATGGGTGATTATGGTTGTGTGTCTTTAACCTAAAAAAACTCTTGTCTTCTTTGCTTGCAATAATTAATTTATCAAATATTACTTTATATTACTACGTTTGTAAGCTATTTCGCCGCAGTCTTCTCGTGACCACGATCATCGCAACTTGATCGAATCGCCGAGGTAAAATTAATGTTTTAGCGCTCTATGTGGATGTTGTAGTGTAACAACACTTTAAAGGTCTAGCTATAGTTATCATAGCAACCGTACTTAAGCCATATTGTTACAAGAAGTAAAGTTTTTATAACCATACTAGTATTATGTCTTTAATATTATGTAATAGCGATAGCTGACAGTGATTATAAAGATGAATCAAAGATTTACGACTCGTAATATATATCATTACTTAGGTAGTTTAATGAACAGCTTTAGACTGGTAGACTGCTTTTTTATCCCCATTCCAGTTTTAGAAGTATGCCACGGAGTTAGTGGATGAACTACCTGAGTATAAAACTTGTTTCCGAGTAGCTATAACTTGGGTATCTTCAAGTCAAGAGTAAACAGGTATCTTCTAGGCAAGCATGCTACACCCTCGATCACATCGTCACTTTCCATCAGGTGAGATAGTGGTCAAATACTTGCCTATCTGCAATAAAAAAAAATTGCGATGGAGAAAAAAATATATATATAGCCTAGAAAAAAAAGTTGTATTTGTAAATATGAAACGATGTTAGTAGATGAACTATCTCTTCTAGTAGACTACTACTAGTATATGGCCCAACGTGCTACCATCGTCAACAGTATCATCACTTACCAACAGGTGAGATAGTGGTCAAACACTAGCCTATATAATATATTAAAAAAAACAAGTTAATGTATAGTAAGTATAGTATAGTAAATAGTAATAGTTATAGTACATCAGTATAATAGTATTATAGTAAGTTAATCTAATAAAAAACCTGACTGCAGAAGCATTGAAGTTGCTTTAACAATACGATTATTTCATCCAAATTATTCCAAATAGACAACAAAAATTATATTTAAATTTTATTTTCTCGTTGCAGAGACAAATAACCATAATAACCAATGCAGCTTTAAAAAAAAACAAATCTATAAACCCTACTTAATATAAAATCCATCAAGCGATAAAAATCTTTATATTTTTTAGGTGAGAGAGTGGTCAAGATTTTTTTTATTTTTAACAAAAATGTTTTAGTCCTAGATTTCTAGGTGTTCAATAAAGAGTATAGGTATCTATCTATCTATCAATCGTATATAAAAAATCTACTGTAGCTACATTATTGGCAAAATACACTGACGGAATCTTAAACTGCATCAAAGTTCAGTATTACTTTTGAATTAATTGAATGGTCCTTTCCAGTATACAAACATACGCTCAAGAATATGATAATACGCTGTTATAAAGTTAACGAAAAAAACTATAGGTTTCAATTTAAATATGTATAAAAAGTTTGAATACTTGGTTAAAATGTTTATTACAAAGGCTAGAACGTTGATGCAGTTTATGAGTCCGTCATATAAGATGGAAGTCGCATATTAGTGATAGATACACTGATATTCATTGAAACATGTGTGCGGTTAGAATGACGACCGTAACCGCACGAACGACCTCCGTGCTTCATGCTCTAATACAAATTAGCAAACAGGTCTACGTATGTGCTAAATACTGTATTTACGGACTTATTTGAAATGTGCAAGGTTCACGGTGACTATAGTTATATAGTTATACTAGCTGTGCCCGCGACTTCGTCCGCGTGGAATAGTGTCTTTGGGTAGCATTAACTAATAAGACACATACGTATCCCAGCTACACTGCACCCTACCACGCCACGCTAATCCCCCTTCCCCCTCCCCTCCCCCTCCCCTCACTCCCACTTCCCCTTCCCCGCCCCCTCCCCTCCCCTTCCTCTAACTTACCCTACCCTCCCTCTACCCTTTACCCTCACTTCCACATCCCCTCCCCTCCCCTACCCCACAACTTCAAGCTTCTAGCTTTAAAAATGACGATACTTCCATACAACTTTTCATCCCCCTTTTCAACCCTCTTACAACCCTCTTTTTGCATTAAAAAGTAGCCTATGTCCTTTCTCAGGCTCTAGACTATCTGTGTACCAAATTTCATTTAAATCGGTTCAGTGGTTATGGCGTGAAAGTGACACAGACAGACAGACAGAGTTACTTTCGCATTGATAATATTATTATAGTAAGGATGGTAGTTTATCTTCTTGGCTAGTATATTCAGTTACGTCAATCAATAAAATATATCATGCTGAAACAGCGTGGGTATTCTATTTTTTACCCGACTGCGCGACGCAAAGGAGAGGTAATGTGTTTATCAGTCTATATATGTATGTATGTATGTATGTTTGTTCCTTTGTGGCACACTAGAGACCAAACGCGTGGGCCGATTTTGATAATTGGCACGTCAATAGATTCGCCATGCTAGCGCGAGTGTCAACGAAAACATAAAAAATTGAAAACTTCAAAATGGCGGATTTCAGACGCCAAAATTTGGGGTTCAAAAAAAATTTTTTTTTCAAAACCTATCGAGTGGGATATCGAATTAAAGGTCTTAAAATGGAGATTCAAAATATATTTATAACAAATAATTAATGATCGTACAAATCGAAAAAAAAAACGATTTTACATGCCGCGTTAGTCACTTTCAGTAACAAGTTTGCGGTGCTTATCTCTGAAGTTACTTATCAGATCTCAATAAAATTACAATGAGACCAAGCGAAAATCATATTAACTCAAACAAAAAAAGAATTTTCCAAATCGGTTAACAATTGATGGAGTTCTGAGGTAACAAACAACCTCTTCCTTTTGGTATAGTCGTTAATAGTACAACTGTAAAGTAAAAAGCAATACCCTATCTATTTCACGCATTTCGGTTTTTTGTTATTTTTTCCATAATTGTAATAACGGTCATAGTTATACATATTTTGTGAAGATTTCAAGTCTCTATCTATTATTAGTTTACAAGTTCAAGCACAAAACGCCGAAAAATACACGTTACTTGTATGTAGACCACACTGTGATGTAGACCCCCTTTAATATTTAATTTTATTTTGTTTTTAGTATTTGTTATTATATCCCCCATTGTAATGAATACGACGCACTTCGTGGACAGGGTAAAATAGAGCGGAAAATGTTACCGTTGATATTATGTTGGGGTGTAACTGTCCATAAATTACAAGATACCTTGGACAAAGCTGTGGTCGACTTAAGATCACGCATTTTAGCGAAAGGTCAAGCCTATGTAGCATTGAGCCGGGTTAGATCTTTAGATGGACTAGTAATAAGTAGTTTAGATCCCCGGAAACTACTCAATAATCCACATGACATCAACTCTCTAAATGAAATGAGAAGATTACGGAATTTGCCGTCCTTTACTTAACTAAAAAGTGTAAAATGAAACATTAAATTAAAAATCAAAAAACCCGACTGCGCAAAAAGTGAAGTGTTAAAAAACGAACTGAAAAGAAAAAAACAAGTAAGTCTAGTAGTTTAGACTTCTGTTTAGGGATATCAAAAAACTATACCATTTAAATTCTTTCTCGGTCGATACACTCATAAAATAAATTATACTTTTTTATATGGAATATAGAGACTTTAACAGTCGGGACACATTAGTCCCCATTCGAAGCCATTAATGTGTCCCGACTGTTAAAGTCTCTACATTCCATATAACAAAGTCGGGTTTTTTGATTTTTTAATTTAATGTTTTATCATTTATTTATTATTTTATAGCTGATAGGCTAGCGTTTGACCACTATCTCACCTGTTGGTAAGTGATGATAGTTGACGATGGTAGCACGTTGGGCCATATACTAGTAGTAGTCTACTAAAAGAGATAGTTCATCTACTAACATCGTTTCATATTTACAAATACAACTTTTGGTAACCTGGTGGTAAGCGATGATATGGTTGTATATGAAATACGCGAGCCTGGAATACTCCGACACTCCATTTAAAAAGTTTAAAATCCCGAGTTAAACATTTTGTTAGAACTCTGCTGAAACTTTGTGTAGTTTAGTTTCGGGTATCCTGCAGTATTCAGGAGAAGCCTTATCATCAGAAAACTTTTGCCATATTCTTACAATATAATTGAAGTAACATAACAAATTTCATATCGAACAGACCTGTGACATTTACCGATCAATTAGAAACGAGCTAATAAAATTTTCGAACGGCTTAACAGATTTTTTAACCAACTTCAAAAAAAGGAGGATGTTTCTCAATTCGACCGTATATATGTATATATATATATATATATATATATTTATGTTTGTTCGCGGATAACTTCGTCGTTTATGAACCGATTTTGATTATTCTTTTTTTGTTTGAAATGAGATATCCCAAGTGTGGTACCATGGTAATTTTATCGAGGTCTGATAAGTATCTCCAGAGATATTGAGATAAACATCTCAAAATTGGTACTGAAAATGAATAGCGCGGCATTGAAGTCGGTTCTTTTTTAGTTTTTAAACGATATTATTGATCATAGCTTTTTGAATATATTAGCTTATATATAGCTTATAGAATACTTTAGTTAAGTCACCTTTTAATAAAAAAATATTAAAGCGAAATATTTGAGCTACGACTCCACAGACGTAGGTTCACACAGATACAGACGTTTAACTTTTAACACTCCTCTATTTACGTTGGGGTTTAAAATACCACAGGTATTATCGAACCGACATTTTAAATGTAGTATATCGAGCGACCTATAGAGATGATGACCGTTGCTACTTGCTACCCCCTCGTTACACAACTGCTATTCACATAATTACCGGTTAAACCGGATGGTGGCATTGCTACCTCATACTCCGAGAGGGCTAGATCTTAGGTATGGTTAAATTACATGACATTATGTGCTTGCTAACGGTTATGTGGACTTTGTAGCTCTTTATCTTTTACGATAATATTGTGAATTGCAAAGATACAAGTCGAAGGAGAAGTACCTATGTTCCAAATTCGAATTTTCTTTCGAATAATAGAATAATAAATGTATTGTTATTAATTGTACATTTTTTATTATTATTACTGGTATAACTATAAATGATTAATTGTAAATAACCTTGCAGTTTATATACTACAGTAAGGGGAACTTTTCGGTATGTATTTTCTATCTTGAAATTGTAAAAAACATATCATGGTCAATAATCATATCAACTAACTACATTTGTGTTGTATGTGTCTTATAAATTAATTGAAGTAAAGAAGAACAAGTAATATAAAACCATACACAATTAAAATTGAATGCATACAAACGTCAATCGGGCTGAATTATTATCTAGTGTCATATAATTTTAATAACATATAACCAGCTCTGTAGCCTTGAGAAACTTGCATTTATAACAAGTTACATCTTCATAGTATCTTAATTGGATTATTATGGCAGGCAGCGGTTATGATACGTAGAAACATTGACGAAGGATAATATTGAAGGTGACTTGCCAGGAATTGGTTCCTTACCTTCCCAATACTCATTATTTATTATTAAAGTCGTATTTGCCTCATACTGCTGGGCAACGGTCTCTCATCACAGGTATCTCTCTCTCTGTCTCATATCTCTAATCAGCTGTTATCGTTTGTCAGTCCTTTTGAAAGGAGTCTAGCTCGTCCTACCATCTTTTCCTGAGCCTGCCGCAATGTCGTCAAACGTTACGTGGACTCCACTCAGGGGTGACCTTAGATCGCAGCTCGCCCGACATGACCCCCCAAGTTCCCTTTCAGACCGGCAGGATTTTGAGCAACGTCAGCGATTTTAGTCTTAAAGCGCAGTACCTACTTATACTGTTTCTAAAGCGGTCTGATAGTCATACACCTAGTGTACTGCGCTCCATTGCACTCTGGTTTACCCCAGGAGCGTAGTACTTTCGATTTTCTGTGAAACATCAAGTCTGAGCACCGTAGATTAGGATTTGGAGAATGAATATGGGAAGTTTATTTTTGATGTTAGGGAGTTTTCCTTTTATTAGGTTTCTCAGTCGTAAATTTCAATTTGTTTAATTAGAAGTGAATTTGTTCATTATACAAATCTCTCTCATTAAAACAACTCACCGTTAAACTCTATAGGATTTAGGAGATCACAGTTTTTATGTCAGTTTTGTTAATATCTTATAGCTTTTTACCACTACCTTGCCTGGTGATAAGCGATGATGTGATGGAAGATGGTGAACACGCTAGGCCTAGAGTACTTTGACTTTCAAGGGCCGAGTGCTGCCGGAACACCGTAAGGTTATGACGACAGATTTTCTCCATAATGGTAGTAAGCTACTTTTTGATAGCAATTCAGGTGAAACATCGATATAATATGCTTCTAACACCTATGGATTGTCATGATTTGACAGAGGTCAAATTTTAACGCTTTTGCATAACCACAGAATAATGAATAGTACAATCATAACATACTTGATGCTTCAAGTGACACTGTGATCTTAGCTAGTTTATTTTAGTAAAATAACTAATTGATAGATTATGTAGAAAATAATAATCACATTTCTGTTACAGAGAGATTCAAGAAGATGTCGTGCTACATTCAACAAGACGATCGTCTGCAAGGTCTACTGACGGTAGGCGAGAACATGTCGCTCGCCGCGGATCTCAAACTACCCACAAACCTGGACAAATACTCGAAGGGAGAAGTGGTATGTTACCTACTTATATAAATAGATAATAAAAGCGAGAGGCGTCGTGGGATACCCGCAAGGAACTATGTCCTTGCGCTACATATTAAATAACAACCACAACGAGAGAATTACCGCGCAACAGAACATTCATAGCTGTAAACGCAATACAGCAATAGTGTCGGTTGGACAGTTTTTCCAGGTTCAATTCAGTATTTTTTTAGGGTTTCGTACCTTAAAGGGAAAAAAGGAACCCTTATGGGATCACTTTGTCCGTCTGTCTGTCTGTCCGTCTGTCAAGACCATTTTTTCTCAGGAACGCGTATCGATATCAAGTTGAAACTTATAACTCTAATACTGGGTCTACGGTCTCTTTTGGCTGTGAAAAAATCAAATATAGATATGACCGTTTGTGTCGCATAATTTTCGCATATTTTGCGATTTCACAAGAGAATCAAACCCTATAGGGTACTTCCCGTTGACCTAGAATCATGAAATTGGGCTAGACGCAAGGTCTTAAACCACTTAAGGGAATAAATATGAAAACTATAAATATGTGGCATAATAACAAAAACATTTTTTGCGGTTGTTGCAATACATTTTCTATAGATTGAACTGCAAAGTTAATTTTGTCCTTTAACCTAGTTTGACAAATTTGTACGGAAGCCTCGGTGCGCGAGTCAACTCGCACCTGGTCGGTTTTTTTTAAATTCCGGATAGGTAAGCGTTTGACCACTATCTCAGCTGATGTTATGTAAAAAGTCGCTAAACAGCCGATTCAAGTGTAGCCATACTTGATGGGATGCCAACGGTGGTTTTGCCATTTAACCGACTTCACAAAAAGGGAAGAGATTCTCACCGTTTGGTCCCATTGTAATTTTATAGAGATCTGATTAGTATATCCAGTATCTTAGATAAACACTAAACATGCTACTGCAAAATTACTAGCGCGGCATTTGAAGGCGGTTTTTCAAATTACTTCCAAAAAGGAGGAGGTTCTCAATTCGTCTGTATGTTTTTTTTGTAATATCATCGAGATCTGATAAATATCTCTAGAGATGTGACGGTCAATGTCTCAAACTTGCTACTGAAACTGACTCGCGGAACATGTAAGTCGGCTGTTTTAGTTTTTAACCGACTTTACAAAAAAGGAGGAGGTTCTCAATTCGTCTGTATGTGTTTTTAGGGTTCCGTACCCAAAGCGTAAAACGGGACCCTATTACTAAGACTGTGCTGTCCGTCTGGCTGTCTGACTGTCTGTCCATCTGTCACCAGGCTGTATCTCATGAACCGTGATAGTTAGACAGTTGAAATTTTCACAGATGATGTGTTTCTGTTGCCGCTATAACAACAAATACTAAAAACAGAATAAAGTTAAAAATAATAGAGAGACCCCATACAAGAAACGTGTTTTTTTTTGGCATTTCACGCCATCTATGAACGCTTAGTTAGGTAAACGTCCCATAGATGGCGTTATATTGAAATGTCGATCCCTAACACCTTTGTTAGACGTTAGATGGCGTTATAAGAAATAAAATGTTTATTAATTATTATTTTTGCTGGCGAAAAATGATAGTGGTATTTTTGCTCGATCTTAGAAAATACGGTAGTGTGGTAGTTGTGGTACGGAACCCTACGAGTGCGAGTCCGACTTGCACTTGGCCAGTTTTTATTTTCTTCTTCTATCTTATTTATTCGTTTTATTTAACGATGCTAAATCATAGTTTACAAACGTTATTGCTTACCAACCTATGCAGTCGGTAGAATGAGCTTCGAATAGCAATATGATAAACCGAAAAAATCAAATTCCAGATAGAAGATATCCTGACAAACCTGGGTCTGTACGAGCACATGAACACCCGCAGCTCTCAGCTCTCCGGTGGGCAGAAGAAGAGGCTCTCCATAGCTCTGGAGCTGATCAACAACCCCCTCATCATGTTCCTGGATGAACCTACCACGTAAGTCTCATCGACAAGGATTATTGACAACTTGTGGCAAGAAGTAGTCTCTACCGACCCCAACGAGAAAAAGGCGTGAATTTATATATGTATGTATCATACATACATTCATACATACACACATACATTCATACATTCATACATTCATACATACATACATACATTTATACATACATACATACATACATACATACATACATACATACATACATACATACATACATACATACATACATACATTCATACATTCATACATACATACATACATACATACATACATACATACTGCCTATGTATGTATGTATGCATATTTATAATCGTTTATAATCGAGCCCCGTTGGCGTAAAAGATAGATGGCTTGACTACTAAGCGAGAGGTTGCCGGTTCAAGTCCTAGCCCGGGTGTTTGTCCACAGATGGTAGGAGCAAATTATATCGATGTGCCGCCTGACTTGCTACTAACAAGAAGTAGCTTACCACCACAAATTTGCATGGTGGTAGGACACTATTAATGTCCGTCTGGCCAGCTACCACCCTTAAGTTAGAAAATCTGTCTCCAAACATCTAATGTGTTCCCGCAGCTATCCTTGAGAGCCAGTTCCTATTCTAGGCCTAGTGTGCTACCATCCTCGACCGCATTATCACTTACCAACTGGTGAGATAGTGATCAAACGCTAGCCTATATGATTTTTTTTTTATCTGAATTTTTTGTAAGGGCTTTGAGTCGCTTAGCGACTATGTCAGCCCTATTGAGTGCATACATTTTCTCTTACACAACATGATTTATGGAAACATATAAATTCCTAGCCGAATCACACACAGGCGATGATAAGCCTATATGATATTATTTTTAAAAAATTTAGGGGAAATCTGCCGTCATAACCTTACACAGCACACAGCCCTTGAGAGTCAGAGTAGTCCAGGCCTAGAGTGTTCATATTCTACCACATCAATGCTCACCACTAGACGAGAATAGTAGTCAATCGCTAGCCTATAAGATTTAAAAAAAATTGTGGACATTATATGGCGTTTTAAAACTTTATCAGAAAGCGGTGAAACCGGACTAACGATCTTATCACTTACAACAATTTCTTCCAACTAGGTATAAGTAGATAATAATTATATTGCGTTATTGTTTACAATCATCAAACACTTGAATAAAACGGTCATACAAATGCTAAGGTTGTTTTGCCATAGAAACTTAAAAGCTGTCATTGGCCTTGTAAGTGGATCACAGACAAAAAAACAGTGATTCATACATATGTCTTATTTGGCACATTTATCTTTTTAATCTGATCGTTAGGCATGCCTGCTCTCGTCAAACTGGATAATTTATTATGTTGTCTGTTTTAAGTAGGTATCTTCTCAGTCCCATATTTGTCAATGACGCCTACGGGCCTACAACATCAAATCATACCGAATACATCTAACCGTTAATACATTAATACATTAAAGCCATTGCCGGGTCGGCCAATGAAGAAACGAATATTATAGGTTATTTTATAGACACAGTTGTCTACCCCCTTACTTAGTTGTCACTTCTATCTGCAGTCCCCAAAAACAGCACTGCGTGTTTTTTTTAACCGACTTCACAAAAAGGAGGAGGTTCTCTATTCGACTGTATTTTTTAGGGTTCCGTACCCAAACGGTAAAACGGGACCCTATTACTAAGACTCCGCTGTCCGTCTGTCTGTCTGTTTGTCTGTCTGTCTGTCCGTCACCAGGCTATAGCTCATTAACCGTGATAGTTAGACAGTTGAAATTTTCACAGATGGTGTATTTCTGTTGCCGCTAGAACAACAAATACTAAAAACAAAATAAAGTTACAAATTAAAGGGGGTCCCCATACAAAAAACGTGTTTTTAAACGCCATCTATCTAATTAGTTTCGGCAAAATGACATAGATGGCGCTAGTAAACGAGCCCCGTCTTTCTAGATCGCGACCAAACCAAATATTCTTGGTAATATCAATTTTTCAAATATATGAGGTTGAAACTCTGTTATGTTCCGTATTGTGCGGAACCCTCCCTAAGTGTGCGATAAGAGACGCGATGCTGACTCGCACTTGGCCAGTTTTATTTAAATGTTTGTTACCTCAGAACTACGTCAAATCTTAACCCATTAGAAATTTTTTTTTTTTTTTAAGAGATTATGCCTCACGTTTGGTCTCATTTAAATGTTATTGAGGTCTGATAATAATCTCCGGAGATATGAAGATCAGTTGCATGTTTGAGGTGTTTATCTCCATATCTCTGGAGATAGATACTCATCAGATTTCGATAAATTTACAATGGGACCAACTTAGGGAGTACTCAGGAGTCACCTAGTCAGTGGTTTTCAAAATGAATGCAATGGTCTGACACAATTTAATAGATTTCTATGCTTTCAATGCCTATATATATTATTCTTTTAACATTTGTAATTTTCAATGACCTTTGCTTTAATAAATAATAGAGATTTTCGCTGCAAAATAATAGGCAAACATATATCTCAGTAGGTTGGTATCAAAAGCCACCTAGCAAGTGTGGTGGAACTATTTTTTTAAAATGATAACGGCTCATTTTGCCATCAACCCATCCAAAGGGAGGCTATTTGACCCAGCAACGAAAGCTGAATAGATCTAGTACAGGGCAAAAAAGTTCACAAAGTTACCTCTAGCTTATGTAGATTAACCTACATAGTGCTCTATAATTTTGTACCAACATTGAAAAATGCTATCAATAAACTTTTATGACAGTGTTCTCTCTATTTGGGATCGAAACAATGGGTCCGTGGGGTCGAGATGCCCTTGGTTTTGTAAGAGAGCTTTCCAGACGAATACTAGATGTTACTCATGACCAATCGAACTTTACCGGCAGTAAACTGTGGAAAAAGTTTTATTTATTTATAACTATTTTTTATTTCTAACATTTCAATTATTATCAGGTAAAACAGTTTTTTGCATAATTAATTTTTAAGTTGTGTATATACGAGTATGTACTACAGGCCGGTGACGGCAAGCAGCGTCACCGGTGTGAGGAGCTACGCCCTGCGATCACCAACCCGCCTGCCCAGCGTGGCGATTAGGGCATATCCCTCCCAAGGGTTGCAATAAAAGTTGCAAAGAGCCGAAGATCGGGCTCAGTGGCGTGACTTTGGATAGGCCTGTGTCCAGCAGTGGACTGATACCGGCTGATTATGATTATGATGCTATGTACTACTTTTAAATATTATATTATTGTTTTCATCAATTTTTTGTACAATTTCCAGAGGTCTGGACAGTTCCTCGTGCACACAAGTGGTCCAGCTCTGCCGCAGCCTGGCCCACCAAGGTCGCACCATCGTGTGCACTGTCCACCAGCCGTCAGCGTCACTGTTCGCACTGTTTGACCACGTGTACGTCCTGGCAGCTGGACAGTGTCTGTACCAGGGCACCACCAGAAACCTTGTACCGTATTTGGAACAAGCGGGTATACCCTGCCCGATTTACCACAATCCTGCTGATTACAGTGAGTATGTTTTGTGAATATTGTTTCTAAAAATAATAATACAGAAGACAAATCAAGCGTTATTAGGAACGAAAAAATATTAAGTAAAGTTTAACCTAACCCACTCTCGTTCTTAAAACTACTTTTGTCTTATTCAGTAAATTGTCAATTATTTGGTGCCTATAAAAGTGTTGAGTGATAAAACTTGAAATTAGTCCAAAATGAAGTCTTGTGCTAAGTTTAAATGTAGAGTCAATTTACATAATTATCTTTAACCACACACACCACAAATCCGGCTTTAGTCAAACCTTAAAAATGTTCTGATGCTTAATTATAATTACAAATTTCTTATTTTCCAGTAATCGAAGTAGCCTGCGGAGAATATGGTGAAGACAAGATCCAAATCTTGAGCACAAAGGCAGAGAATGGTCGAGCACTGGACTGGTTCGAAGATAGCCAGTCCATCCCCAGCATGGAGGCTCTGAGGAAGCAGTACCCCCTGAGCGTCCTCAGGGAACAGGAGCCGACATCCTGGGCGGAAGAAACTTCGCAGTCTAACCAAAGAACAGTGCTCTACAAACGAGGGTTCCTTAAGGCGAAGCGAGATGCTGTAAGTCCTTGCAGTTATTAAACGTTTTTATGTAAAGCTTGTATACTTGTACTCCTTTACATAGTAAAAAAACCAAGTCGCTCCCGCAGTCTGTACGCTTAGATCTTTTAAACTACGCTACGGATTTTAATGCGGTTTTCATCAATAGATAGAGTGATCCAAGAGGAAGGTTTATAACCAGGATTAAACGCGGGCAAAACCGTGGGGCGCAGCTAGTAATATATAAAGTATTGTTACCTTAGTAGTTGTTATAGTCAACAAAGAATACCTACGTATTTTTACCCGACTGCGCGACGCAAAGGAGAGGTAATGTGTTTATCAGTCTATATATGTATGTATGTATATGTTTGTTCCTTTGTGGCACACTAGAGACCAAACGCGTGGGCCGATTTTGATAATTGGCACGTCAATAGATTTGCCATGCTAGCGCGAGTGTCAACGAAAACATAAAAAATTGAAAAATTCAAAATGGCAAATTTCAGACGCCAAAATTTGGGGATCAAAAAAAATTTTTTTTCAAAACCTATCGAGTGGGGTATCGAATTAAAGGTCTTAAAATGGAGATTCAAAATATATTTATAACAAATAATTTATGATCGTACAAATCGAAAAAAAAAACGATTTTACATGCCGCGTTAGTCACTTTCAGTAACAAGTTTGCGGTGCTTATCTCTGAAGTTACTTATCAGATCTCAATAAAATTACAATGAGACCAAACGAAAATCATATTAACTCAAACAAAAAAAGAATTTTCCAAATCGGTTAAGAATTGATGGAGTTCTGTGGTAACAAACAACCTCTTCCTTTTGGTATAGTCGTTTAATAGTACAACTGTAAATACTAATGTAAATACTCAATAATCCACATGACATCAACTCTCTAAATGAAATGAGAAGATTACGGAATTTGCCATCCTTTACTTAACTAAAAAGTGTAAAATAAAACATTAAATTAAAAAATCAAAAACCCCGACTGCGCAAAAAGTGAAGTGTTAAAAAACGAACTGAAAAGAAAAAAACAAGTAAGTCTAGTAGTTTAGACTTCTGTTTAGGGATATCAAAAAACTATACCATTTAAATTCTTTCTCGGTCGATACACTCATAAAATAAATTATACATTGTTATATGGAATGTAGAGACTTTAACAGTCGGGACACATTAATGGCTTTAATTAATGACGAATGGGGATTAATGTGTCCCGACTGTTAAAGTCTCTACATTCCATATAACAATGTATAATTTATTTTATGAGTGTATCGACCGAGAAAGAATTTAAATGGTATAGTTTTTTGATATCCCTAAACAGAAGTCTAAACTACTAGACTTACTTGTTTTTTTCTTTTCAGTTCGTTTTTTAACACTTCACTTTTTGCGCAGTCGGGGTTTTTGATTTTTTAATTTAATGTTTTATTTAATATTGATTTGCGAAAATATGCCGTGGTAAACAAGTAATACATGTGGAAATTCTTATCGACGGGATCTTTCCTTATATAGTGTGTATATAACAGTGGTCGTCGCGATCTTGCTGCGTAAACTCCCGAGAAAGTGCATCGGAAATGCACGATACCTATGTCGAGACAGTCGATATTGAATGGTAGTAAAGTGAGTATAATAGTCGGTAATTTTTAACCGACTTCCAAAAACAAAGGAGATTCTCAATTCGTCTGTATCTATGTATATATATATATATATTGTGTGTATGTTACGCGATTACTCCGTCAATTCTGAACCGATTTGAATGATTATGTTTGTTATCGGTAGGGTACGTTTCCGAGGTGGTCCCATTGTAATTTCATCGAGATCTGATAAGTATCTCCAAAGATATGACGATAAACGTCTCAAGCTTGCTACTGAAATTGACTCGCGGGGCATTGAAGACGGTTGTTTTAGTTTTTAAACTATCTTTATTATTATGTTTATCTGGCAAAAAATGTATATAATCTTAATTATATAATCACGATTCAAAGTCACTATAACTACAAATCTAAAATTTCTAATATAGTTCGTAGTGAAAACGCTGAAAATTTCATATACGTTCGTAATATTTAGTTGACTGAATTTTTCGACATTTGTCCAGACGATGACCCACCTGCGTGTGATAGTGAACGTGGTAGTGGGCATAATGCTGGGCAGCCTGTTCATCAACGCTGGCAACGAGGGCTCCAGAGTCCTTGAGAATTACAACCTACTGTTCGCGATATTGATGCACCACATGATGTCGCCCATGATGCTAACTATACTCACCTGTAAGTTTCTAACACCTGTATTCTAGTGGTCACTCAGTGGTCGAACTTCCACTATAATTAATTTAATTTTTTAATGTATTTCTAATGCATTTAATATAAAAAAAACTTTATGCTCTTCTTCTTCATATACACTTTAACCGTGTCAAATATCAAGTTGATCCGTTCGCGCAATTTTTTTTAAACAGGAGTACAAAGTATCAGCTTCACGTATTTTTTTTTATTGTAGTTAATTATGCGTTTGACCAATATCACATATATATGGTTATATATAGATACTATAAGGTCTCACAGTTCCCACGAACGTTTTAGCTCTCGTATTTACAAACTATGCTATGATGTATCATACAGCTTGCGAATGCATAGGCTTATTCAAACCAATAAGTACATTAATAACAATACTTGAGAAATGAGAGGGCTCTGAGGTGAATTTAGATGGCTTTGTGGTGTACCTATTTTAATAGATACAGAACCGTCCGTCACAGTCTCTCAATATCATTCTCAGTTTGTATATGGTTGTCTGGAAGAAATCGCTTTAAGCGATAAGACCGCCCTTTGCATTACTTAGAATAGGTATTTTACCGTTCTAATAAAGTGTTTATCTATATATCCATTATATCTATCTATTTGGGAGAACGCTTGACTTCCAATCCAGAGGTCGTTGTCTCAAACCGCCATGCACCAATAGATTTTTCTATCCATAAATATATGTGCGCATTTCACAGTTGCCCTCCGGTGAAGACAAACATCTTGAGGAAACTTGAACTTACCCCAGCTTAGTAAACCCGTAGTACATAGGTGTGGGGCAAGCTGGGATCAATCTATTAACGCCCCCTGCGTGCTGGTTGGGCATCGTTTTTAATAGTGCAAGCCTGGGCATCTGCCACCCAGTGCAGTCCACCACTGTTATTCTTGAATAAAAGTGTAAATGTATCATTATATTATTTGATTTGAGAGACACAGGTTTCTCAACTCTGGGATGGTTCTGCCTAAACTACCAGGCGTTGGAAGCACAGAAACATGAATAATAATATTTCTGTGGTTGTAAGTAATTCAGAACTAAGAAACTTATCAATGACTTCGACAACCTTGTTGACAAGCTAATCAGATTTCAATCGGACGCATGTCGGTGGTGTGAATAGCAATCGCACGAGCGTACATCTACCGTTTCTCCCTTTCCTGAATATTACTCATTAATGTTCTGTTTATTATATTGTAGAACACATAAAAAAGAGAAGATTATTTATTTGGAATTTGCTTATTGAATACTTTTGGAACTATTTCATTTTGAGAAATAATGCTGAGATCGTAATCATTAAATCAAAGTTATCAAAACAGCTTTGAAGGCTGACATTGATTTTATCATTATCGTTTAAGTATTTTTTTTTTTTTCAGTTCCTGCGGAAATGTCAATATTATCAAAGGAGCATTTCAACAGATGGTATTCGCTCGGATCCTACTACATATCAATCACAATAGTCGATTTACCAATTACGGTAAGTTTAAATTTTAACTTCGTCGTTTATGAACCGATTATGACGATTCTATTTTGATATTCTTTAGAAAGGGGATATCCCAAGAGTGGTACCATTATAATTTCATCGAGATCTGATAAGTATCTGCAGAGATATGGAGATAAACAAAAAAATACTTGGTACTGAAAATTAGTAGCGCGGCATTTGAAGTCGGTTCTTTTAGTTTTTTAAAGGATCTTACAATAGATAGTGTACCAATAAGTTTTATTAGAAAACTAGCTGATTCACAAAATTATACTGTCCTATACTTCGAGCATTTACCAATGGAGATGTTAACGTTGTAATCCGCAAACATTTTTTTCTGCCGATACTTACGGGGGACGAAGTAAACACGCATTGCACACACACAAATCACTCACTTTAACGATCCCGCACACTAGCTTGAAACACGCACACAGTATTAAAAATACAGCGTAGTTCCGCACGCTTATATGGTCAAAAATGGCTATATGGCCAGCAGAGGGGTACGCCTTGCGTTAACATCTCCATTGGTAAATGCTCGAAGGTCCTATATTTCCCTCCTGACGTCAGTTGTAATTTTGCACATAGTCATATGTGCAAAATTACAACTGTCGTTCGGTCGAGTGACGAGATAACAAACAAACGTATTGAACGACTGACAGCGCCTCGACTCACTACCATCTTTTAAGATACGCGCAGGCCAATATGATCCATTACTACAGTTGTATTATTAATTAATATAGTAAAAAACAACTGACTTTCATGCCCCGCGAATCAGTTTCAGTAGCAAGTTGAGGTGTTTATCGTCATATCTCTGGAGATACTTATCATATCTCTATGAAATTACAATAGGATCACCTCGGAAATGTGAAAAACCCTACCGAATACAAAAAGAATCATTCGAATCAATTCACAATCGACGGAGTAAGCGCGTAACATACACACAAAAAAAACATACAGACGAATTGAGAACCTTACTTTAGATTAAGCATTACTTAAACCCAGCTACGCGAATGACGTTTGCAAGCATCGTCGTCGGCTGCCACCGCGACGCAGCCGCAAGGTGATCGCAATGGTCTGCACGTACCTTTATTTGCAAACGATATGATACACATAGAGATAAAAGAAATATGTTTCCAGATCGTATCGTGCTTCGTATTCAGTGTGATAGTGTACACGATGTCATCGCAGCCGATGGACATCATCAGGTTCCTGATGTTCTTCGCGATATCTCTGTACACGGTGCTCGTCGCGCAGAGCTTCGGCCTCATGATCGGGGCTGCTTTTAATGTTGTCGTAAGTATCTAGGAATAAACGCAGGCCACATTTTTTTACTGCTCTACACCTTTTCTACGGTACTCTGTCACTCCAGTTCTCTCAATTTGACATCATCATACATTCTGCATACTTTATCTTTCTTGCATCCATCATCTGTCATACTTTGTATTGGTGGGTTGCCAAACTATGTCCCTACTCTATACCATCTACTTTTATTTACTCTTATGAACTATTTTGACGTAGGGTTAAGTAAATGTTACACAATACAATTAACAAGTTATTGCTTGCAATGTAGTCTTAAATCTAAGTTTTGGCCACATCGAGAACTCAATTCGTGACGTTCAGGCCTCAAGTTAAGGTGCGGACACACCGCAGCGTCCTGCGTGCGCGATCAGATAGCGCAGTAGTATTTGTATCGACTTGTTCACACCAAACGCGATCAGAAAACAATTGAAAAGTATTGAGATCGCGCCCGCAGACCGCAGGACGCCGCTGTGTCAAGAATCAAAGAATCAAATCATTTATTCAGTATGTAGGCAGTATAAATATACGCACATATACACGTCAAAATCATAAATCATAAAATAAATCATAACCAATTATCAAGTAAACATAGCAAAAGCAGAATTTAACGCTTTGAATTAGAAAAAAAAAGTAATGAACCATTCAGCTGTCATCCAATCGTTTACGTCAGAATATTAAAAAAAAATTAAAGTAGGTTAAAACCAACCATACATGTAAGTGTGTGTTTCAGTACTTCAGACAATTTTTATATAAAAAAAATAAAAAAGTGAAATAGTGAAACACAACATAGAGAAACGCATACCGATCACAGTACATATTATGATCCAAATGGAACTGATAGTCCGTCTGTCAGCTGCATAATATTGTTTAAATAAAAATAAAAATGGCAAGCCTAGAAAGAAAATCTGCGGACAAAAGGGGAAAACTGAATGGCTGTTGAATCTACCGGTGTTTCGGAAATACTCCCATCAGAGAAAAAACACCAAGAAACTCTATGGGGCTTGTCTTGTCATTTTATCTTTTTTTTTAAAATTAATTGTACATGTCAGCTTTAAAATTTTAACAATATATTATTAATTATAATACAATTTATATTTGTTCTTGGAACTTGGGGCATTCAGGCCATGCATTTTTGTCATCCATATAGTCACCTATTGTATAGTATGATTTTTTCATCAAATTGGATTTTACATAGATTTTAAATTTGCTCATAGGCAATTGATCAATATCTTTAGGTAGCTTATTGTAAAAGCGTACACAGTTCCCCATGAATGAACCACTAACTTTCTGCAGTCTGAAATTAGGTATAATTAATCTATTTTTATGTCTTGTATTAAAATTATGTACATCAGACCTTTTCTTATAATCATTTATATTCTTGCGTATGAACAAAATAATTTCATAAATGTATTGACATGCCACTGTTAGAATTTTAATTTCCTTAAATTTTTCACGAAGTGAATCTCGCGACCTCATACTATATATAGAGCGAATAGCTCGTTTCTGCAAAACAAATATTGATTGGATTTCAGCGGCTTTCCCCCACAATAAAATGCCATAAGACATTATACTGTGGAAGTAGCTGAAATAGACCAATCTTGCAGTGGCTTCGTTTACCTTCGTTTACCTTCAACACCGTAGTATTTTAATTTGTAAATTAGTGTTTCATGACAGACACAATCAAATGCTTTTGATAGGTCACAGAACACGCCAATAGCATCTTGTGCTTTCTCCCATGCATCAAATATATGTTTAAGAAGACCTAATCCTGCATCAGTAGTAGAACGCCCTTTAGTAAATCCAAATTGTTTGCTATTTAAAAGATCATTCATGTTAAAATGTGTTAAAAGCTGGTCTAATATTACTTTTTCAAAAATTTTACTCAATGCCGGTAGTATAGAGATTGGTCTATAGTTAGATGGATCATTTTTGTTTACTGATTTGAATAAAGGAATCAATTTACTTTTTTTCATCAAATCCGGGAAGACACCTTGATCAACGCATCTGTTAAAAATAAAAGCTAAGTATGGGCTAATAACAGTAATAATGTAACTGAGAACTGTGGTTGACATTCCCCACAGGTCCTCGGTTTTCTTTTGTTTGAGCATTTTAAATGTTTTCACAATTGAGTCTGCAGTTACGTGTTTGAACTGGAACAAGGTATCACATTTATTTACACACTTTGATAATATAGAATAAGCATCAGCGGGACTAGAATTTATGGACTGAGTGGTAGTAATGGGTACTTGAGAGAAGAACTCATCAAATGTATTGGCAACCTCATTACTATCCATGATTAATTTATTGTTAACTTTTAAGATGATCTTACTGTCTCTTTGTTTTATTTTTCCAGTTTCAGTATTGATGATTTTCCATGTTGTTTTTATTTTATCATCAGCATGCTTAATTTTTCTACTAAAATGCAAAGATTTTGCTGTCTGACAAACCACTTTAAAAGTTTTGGAATATAGTTTTAAGTGAGTTATGAATTTAGTATTGTGTAAATTAATTTGTTTTTGTGAGTATAAGTTGTACAAATTATTTCTACTTTTGTAAATACCAGGAGTAGCCCAGTCATCGAACCGAATTTTCCCAGCTCTTGTAATAGTTTTAAATTTAAAAATATTATTGAACTCTGCACCCAACATTTGAGATAAAGTGCTGTATAGGTCATCGGGATCCTCAGAAAATATTAGGTTCATTAGTTGCTTGTCAATGATATCCACAAACTGTTCAACCCGATTGGTTGTAATGGGCCTGTATGTGTATTCTTGACCTTTGGTGGATGTTTTACATGAAAATGTGGCTCTGTCCCAGATGGTCGGAGCCAAGTTTATCAAAGATTGCAATTTTCTCAGGTTCACAGTTGCAAAACACATTGTCCAAGCAGGTTGCTGATGAGCTAGTGATTCTAGTCGGCTGGTTAAAAAGATGCTTTAAATTGAAGCTAAGAAATAAATTTTTTAACTTGTCACTGAGCGGTGACTGCTCAATTAAATTAACATTAAAGTCACCGCAAACTATCAAAGATTTCGGGGTGTTGAAGACTTTCATCATGACTTCTTCCATAATTGTCTCAAACATTTTATAATCAGCCGATGGAGGTCTGTATACACAGATGACTATATGTTGCCCCAGCTCTATACAAGATAATTCAATACATCGTTCAACAGACAAAACTACAATGTCTTTACGCTCCTTAAAATGACAATTTTCAGATACATATATAAGTGAGCCACCGCGAATTGCCTTCTGTCTAATAAATGTGCTTGCAATTGTATAATTTCTGATTATTGGTAACAAAGTACCTTTCACAAACCAGTGTTCAGTAATACACATTATATCAACTTTATAAAAGTCGAGAAATAATTCTAATTCTAAGGCTTTGCTGGAGAGGCCTTGTATATTTTGATGGAAAATGTTGATTAAGTCTGGCCTCCCCATTGTCCTAAGCGTTAGTTTAAACTAACTTTGTCAACTACACTACAATTACCCCGCATAGTAACACCACTACATTGGAGCTTGTCTGTGTGATCCGCTACAACATGTAAAACTGGATCATATATATTGTGTGTCCGCACCATTAGTATCATAGCACGTCATTCAGCCCCGGTGGCGTAAAGGATAGATAGTTTGATTTCTATGCGAGAGGTCGCCAGTTCGAGGTGGCAGGAGCATATTATATTAATGTTACGCCTGACTTGCTACCAAAAAGTAGCTTACCACCATCAAGTAGAAAAATCTACCGCCATAACCTTAGGCTGTTCCGGTAGCACACAGCCCTTGAGATTTAGAGTATTCTAGGCTTAGCGATGATGTAGTCGAATATGGTGTACATCATCTTCGACCACATCATCGCTTACCACTAGGCGAGATAGTGGTCAAACGCTAGCCTATAAGATAATAACAAAAATTACTCCGCTATCGTAGTTTAGTTCTGTTCTGCTCTATTGTCGGGCTATTGGCTCCTGAAACACAGTTATTCTAGTTCGGGAGCCTATGGATTCAAAAAATGTAATGTAGGTACACAAAATTATGTCAATAAAATTATTTGTTTTTTTTTTGTTTGCGGTGTGAACCCAAATACAAAAAGACCCGTTAGTGACTTGAGCAAAGCAAAACAAATTTATCTCTGCTCTGTTTACCTTGATAAGAAAATAACTAACCACAAAACACTTACTCCACAGAATGGAACATTCCTCGGGCCAACGCTGTCAGTGCCGATGATGATGTTCGCAGGGTTCGGAGTGACCCTCCGTGACCTGCCTCCCTACCTCTACTGGGGGTCCTACGTGTCCTACCTCAGATACGGGTTGGAAGGGTTCATCGGCGCGATATACGGCCTCAATAGACCTAATCTGGAATGTGAGCAAGCAGTGTACTGTCATTACAAGTAAGTTATTTCAAGTGTATGAGTTGAGTTGAGTATGAGTTGGATCGTGCTCAATGTCATACAAAATGAGTCAAACACTCATATGCATAGTCGGTTCCTCAAGATTTCCTCCACTCGAATGTGACTTGACTCAACCTCAAGGATAAAATCGGTGCAGAATACAAAAAAAATCCTCGACTTGAGCAAATTCCTCAGTCGAGTCGAGTGAAAAACTGTCTAACTCAAGGTACGTCGCGATCTACCTTAAGGTCTCCTCAAAGCTTGTTATCAGCGCTTTGTACGTTATTTTTGAGGTTATTTCAAGTTTTAATACATAATAAATATCGTCCCATACAGGTGATGATGAGGAATTCCTTAGAAAATTTCGATTTAGAAAAGACAATAATAAATGTCTCGAATGGAGGTTCCTCACTGGAGGGTGAAGCCGTAACTGAACATACTAATTTCAAGGGTGTTTTCAAGAATTCCTTGAGGTGACCTCGACTAAGGTCGAGTGGAGGAGGTCTCAAGAAAATAACTCTGCATATGGGTGTTAGATTACTTCTCTACATTTTGTAGTCCTTGATATCGAGGCAATATGAAACACAGTTAAAGTCGTAAAATATATATTCTGGCGTTTTGCGCAGTATAATATTAGCTGTTGGTAAGTGATGGTAGGTCACTGGGCCAACAATGACAACAGGCTCTCAAGGACACCTGTCGGAACGCACCGTTACGTTGCGTAAGGGTGCGTTTTGACTGATTTTACAACTTGAGGGCGGTAGTTAGCCAGTTCGATAGACAGCACTCTACCACCATGCAAATTATAAATGCGGCGCCATACGACCGTTTACAGACTTTTTGAGTATCAGTGCTCAACACGTGCTTTGTTGAGTTTGTAAGCTTAAACAGTCAAACCTTTATCTTATGTTTTCAAACTCAATAATAAAAGCACCAAAAGTTTCCTTAAACACATTGCTCCATGCCATGTCGACGCCACTGGTGACAAAAAGGCTGGCTCATTCCTAGCATAAAGAATTTCTTTAGCAATTCAACGAGGTAATGCAGCCAGCGTTCATGGCACTGTACCACACGGCCAATCCTTTATTTTAGTTTAGTTTTCTTTTAAATATTTTAGTGTACTTTTTTAAATAAACTATTATCATGATTATTTGTCCAGGCATCCCCGTCAGTTCTTGACAGAAGTGGCGATGTCACCAGACATGTTCTGGTGGGACGTCCTCGCTCTCACCGTCACAGTCGTCGTGCTAAGAATTGCTGCCTTCCTCCTCCTCAAGTGGAAACTGAACGCTGTGCGATAAACTATTACATACTTTATTATCTAGGTGATATGGTACTAAATTGTGAAGACGACTGGAACGGAGCTATTATACTCTGCCAAGAAAATTTTATGGTATATTATACTTAATTAATGACACAAAGCAAAATATCTAGCTTCAAAAAACGTAGCTGTTTGGTATTAACATTAATGTGTTATAAATTCGTAAATTTACATTGTTTGTATTTTGCCAATTAGACAAAATAAGTTAATGGAACTTTACATAGCAAAAAAAAACAAATTTACATACAAAGACAAATCTTAAATATTGAAGGGCAAAAGTTCGTATAAATTTAAGGTTATTGTGAGAAAAAAGAAAAGAATATTATGAGAATGTTAAGGTCAATGAATCGATTTACGTATATTACGTAGGTACTAGATGTTTTTCATAAGCCTGAGTAGTTACCAATTTTTAAACTTTGTTTTTGTTAGGCACTTGATATTTGGTTTCAATACAAATCGATTGTTTGAAATTCGGATAATTGTTCATTAGAGGCATTTTAGGTAAAATATGTACTGACATGCGCCTGTGTATAGTTTGTGTATAGTGTATAGTGTGGGTTTCATATAATATCCAAATTTTATTTATTGATAATTCGTAAAATGTATACCTACTAACTAGGTCACCTACACCTGATAAATACCAAAACTTCGCAACTTAAATACAAACTTACTGTTATTATTACTGATGCAGATTTTACATCTAACATTTACATTTGGATGTTATTTTATAGGGTAGGTGTTAAGGCAGGCTAATTTGTAGGTTAAATACATTTTTAATGTTTACAATTGTACCTAATCTGTAAAATTATGTGAGATTGCGATATTCAGTTGCATTATTATCATCAAAAAGATCTATTAAATAGCGAACATTATCTACGCAGATCTTTTATAAATCACGTCATTACATAAAAACAAATTTACATACAAAGTGGGAAATTAAATTATTAAAAGCGTATTTATTAAACCTACGTCATTGGATAAGTTGTACCTATCTTTTTGAAAAAGAAAACAATCAAATATTACCGTTTTACTTATACGACAATAGTTATTTATATTACAATAGTAATTCATATGACAATAGTTATTGTAATGTCGCAATTACAAGACTTCACACCGCATATTTTTTGGCCGAAGCGAAAGCCGCCGTTTCAGCTTAGGCCAAAATGCTTTAGTATTCCGTCTGTCCGGATACCTGTTCTTCTCTACAGGTCACATTCCTTAACCGATTCTTGTGAAATTATGTGAGCAGGTTCGATTACCTGGATTTATTGTCGATTCAGATTTTGGTAATTTTTAAAATGGATAATAAGATAAAAATGGATAAAAAATGATTTACCTGTAAATATAAAAGTAAATAATATTATAAATTACTATGCGTGGGAAGAAAAGGAGCAATAGCTAAGTTTGGAGAAATAATATATCAAATTTCATGTAATCATTGTCGCTACTCACATGCTTGCACTTTTGGGAGTGCAAGAATGTTGTGTCAAAAGTGCATTGCGCGATACCCTAAAACTCATGAAGTCACTAACCACGTCTTATAATTCCGATGGACCTTTTGCCCTTCAATGTAGAAAACATATATTTTACTTATCAAAGTACAAATAAAGATACAGTTCTACTCCAGACGTACTAACAGATGTCCTACCACGAAAGAATCGAGAATGCTTGACTTAAGAAAGTTTAAGACTTGTTGGTGCCAAGAAAGAATACAAAGACAACTTAAAATATAGGATAAATATAAAAATATAACCAAAATACGTTATGTGTGTACACATAAGCAGGTACCTACAGGAAGTAGGAATGTTTCGTACACAAATAAATTGTGATAAGTATGATAAGAAGCATAGTTTTAATTTTCAGATGTGCTGCGACTTTGACACAAACGGACTTTATTAACATTTGTTAATATAATAAAGTAATAAATTATTAAAAAAAGGTCTGTGTACTAAGTATGTACTATAGTATACATCTTATTTATCTTAACAAAACAAAAATAACTCTTAAAAAATTGTATCCGTACAAACACTACATACAATATATAAGCGTACAAACTATACAGTTGTAGAAACGACGATAAAATAATTATATGAAATACAATTGATAAAGATTTAATTAGAAATTGTAATTAACTTCTTTTATTACCTACGAAACACTGTTTTAAATTCACAGATGTTTGATATCAATCAAGACTGTGTTTACTAATAATTAAAACACCTAAATAGGTTTTATTTTAATCTCCCTTTATTAGATTTATCAGCTAACTGCATGGTGTAGTTCAAAAACGTTGTCGCTGTGCGTGCTCATCGTAATGCGGGGAACACACAGAGCCGAACGAACGTGAACGAACGCTAAATAGACAGAGATGGA
Source organism: Cabera pusaria (assembly GCA_954871355.1). Lineage (NCBI taxonomy): Eukaryota > Metazoa > Arthropoda > Insecta > Lepidoptera > Geometridae > Cabera > Cabera pusaria. The sequence goes on from OX940893.1 coordinate 22,764,272, forward strand.
GCTATAGTTCTGTATAGCTGCATCTTCTTTCTTTCGTCATTCGTTCGCCATTGTTCATCCCTGCGTTTACCCCGCTTCATAATTATTTCCTTGCGCTCCATAAGAAAGCTCTTGTTTTGATAGTGTCTAGACTGGGCTAATAATGGAAGGCGTACACAAAATATCGTGTCTGTACTGTCGGCATATTTAAAATTTTAAGGGGCATTTTCACCATTTTATGATACATTTTCAAATAGTAATTTGACATAAGATATGATCTGTCAAATATGGCACATAACTTATTATTGTCACGTGACAAAGTTGCAAAATATCTGTACTTGCCTTTAGTTAGAGGGTAATTTTATATCATTAACTGCTCAATTAGGTATTTATTATATTATACAATACATAGATATAGATATGTTGTTAGAATTAGGGATGTGTTAGGGTATTTATATATCAGTGAAATAGAGTATACATCGATTACAAATTTTAATGCACTTTACTACAGATATTATTAAAACATTTGACAATGTTAGGTATAAATGTATGATTGTGCATTGAAATAGCGTAGTTTCAAATTTTATACAGAGTTAACAAATAGATTAATGAAAAGTGTTATCAATTTAGTGTATCTACATATATACTATTTTCGAGTTTATTCTGTGTATTATGTATTTAGCGTAAAAGCGGTGATATTTTGTAAATAAACGTCTTTTAATATACAAATGGTTTTCTGTAATAATATATAGCAAAACTGTTACTTATATCCTTAAATATAATACTAGTTTTAAACTAAGTAAATTTTATATCAACACCTGAAAACCTTTAATATTAATTTAATATTCATTGGTCATTAATATTCATTCACAAAATAAAATTACACATTATCCGTAGTCAATTTAAGATTTTTCCTTTTTATTAGGAACAATGGTATACTGCGTAAATAAATACAAAGCAATGTACTCGTATGTGTAAAAATAAACTGGCCAAGTGCAAGCCGGACTCGCACTCGTAGGGTTCCGTACCACACTACAGTATTTTATAAGGTCGAGCAAAAAATACTACTATCATTTTTCGGAAGCAAAAAATAATAATTAATAAACATTCGTTTCTTATAACGCCATCTAACGTCTAAGTTAGAAGGTGTTAGGGATCGACATTTCAATATAACGCCATCTATGGGACGTTTATCTAACTAAGCGTTTATAGATGGCGTGAAATGCCGACAAAAACACGTTTCTTGTATGGCGACCCTCTATTATCTTTAACTTTATTCTGATTTTAGTATTTGTTGTTATAGCGGCAACAGAAATACTTCATCTGTGAAAATTGAACAGCTTGGTGACAGACGGACAGACAGACAGACAGACAGACGGACAGCGGAGTCTCAGTAATAGGGTTCCGTTGGTACCCTTTGGATACGGAACCCTAAAAACGATGATTTGTTGTGACTGCATAAAGCAGAGCGTCCACTGTTCAACAAAAGGCGAAGGCGAAGTACAATAATTTTGCTTTCCAAATATTAGAACTGGAAAACTTGGTTTAGCAACTTCTAAAAATTCAAAAAATCTAAATCAATATTATTTAAAAGCACACCTCGCACATAAGACAATCCTTTATAGCTATCAAAAAAGGTGTTTATCTTGAGACACTACAGACACTACAGTCGTATGAAACATGTGTACCTATTTTCACCCGGCACGGATCTAGAGGCGCAAAGCAGAACTGCTAGGCTATTCTGTAAGCTATCTCGACAGCGGAATCCGCGGCATAGAAAAGATAATAATACTACGTGAGATTTGAATTCGTATCGTATCACGAAATTCAACCGTATTAAGAACGTGATACGATTGAATTTCGTGGTACGAAATTCGAATCTCACCGCGGATTCCGCTGTCGAGATAGCTTACAGAATAGCCTAGCTGTTGCGCATCGGTTAGGTTACGTGATAACAGCGCGGAAAGCAACCTCTCGCTGAAGGACCAATGGACGGAAGGCTTTATAAGGCTGACAATATGAAGATAGGTACTGCATCATACTGCATTTCAAATAAAAACACATAGGAACATTTTTAACAAGAACATAGTTAAAGTATCACAGAGTTTTACTATTTTCTCGCGTCTTGCCCCATATAAAATCTATAGCTGCCCATTGCATGAAATAAATCAGTGTCACGAATGTAAAGGCCACGGCCACAGCAGCATACTGTGCTATAACCATGTGCTCAAACACTGCGTATACAAACTCTCCTCGTAGGCAGCTTCTGTACAATCTGAGAACAATAATAATATACTTATATACATACAAAATTATCATAAATTCATTTATTTGCAGGATATAATGTGTAAGTTATAATAGATAATAAACACAGAGATGTGAAAATTTTTTTACTCGCTACTATGTTGTCTAAATCTTGTTCTTTAACTATATCGACCTTCACTTTACGGTTATTAAACCTGGGGCATCATGTTGGGACATCATCGGAGTTGCAAGTCAGATGCACTTTCTCAGGGTATCTAGCATAACTATGTATCTTGAGCTAGTGAGGTATACATACATAGGTATATAGATAGTTTCCGCTACATTTGGCCCCCATAACAATACATTCTTGATAATTTTATATGTATTTTAACAAAACTGAAACTGGCTATATCGATAGCTTCCCATGGTTCGTGGATATACTCGTAGCGAACAGATATAGGGCCAGACACTCTAGCGCACGGTGGAAAGAGTGTTGTTCGTGAAGCTGAAAGTAAAGGTAAATCCGTAGCAGGTTAGAGGTAAAGAGGTGGGTAGGTGTGCGTGTGATTATCCGTCGAATCACGGACTGTAGGAAGTGAGCTGTATGGACCCAATAATGCGCTGTTGAGTCATTATGTTAGTGATTTTAAAATCATGGCCAGTAACAGCAAATTATAAAGAGCGAGCCCAGGAGTCGCAAAAAAAACCTTGATTTATTTCACTTAGTTTAATTATAAAGATATTACAAAGTTAATATAAAGTACAATTAAAGACGTGTCGACTGGTCGATGTGAGAACCAGAAGTGTCGAATAAAGTTCCGATGCCGCGATGGTCTCAGGCTCGCAGGTGGTCGATGCAGTTGCAGGAATGCTGCGTCGGCTATACCGTGGGACAGTACCGTGGGACTTGAATATAGAATACATGGCATCAGCGGTATCCGTGGTGTGCAAGTGTGTAACACCTCCCCCCGAAGCTCAGCGACTATTCCTAGATACTGGATAGAGTCGATGAAATGTTGTCATGGTCCACTCTTATCTCGCGGGGATGACATCTGGATTCTGGTGATGCTGATTGTTTCGCTGGGTTACTCTTAATTTTCCGATATAATATATATATAGATAGGGCGGCTGCGGTCAACAGAATTAGATAAAATGGAATCGTAGTATGATAAAAGCTTCTTGTTGAATTGTGTTCTAGCTGTAGCGGTTTCTGCAGTGATATCTTCTCATTGATGGCGTGAAGGTTTTCAAGGTTAATGGAATTCAGAATCGTAGATAACTTCTCGGTGCCTGCTTGTTGAGTGCTATTATAAGTAGGTAGTTCTATAATTTTCAGCGGGTGGCCTTTGATGTGGTCGTTCGTATTTGAAATGGTGTAGAACGGTGACTTGAAATAGCAATTTAGCGGGATAACGATGAGGTAGCTGCCATACAGGACTCTATGTTGCTCCTGTCCGCAGGACGTCTGGATCTTAGTGTGGTTAGGGAAACTCGCGGTGTAGTGCTTGTCATCTAGGTATTCAATGGCTGCTCGTGTCAAGGTTACAGAGGTAAGTTGGCAGGACGGCAGGAGTTCTTGTTTGGTGATCAGCTGGTGGATGCAGTCAGGATTTTGCTGTGGCTTATAGTTGGATGTCCGTGCACAGATATACCACTCATTCACCTTCGGGCATTCTGCCTCCATGTACTGAGAATCATCTCTAGAAATTGCTATAAATGGAAGGGTAGGCAGGAGGATTTGGTGGTTTCTATTGGGAACAAGGGATAACCTGTAAAGGTCATAGGTTATAGGAAAGGCAATCGGTATCTTATAAACTAATACTATTTTGCTATCAATATAAAAATAGCCTAGTTTTATCATATCGTAAAAATACCTAATATCTACGTTAAGGATCTCGTCCTTAGAGTACATAGTAACTAACTTACTTAACATCATCTTCAAATCTGCTATATTTAATATTGAATGAGGAGCACCCGACACTCTAATGAAGGATAAGGTATTTTCTAACCTATAAATCTCTTCAGACAATCTATCGACATTATCGCCCAATATTAATAGATGTTGTGCTAAATGCGCGTATTTTATTAACTCAGTTTCCTTAGTACTATCGCTATTCATGATGAGGTTGAGAACTTTAACAATTTTATCCTGATTTAACGTTATATTTTTTAATATTTTAGTGTTGCATAATATCCATTCTTTGTTTAAACTTATGTGACTTTTTATTTCGGATTCAAGTTTTTGGTTATTATTCTCAAGCACTTTGATGGCATTATTGTATTTCATTGCATCTGTATAGTCAAGATTACCGGATATACTTTTAATAACCGAACCAAGTCCGTCAATTAGTCCCCTTTTCTTGCGGCTAGGTTCAAAAGTCTGCAATTGCTCAGATATGCGCTCTAGTTTTAGATTTAAATACTCGATATGCGGATCGTACAAAGATAGGGTTTTATTATTAAGCCTAGGTTTAAGTTTAGATAGCTGAAATTTAACTCGTTTTATCTGACCGTGAATATCAGCAAGATTTATATTATTTAGAAAAGAATGATAGTGAGACACGATTTTTGTTTGTCCTAATTTAAATGGGAGTATGCCTGGTCCGTCTTGTAGAGAGTCAATCGTTACGTCATCTCGTCCTTGAGTCAGAGGTGTCAGCAATAGCGTCAGTAGTAGTATCCTGCAACAATACAGGATTTTTAGAACTGCGTTTTAGGCGTGATTTAGCGACTGGGCCGCGATTCTTTTTAGTGTATATGTGAATCGGGAGATCTGCTAGGACTGTGTCCTGCGTAAACCGTGGAGCGAGCTTCTGTCTAGAAGCTTTAGGATTCCTAACGAATACCTGCTGCTCAGGGATGTATTCCATTTCAGGTTCGCGATCTCTGTTCCTATATTCAGTCAATTCTGTTCGGTTATGTAAAGACGTCTCGTTAATTAAATCATATACTTTACTCATGCGTTGTTTATAATCCTGCATGTATTGTTGAAGTAAATGTCCGGTTATGTCAATGTCAACTGGGTCACGTGGATCAAAATGTCCAGTGATGAGGTCAATGGGTCTGCATTTTGTGAAACTGTGTATGGAGCTATTATAGGCCAATACTGCGTAAGGCATAAGATTTATAGCCGGTTCGTTTGCTTTTTCTAGTTTTAGGATTCTGAGATGTTCTAGAATAGTCGAATGAAAGCGTTCAATTATTCCGTTGTCATTGGGTGAATGAGCTAAAGTTTTATGGTGTTGGATTTTGTGTAGTCGTGTAAATTCAGAAAATAGCGAGTTGGTGAATTCTGGTCCTTGGTCAGTTACTACAGTTAGAGGGACGCCATGGTGCGTACAGAATTTTAGAAAAGCTTGAATTACACTCAAAGCAGTACCATCTCTAAGATGGTAGGCTTGGGCGTATTTTGAAAAAGCATCTACTAGTGTTAGATACTTTTCATTCTGAGCTGTGAAAAGGTCGAGATGAAGAATTTCGAAGGGTTTAGTAGGTGGTGGTACTATTGAAAACCGCTGCCTTACTGGGTGTCTATCATATTTGGCTTGACCACAGATATAGCATTCGTTTATGTATTTTGTTACGGACTCTCTCATCTTAGGCCAGTAATACCTACGAGACAGAGCTAAGAAACATTCAGAAATACCACGGTGGTTGGTTTTTCCCTCGTGATATTTTTTTATGATGTCTTGTTGTTGAAGGTACTCTTTAACATTCTCAAGTTCGGTTTTGGTTAAAATGAGTTTCATAGCAGAGCTTTTAAATTTGTCTTGAATTATCGGGATAATTTTGTACATGGCCAAGGGAGGATTTATTATTATTCCGGTTTTTATTTTGGGATTTACGAATTCTCTAACTGCATTTATAACGTCATTCTCCAAGTTTGATTCAGATAGTTGAATAGTTATTCTGGTATGGGTTTCAAATGGTTTTGTCACAGTCGATCGTTTTTTGATGTCTCCTACTATCACAAAGCATATTTGCCTACTGAATTTATTTAGCGGGTCGTCTGAAATAGGGATCTCTAAGATAGGATTCTCTTCGCTTGTGTGAACTGTGGCAGTGGCGGAACTACCTCGGCTATTACCAGCCGAAAGGGTTACGGAACTGTCATCTACACTCATGTGCGCGGAAAGTGTTGTAGAACTGGCCACTGAGGGTGGTTGTCCAGTTTCAGATAGATTAACTGCGATAGAGCTGGTATCCTCATTATTAATCTCGATTCTAGAGAGAGCATCGGCATTGGTGTTGAGTTTGCCTTGCTTGTAAATTGGAGTGAAATTATACTCGCTTAGTTTCAGTCTCCATCGTGTTAACCTTGAACCTGGCTCCTTCAGGTTCATAACCCATTGAAGGGGTTTATGATCAGTTACGACTTTAAATTTTCGTCCGAACAAATAGGGGCGGAAATATTTCGTTCCCCATACTATAGCTAACAACTCTTTCTCTATAGTACTGTAATTTATCTCGCTGGTGTTTAAAGTTCTAGAGGCATAAGCTATTGGTCTATCGCTACCTATTGGGCCTTGTGATAGAACAGCGCCAATTGCAAAGTTGGATGCATCGGTTGTCAATACGAATTCCTTTTCAAAGTCTGGGTATTGTAGAATGGGGTCGTTGGTCAATAAAGTCTTACACTTCTCAAAGCAGGCAATATAGCCAGGGTCGTCACAGGTGATTTTGGACCCCTTCTTGAGACATTGCGTCATAGGCTTCGTTACACGGGCAAAATCTGGAATGAATTTTCGGTAATACCCTAGCAACCCGAGAAATCGTTTTATCTCGGTGGTTGTTTTGGGTATTGGGAAATTTTCGACGGCTTTGATTTTGTCGGGATTTGGTTTAATACCGTCTTTACTTATAATGTGACCGAGGTAAGCGGTCTCTAGTTTCAAGAATTCGGATTTATCCATTTGGATTTTGAAGTTGGATTCCCTGAGTCTGTGAAATACCTTTTCAAGGTTGACCATATGCTCCTGCAACGAAACGCTAAAAACGATGATGTCATCAAGATATACGAGACACACCACGTTCTGGAGGTCCCTGAGGACATTATCCATCACGCGTTGAAAAGTTGATGGAGAATTTTTGAGGCCCATTGGCATCCTCAAATATTCAAAGTGTCCGTGCTCTACATTGAATGCCGTCTTTGGGATGTCGTCAGGGTTCATTTCTACTTGGTAGAAGCCACTGGCGAGATCCAACGTCGTAAAATATTGGCAGTTGCCTAATTTGTCGAGTACGTCAGTTATATTTGGGATAGGGTATTTGTCGTCTATGGTCTTTTCATTCAACTTCCTAAAATCCACCACTAGACGCCATTTAGTTTTCCCAGACGCATCTGCCTTTTTGGGAACAACCCAGATAGGTGAGTTCCATGCCGACTGAGAGGGGCGGATTATACCCTGCTCTAACATTTTTGAAATTTGGTCTTGTACTTCTTGCCTGTGAATGTACGGGTATCTATAAGATTTTGTATGTACCGGTACTTCATCTGTTGTCCGAATGCTGTGCTTAATTTTATTCGTGAAAGTAAGTGGCTCGCCGTCTATGTAAAAGACGTCAGCATAGCGAGAACAAAGTGTCTCTAAGTTAATCCGTTCCTCTGGGTTCAAGTGATTTGTGCGTAAGCGCGATAACACCTCACTAACACGATCCAGTGGTTGTTCACTAGACCGTTCGCATTGCATGTTAAATAGTTCTGCACTAACAGGGCGGTCCATTGAAAATACTACATCATGCCGTGACGGGTTGCATATCTCTATGATACCACGACTGTTTTTAATTGTAGTTATGCAATCACCTATAACGCAATTAGATATTGATTGCTCTGGGATATATGCTTCGCCGTCATGAAAGTTAATCGGGACTTTAACTAACTTGGAAGTATTGGCTGGTATAATTTCTTCATACAAGTTGCAGTTACGTGAATCGTACATTTTCAGTTGGTTAGTCGATTGTCTCGTCACTAAAGATTTAGTTTTTAGGTCAATGTTTGATTCCCATTTTTCAAGTCAATCTAGCCCAATCAAACCGTCAAAATAGTCATGAAATTTATAAATGAACAGCGTTATTTCGTCTTGTTCATTTATCTCCTGAAAACACGGTATTGTAATTGAATAATCATTCAGAGTGGTGGCGTGAATATTTGTGACTTCAAATGGGTCATAGTTGCATTGCACATGCTGGTAAAATTGAGCAACTGCTTCAGGGCTAATAAATGATTGGTTCGCACCTGTATCAATTAATAACTTAAGAGGAGGATCATGTATCTGTATGTATGGTAATTGTCTTTGTGTCTGTAAGTTAAGTTCTATTTTAACTTGTCTGACGTCTGAGGTTTGGAAAAATCCTCATTATCTGGTGTAGGGACATCTTCCTGTGTCGCTTCTACACAGTACGAGTAACTATCGGAGTACCCGGGGTGTTGGTCTTGCGAGTACACGTAGATAGAGTCGGGATGTTCGTAATAGTCTTGGTAATAGTCACAGTCATCGGGCTGATAATAGTCTTGTGCGTCATTGTAAAATTGCTGATCATAAAACTCATTAAAATTCATTTCTCTAGTCTTAAAATAATTTGAAGGAGGAGGATTACCGTATTTGCTCCAATCGTGAGGTTGACGTGCAGGCGCGGGGAATGGTTTCGTTACATAGTGGCTAACGCCACTCATAGGCTGCGGGTAAGTTGTATTACGTGGAGGTAATTTAAATAAGTTACTCTGGGGTCTGTAGTTCGGCGGCTGTGCGGCAAACATCTGCTGGGTTCGTGTCGGTCCTCGGAACTGAGGTGGCTGTGGCCTCCAGATAGGTAAAGTTCTCTGAGGCTGGGCGAACATGGGCCGCGATGGTCCAGGCATGTTGAAAGGTCTTGGAGGCTGTGGTGCAAACGATCTCGGCAGAATAGCGGCAGGGGGTGGAACATAGCCATAGTTATATCTAGGTTGACTTACCTGAGGAAGCATGTTCATCTTCCTATCGGGAAGATGCTCGTTGCGCTGCTGCAGGTACAGGGTGTTCACCTCCTCGTGCACGTACTCTAGCGCTTTCTCTATTGTATCAGGCCGCATGCAACGAATGCGAGATCCCAATGGGTCACGGAGACCCCGTAAGAACGATTGCAGGGTTAACTTTTTATACAAAGTTCGCTTAGCTTCAATCGTACTCAGGACTGTTTCATGCAGGCTTATATATGTTATAATAGTGCTTAACAAGTTTTGACATTTGTCATAAAATTCCTGTGGGGTAGACGAGCCTTGGTTCAGTAGCGCGAGGTCATTGTATAACGATGTTTCGTCGCGCTGATCCGAAAAGTTATTCACGAGAGCACAACGAATGCCATCCCAGGACTCGGGAATTCCGTTGGAATTTATAAGGCGGGCGGCTGGTCCTACAACCTTGTTTAAAATACCATTTAACAATGATAAGTTGCTTAATGTATATTCGGGTTCTATTCTCATGAACTGTACTACTAGCTGGTCACATAGCCGAATAAACCGCGTTAAAACATTCGGGTTTCCGTCGAATTCAGGCAAAAGCCGGAGCGCCTTGTAAATTTGGTCAATTAGTGAGTCCGACATATTTTCACGATGATCTGCTAATATATTATTATCACTAGAATTATTATAACTAAAATTATTTTCTTCTGCAATATACTCTAAAACTCTTCTATTTGCGTCCTGCAAATTTCGACGATTACTACTAATTAACCTACGGTTCCGAATTTGCCTTAAATGGAAAATTTTGGAAAATTAAGGATACACTTATGGGATAGAAAAGGAAGCAATTCTAGATAGAAACTAGCACTTACATCAGCATCTTGGTGTCTGCGCGATCAATTTTTGGATCACTCCCGGACTATCACTCGCGTAGATTCTTTTAATTCTCGAAATTCCACTGAATTTACTTTTAAATTATCCGTGAGACTGCGCCAATTATAAAGAGCGAGCCCAGGAGTCGCAAAAAAAACCTTGATTTATTTCACTTAGTTTAATTATAAAGATATTACAAAGTTAATATAAAGTACAATTAAAGACGTGTCGACTGGTCGATGTGAGAACCAGAAGTGTCGAATAAAGTTCCGATGCCGCGATGGTCTCAGGCTCGCAGGTGGTCGATGCAGTTGCAGGAATGCTGCGTCGGCTATACCGTGGGACAGTACCGTGGGACTTGAATATAGAATACATGGCATCAGCGGTATCCGTGGTGTGCAAGTGTGTAACAAGCACAATAACAAAAATTACAACAGGCATTATTTAAAAAAAAGTATCGAGAACATAATTTTCTGTCGTTTATATCATTTGAAAACTAAGGAAAAAACATAGAAAAATCACATATTTAAGTTTGACTTCATCAAGATTAGTGGTTGATGGCAAAATATAGCATCTTGCAGGGAGAAGCCCCTTAAGGTATTGCCTAACGTTCTAAGCGCCTAATCGGGCTCATAGAGTAAGGAATCTTCTAAGTAAACTATAAATGTTATTCAAAGGCAAACAATATTTTCGCTAAAAGTAGTCTAAATAAGTTAGGCAACCACAGACCACTTAGGCGATTACTATGTTTAGGGCGAACCAGTGTGAAAGTTGCTTTAGAACATTACTTACACGCCAGTATAGATGAAAGAAAACACCATCAACAACCCGAACCTCGGTACCAGGGAGGGTGGTCGTGATCGCGGAGTCAGCAGCAGATCCAACATGACCTCTACAAAGGAGATAGAGTGCAGGGAGTGCTGAGCCCAGTACGGAAGGTAGTTGAAAAGTCTCGGAGGTGCCATGACACTGGGATCCGTGTTATACAATATCCAGAATGTCATATCTGCGAACTGAAAAAAAGATTTTTATAACATAAATTTCCACTATAGCATTCAGTCGCTGATGTTGCGCGTCTGCAAATCGAAAGCCAGACAGCCTGGATTGTACACAGACCTGCTACATATTAAACTTGATCGCGTACACCGGCTCCCATGAGACCGACCTTGAACGGAGGTTTTCCCTTTCTTTTGTATGGACAACTTATATAATGTATACCATACATATAGTATAGAACATATATAGGACTAGCAGGTTGTTGGACAAGGACACACTCCCAACCGGGTGTCTCTCAATTGGGCCGTTTTGTTCTACAAATCAATTACAACCTTATACTTAAAGCATACGGATTAAATTGGATTTGTAAAAACATCTGCAGTGCACCATGCAGTCGATGATATTGTACCTAAGCTGCCTAAAAGGCCTGACACACAGTATCGGTAATATGATTAAAAAATAATTCTAATAATAGTGTCAGTGACCATGAAAGCTTAAGAACTTATATTAGTAATATGCTTGTCGGACAGCATTAGTACTCATGACAGGTAGGGAACTGCCTAGTGTCCGCTTGGCTAGCTACCACCCTCAAGTTGGGAAACTGTCAATAAACACACATTCTCTCTCTCAAAAGGACAGCTGTCCTTGAGAGCTAGTTCCCGTAATAGGTAATTAGCATGCTACAATCCTCGATCACATTGTCACTTACCAACAAGTGAGATAATGGTCAATGCTAGCCTATATAACTACTATTAAGAAAATAAAACTACGCAAATAAAGTATCGTTTACTACCTCAACGTATCCCGTAAACAGAAATACCAACACCAACCGCTACGCGGCTTTACATTGGCTCTACATCCATACCACCATACATCCATACACCAACCGCTACGCGGCTCTACATTGGCTCTACATCGTATCCCGTAAACAGATTGGCTCTACATCGTATCCCGTAAAAAAAAATACCAACACCAACCGCTACGCGGCTCTGCATTGGCTCTACATCGATCTTGCTTCGTAATCCCCGACGCAAAAAGAGGGATATCGTAAGTACGTATCTGTGTGTCTCCCTATGGCATCGTACCATGTTCCCAAGCTTATAAGGTGATTACATTTTTTTGTTTGAAGCGTGACTGGATCCGGAGTGTTCTTAGTGCTATGGTTCAAGAAACTCTGGACCACCGATTAAAGATAGATATATAGCTTTTCTAGTTGACAAGGTATGACAACGACTTTCAACAGGTCCTATTGATTCAGAAAACTTTGATCTGATGCAGGCGTATGTCTTGGAATCTGCAGGATAACCGACTCAAGAACATCAACAACTGACAGCAGTGGGTTTCTTAAAATTCAGTCAGAGATCTTTAACATTTTTAATTTTATTGTTAAGTTTTGAATCAGTTAAAAGACATTCATGACATGTATCTACTTACTACAGTGACAGGGAAAAGTACGCTGGTCATGACCACATCAGTCGCATATTGCAACTTTGCAACGAAGATAAGGTTTCCATTGCCCTTCCCGATCTTCCAATCGCAGTACAGACGAACCGGTAGGTATGCCAACAATATCATCTGTAAAGGACGTTAAACAATCTGATAAATGTAAGTATCTTTATAATGTTTATAACATTTTTACAACTACTCAAGTCATAAAACAGCGTTTTAAGATAAAAAAATAAATAAAAATACGATACAAACACAAAGTTTATTTTGTACACAAAAAGTGTTTAGTCGCACAAACGTGACACGTCAAACTTATAACATCCGTAGTTTTGCGTCGGGGTTAAAAATTGATAACAAGAAGCTAGCCTGTGTTCTGCAGTCAGTATCCAGTTGTAAAACTTTGATCCAGAGTCTAGACCAAGTGAACGAAGGTGAACAAATGGCGGGCGGAGAAATACGCATCTATACAGACGTATAGCTATGAATCCATCTCTCTGTATCCAGCGTTCGTTTTTAGGGTTCCGTAGCCGAATGGCAAAAAACGGAACCCTTATATATATAGATTCGTCATGTCTGTCTGTCTGTCTATCTGTCCGTCCGTATGTCACAGCCATTTTATTCTGAAACTGTTAGGACTACAGATTTGAAAATTGGTAGGTAGATGTATTTTGTGAACCGCTTTCCGATTTTCATACAAAAATAAAAATATAAAAGTTTAAGGGGGGGGCATCCCATACATGGAACTGAAACAGAAAAAAAAAATTTTCTTCAAACCTATACGTGTGGAGTGTCATTTTTGCCTAAAATCATTTTTTCTCAAAGTCAATCATTTGAAAGATAGGCGCGTCTAAAGTGGTAAAATGTGTGTCCCCCCCCTCTAACTTTTAAAGTATGGGAGTGAAAAATCTAAAAAAAATATATGCTGTAGATCTCAATAAAAACTAACAACGAAAATTAGTTTGAACGAGATACAGTCAGCAGTTTTAGAGATATGGCGACCGCAAAGATAACGTTGTTTTTCATAGTGTTTGTATGAAAAACAAAGTTAATTTTGTAGTTGTGAAAAATCATAGTTATGGAATACTTAACTGTGTTACGGAACCCTACGAGTGCGAGTCCGACTTGCACTTGGCCAGTTTTTTTATTCGTTCGGCCCGGTGTTTAACACGCATTATATTTTGACCTACTTATAATCCTTACTTTTATTTAATATTTCGTGATACGTCTGTACAATAAATTCAAAATACTGACTGATAGATGAAAATATATAATTGGTTTTCTATTAAAGCGTGTTTTGGAGTCTCAGCAATGGTGCCAAGTTGATTGGCGATACGTCTAAGTGTTCAGAGGTCTGTATGACGCCATGACTATGACCGTCCAAGTACAAAATCGGCAGACTGAACATATCCACTTACATCGAGAAGTGAGACAAGGGGACGTTATTTTACCCAAATTGTTCACGAACGCTCTAGAGGATATGTTGACAAAACGCTGAACTGGGAAGGACGGGGCATAAATATATAGGTAAACTGCAATTACCTCTCACACTTAATATTTGCGGATGATATCACATGCCGACCACCCTTGCTGATTCTTCTGTACGCATCGGTCTCCGAATGAATTTGGATAAGACCAAGATTCAACGAACATGTTCTTTCGGAACCGATTGCCCTAAACGGAGTTCCTCTTGAAGTTTTTCACTAATTCTTATATCTTGCAATTCCAATTGGGTAGAAACAACTTCGAGAAGGATTCAGCTGAGATGGGTGGCATTCTAAATACTTCGTCGAGTCTTTTCATCGCTCATAACACAAAGCCTGAAGATGAAAGTCTTGAACGAGTGTGTCCTGCCTGTTATTACTTACGGAGCCGAGACGTGGACAGTGACGGTGTGACTAGTTCACCAATTCAAAGTCGCTTAGCGAGCTATGGAGAGGGCTATGCTCGGAGTTTCTCTGAAGCATCGAATTCGAAACGAAGACATCCATCAGAGAACCAAGTTTATCGACATAGCTCAAAGGATTAGCAAGCTGAAATGGCAGTGGGCAGGTCAATTCCGTCGTAGTACCGATAACCGTTGGGGTAGACGTGTTTTAGAGTGGAGACCACAGCTCGGTAAACGTAGTGTAGGACGCCCTCCAGCTAGGTGGAGCGATGATATACGCAAGCTGGCTGGCAGCGGTTGTAAACAAATAGCTGAAGATCGAGGTCAGTGGCGTGCCGTAGGAGAAACCTATGTCCAGCAGTGGACGGAAATTGGCTGACAATGATATGTTTTTTAAGCCCTGACACATAAAGAAGAGGTGTTATAAGTCACAAAATCATCGCTTACCACCAGGCGATATAGTGGCCTATCAGCCATAAAAAAACATAATACAAACACTTTTTTCGCGGGCGAAGCACAGCTATTAACATTTAAATAAAATAAATAATACTTACATTAAACCAGCAAGTGAGCAGTTTCCATCTGACGTAAAAATACGCTTTTATTCTAGGGTCATTATCAACCCTAGTGTCTATACTGATAGTCGCTAATGCTGTCACTAATATATGCACAGACGCAACTGTGAGAAACACTAATCTTATATTTACCAACGAAAACTCAAAAGAACGTACTCTGCCCTTAAACCACATGATAGTTTTCTTTTAGAAGCTTTTATTACGTTCGTGGATAATACACAAATGTTATTTATAATTTATTATAACATTGAATAGTAAAAGATTTAATAGCGACCAAGACGCGCGACTTGTATCACAGTGCATTAAAGTTTAGATAAGAATATGCACCGAAGTATAAAAATAAGGACATTGATAGCCAAATTCGATATTTGTAGTGTAGTGGCGCCATCTAGTTACTACCAATATTTTATTACAAATACTAGGCGGGAGTTTACTTACAAAGCAAACTCCCGCCGTCTGTCCCTCTGTATTATGTTTTCTGTGCCACTGTACACTTAGATAGAACACGTTCAGATGACAAGCGCAATTACAACTACAAACAATGTATTCAGGCCGTACAAATGCTAACGCGCGTTTTAATAAAGCGCGCGTTGAACGCTGCGCTAGTGCTTATGCTGGGTACACACCAAGCGTAAGAAGGCGAACGAATGAGTTAATGTAAGAAGACGCATCTTCTAACATGCAGGCCTATCACGAAGTTTGACAGTTGATAATTGAATGAATGAAATGAACTGAATGACGGGGCGCAGCTATGTGGACTGTATAGCTCCACCTCTGTCATGTTCGTTCAATCAATCCCTATCATACTTCGTGATAGGCCCCATGTCTCCTGTATAGGCGTATAGCAGCATCTCTCTCTAGTCAGCGTTTGTTCGCGTTCGTTCGGCCTGTTTATATGAAAAAATCATAAACCAAATTGGCAGAAAAATCGGGTACTATACCTACACACAAAACCTCCTCTTTTTTGGAAGATGAAGAAAACGTACACTAACACACTGTCACTCAAAACCCCACTTTCGGCACAATGTGCAAATAAATGTTCTTGACAACCATTCAATCTACCTGTACTGATTTTAGTATATGAAATATTTCACGGTTTATGAACCATAACCTCTTAACCGGCAGCAAGGAAAGTAAAAAAATATTTTTACGGAATTCAAATTCTTAAAGTATTTTCATCCGTTAGCTCCGCGTCCGTTCGTATCCGCCACGCAGACAAGCATAGTAGATATTTCAGAATAAGTGGAGATACTACTCATTATTTTAGTCTGAGTACGCATCGTATGCTCACAGTTAATATGGATTGTAAAACTGCTGCCTTATGTTTGATTTTAATAGGGTTTAAAATGAACGTGAACATGACAGAGATTGCGCTATTTTTGAAGAGAGAAAGCGCGCCGTTGTCGCCATTTCTATGAAGATTAACTATAATGGGCCTATAACACAGTACATTAAAGCCTTTGACTATATGCTTGACTAGTTAGTATACAAGCAATTAAAGCATATTTCTAAATATATCATAGCAATAATTTGTCAGTCAGATTCAGTAGCAAGTTTGAGACGTGTATCGTCATATCTCTGGAGATACTTGTCAGATCTCGATGAAATTACAATGGTACCACCTTGGAAATGTACCTTACTAATTTAAAAAAGAATAATTCGAATCGGTTCACAATTGACGAAGTAATCGCGTAACATAAATACAAAATCTTCTTTTTTGGAAATCGGTTGAAAAGGAAGTAAGTTGTGCCTTTCAACTCAAAATGTGTTCCACGTAGGGTTGCCAACCATAACGCGGGGTGCGTTATGGTTGGCATCCCCACATTGTACTGTACTACGTTATTGTTCTTAAAGTCTTTCGTACAGTTTATGTTCGTAACGCCTGCTCGTATATTTTTTACTTTTGCTACGATCACTTTGCTATTTATATTTTATTGCGCCTGCATAATGATACTTGCGCAATTGCCCTAGTGACACTTTCCTTTCACCCCCGACGCAGAAAGAAGGAGTGTTATAAGTTTTAAGTGTGTATCTGTGCGTCTGCCTGTAGCATCGTAGTGGATGAATCGATTTTGATTGAATTATTTTTTGTTAAGTATCTTAATCGAGAATGTAGCTTTGGTTCATGAAAATCCGTTTAAAGTTACCGAACTTCGAGCTTTTTGTTGTACCGTACCTTAAGGATACCAAAGAAACCTTATTACTGAGACTACGCTCTCCATCCATCTGCGTTTCACAGGGCTGTATCTCCTATCCACAATGGCTTTTCAATCGATTTCCAAAAACAAGGAGGTTCTCAATTTGTCTGTATTTTTTTGTGTATGTTACGCGATTACTCCATCGAAATTGTGAACCGATTCGAATGATTATTTTTGTAATCTTTAGGGTACGTTTTCGAAGTGGTCCCATTGTAATTTCATTGAGATCTGATTAGTATCTCCAGAGATATATTGATAAACGTCTCAAACTTACTTACTATTGAAATTGACTCGCGGGGCATGGAAGTCGGTTGTTTTAGTTTTTAAACTATCTTAATTATTATTATTAGTCTGGATATACATAGAATTTCAGGATGATTTTATTTTATTGTATTGTGACATACCTAGAATTGTAATTATTATGGGCAGTAAATAAACTTGATATCATCACACTAAAAATGTCAAGAGACACAGAACAAGACGAGCAAGAAGTTTTTATAGGACTACAAAGGACCTTTTTAAGCACGATACTCGAAATGTACTTTGATTACTTGATCTATAAGATAGGAAATTGATGCTTAACTAACCCAAACCATTTGTGGTAGACTTCATTGAAACCACCTACCAAAGAAAGACATGTCACCATTCGGTTCGGTTCGGTGAGACGGTTTTAAATGCTATATGTATTGAACTAAAGTCAATTTGTTCAGCGCGCCTCATCTCAATGCCATCTTTCATTTCCACACAAACACGACTCTTGCCCGGTTCCTATAACATATAAACGGATCGTTTTGCTTACAATCGGTTAAATTTGAAACATTCATCATTTCATTAATTGTGTCAAATTTTACCGATCGTAAGCAAAACGATCCGTTTTGTATGTTATAGGAACCGGGCATTAGTCACTTATCAGGTGAGATAGTTAGTGGTAACACTTTTTTTACCCGACTACAAAAGGAAGGATTCTGGTATATATGTTTGTATTTACGTATATCACTCCGTAGCGTCTAAACTGTTTTTCTATATTTAATAAATAAGGTGTAAAACGATTCGTTATTAATGGTCCGGGTAACTAAGGCAATATTTTAACCGACTCCAACAATAGGAGAAGCCGATTTTACCTTGTAAACCCCAAATTTAACCGATTTCATTCCTTTCTATTTAATGATGCCGTTATGGAGTATATAATATGAGGTATATATTTGATACCCATAACGGCATCATTATATATATATATATATAGCTGTTGCTCGCGGCTTGCTTGCATACACCCGATAATTGGGAATAAATTCTAAAATTTGAGCGTGAATTTATGTAGTTGAGTTTTAGTTTTCGTTTTTACAACAGACTTTAAGCACATATCAGTCTACGCTATACTATTCCGCTATATAGTAGTATAAATATGGTGTACTAAATACATGTATGGTGAGCGATATTGTTGTGCTATAAACTATATAGCTATAAGCTATTATATTAAAGCGTAGTCTGAAATGCGCTTTATTAGTTAATCCACGGAGCACACATCATGCCACCCAAAAAAATTGGCAATATCCAAAACCAAAGAGGTTTTGTTTGATCTGACTTGACCAATTGGTAAAGACCACGGACCCGAAGTTCGTGGGTTCGATTTCCACACATAAACAATCGTTCCAATTTTGGGTGTAGGTAATTGTATCCGTGATATGTATCTTTATAAAGTCCCCCGCGAAGTAGGGTTTCCAAGTGGGGGGAGTAGCCTTAAAAAAAACAACAACAAAACAAAGGTTGAATTTGAGCTTTTTGGCAATCCAAGATATCTTGTGACATGCTTACCCCGTTACTGATTTATCATATCAGCGGTTCCAAACGTCTGTCCGCGTGCCATTATTATTGACCGGACTGTTCCGCCCCCTGGCGACTTAAACCAGTTTCAACTTACTATACAACTTCGACTTATCAAAGCCGCTTTACGTGAGCCTTATCAAGCTATCGCTCTCTTAAACTTGTGCGCTGAAATTGTAGTGCTACTGTTATTTAGTTTTTATAAGAAAACCAATGTATTCCCCTGTTTCCTCCCTGCAAAATGTTTCTAGAGCAAAAATTTTTTCTACTTAATATCAAGGTCTGCTGTAGCTACGCCCCGTATAATTTGCTTTTTTTGACCAACCAATTGCAAATATAATCCTTTTTATCTCCTCTGTAAGATTTTTGAAGGAAACAGGGGAAAACATTTGTATGGAAAAGTGCACCCCGCGTTCGCTCTTAACATCACTCTAGTAACTACACTGATTATAGTGAAAATAATCTTCAAGGTTAACAGATTTTTTTAAGTTTTATTATGGATTCACACTTTTTTTATTTCTTATAGGCTAGCGTTTGAACACACTCACTTGAAGGTAAGTGATGATGTGGTCAAAGATAGTGAACACGCTAGCCATTTTCTCCTAGATTAGCTCCGCGGTTTCATGAGCGTTAAAAGTATCTTTTGTCCTATCCTGTTCTAAAATATTGGCTAAATTTTTAAGTTGTCTTTATTCCGTTCCCACTTTTATCACCTCTGATCCTCACAATCATTTTAGATACCTCTAATAGTCAATTGTACCATAACTGTAAATAAATATACAGTTTACGAATGAATGATGATAAATTGTACTTTATTGCACACCAAAAAAACAAAAGTAACAGAAAACAGTACATATGATAGTTTATCTAGTACCTAGACTAGAGTAGTTAGACTAGATTTTTCTAATGGCAAACATGATACAATCTTTACTTAAATGTTACACCAGTATTAGGCTTTTACGCCAGTAGTCACAGCCACTACGTTAAACGTAGCACCAGTAGTACACTTTTCACAGCTACTTTCAGTTATTACACTACGCGGTATTCAGACAGTCTTACTAAGATTTAGCTTAATGTAATAAGAGCTAGCAAGTTAGCCTGTCTAATTAGACTGACCGAATGGATTCGGCCGTGCTTACTCGCTTGCTTGCTGAATACCGCGTAGTGTAATAAGACTTAGACCGTTAGACCGTTCAGTCAGCGCGCGGCAGCCGCAGAGCAAAGACGGTCGTATACGTTTGTTTGCTGTGGCCGAGTGCACCATGGCGTGTTCGAAAGAAAAATAAGTACTTTTCAATGTTCTTGATTTGTACCGAGACATGCCATATTTATGGCTGAAAAGTCATAAAGATTATTATTAATATTAATAGACGCGGCAAGAGCTATGGCGATTTTCTGGTGCTTTGAAAGTTTTCCCATCGCGCGACAACCGGCACCGACTACGTACGCTTTGCAAATGAGTTAGCATGCGGTATTCAGCCCAGTGTAATAGCGAGCTTGCCTAGTTAGATTTTAAGACAGTCGTACTAAGACTGTCTGAATACCGCGTAGTGTAATAACCGCTTACGTCAAACGCAGCCACCATAAGTACGCTTGACACCGCCACTATGATAAACGCAGCACCAGTACTACGCTTATCTTAGCCACTATATTAACGTAGCACCAGTAGAACGCATGTCACAGCCACTATGTTAAACGTAGCCACCATTAGTACGCTTGACAATGCCACTATGATAAACGCAGCACCAGTACTACGCTTATCTTAGCCACTATATTAACGTAGCACCAGTAGAACGCATGTCACAGCCACTATGTTAAACGTAGCCACCATTAGTACGCTTGACACCGCCACTATGATAAACGCAGCACCAGTACTACGCTTATCTTAGCCACTATATTAACGTAGCACCAGTAGAACGCATGTCACAGCCACTATGTTAAACGTAGCCACCATTAGTACGCTTGACACCGCCACTATGATAAACGCAGCACCAGTACTACGCTTATCTTAGCCACTATATTAACGTAGCACCAGTAGAACGCATGTCACAGCCACTATGTTAAACGTAGCTTAAGTGTGAAACGAACCACATCCGTTGATTCAGTTTAATTAACGTGTGTTAATAATAATCGATCTGTGTGTATCATGCAGGGGTAGATATTTGTGTTCGTGATCCCGTGCGTCAGTCATTAAGCGATAATTAACTTAGATGTAGACAGGCAAGGTCTCAGATTAAACCTTATCTTTGTCTCGTGTTAGAGGTCTGAACTACGAACAAAAACAAACGTGATGTCTGTTACCCGTGGTTAAGTTAAGTATAATCTTTGGATTTAACTTATTATTATTATAATTTTTAATATGATATAAGGTAACAGGACAAGCACGACGCTCGCCTTATGGTAAGCGATGACGTCTACCTATTACAAATGCAGTGGTATACAAAATTATGGACTGCCAGAATTTTGCATGTCACTGCACTGCGCTTGCTACCTTGAGTCATAAAGCTGTTGAGTCTTACATGCCCTGTAATTTCACTGGACACCTTGCCATTTCATCCGAAAAATATTCCTATTTTACGGTTTTTCGGTACCACCACATGGTGGTACCGCTCCGCTACCGACTAGCAGAAGTCCTACCACTACAAAGAATTTTTTCAGCATCATTGTCAGAAGAACAGTAGAACCTCCTTTTCTCTTCTCGTTAAGGCGGCTTAGACTACATATTATATTCTGCCAGCCAAAATGTTAACTTTTAATTCAATTAAAGCGGTAACAGCCCAATGGTTATACACCCTCAAGTTAGAAAATCTGTCGCCGAACATCCAATGTGTTCTGGCAGCTATCATTGAGAGCCAGTTCCAATTGTAGGCCTAGCGTGCCTAACATCTTCGACCGCATCATCACTCACCAACAGATAAACGCTAGCCTATATGATATTAAAAATTAAAAATGTTATGGTTTTCGACCTGGCGATCAAGAAGTCGTGAGTTAGATCCCCACCCATTGCCGTAAACACAAGCATAATTTGCTTAGTTGGAGGAGTTAGCAAGACTACTAAGTAATATGCAACCAACATTGCTAGTAAGTTTTAAAATAAATCATAAATTTCGGTCTTACGGTTTTATATTTGGGTTGGTTAAATTTTAATTAGGTAGGTACTTAAAGTATATATCATGCTATCATTTCAACAAGCACGCGGTTTTGTTAGGGAGCTGTCTAGACGCCTAATCGATGTCTCCCACGACCAAAGAGCTGGCGCTTACCTCGGGCAACGCATTAGTTTCGCGATTCAAAGAGGTAATGTCGCCAGCTTTTTGGGTACTCTACCAGCAGATAGCGACCTAAATTCCATTTATTATTTGTAGTTTTTATTTGAATTATTAGTCATCTATACTAATATTATAAAGAGAGAACATTTGTATTTTTGTATTTTTGTATGTTTGTATTGATTTGGCTCAAAAACTACTGAACCGATTTAAAAAATTCTTTCACTAATACATGGAATGGACTTTCGGAATGAAAATAGACTATATATTATCCCGTTTAAATCAAAGGTACATTCGTGGAGACCTAATTTTCAACCTAAGTCAGAAAAAAACGGTCGAAAAAACACGTTTCTTACGAACGCTGCTTAATTGAAAATAGATAGAAGAATATTTTCTGTGCAAGAGTTGTACAACTTAATAAGACCTACAAAAAAGCCCGCAACAGCATATGTCTATCTCTTAAGGTTGACTCACAGTAACCATTTTAATCTTAAAATTTTTGTTAAAAAATATTACATAACTTCCAAGGCTATTTTCAAGTATATAGTATTAATCCTTATCCAAATAATTACGTTAATTAGCTTGGCCACATATTATAGATTAAAATTGTCTCTTACAGTATATAATTCAAATGAAAACTCTAGAAGATATCACGAATTTTACATACACGCATCGCAAAATTAATAGGCTTAGCTATGCTGTAGATCCCCACCGATCACAATCAATTTGAAGTCAATATAGTATGATAATATGATCTATTGTATAAAATAATATTCATCTATATATATAATAATAAAATATTTTAAACCACCCCGACTGATCTTTGTATAATCTTTTCATTAAAAGCATTCCAATGACTCTATACACGACATTTAAAATCTGAGCTGTAAGTTGGTGAGGATTTGAGTATTCTGTAGAGTCTAGGAGATGTCCCAGCATCAGGTCAATGCTTCCATGTTCTTACAATATCGTTGAAGAAGAAGATTTTCGAATTGATCAGACCTATGAAAGTTGATTTCATAGCGCAATTAACTAGAATAAAACTGGCCAAGTGCGAGTCAGCATCGCGTCTCTTATCGCACACTTAGGGAGGGTTCCGTACAATACGAAACATAACAGAGTTTCAACCTCATATATTTGATTAATTGATATTACCAAGAATATTTGGTTTGGTCGCGATCTAGAAAGACGGGGCTCATTTACTAGCGCCATCTATGTCATTTTGCCGAAACTAATTAGATAGATGTCGTTTAAAAACACGTTTTTTGTATGGGGACCCCCTTTAATTTTTAACTTTATTTTATTTTTAGTATTTGTTGTTCTAGCGGCAACAAAAATACACCATCTGTGAAAATTTCAACTGTCTAACTATCACGGTTAATGAGCTACAGCCTGGTGACAAACGGACAGACAGACAGACAGACAGACAGACAGACAGACAGACAGACAGACAGACAGACAGACAGACAGACAGACAGACAGACAGACAGACAGACAGACAGACAGACAGACAGACAGACAGACAGACAGCGGAGTCTTAGTAATAGGGTCCCGTTTTACCCTTTGGGTACGGAACCCTAAAAAAGCTCATAGTTTTATAACGATTGAAAGAATTTTCAAGAATGAAAGCTAATAAAACTCTCGATGAAGACATCTATCAAACAAAAAAAAACTATCAATAATAAAAACAAAATCGGTTCATCTGGTTAGGTGCTAAGATGCTACAGACAGACACACAGATACATACGTTAAACGTATATTACCCCTACTTTTGCGTCGGGAAACGCGTAAGGTTACGGCGGCAGATGTTCACCTTTTTTTTTATATCTTATAGGCTAGCGTTTGACCATTATCTCACCTGTTGGTAAGTGATGATGCGGTCGAAGATGGTAAGCACGCTAGACCTAGACTGGGGAACTGGCTCTCAAGGATAGCTGCCGGAACACATTAGATGTTTTTGGCGACAGATTTTCTAACTTGAGGGTGGTAGCTGGCCAGGCGGACACTAGATAGTGTCCTACCACCATGCGGGGGTTGTTGGTTTCTTAACGATGTTTTCCTTCACCGGAGGGCCACTGTGAGAAGCGCACATAAATTTTTCGATGGAAAAATCCATTGGTGCACGGTAAGGTTTGAACTCGGTACCACGGCATCAAAGCCGACCGTTCTCCCGATTACGCCACCGGGCCCGGGCTCCTTGGTGGTAAGCTACTTTTTGGTAGATTTAATGATCCCACTACCACTGTACGAAAACTCATAATTTATGAATGCACATAAAACTTTCATTGGTAGGTATGTAGCTAGGACTAGAACCAACGACCGTCGAATATCACTATGTAAGTATTATAAAACAAATTCCATCACTGCGTCTGTCTGTCTGTTCGCAATAATCTCAATAGCTACTGAACGGATTATCATGCGGTTTTCACGCCAGAGTGTTTATGAGGAAGGTTTAGGTGCATAATTCGTTAAGGTTTTGTGTAAATTGGATGAAATATGACGATGATTGTTAAATATGTTCATATTTTATATTCGATGCAACAAACTGATGCAAATTTTGTAGGCATATATGTTCTACCCGTGCGAAGCCGGGGCGGGCTGCTAGTAGTTAATATTTTAGTTTAATAAGTTTTTTAAATTGTGTTGAGTTTATCTTTAAATATGTTAATAAAATTATAATTATGCTATAGGTACTCACTTCAAAAATGTACCATGGCTATTTCAAAGTCTATGCCTAATATTATGCTTATAGACTTTAAATAGCCTAGCCTATTTCTAAAAAGGTTAAGCTCTAACAAGAGCTTGCATAGTAGAACACTAGTGTAAAGACTATTTTAACCGTAAGAACAGTCTGTAATAATGCTAATGGAAGATAAGTTATTTTTCAAAAAAAAATGAAACCGACTTCATAACCACAAAAAGGCACTTAAAAGCGAAAAATAATTTACTTAAAATTATTATAAGCGTTACCCACTTCTCTATTTGAAGTCGGTGCCAGCCAAGTCTAATAGGTAGTAGATAGATAATACCTACATGTATCTACCTACTTACTACTACTACATACATAGTATCTATCTAATATCCAATAGACTTGGCTGGCACCGACTTCAAATAGAGAAGTGGGTAACGCTTATAATAATTTTAAGTAAATTATTTTTCGCTTTTAAGTGCCTTTTTGTGGTTATGAAGTCGGTTTCATTTTTTTTTTTAAAATAACTTATTTTACCCTTTTTAGTGCAAAAAAAGTTTTAATGAAATTACATGTATCTATTAAATTTCGTGTCTGGGCCGTTATACACTGACGGATATATACTTTTTGAAAATTTCAAGTATGTACCTACAACGGTTAAGAAGATACAGATCTGTAAAGTGCGCACATATAGACACACGGACGGACGGACGGACGGACGGACGAACAGACAACAAAGTCTCAGAAAGTGTTCATTTGGTAGCCTTTGGGTTCGGAACCCTAAGAAAATTGACTTTAAATGCCGCGCTAAAGTGAAAATATTCACTAGTAATTATAATGTCATCAAGGTATCAAAGGACAATGTCCAAAATGGCCCTGTACAATTAAAGCATCTGACACACACGATAATTAATTGTCTATTTTATTACAATAATTCTAAACACTTTTATAACACGGACTAGTTGTATTCCAAAATGAATATTAAAAAGTATTATTTGCGATTATTAACATTAATTGCCGCCATATGGCCAACAGAGTACTGAATCACTCTACTACGTTATAAGAGGCACTTCCCTATATTGTGGATACCCGAAATATGAAAGCACTGTGTAGCCAACCTAACAACGGAAAGTATTATTTATGTAGTAACTATTATATAATATGTGGTTTTATGCTCATAATTTTTTTTTGCTGTGTTGATTGGTACAAAGTACGTTCATAATTCTGAGTTATTTAATTATGTATGCAGTGTCGCGGGACTGAAATGGCCGCCATCTTCACCAAATGTCATGTCATGTCAAAAAATATTAGGTATGTTTAAAAAAGTTTGCACCCTAACAAGACTTTGCCCGGTAGAACATTCCTGTGAAGACAAATTATTTATATTTGTATATAATTATTTATTATAATTATTAATATATAATTATTTATTGAGGGCCCGGTGGCGTAATTGGGAGAACGGTCGGCTTTGATGCCGTGGTACCGAGTTCAAACCGCCGTGCACCAATGAATTTTTTTATCGAAAAATATATGTGCGCTTCTCACAGTGGCCCTCCGGTGAAGGAAAACATCGTTAAGAAACCAATAACCCCGCATGGTGGTAGAACATATCTAGTGTCCGCCTGGCCAGCTACCACCCTCAAGTCAGAAAATCTGTCGCCAAACATCTAATGTGTTCCGGCAGCTATCCTTGAGAGCCAGTTCCCATTCTAGTCCACTTCTCTATCTTCGACCGCATCATCACTTAGCAACAGGTGAGATAGTGGTCAAACGCTTGCCTATAAGATATAAAAAAAAATTATCCCCACCTTTATTTCTATCTCGCTCACAGTTACCGTAAGAATATCTTATATGCAATAGCAACCTCCATTGTGTATAATCTTCTTGGGACTCTTCTACTAAAACTAGTACATTCTCCTATGTTTGAGGTATTTATCTCCATATCTCTGGTGATACTAATCAGATCTCGATAAAATTAAAATGGGACCACCTCGGAAACGTATGCTACCTATTACAAAAAGAATCATTTGAATCCGTTCACAATTGATGGAGAAATAGCGTAACATACACACAAAAAAAAAAAAAAAAAAAAAAAAAAAAAAAAACATACAGACGAATTGAGAACCTCCTCCTTTTTTGTGAAGTCGGTTAAAAAGAGCAAAAACATGATTTTTCGTTGAAAGACGATAATTTTTTAGTCTTTACGAGTTCATTCTGCATACAACCTTCATTAAATATTATCTTAGAAGTATTCTATGTGAAATAGCTGCCAGTTAGGCATCCATTACACGATAGGTTTTGCAGTCAGTTTGCTCACAGTCACGGCCGTGACTGATGGATATCTGATCGTTTAATTGGATGACTGACGATAACTGACCAATATTTACATACTTTGATTTCCTGCATGAGCAACCATCAGTCATGACTTTTGGTTTTGAATGACGGATTACCTACCGTGTAATAGACGCCTTACAATGTTGCTACGGCGTAGCATTTAGACAAGTTCGTAGCTCTGAGGATTTTGATAATTGTTCTTGGTTTGTGTCGATTGTTCAAAAATTCTTACAAAACTCTTACTTAGTGAAGGTTAACTTTTAAATTACGTTTACCTGCACTAAGAGGTCAATGTCTGAACCATGTACACATTTAGGTACCATTTCTAACCCCCATGCCAAAATAAGGGGTGTTATAAGTTTGACGTGTCTGTATATGGCATCGTAGTTCCTAAATGAATGGACCGATTTAGATGCAGTTTTTTTTATTTGATGGGTAACTTAATCGAGAGTGTTCTTAGCTTTGTTTCAAAAACAGCCATCGAGAGTCAGAACAATCTAGGCCTAGCATGTTCACCATCTTCCACCAAATCATCGCTTACCACCAGGCGAGATAGTGGTCAAACGCTATCCTATAAGATATAAATAAAAAAGGCTCTGATAATCGAAATCTTTAACGATATTATTGTATTCGATCAAAATTCAAAGGCGTCAAAAGTAGAAACTTTAGAAGTCAAAAGTAAAAGTATTTATTCACTATATGGGCAAATTATAAATTTGCACTTACACACGTCAAATAACATTTAATAGATCATATTCATCAATAATTATTATTATAGATATAAGAGAACATAACTTATTGCTTTGAATTTACAAAAAAAATTACAAAAGTATTGAGCCATTCAGCTTTAATCTAGACGTCGAACGTCACACTTAAAAGACATGTTTAATTCCCCTGATTAATGTAGGGTTGCCAACCGTACTATTACGTGCACCCGCAACCCAGTGCGTTTCAGTACTTCAGACAATTTTTATCCAAAAAAATTTGAAATAATGAAACATAATAAATAAATAAAACTAACTAGACTAATTGCAGTACAAATCATATTCCGAATGGAACTGATTGTCCGTCTATCAGCTGCATAATACCGTCGTAGCAGACACCAGCAGCAGGGTAGGGTTGTCACCCTACATCTGCAAACAAAAAATGAAAACTGATTGACTGTTGAATCTACTGGTGTTTCGGAAGTACTCCCATCAGAGAAGAAATAAACTGGCCAAGTGCAAGTCGGACTCACACTCGTAGGGTTCCGTAACACAGTTAAGTATTCCATAGCTATGATTTTTCGCAACTACAAAATTAACTTTGTTTTTCATAGTGCTTGTATGAAAAACAAAGTTATCTTTACGGTCGCCATATCTTAAAAACTGCTGACTGTATCTCGTTCAAACCAATTTTCGTTGTTAGTTTTTATTAAGATTACAGCATATATTTTTTTTAGATTTTTCACTCCCATACTTTAAAAGTTAGAGGGGGGGGGACACATATTTTACCACTTTAGACGCGCCTATCTTTCAAATGGATTGACTTTGAGAAAAAATGATTTTAAGAACCTCAATGTTATTTTTGAAGACCTATCCATAAACACCCCACACGTATAGGTTAGAAGAAAAAATTTTTTTTTTGTTTCAGTTCCATGTAAGGGATTAAACCTTAAACCCCTTAAACTTTTATATTTTTTATTTTTGTATAAAAATCGGAAAGCGGTTCACAGAATACATCAACCTACCAAGTTACCAAGGTACCTCAATTCTGTAGTCTTAACAGTTTCGGAATAAAATGGCTGTGACATACGGACGGGCAGACAGACAGACAGACATGACGAATCTATAAGGGTTCCGTTTTTTGCCATTCGGCTACGGAACCCTAAAAATCGACGTCGAAAGTTACGTAATGAATATACTATGTCCTAAGCAACTGTACTGTTTATACCTATGTATAGATGTCTAGCCGTTTGCCCGTAAAGCCTAATTTATACGACGCCAGTGCCTGCATGTCAACTAGACCGGCACCAGCGAACAGCACCCGGCCTCAGTAAAACGTACTTTGTAAAATAAAAATATCATCTATATTTGACCCCCGACGCAAAAAAGGGGGTGTTATAAGTTTGACGTGTGTCTGTGTATGTGGTGTGTTTCTGTCTATGGCATCGTAGCGCCCAAACGTATGAACCGATTTTGATTTAGTTTTTTTTTTGTTTGATAGGTGTCTTCATCGCGAGTTTTCTTATCTTTGTTTCATGAAAATCCATCAGTTTTTTTGTTGATACAACTACGTAGCCCCTTGATTGCGGACGTCGAAAAAATCAAAATGGCGCTTCTGCGCACTACTTACCCTCCTCCACTCTGAGATTTTGTGACCCTCCACTCGTGTTTAGGTTCATTAGAATGGTATCAATGCACAAATTATACATATACAAATCAGTCGGGGTGGTTTTAAATGTTGTTAGGCTAAGCGCGCACCACGATTTTATTCATACGTAAATAAAAAACACTATTATACCACATACTACAAAATATATGAAAGAATTTTCCCGCAATGCGTGGACTCTAGTAAATTTTTGTTGTTCACAGGTTGATGAAAAAAACCACAACCAATAAAAACCGCACTGACCACGCTTTTAATAGGCTTATCTGGAATTATTATTATTCATACAGTACATAAACATTAATAATATGTTTTTAGGTAAGTGAGGGTGATATTTAATTGACAATCGAGACACAGATTGCTTCGAATTGATAAAGGACGATGACCTACAAGAAAATCCAAAGTTCGTCTCGTATCGGACCTCTGACGTTATATCAAAATATAGAACGAGTAGGGTTGGACTATAAATTACATAGTTACGATAATTTAACTAAAAACCGACTTCACATGCCACCCGACTTCACCCGAGTCAGTTTCAGTAGCAAGTTTGAGATGTTTAACGACATATTTCTGAAGATACTTATGACATCTGAACAAAAAATTAAAAGGACCACCTTAAAGCTTAACGCTACAAAAAGAACCTTTCAAATCAGTTCACAATTGGCAGAGGATTTTTGTTACCATTCGAGACCGTATCACCACTTACCAACAGATGAGATGTGGTCAAACGCTAGCCTAGAAAATAATTACCGCACGAGGCGTGGCGGTGCGGGTCGGAAGCCGAAAAGTTTTGAGGTGCAAATGCCAGAAATATACCCCTGTATTCACAACAACACTATGATGTCTCATAGTGCTCGCGTGTGTCGTTTAAATCAATACCTTATCGATATTTTTGTGATAAAAATTCACCGCTATACGTTCGCCAAAATCTTCACGAATACGGCCGTTAGTCTACCAAAACTAAGAACAGTTGAGAGCCAGCTCCCTTTCGAGGCCTAGCATGCTACCATCCTAGCCCGCATCATCACTTACCAACATGTGAGATTGTGGTCAAACGGTAGCCTATAGGCTACCGTTTTTTTTTATCGTTTTTTTTTAATATCTTATAAGATATTAAAAAAAAAGTTTTATTGAAGCAATTGAAAACGTAAAATGATTTGTGTTTCTCTAGGCCGCCTTATTTTCTACTTGTACAGTTAGTGTATAATTTTATCGAATGCTTTTCATGTAGATGCATATTTACACTTACCCACATATAGCTATTTAATATCGCAATAAAAGTCTAAATATATCTTTAATGGCTTTAGGTACGGACAGACCGCAGCGTCCTGCGTGCGCGATCTAGGTGGCGATCAGATAGCGCAGTAGTATTTGTACCGACTGGTTCACACCAAACGCCATCAGAACACAATTGAAAAGTACTGAGATCGTGCCCGCAGATCGCAGGACGCCGCGGTGTGGCCGCACCTTTTAGGTTTGAGAAGATAAGTAACTATTTTAGGTATTCCATTTTCTGCGAAGTTGAAGTTAATTTACTGTGACAGTCCACCAGTAATTTCAGGATACCGAATAAAATTATAATAACTAATTTGTAGATCTCCTCCACTGCGGTGACAGTTATTTTAAATTATTTTAATATATCAAACGATTTTTAGAGTCATACATACACAAAATGCAAAAATGAATACTCACGCTTGTGTATCTTTAATTAAAAATGTTAAAAGCACTTTATGTAATCTGACCCCGCATATCTTACAACAGATAATTTCACATCTCTTGTGACGGCAAGTGGCGGGTAAAATTGCACGATTGGCACTCCTACTAACTTCATTTTATAATTGACACAGGCAATTTTTCTTAACTTACGTATAAATAAGCTACATAGAAAGTACAGTATCCGTGGGTAATAAAATAATGCACTTCGAGACGACGCTCCACAAAGCCATGGAAAAATTACTGGTAAGTAAAGTAGCGTTTTATTTACCGCCACGTACTGTACCGATATCTTCTTCTAAGAAAAAAAACCATATAACGCGAAAACATAAAACCGACTACAAAAAATATCTATGTCGCCCGTACCTACCAAAATAATAAACGAAATGAAAACGCCCTATCCGTCAAAAATGTACCTAGCTTATGCGCTACGGTGAAACAATATCAACGTCATCAGCCTATCTCTGTCCACTGCTGAACATAGGTATGATATACGCAAGCTGGCTGGCAGCGGTTGGAAACAAAGAGCTGTGGATCGAGCTCAGTGGCGTGCCATAGGTGAGGCCTATAACGAGCAGTAGAACAGTATATAGGCGGTAATAACCCAATGGATAAGGTGTCGGACTGGCGATCGAGAGGTCGTGAGTTCGGTCCCCACCCCACCCATTGCACTATTGACGTGAATCCACTTCAGACACAAGCATATTTAGCTTAGTTGAGGGGTTACCAAAAATACTATAGTATGTGCCATATAGATTGGCACTAAACTGCGTTGACCTTTCAGTGGACTAGCTTCGATGACAAACCTTTTATGACTGTGATTATAATTAGGTTTTATTTTTACTTAGCGGTGTGTTCTAATTTTTATTTGGCGCTAAAATATCCAGTGTTTTTTTCTGAAACATGTATACATATTTCTTGAGGTTGGAGTCTGCATTAATATATTGGGTTTAATGTAAGATTAATGTGTGTTGGAACATAAATAAATAAAATATATATCATATGATTTATTTACTATTGTTGGTACATTTATATATAATTTCCATCACTTAATTCTCTCTACCAATAATATCGAAGTTATTCGAGAAACTGCTCTTGAAAAGGCTGAAACCTATTATAGAAGAAAGAAACCTTATTCCTGACTACCAGTTCGGATTTAGGGAAAATCACTCCACCATAGACCAGGTTCATAGAATCACCAACATCATAGAAAATGCTCTGGAAGAAAAGAAAGTTTGCACTACCGTCTTCTTGGATGTAGCTCAAGCGTTCGACAAAGTTTGGCATAAGGGCCTCATACACAAACTGACAAATATGCTCCCAAAACAGTTTGCAGATATTCTTGAATCTTACTTAACACAAAGGATGTTCAGGATAAGACAAGATGACTCATACTCAGAACTAAAGCAGATAAAGGCTGGAGTACCACAGGGCAGTGTTTTAGGTCCGGTCCTGTACGTATTATACACCTGTGATATTCCTCATTTAGAAAATAACACTATCGCAACCTTCGCGGATGACACAGCCATTATGGCTACAGGTGTCACCCAAGAGGAAGCAGTAGAAAAAGTTCAGACAGCAGTCAACTCCATAGTTGCATGGACAAAGCAATGGCGAATAAAGCTCAACGAAAGTAAATCTGTACACATAGATTTCACAAATAAGAGACCAAACTACCATCCAGTGTTCATAAATAATCAACCAATACCTTACGATAACAAAGCAAAATATCTAGGGATGACATTAGACGCAAAGCTAAGCTGGAAGCTGCATGTCAAAAAGAAACGTGAAGAATTAGAGCTTCGCTACAAGAATATGCACTGGCTGTTTGGAAAATATTCATCTCTGTCAGTGCGTAACAAAATGCTATTATATAAACAAGTCCTTAAGCCAATATGGACGTATGGTATCCAGCTATGGGGATGCACTAAACAGAGCAACGTACAGATTATACAAAGATTTCAAAATAAAGTGCTCAGGAGCATTGTAAAGGCACCCTGG
Organism: Cabera pusaria; assembly: GCA_954871355.1. NCBI lineage: Eukaryota > Metazoa > Arthropoda > Insecta > Lepidoptera > Geometridae > Cabera > Cabera pusaria. The sequence goes on from OX940893.1 coordinate 22,797,596, forward strand.
TACATTAGAAATGACGACCTCCATCGGGACCTAAAAGTGGAACACGTCGCTAAAACAATAAAACAGTATGCTGAAGCTCACGATCGTAGACTTCACCATCATGTGAACGTCGAGGCTATCCAGCTCCTCGACAACACAGACATAGTGAGAAGACTAAAAAGGGTAAAACCTTTCGAGTTACTTCAGTGATATTTTACTAAGTGAGCATAAGTGTAGTGATAGTGAACGCTATTTAAAAGAACACAATAACAAAGTGTCTTCTCCTTAATAGAGACATTAGGAAAAGTGTTATTGGACACATTCTTAGTAATATTTTAATAGTAAATTAAGTTAAAATCAAATTACTTATTAGCCTAGTTATAAGGCTAGATTGTAATAGCAGTGAGATATCTACTCTACGTAGATAAATCACTACAAAAAAAAAAACTTAATTCTTGCCGAAATTAATTTAAAAAATAAATTAATGTATTATTGCCGAAGGTGACGAATCTCTGTTGCCTGACGTAAAAACATGTTCCAGGTAAAGTGACATAACTCGCGTATTGTATAATTTCAGGAAGTAGTTTTGTAAGTATTATAAAAGCTTAAGTTATTGTTATTTTTTTAATTTCAGGTAGAAAAATTACAAAAAGAGATGTTCGTTAATAATTATTAAAAAAAGTATAATATAGAACACTCTTAGCGCCTTTAAATCCCTTTTTACAATAAAAACGGATAACAAATATCGAGATCATGAAACTACGACATTAAATATAATTCTCAAATGTGCTCTAGTAATATGAAGTATTGTAATAAACAACAATGGTAAATAGATATTTTTGGTTATCATTTTGGCAACGGGACCTATTACTAAGACTCCGCTGTCCGTCTATCTGTCTGTCTGTCTGTCTGTCTGTCTGTCTGTCCGTCTGTCACCAGGCTATAGCTCATTTACCGTGATAGTTAGACAGTTGAAATTTTCACACATGGTATATTTCTGTTGCCGTCAGAATAACAAATACTAAAAACAAAATAAAGTTAAAAATTAAAGGGGGTCCCCATGTATGGGTAAAAACGTGTTTTTAAAGCCCCGTCTTTCTAGATCGCGACCAAACCAAATATTCTTGGTAATATCAATAAATCAAATATATGAGGTTGAAACTCTGTTATGTTTCGTATTGTACGGAACCCTCCCTAAGTGTGCGATAAGAGACGCGATGCTGACTCGCACTTGGCCAGTTTTATTTCTTAGCGGCTGACGAGAGGTCGATGCACTTTAGTGCCAATCTATATGGCACGGACTATAGTAATTTGCAAACCACATTGCGAGTATTTTTTTCTCAAAAAAAACGTATATACCTACAAACATAAGTACATACGTTTACTGATAAAAAGCCGTCCTTTTGGCTCTGATATAAGTATAAGTGAAAATAAGTTCAGTTTAGTTCTTTCTTAGCGTGATAGAGGAACAAACTTACGAAGATCTAAAATTACAAGCTTTGAATTTTATAAAATAGGGTCTTTATCATTACACACTAACACTCGTGTGAGTAAATTGTGTTGGGTCTATTTGCATAGTTAATAAGATCTCATGTACCCAATGTGTACAAATGGTTTCAATGGCTTCAACATTATGACACAGTCCCATGCCATTCTCATCGTGCGCTGAATGTGCTTTCATCGTGCGGTCGAAGGACAGAAGACGGACAGAGGTACAAAGTTACGTCAAGTGCAGATAAAAACGAGATTCATATGTAAACAGTTTAATAAATCGATGTTGATTATTGCTGTCTGATTTATTTAAATACTTTGTTCTGATAGCTGGTAATGCGTATTTACCTACGCACGTAAGATGCAACGGCCTGCTATGTGATTTGTTTTTAAGGTCATTTCTAGCATACCTACTATAGGAAATAAATAACAATGAATACTGAGTAAGAACATTTATGAAATATTTTAAATTTCAGCTCACTTGGACACCAGCAAATAGTTGATAAATGGGTTGCAAATTTTGACGCGCAACTTTCATACGAGCATTGCAAGTTAGATAGATGGATACACTCTTTCAACATTTTCTACACTAAAAAAATAGAACCTCCTTTTTTAAATAGGTCAAAAACATAGCGTTTCAATCTCAATCCGTCCTTCAGAACAGCTAGCACAGAACATTATGCCAGAACTCAGTGGTTTCCACGACCCGAGGTCTACCGGTGATCAACCAATAATAACATCCAGGGTTGACGTACTTATAGGATTTATTATAAAGTCTAGAGTCTAGACCTACGAATAAATAGAGTCCAAACCAAAACTTTGCACCCTAACTAGACTTTGCACGGTAGCACATTGCTGTGAACACAAATTAATTCACTCCACCTTTGTTTCTATCTCGCTCATACTTACCGTAACACTAAAATCGTGAAGAGCAACAACATACATTTTGGCGAGAACGTGAAAAAGTTAGTGTGTTTCATTGTATTTTTCCAAAAACTTGTATTATTCCGCGAGTTAATGTGTAATTAAATATGGTTTATTAACCATGAAGTGCCGGTGAATGTGTGCGAATGCAGGGAAACATCACAATATTAAAAAAAATCTATTAGTGTTCCACTGAACATTTTCAGTAAAGTCTACATCTTTTCAGAGGTTGTGAGTCGGACTGGTCTATAACTTCAACTTGACCTTAAATGTACTCAACAAGACTTTGTGACTTCAATTTACAAAAACTTTGACACTGGCTAAATACACTAATCGTGTGGAGTTATATTAAAACTATAGTAGGGTCAATTTAATAGATCACATTTGACATCTGTCAATCTTAGCTTCATAGTAAGGTGACTTAAAGCCTAAAAACATCGATTCAATTGATGAATCGATACGCATCAACACAAACAAGAATGATGTTAGTTTGATGTTATTCGAAATAACCAATTTTCCGGCAGCTCTAAACGAGAAATACAATTAGTATTTACATTATTCAGTGTTATTTACCTGTTTGTTTTGCGTTAATATGAAATTGATAAGACTCGTTAATACAAATTATACAAACCGGAAATTGTACATATTCAAACGATTTTATATGTATTTATGGATTAGAATTTAGCTCCATAGAAAATGGCCCAATAAAATAAAAAGCATGCTCAAATGTACCTATGGATCTAACGTTTAGTAGTTTATCGTTAGTTTTTTAACCCAAATTATTATTGATTATAGTTCCTATTCAATTATTTTTCAACTTTTTTAGTCAAAGAATAATATTATGTGTTAATTACAATCACAGTTTAGTTATTTTTATAGTTAAACATCCTTCACAAGTAATCATTGCATTCGATTCAACCTATCGACTGATCAATCTTTTGATTTTTTGGGTAGCATCCCTAGTAAACACTAGTTTATAAACATAAAGTAATAGTGTTCACTGACGTAACCTTGTACTGACGATTAGTTTTTTAGAACAAAAATTGTTTATTATGTTTAAAATGAACTATTAGTCAAAGTAAATTGTAAAAACGCTTTCTTTTGTAATTATTAGAATAAATATGTATTTGTAACTGAAAAATGTTAAGTAATTTAGGGAGTTCTGAAAGTGAAGTGAGTTTTGAAATAATTAATAATTTTATGTGCCCTTCATTACAAGGTTACGTTGTTGAATTTTGATGAAGTGTCAAATGTGATCTATTAAATTGACTCTACTATAAAAAGTCTTAATTTTAGTCTTTAAAAATGTATTCTACATGCAACCTCCATTGTGTATATTCTTGGTCCAGACCTATGGACGCGACATTGACCCTTGTATAGTGGTATAGTTGAATGAACCAGTCTCGTACCTTCATCTCAGTGTTCTGTGATATTACTGGTGACGAGACGCCCTGCGATAATTCCAAAAGTAACTTGTGTATTCCATGTCAAGTATTATCAGCAAATTTGTTTTTATTTTATTTTATTAAGAACCGGTAATAAATTAACTAATTATCGTATATTTTAACAATATACGTTTATTTCTTATTAAGGTTATTTGATTCTTGAACATATTGTGAGAATTACACATTATATCGTCAATTTCAGGTTTAATTAGGGTAACCGACTTTTCAGTAGCATTTAATAATAGTAGTTTCTTTTCGTGATAAATTGAACATATCTTTTTTCGTAGGTATATATTTTGACAAAATAGATGGCCACACCACAGCGTGCGCGATTTAGGCGGCGATCAAATAGCGCAGTAGTATTTGTATCGACTGGTTCCATCGACGTTATAACAATTAGACCCCGCTTGAAAGGCGAGCACTTTCCGCTAAATCATCGGACTTATAAGTCTTATATAAATCCACGCCCACAACCGCGATGTTAGTTTCAACCAGTACCTACGGTGACCTGTAAACATCTCCGCGCTCAGATACTTAAATTTCTTAAAAAGTCGTTGTTATGGCTCCTTGCAGTGTAAGATGGTGTGGAAAAACCAGTACAAACTCAAATTTTAACGCAAACGGTATAACATTTTACCGGTAAGTCAATAAATGTATCTAATCTTCAAAAATATATACACAGGCAAAGATCAACTTATATTTGTCGGTCAGCAGTTGTCTTTAATTACTATCTCTTTTTGTCACGGGCGATTATTAATAGTTATATCCCGTTTTTGCGTGGATTTAGTGTTGCGCCTCTGCTGCAGTAATTACATATCGATAAACTAGGAATAATATCGACATTCATTTTACAATTAGGTATAATTTGTAAATTTGGATGTAGTGTTTCTCCTGATCCCATAGACTATTTATGGAGATCTACAGAGTAAGTGCGTTTTAATATGGCTCCACACGAATGGTGTATTTAGCCAGTGTCAAGTATTAAAATTGCTCAATTTTTCGTAAATTCTACGTAGTTTTTACAAGTTTTTATTTAACTTGCAATGTATGTATGTATGTCACTATGTATGTTCGGGTGGAATCTTGGAAGCTCAATTACACCCACTTTCCGATGTCCGATTGGATGCAAATTTGGTGTACTTATGTATCTTTGGTGACAATACAATGATATGGTACCATGGATCTGGTCTGATGATGGAGACGGAAGGTGGCTACGGCATCTCTGTGATAAAACAAATAACTCCACCGAATTTGGGCTCGATTGATTTGTCTTGAAGAGAACTTTACGCCTAGATGATATCCAGGGTCTGATGATGAAGCTGAAAGGTGGCCACGGCATCTCTGTGATAAATCAACATAACCCTACCGAGTTTGGGCTCGATTGATTCGTCTTAAAGAGAACGTTTTACCTAGATTATATCCAGGGTCTGATGATGAAGCTGGAAGGTGGCCACGGCATCTCTGTGCTAAATAAACGTAACTCTACCGAGTTTGGGCTCTATTAATTCGTCTTGAAGAGAACTTTACACCTAGATGATATTTAGCGACTGGTGATAAAGCTGGAAGGTGGCCACGGTATCACTGTGATAAAATAACGTAACCCCAGTGAATCTGGGCTCAAATGATTCGTCTTGAGGAGAACTTTAAACTTAAATGATAGCCAGGATCTGATGATGAAGCTGTAAGGTGGCCATGGCATTTCTGTTATAAAGCAAAATAGCCCCACCGAGTCAATTGATTTTCCTTGAAGAGCACTTTACCCATAATCACATCAAATATCCGTGGAATATTTTAAAACATCATGCCTTCTCTTAAATACTTAGGTAGTAGGTAGGTAGTCGGTATCTATACCTACCTACTAAAAAGTTAAAAATAAATTATAAATAAAAAATATTTTTAAACCCAAGCTTTTATCTGGGACAATGAACTAAAATGTTAAAAATAAATTCTAGTAAGTATTTGGCGTGTAGGTGGTACTTACCTATATTTTTAAAAGCTTGAATCACTACCCGTTTTTCAGGCTAGGCTACTTAATTTATTTACCTTACCATAACAGTTAACGCATAATTTTTAATGGCATAATAGTATTTATGCATATTTTTGTTGGCGTATTGTATAATTTATCTATACTAATATTATAAAGAGAGAACATTTGTATTTTTGTATTTTTGTAATGATTTGGCTCAAAAACTACTGAACCGATTTAAAAAATTCTTTCACTAATACATAGAATGGACTTTCGGAATGAAAATAGGTTATATATTATCTCGTTTAAATCAAAGGTATATTCGTGGAGACCTAATTTGCAACCTAAGTCGGCAAAAAAACGGTCGAAAAAACACGTTTCTTACGAACGCTGCTTAATTGAAAATAGATAGAAGAATATTTTCCTTGCAAGAGTTGTACAACTTAATAATACCTACAAAAACGTCCGCGACAGCATATGTCTATCTCTTAAGGTTGACTCACAGTAACCATTTTAATCTTAAAATTTTTGTTAAAAAATATTACATAACTTCCAAGGCTATTTTCAAGTATATAGTATTAATCCTTATCCAAATAATTACGTTAATTAGCTTGGCCACATATTATAGATTAAAAGTGTCCTTTACAGTATATAATTCAAATGAAAACTCTGGAATATATCACGAATTTCACATACACGCATCGCAAAATTAATAAAATATTTGCAGTGAAACCATAGATTAGGTCATAGTTACTACGAAAATATTATTATAAGCTTAGCTATGCTGTAGATCCCAATCACAATCAATTTAAAGTCAATATAGTATAATAATATGATCTTTTGTATAAAATAATATTCATCTATATATATATACATATATATATCTATACTAGTCTATACTAATATTATAAAGAGAGAACATTTGTATTTTTGTATTTTTGTATGTTTGTAATGATTTGGCTCAAAAACTACTGGACCGATTTAAAAAATTCTTTCACTTATATATAGAATGGACTTTTGGAATGAAAATAAGCCATATATTATCCCGTTTAAATCAAAGGAACATTCGTGGAGACCTAATTTGCAACCTAAGTCGACTAAAAAACGGTCGAAAAAACACGTTTCTTACGAACGCTGCTCAATTCAAAATAGATGGAAGAATATTTTGTATGGAAGAGTTGTACAACTTAGTAAGACCTACAAAAAAGTCTGCAACAGCATATGTCTATCTCTTAAGGTTGACTCACAGTAACCATTTTAATCTTTAATTTTTTGTTAAGAAATATTACATAACTTCCAAGGCTATTTTCATGTATATAGTATTAATCCTTATCCAAATAATTACGTTCAAAAGCTTAGCCACATATATAAAATTAAAATTGTCCTTTACAGTATATAATTCAAATGAAAACTCTAGAAGATATCACGGATTTCACATACACGCATCGCAAAATTAATAAAATATCTGCAGTGAAACCAAAGATTAGGTCATAGTTATTTAAAATTCTATTCTATAATATAGTTATGATCTATATATAAACCACCCCGACTGATCTATGTATAATCTTTTCAATAAAAGCATTCCAATGACTCTAAACACGACATTTAAAATCTGAGCTGTAAGTTGGTGTGGATTTGAGTATTCTGTAGAGTACAGGAGATGTCCCAGCATCAGGTCATGGCTTCCATGTTCTTACAATATCGTTGAAGAAGAAGATTTTCGAATTGATCAGACCTATGAAAGTTGACTTCATAGCGCAATTAACTAGAAAAAAGGTCATAGTTTTATAACGATTGAACGAATTTTTATGAATCAAAGCTAAGAACACTCTCGATGAAGATATCAATCAAACAAAAAAAAATATCAAAAATAAAATCAAAATCGGTTCATCTGGTTGGGTGCTAAGATGCTTCAGACAGACACAAGATACACACGTTAAACGTATAATACCCCTTCTTTGATCCCATGATTTGATTGATTTTGATGCCATGATCCTACCACCTCTGTACGAAAACCCATGATTCATGAATGCACATAAAACTTTCATTGGTAGGTATATAGCTAGGATTAGAACCAACGACAGTCGGGTCAGAATCAGGGTAACTATCCTTTACGCCAAAGGGTCGTCCAATATCACTACGTAAGTATTAAAAAACAAAGTCCATCACTGCGTCTGTCTGTCTGTTCGCAATAATCTCAATAGCTACTGAACGGATTATCATGCGGTTTTCACCAATAGCCAGAGTGTTTATGAGGAAGGTTTAGGTGCATAATTCGTCAAGGTTTTGTGTAAATTGGTTGAAACATGACGATGATTGTTAAATATGTGAATATTTTATATGTGATGCAACAAACTGATGCAAATTTTGTAGGCATATATGTTCTACCTGTGCGAAGCCGGGGCGAGCTGCTAGTATATAATAATATTTTAAACCACCCCGACTGATCTATGTATAATCTTTTCATTAAAAGCATTCCAATGACTCTAAACACGACATTTCAAATCTGAGCTGTAAGTTGGTGAGGATTTGTGTATTCTGTAGAGTCCAGGAGATGTCCCAGCATCAGGTCAATGCTTCCATGTTCTTACAATATCGTTGAAGAAGAAGATTTTCGAATTGATCAGGCCTATGAAAGTTGATTTCATAGCGCAATTAACTAGAAAAAAGCTCATAGTTTTATAACGATTGATGGAATTTTCATGAATCAAAGCTAAGAAAACTCTCGATGAAGACATCTATCAAACAAAAAAAAAGGATCAATAATAAAAACAAAATCGGTTTATCCGGTTAGGTGCTAAGATGCTACAGACAGACACACAGATACACACGTTAAACGTATATTACCCCTACATTTTGCGTCGGGGAACGCCGTAAGGTTACGGCGGCAGATGTTCTCCTTGGTGGTAAGCTACTTTTTGGTAGATTTAATGATCCCACTACCACTGTACGAAAACTCATGATTCATGAATGCACATACAACTTTCATTGGTAGGTATATAGCTAGGATTAGAACCAACGACCGCCGGGTCAGAATCAGGGTAACTATCCTTTACGCCAAAGGGCCGTCCAATATCACTACGTAAGTATTATAAAACAAAGTCCATCACTGCGTCTGTCTGTCTGTTCGCAATAATCTCAATAGCTACGGAACGGATTATCATGCGGTTTTCACCAATAGCCAGAGTGTTTATGAGGAAGGTTTAGGTGCATATTTCGTTAAGGTTTTGTGTAAATTGGATGAAATATGACGATGATTGTTAAATATGTTTATATTTTATATTCGATGCAACAAACTGATGCAAATTCTGTAGGCATATATGTTCTGCCCGTGCGAAGCCGGGGCGGGCTGCTAGTATATAATAAAAGACTTTATTGTTTCATCCTAATTTGGATATACATAAAGTTAAATGACATTTGTTATTTTGTCTTCTTCTTCTGCTAATATTACAAATTAGAAAGTGAGTGTGTGTGTGTGTGTGTGCGTGTACGTGTGCGTGTGCGTGTGCAGGTGCGTGTGCGTGTGCGTGTGCGTGTTCGTGTGCGTGTGCGTGTGCGTGTGCGCGTGCGCGTCGCGTGTGCGTATGCGTGCGTGCGTGGGTGCGTGCATGCGTGCGAGCGTGCGTGCGTGTGTGTGTGTGTGTGTGTGTGTGTGTGTGTGTGTGTGTGTGTTTGTGTGTGTGTGTGTGTGTGTGAATGTATGTTACCACGTATCTCCATACCCTTTTAACCGATTTTATTGAAATTTAAAACGTTGATAGTGTAAGCTTTGGAATAAGACACCTAAGTAGATTTTTGAAAATCATCCTTTAAAGGGGTAGAATAGGGTGATAAAGTTTGTATGAAAAATTTTATTTTTTATACAATGAGCGGTTTTACTCAAAACTCGGTACAAATAAACCTTAATACATATAATGGTCAACGTATTTATTATTTTTTCAAATCAATATCTAGGGGGTGTGTAAAATAATTTGGTTTGGAAAAATCATAGAAAATTCAGAAATGTTTGTTTCCACGTATTCACACAAAAATCAGTACAAATAAACATTAAAACATATGATGGCACACATTTTTTTAATTTAAAATCGTCATTATGTGATTTGCTGTTGCAATGTTATTGTTGTTTGAATATATCTTAGTCACGTTTAATGGAGTATTTAAGTCGCGAGTGAAAAGCATCTTATAGGCAAACGTGCTCATTTGTCGAGCGCATCGTTGCCTACCATCAGGTGAGATTGTGGTAAAACGTTTGCCAAACTAGGATAATAAGAACAATATTTATTAAACATTCTATTTAGTTCAATTTGAATCACCATTTTTATAACCTTGTGACTTAGACCTGCATTAATATTAATTTTGCTCTCGCGCTAAATAGGATAATAAATACAATTATGAGTTATAAACGTAGTGTAGGGCGCCCTCCAGCTAGGTGGAGCGATGATATACGCAAGTTGGCTGGCAGCGGTTGGAAACAGAGAGCTGTAGATCGAGCTTAGTGGCGTGCCATAGGTGAGGCCTATGTCCAGCAGTGGACGGAGCTAGGCTGATGATGATGATGATGATGAGTTTCGGCTGACGGCTACTTTAGCCAACTCATATATTATGATTTTTCCAAACCTTAATAGTGCACCTGATGTTTGTATACTTATATAGTTTTACTATATACGTCCACATCGATAGTGTACTTATCTTTTACCGATATTTTTTTTACGGTAATTTGGTATGGTCATCTCTATCTGAAATTTATGATATTGTTAAAACTAGTCGGAAGCGCCAATCACAAACAGTTCCCCGCGACCGCATACCTCGGCCAGTTGCGGAATTGATTGTACCGCGCGCTATTAATGATAAGGGGTCTAATTGTTATGACGTCGATGACTAGTTCACACCAAACGCGATCTATGGCGATCAGAAAACGATTGAAAATTAGATCGCGGACGCGGACGCGGACGCAGGACGCCGCGGTGTGGTCGTACCTTTTTAGCCTAAACGTGAAATTTGTTCCCAATTCTAGAAAATAAATTTCAGTCAGTTACTCCAATTTTTTTTCGAACTTATGACAGCTACTCTACTACTATAAACTGACTAATACTAACTTTAAAATTTATTATGCGGGGAAAATTATGGAAAGACATTTTTCATTTATTTAATGGGAGTTATCTCGGAAATCTCAATATTTCTAACCTCCACCTAGTTGTAATATCAGATTTTTATTCTAATGCATACGGGTGTTTGGAGATCCGCAAAAATCATACGCTAAATATTAATATCGCTTAAATAATTAACAAACCGACGACTAATGTTTTAATCTTCCAAGAGATTTCACATGCTGCGCGAGTCATTAACCCCCGACGCAAAAAGAATGGGTATAACACCTCTTCAGTTTGACGTGTCATCGTCATCATCATAAACAGCCGATGTCTGTCAGCAGTCCACTGCTTGACATAGGCCTCTCCAAGATACGCCACTAGTCCGTACGTATAACCGTATAACTCTTCATCTGTGTAACTAGGTGTCTGTGTATGTGTGTGTATGTCTGTGGCATCGTGGCGCCCCGTAGATGTAGTATAGTGCCCAAACCTTGTACTATTCATAATTCTGTGCCCAAATGAATGAACCGATATAAAATTAGTTTTTTAGGGTTCCGTACCTCAAAAGGTAAAAAAAGGAACCCTTATAAGATCACTTTCTTGTCCGTCTGTCTGTCTGTCTGTCCATCTGGACACACGGACAGACAGACGGACAGACCGTCTGTCTGTCCGTGTGTCACCACTGATTTTCTCAGGAACGGGTGGACCTAGCAAGTTGAAATTTATACCTGATACTGAGGTCTACCAGTCCCTATTAAGGAAAAATTCCAAAAAATAATAATAGTTTAAAATTAAAGGGTGTCCCCATACATACATATTTAGTGCCAAATAATGTAGACCTCTGAGTTATATGAGCGCTGATACTATTTAGTGGTCTAGCGTAATTGGTTGGTACGTAAGCCTCGGTGGGCGAGTTCAACTCGACTTAGCCGGTTTTAGTTTCTTTGACAGGTCTCTTAGCTTTGATTTTTTGAAAATCCGTTTTGTACCCTTAGTACGAGTTTTTACAGTAAACGCTTTTGACAGATCTCAAATAGTTTTCGACTTATTCCGGCTCCCCGATTGGTCTAAATTTAGTGTGTGTACCACTACCGGCGCTGTACTGTTTTTCATACAAAATTTGTTCGATATACGATATCAAGTTTGGTATGAAAACTCTTACTAAGGGTACTTACAGCTGTTAAGACTATGAGCTTTCTTCAAGTTGATGACACTATTAAATCAATTTTCATGGGTCTGATAAATTTGAAGTGCGGTATCCTCTTATTTCAACGATATTGTAAGAACATGGTAGCATTGTCCTGATGCTGGCACATCTCCTGGAATCTGCAAAATACTCAACTTCTCACCAACTTACAGCAGAGATGTAGAATTTGAGCTCATTGGAATGGTCTTAATGAACAGATTATACATAGATCAGTTTGGGTGGTTTCAAACATTGATGTTAAGATTTATATATACATACATTAGTTGACAATTGATAGATAAGTCGAATATCATACACAGAAAAAATATGTTTGATGACAGATTTTCTAACTTGAGGGTGGTAGCTAGCCAGGCGGACACTAGGTAGTGTCCTTGCGGGGGTTGGGGGTTTCTTAGCGATGTTTTTCTTTCACCGGAAGGCCAATGTGAAAAGCGCGCATAATTATTTCGATAGAAAAATTCATTGGTGCAGGCGGGGAACTCGAACTCGGTACTTCTGGCATCAAAGCCGACCATTCTCCCATAACCACCGGGCCCTCAAAATGTTTGCTTTAATTCAAATCAAACAAAAATCTTTACTTTAAATCAAACTTTTTTCTACTAATACTTAAGAAAATTTTGCAAATACAACAATGATCATAAAACGTATCTCTTCTCGGCATAAACAATCGCCCGATAATTTCGCAATAGTAGCTCGAGCGTAATAGTAGTACTTCGCTAAATTATCCACTGGTCTTTTTTTAAACACAAAATATTTACAAAAAATATTTCGTATCGTAAACACGATTAAGTAGTGAATTATACAGTAATTATTCGAATGATTTAAGTGTCTGTTTATATTGCATAATCTATCGTAATATTTGCATTTAACTAGCATTGCAAGTGCATGCTATCTTAGCAATAGATGGCCTCTGAAATAATGTGTAAATAGACGCTTAAAACTTCAACAAACCCAATGGCTTTAATTCGCTATAATTTTCACTTAAGATGGAACGCGGGGTAAACTTTTCCATACAAATGTATTCCCCCATTTCCTCCTTGGAAAATGCTTCTAGAGAAAAATTTGTTTCTACAAAAAATCAAGGTCTGCTGTAGCAACGCCCCTATCATTTTCTTTTTTTGACCAACCTATTTCAAATAGAAATACGACCCTTCAAAAATCTTAAAGAGGAGATTAGAATGCTTTAATTTATTTTTGCAATTGGTTGGTCAAAAAAGCAAATAGTAGCTACAGCAGACCTTGATTTTTTTTAGAAACAAATTTTTCTCTAGGAGCATTTTCCAGGAAGGAAAAGGGGGAATATATTTGTATGGAAAGGGACCCCGCGTTCCTTCTTAATTAGCGTCAGAGCATTCTGGAAGTAATAGAACATGACTGTTTATCAAATTAATCTCATCTTACTTGCCGATTGTAACAGCATTCGTCGCAGTGACAATACCCCATTGGCTCGAATTTTCTAGCTAGTTTATTGAATTGAGGCTGTAAGGTGTGAGTCCTCACACAGTATTAAATGATAAAACTAAGATAATGATAGAAGGATCCGGGAAGGTGAATTAAACCGCTAAGAACCGCGATAGAGGAACACTGATTTATTTTCAACTAGCAGTGCCCAGCGGCTTCGCCCGCGTTAATAACTACATTTATTTATTTAATTTTTATTTTTTCATAAAAACACACAAACACCGAATTAGCCATATCGGTCTACCCGTTTTCAAGATATGGCGTGACCAAGGGACATAGGGACTCATTTTTATAAAACCCAAAATATCATATTGATTTTCAGACTTTGTTACCCCATTAATTTAGAAAAAGCCTGAAACACATATTTACTTATATCTCTATACAATATTTTTCATCCCATTAAAGGGTGAATTTTGGAAAATCCTTTCGTAGCGTTCCGTTTTATTTGTACCAAGTTTTGAGTGAACCGGACCAAGGAATAACATTTTTGATAGAAACTTTATCACACTATGTAACCCCTTCTGGGGTTGAATTTTGAAAATTTCAGGGGTTCAAAAAACCTTCGTGTTATTTTAAAATATACATCATCTACGTTTTAAATTTCATTGAAATCGGCTAATCATTATGGAGATACGTCGAAAAACAAACATGACTGAGTTTTCTAAATTCATTTTGCAAACCCCCTAGGGGTAGTTTTGATAAAATTAAATACACGTATATCATTATTTGTTTTAAGGGTTATTTTTGCCGAGTTTTAAGTAAATCGACCCAAAGAAGAATAAAATTTTCCATAGAAACTTTATCACCTTATTTAACCCCTTTAGGGGATGATTTTCTAAAATAAGATTAGCATATGTCTTAAGTTAGAACCCACACTATCTACATTTTCAATTTCATTAAAATTGGATTAGTGGTTATCGAGATACGTGGTGACAAACATTCACACACACACACACACACACTTACTTTCGCATTTATAATATTAGTAGCATAAATGCTAATAATGCTCTTGTGAAATAATGATGCATTGCGACCGTACATCCTGCCCTCCGAAATTTGAGATGAATTTTGAGATGTTTATCTCAATATCTATGGAGATACTTATCAGACCTCGATAAAATTACCATGGTACCACACTTGGGATATCTACTTTCGAACAAAAAAAGAATAATCAAAATCGGTGCATAAATGACGAAGTTATCCCCGAACAAACATAAAAAATATATATATATATATACGGTCGAATTGAGAAACCTCCTCCTTTTTTTGAAGTCGGCTAAAAATCCAATTTAAGTCTTTATATATACAAATATACAAATTGAAACATAATTTAAATAAATTATAAGTAAAAAATATTTTTAAAAACAAGCTTTTATCTGGGACAATGAACTCAAATGTTAAAAATAAATTCTAGTAAGTAATTGGCGTGTAGGTACTTACCTATATTCTTAAAAGCTTGAAGCACTACCCGTTTTTCAGGCTAGGTAATTACAATACTTCAGTGGCTCAAGCTTTTAAAAATATAGGTAAGTACTTACACGCCAAATACTTACTAGAATTTATTTTTAACGTTTTAGTTCATAGTCCCAGATAAAAGCTTGTTTTTAAAAATATTTTTTACTTATAATTTATTTTTAACTTTTTAGTAGGTAGTTATAGATACCGACTACCTACCTTCTACCTAAGTATTTAAGAGAAGGCATGATGTTTTAAAATATTCCACGGATATTTGATGTGATTATGGGTAAAGTGCTCTTCAAGGAAAATCAATCGACTCGGTGGGGCTATGTTGCTATAACAGAAATGCCATAGCCACCTTACAGCTTCATCATCAGATCCTGGCTATCATTTAAGTGTAAAGTGCTCCTCAAGACGAATCATTTGAGCCCAAACTCGGTAGAGTTACGTTGATTTATCACAGAGATGCCGTGGCCACCTTCCAGCTTAATGAAGCTGACATCAGACCCTGGATATTATCTAGGTGAAAAGTTATCTTCAAGACGAATCAATCGAACCCAAACTCGGTACAGTTACGTTGATTTATCACAAAGATGCCGTGGCCACCTTCCAGCTTCATCATCAGACCCTGGATATCATCTAGGTGAAAAGTTCTCTTCAAGATGAATCAATCGAGCCCAAACTCGGTGGGGTTATGTTGTTTTATCACAGAGATGCCGTGGCCACCTTCCAGCTTCATCATCAGACCCTGGATATCATCTAGGTGAAAAGTTCTTTTCAAGACGAATCAATCGAGCCCAAACTCGGTAGGGTTATGTTATTTTATCATAGAGATGCCGTGGTCACCTTCCGTCTCCATCATCAGACCAGCTCCATGGTACCATATTATTGTATTGTCACCGAAGATACATAAGTACACCAAATTTGAGTCCAATCGGACATCGGGAAGTGAGTCTAATTTAGCTTCCAAGATTCCACCCGAACATACATAGTGACATACATACATACATACATACATACATACATACATACATTGCAAGTTAAATAAAAGCTTGTAAAAATAAATGATACTATGTTAGATGATATAAGGAGATTTGGTAGACTATTCTAAATACCGCAAATATATTACATAGTAATTTGCGAACGTGTGGCCAAAGGGGAAGTTCTGATATTATTTACAGACAACGCACTAGGGACTTCTTTTATTTTGTTAGAGTTGCTCAAATCACTACACACATTAATCTCACGGTTCGCACAAACACTTTTACATGATTGCATCTCGATTTGGCCTGCCTTGAATATAATTTTAATGGAATACATTTGAAATTCATTCAATTTTATAGACTGTGAGTTAAATCCGTGGGCTATTTGGTCGCAGCAAACTTTTTAATCAGAATCGCTAACTTTTCGAATGGAATTGTCAAAAGTTCTCGATCGCAGCTGATATCGCAGCGTTGTGAATTCAAATGCCGCGCTAGTCATATTCAGTACCAAGTTTGAGGTATTTTTTTCCATGTTTCCACGAGATGAGGCCTGAGGCCTGAGGATGTTAAGATGAAGTGGCCTATGTCAAACAGTGGACGAATACTGGCTGTTAATGATGATGATTTCCCATGTTTCTGGAGATACTATTCAGATCTCCGTAATTTTACAATGGGACCATGTCAGGAATATACTCTTTTGAATTAAATAAACAGGCCAAGTGCAAGTCGGACTCGCACTAGTAGGGTTCCGCACCACACTACAGTATTTTATAAGATCGAGCAAAAAATACCACTATCATTTTTCGCCAGCAAAAAGTAATAATTAATAAACATTTTATTTCTTATAACGCCATCTAACGTCTTACAAAGGAGTTAGGGATCGACATTTCAATATAACGCCATCTATGGGACGTTTACCTAACTAAGCGTTCATAGATGGCGTGAAATGCCGAAAAAACACGTTTCTTGTATGGGGACCCTCTCTTATTTTTAACTTTATTCTGTTTTTAGTATTTGTTGTTATAGCGGCAACAAAAATACATCATCTATGAAAATTTCAACTGTCTAACTATCACGGTTCATGAGATACAGCCTGGTGACAGACGGACATACAGACAGACAGACAGACAGACAGACAGGCAGACGGACAGCAGAGTCTTAGTAATAGGGTCCCGTTTTACCCTTTGGGTACGGAACCCTAAAAATAATGTTGAAATATAACATCCTTACTAATAGTATAAACGCGAAAGTTTGTATGTATGGATGTATGTATGGCTGTTTGTTACTCTTTCACGTAAAAACTACTGAACCGATTGAGCTGAAAATGGTTATGTAAATAGCCTAGACCCTGGAATATTTGTAGTGGTAGGACTTCTGCTAGTTTGCCTGGGGCGGTGTACCACCACTTTGCTAATTAATTTTCGGCCGTGAAATGGGAATTTTTTTCCAGTGAAATTGCAGGGCATGTGAGACTCAACATCTTTATGTCGCAAGGTAACAGGCGCAGTGCAGTGACATGCAAAATTCCGGACTGCCAGAATTTTGCATGCCGCTGTATCTATAATAGGTAGACGTCATTGCTTACCATCAGGCGAAAATTTAATTGTTAAAGCATACGGATTATATTGAATTTGTCAAAACATCTGCAGTGCACCATCCTTTTTATTACGTCGATGGTTATATCATAAGAAAAATACCACAGGATACTTTTTATCATGATATTCCCACGGAAACGATATCTACGAGGGTAAAACCGCAGGATACAGCTAGTATACATATATTTTGAAAATGTTCAAGCCGAAATCATTAACGATTCACGGTTGCATACGAAGTAAGTTTGGTACCGCACCATAGCAGTAGTCCTAGCACTAAATAAAATTGTCAGTATTATGTTTCTTTGAAGTGTTTCACACTTTTATATTTTTGTAAATTGTTAAACACAATCCAAAATTTAATCGTACCGACGGCTTAATTGGCAAAGCACCGGAACGTGTTATTCCGGAGGTTGCGGGTTCAAGTCCCGTCGGTACGATGAAATTTTGGATTGTGTTTAACAATTTACTAAAATATAAAGTGTATGACACTTTAAAGAAACATAATATTTGATTTACGCAGTGCAACATCTCTCGTCGGATTTGAAAACTGTTATGATTTCTTCCGAATGATTAACTTACGTAATAAGTAGTCATAGATGGCGCCACCAATGCATAATTGAGTTAACAAATGCAATCCACTAATTTCGTCGTAACGATACTTCGTACCGTTACCGTTGCTTAATTGGCAAAGCACCGGAACATGTTATTCCGGAGGTTGCGAGTTCAAGTCCCGTCGGTACGACGAAATTTTGGATTGTGTTTAACAATTTACAAAATTGTCAGTAGTTACCTACAATTTTATAAAAACAAATTTTTAGTTTTAATCGGCTGGCAGTAGCAAAATGTATTCTTCTAATCTAATAAGCTTGGTTTTTCTAGATCAAATTCAGCGTAAACTAGCTAATACTGTAACGTGACGGTGGTTAAACAATTTGTTGAGTGGTCGTAACCGCCTAGGAGCGTGTGTTTAATAGAATACTGTTACTTTGTTCTGCTGTCTGTACTAAATGTATACCGACGATAAAAAAGAAAGGTCAGCAGTAGCTGACCATGGATGTACAAGTGTACACCCTTGGATATACACCCTATACATTACACACCCGATGTTATAAGTACTATATACATATATTATTATATTTGTGTTTTTGTTAGAGCTCATGGCCTGTTTTAACCCCCGACTCAAGAAAAGTGGTGTAATAAGTTTGACGTGTGTATCTGTATATCTGTGTGTCTGTCTGTGGTATCGTAGCGCTCAAACAGATGAACCGTTTTTGATTTAGTTTTATTTGTTTAATAGGTGTCTTCATCGAGTGTCCTTAGCTTTGTTTCATGAAAATCCGTTCAGGCGTTTAAATATTACCAGCTTTTTCTTGGTTGATGAGACTACGATAGCAACTTTCGTAGCCTCTTTGACCGCGGACGTCAAAAAAATCAAAATGGCGCTTCTCTGCGCACTGCTTACCTCACACTCTGCTGCTGCCTGTTTACCGTAGCTTACATTAGCCAAATAGGCGATCATTATACATAGGTACATATACGAAAAGTCGGGGTGGTTTTCAATTTTAAATTTAAGTAGTATTAACTATTTTTCATTTTGATTGTATAACATATTTTGGAACAGCCCACGTATAGCCTATTTCCCAGTTTCCCACATACAACACATTTATTCATTCCAAATACAAAATACACGAAGCCAATCACTGTCATTCCTATATTATTGTTTTGATTAGCCTCTGTTTTAACGCTTGGAATATTTAGGTAGGTGACCTTGTACTATTGTTTGTTTTGTAGGTAGGTATAGTTATGTAGGTAAGTAACACGTTATCAATATATCATACAGCTTAAAACCACGGTATTATTATTATACCATGTTAAATCTATGTTAACATGTTTATCTGTGAATGACATGCAGTGTTAGCGTAGGTCTGCGGGACGCGTTTTATTATTATCAAATTTTTTTACTGTGTAGGTACAGAACACATAGATTTTATTATTGAAGTTCTGTAAAATGTACCTATTAGATGCATCTTCGGTACTTGGACTGATAGACATATTTTATTTTTCATTATGCTTACAAAAATAATTAGGGGTTGTCCAAAAATGTGATAAAATTATTGAATGAATAGGTAGATAGTAGATAAAATCTATTTTTTTTTTCAATATTTTATAGGCTAGCGTTTGACCACTATCTCACCTGTTGGTAAGTGATGATGCGGTCGAAGATGGTAAGCACGCTAGGCCTAGAATGGGAACTGGCTCTCAAGGATAGCTGCCGGAACACATTAAATGTTTGGTGACATCGCTATATCGCCTTAATTTTTTTTTGTGACGTAAATCTAATAATTTTGTACCTCTTTTAGAAACTAGCTATAAACAAAACAAAAAATAAAATGAGATCAAAAGATTTCAAGACTGTTTTGTCTATAGTCTGCGCTCAGCCTAAATGATGCCTGATGTGTAGTTACTGAAATTATTTAATCCCACAAAGTCACGACAACTTCGGATGAAGTCTATTCTACCACATGCTCTGCTAATCTGTGACTAAACATAACAGATTATATAACAGTTACTACTACCTACAGTCCACAAGTATAACTTGGCGGTGGTGGTTTTTGGAACTAATTCTTTTAATTGAAACTGTGAGTTTGACGTTTGAGAGATTACCGCGACATTATTGTTGATAAATCTGCTACATTAAAATAGTTCAATAATTCCAAAAGTAATTAAAAGTGGTTTAAGAGAAACTGTTATCAAAGTACAAAGTAAAAGCACAGTGGCGCACAGGCACGCCAAGTTATACTTGCCGGACTGTACGTACGATTCCATTCCATTCCATTCATTCAAGTTGTTAGGTCACAGTCATATCACACGTGGAATGCGCGTGCGGCACACGCAGCGGTCACGCAACACCCATGCATTCAGCCACTTCCCGTCCTCGAGGATATATGGGAAACTATTCCAGTATCACAAATTACAAAATAAGTATTTGGCTATATGATCTAATCTTGCGTATTATATACTTATTAGAACATTATTTTATGAGTCATCAGTTTATCACGCATTATTTGTGTTTAGTTACTTATACCTTTTTTATTTGTTTTTAATTGTTTGAGTATGTACCTAATTGTTTCGTATAAGTCCAACACCCGCTTTATGTCTATCACAAAATTTGCGTCCTAATACCTAAGTATAGCTAAGTGCTGAAATACTATTGATTGAGGTTCACACATTTTTTTACGTATTTTTTTGTTTTTAAAATTTTTCTATTATTTTATAAAATTAATAATTATTGTTCAATTAAATTTGATATTTTGGTACTAGTACCTACCCACATTATAGTTTGACGTTATAGTTAATGTCAACATACCCAACCATCTTTCTAAAATGTGAAATATATTCAATAGGTATATTACAATTTAATAACCATAAGTATCGCATGTCAATAATTAGTGACTACCTACATGAGTAAACTATAGGTAGGTCCTAATTAAATTACTGATGACAAAATGTTATATGAAATGCTGTGGAAAAGTCGCACATTAGCATTTACTTAGCGGTAGTTATAGGTACTTAAAAAAATTTATCACAATACAAACAATTTCACTCGGGATACAGTTTTTCTTGTCCGGGTGTTAACACACCGCTTTAATGAACACAAGTGTACTTACCCTTAAATTTGTACCTATTTTGAATGTATTGCATGACTAACTTAATTTTAGTTAAGTAAGTGAATTATGCATGATATTAGTATATATTAATACTCCGATCGTATATGTACACTTTTTTTAAAAACAAAATAAATTTCATTTCATTTCAAATTTCAAATGTAAGAATATCTACTTGGGTACTAGCAACTTCTACAAAACCTAAAGTGAATGGGTCAAACAACAAAGCTAATTAAAACTTTGCTCAGTCTTGTAGTCCTGAAGTTTGCAAAACCTAAGCTTAAATTATTAGAAATGATAAGTAATCAAAATTCGAAGAATCTGAACTCTTCTTGGCGGAAAAATACATTCTAGGGGCAAAATTATTCAAGGTCTTGAAAAAAAATAGAGAATCTATATGTATTACAAACTTCTTAAGAGGGAACGCGGGGTGCGGTTTTCCATACAAACGTATTCCCCTGTTTCCTCCCTGGAAAATGTTTCTAGAGCAAAATTTGTGTCTACAAAAAATTAAGGTCTGCTGTAGTTATCATTTGTTTTTTTTTTTTGACAAACCAATTGCAAATAGAAATATGACCCTTCAAAAGTCTTAAAGAGAAGATAAAAAAGCTTATATTTATTTTTGCGACTGGTTGGTCAAACAATAATGATAGGGCTACAGCAGACCTTGATATTTTGTAGAAACATTTTTTTCTCTAGAGGAAAAAATCCCCCGTTTCGGAAATTTTCGGAGGAAACGGGGGAATACGTTTGTATGGAAAACTGCACCCCGCGTACGCTCTTAAGAAAAATCTATAATTTAATCTCAATCTGAGTCTATAATGTTCAAGTTTCGGCAGAGCTAACAACACAAAATCCGTTTTATCTATTTGTGTTTAGTACGACTGTAGTAATACACAAATGATTACCTACGACAGAACGACAGGTTTTCCTATGCCTCTACGACTACTGTTCAGTAGCTATTATATAATCTGTGGCCGAGTCTCACATAATGCCAATTGTTGCCGGACGGAAAATAATCGATTGTCGGTGCTATTAGGCCAAATACAGCATCTTTGTACTGTGAAGCTGTAATAACATTATTTAAATTAGTTAACAGTAGCACATAATACGAGTAGCATTGTTAGATTGGCAGATAACCTGTTTCTACATTCCAAGTACTTATAAGATGTTTAACCCTTCGTATGCCGGAACGTAGGTAAACGCGAGACATAATATAATATTCATTGTGTCTGGAATCCCGACACACGAGGGGTTAATGGAACTAAAACTAAACTATAATAATAACTAAATGGAAATTCAAAAGCGGACATATTTTCATGCTAAGTAAATAGAAAATATAAATATATTTTCAATAAACTTTTGATAATCAGAAATTCCACTTCTGATTTATAAAAATTATATAAATCTTTGATTCTACTTGTCGATAAATGATTAAGTTTCAAACTAAAACAACCGACTTCCATGCCCGCGAGTCAATTTCAGTAGTAGTTTGAGACGTTTACCGTCATATCTGTGGACATACTTATCAAATATCAATGAAATTACAATGGGACCACCTCGGAAACGTACCCTACCGATTAAAAAAAAATATTTAAATTGGTTCACAATTGACGGAGTAATCGAGTAACATACACATACAAAAAAATATATACCTACAGATGAATTAGAGAACCTCCTTCTTTTAGGGAAGTCGGTTGTAGGATGTAAACATAGAAAAACAAACAATTTGGTAGCAATATTCATGACCAGTGAAGGCCTTGGCAGTTTGTATCCAACTACCAAGGACAACAACACCTGATAAAACTGCTGTTTACAAACATTTTAATATTGAAACTTAAGACGCCTATACGGCTGGTGAGCTGCACAATTTACAATTGAAGCAATTTACTAATTTAATGAAAATTTAATCCCCATCCAGTTATCGAGACTCCGGCTTCACACATATCAACTTTGTGGCCACGATCACACACACACACTGACAATTGGCGAGTTTGGTTGGCGGACGAGCGAGACGAGGGGTCGTTTTGATAACCCCTTTGCGACTTCTTTTCGAACCTCCGTATAGACGCAGGCCACTTCGCCCTTCTACGCGACGCACATAGTCTATAAAGGCCACCCAGCGCACACAAAAGAAGCAGTACGCATCCGATCTCCGCCGATGATGTGTATTTAGCCACATTACATAAGTGAAACACACACCGCTTCATCAATTGCGATGATACTGGCTGCAGTGTAAAAGAACTATTTGAATTTTCCCCCTGTTTTCGATAGCGCATGCGTGCAGGCGTCGCTGTGATTGGTCGTGTTAAAGAACGTTCGTGAAAAAGGCCCAAACATGAATGGAAGAAACAGTGCCAGTCGTGCCGGGTGTAACAGCAAAGGCAGTATGATTGTTGTGTCCAATAGATTGCCCTTTATCCTCAAAAGGGATGAGAAAACCGGTGAATTGGAGAGGAAAGCCAGGTATGTACAGTAATTTATACATTATAAAATATTCCTTCGTTAATGGTTAGGAGATATCGAAGTGCGCTCTCAAATAATTTCATGTGCGCACTAAAAATCTGCTTGTTTATTTATTTGTGTGGTAACAATTTTAAATTAGTAGTAGTAGTAGTAGTGTAAGCGTAAATAAGCAAAATGTTGAATTAAATTTACAGCCTACTTTATTTTAATTACTTACTTACTATTTGTACAAAGATTGTATAGCCTACCTACAAATATTTTTTTATGGGTGAATAATACTTATTTAGAAAAAATAAAACATGGTTTCTGATCGGGCTTATGGTTTCAAATTGCAGCTTGATAAAATAAATACAAGTTTAGTTTAAAATATAACAAACTAGGAAGGAAGATGTTCAATTGGAAATTCGGGAAGCTTCCATGGACATCCCGGGTACGTAGGACTGTTTCCTTTTTTATGAAATGTGAAACATTCCAGTTGGTGCCACTGTAAAGCCAATCTATATTTTATATCGTCTAGGCTAGCGTTTTGACCACTATCTCAATAAAAACAAATCTATTTATAGATTACGGTAAATTTAAGTGCACGCACATTTGTTACATAGAATGTTCCTGACTTCGCTGTTTATCGATTTTTAATATTTCTCGGAATACTACAATAATAATAGTTACATTATATCATTGTAATCCTTAATGTGGAAGAGTTGAGGTATATGTTTTTCCATGATAAATAAAAGCCAGTTTCAACTGAGTATAGTTGGGTAATAACCAGCTGATTGGGACCGGCTGTTCTTTGTTTAACAACAGTGTGTAGTCCGGCAGATTTCAAAATACCTGAGTTTGAATGACATATCGACAGGGTTAGGAAGTCGATGGAATAACACGAACAAATAAAAACGCTTTTATTTTTTCAAAGTTTAAGTTTTAGTTTTTTTATTTGTAAGTTTAATAATACTTACTTTATTAATAATTTGAATTTGGAAATAATATGACACTTCTTTCGTGTAAATATATTTTTAGTGCACAATGAAATAAGGTTTTCTTACAAAAAAAAATAAAACATACAGACGAATCGAGAACCTCCTCCTTTTTTGTGAAATCGGTTAAAAAGAAGAACAAATTAGTTTAAATAAAAAAAAAATTCAAAAACTAAAACCCGCCTACTGAAAGATCACACTCTAAAAAGTATGAAACGAAAATATTCTCACCTGAGATCGCTATGTACAAACTATTCAATATGTATCGTGTATTATATAAACAACTTACTTTTAATAAATATTTTATTGAATTTCACAAATATTCTTTCATAAATGTTCTATGTTCGTTCGTATGTTTTTTTTTTTGTAAGTTCATCGATATTTACGCCATTTGTGAACCGATTCGGATGATTTTTTTTAATCGGTAGGGTACATTTTCAAGGTGGTCCCATTGTAATTTCATTGAGATCTAATAAGTATCTCCAGAGATATTATGACGATAAACGTCTCAAACTTGCTACTAAAATTGAGTCGCGGGCATGAAAGTCAGCTGTTTTATTTTTTAAACTCTTAATTATCTTTTTATTCGTTTTTGATTGATGTTCATTGACAAAAAGCTGACTAAGTGACTGATTGATATACTATTAAAGAAAAATCTCTTATTTGCTATATGATACCATCAATACACAGCCGAAACCGCAGGGTCTCATCCAAGACGCTTTAAATTGTGCATGAAGGTTCAGCACTACTTACGAAGAAAATTTTGGAAATCCGTTCCCTAAAGGTACGGCCACACCGCGTCGTCCTGCGTCCTGCGTGCGCGATCTCGGGAATTATTCTTTGATCGTATTTGGTGTGAACCAGTCGGTACAAATACTACTGCGCTATCTGATCGCCGCCTAGATGGCGCACACGGGACGCTGCGGTGTGTCCGTACTCCATACCTTAATTTAAATAGGGATAAACTTTATTCTAGACTATATAACATTATTATAAAAAAATTAATTGGGTTATAACGTTTTCGGTTACTGGTAGGTACTGAACAGTGAAAACATCTTAGTGGACAGAACTAAAAAAAAAATTACTGGCCCCTTCAACAGTATAATTATAAATGGCCAATGAGTGCCGCTAGCCCGGCGGCCAGGCCAGAGACCGATGCTCAATCATGAATCAATAACAGTTTTACAATATTTTTTAGTACAGTTTTACAATCCATATTGTAAAACTGTGGTTTAAGCGTGTGAGAGCGAGAAAGTACGACGGCGGGGCGGGGCGTATATGAATGGAGTCCGTACGAGTTTGACATTATTTAGTAAGTAGTGATTGTACTATTCATTATTCTGTGGTAGTGACCATAAATTTATCCGGATTTTTGGAAAAAAAAGCCTCAATAACTATGTTAATAATAATAAGTGAAAAAAATCTCATCTCGGCGCATTCATGATTGGCAGTACCTACTGTAAAATTTTTGTTTAGGTGTATATATATATTTGATGTAACGCAATATCGTGAGATGTCATTGACATGCTCCTTAGGTACAAAACAAATAACTATTATTTGTACTTGCCTATTTATACCTAATAAGATAATTATTGAAATATGTAGGTAACATTTTATTTATACAAAACTTATCTTGCTGGAACATAGGTAAGTATACATGTGCCTTATTGATTATGTGTAATCATTTGTAGGTTACAAATTATCTGTGTAGTTACTAGTGGTGGGCGTTATTTAACGTTACGAGGTTATTTAACGTAACTGCTTACGAGGCTAATAACTGTATACGTAGTTTCAAAAGTAAGCAGTTATTTTTCGTAAGCAGTTTTGTGATAAGAAACGTACCTTTTCTTAAAAATGTAATGCAAATTGGTTATAAGATTACGCGTACGCAGTTTGTGTGGCGATGTGCTGTGACTAACTGTGTACAAGCTAATAACATCATTCACGAAATAGTGAATAAAATGAAAATAATGTATTACCGAAATAATGCGAAGCTTTCATATCTTTGTAATGTGATATTTAACAGCATCAATTTAAGTACGCATGCAAAACTGTTTTCTGAAGTAGCTCTGTGTGTGCTGTGTAGAAATAACCGGTTACTAAAATAAGCGTTTTTAAAACTGCTTACGACCAATCATGAAACTACGTATAACTAGTTACGCTAAAAACCGATTAGGACCCACTTCTAGCCGTTACCTACCTTTATTACAAACTTTAACTAGACGTGTTAGTACATATAAATGTTTGTGTATTTTAAATCTTGGAAACTCAATTAGAACCACTTTCTAACGTTATATTGGGCTCAAATTTGGTATATTTGCGTATCTTCGATGACAATGCAATAATATGGTACCTTCGAGCTGACTTGATGATGGAGCCGGACTGGAATGACTGGAACTCCGTAATGGTAAATGGTTATAGGACAGTCGAATTCGGGCTTGTAGTATGTATTGTTATCATTATGTTTCCACTCATTCGATGTTCCGCCTGGCTTGCTACCAAAAAAAAGCTTACTACCATCCTAGAGTCAATTTGCTGCCATTACGTAACTGTGTTTCGGCGGTATTTTGACTTTAAGGGCTATCCCTTAAAAGTCAGAGTATTCTAGGCCTAGCGTGTTAACCTACTGCAACCACATCATTGCTTACCACCAGACGATTTCACTAAACGCTAGCCTATACGAACAGGCGGTAGGAGCATTTTATATCGATGTTCCGCCTCACTTGAAAAATAACACTTTAATACAAAATTTAAAACTCCTCCGACCCATATATATATCTATTGTTTGTTTTTACGGCCGTTTCATTGAGCCCAAACATCTCTGTTGTCAATTTTTGAGATGTCTCAACATCAGGTCAAGGTTACTATTTACTTGCAATATCATTTTGGTAGCAGAATATAAAATTTCGAATCGATCTCACGGGTAGAAAGAAGTTGGTCTCATACCAGCATCAACAAGAAAACGGTTGCTGATCTTCAAACGGCTGAACAAATTAACTGCAAACCTAAAAATTCAAGAACTCAATAATTAATAATTTATTTTTTACCATTGCCACTCAAAAATGAGCACTTTATTCATCGACAGCAGTGAATAAAACGCTCTTTTTCTCACTCAGTGAAAACATTTTGAATTTGGAATAAGCACGAAATACGAATTATGGTCAAAAAATAAATACATTTTGCTGAAAGTGCCTACTGGCTGGCTAAATGGAGGTATACGATAGAAGCTATATAATTAAATAAAAATAAAGATCCCGCCAATTTTGTTTAAATTCTTTTTTTGTTTTCATTATGGCTCCACACGACTAGTGTATTCAGCCAGATTCAAGTATTAAAATTGTTCAAGTTTTTATAAATTCAATATAAATTCAAGTCATAATGTTGAGTCAAAGTCACATTTCTGTGTGTTCATTCTGTCATTGTGAGTTCTGAGTAAAGTTTAGGTCACAGACTAGCTCAAGCCTTAGTAAAGATGTGAACTTTACTGAAGATTTTCAGTGGGATTTTGGTGAGAACACAAATAGCATGGTTTTAAACATTGTGCTGTTTCCCTACACTCGCACACATTCACCGGCACTAAATGGTTAATAATCCGCATTTATAACACATTACTAATAAAATATGATAAACATAAATACTATATGTAAGTACTACTATTTATTTTCTCGCAGTCAATGGTAAAAAGAAGATTACACGACTCGTGGATAAAAAATTTAATCTCGGTCCTTGTATCCTTTGCTCCGCTCAGGATTCTAATCTAGAATCCTTCGCTGCTTTCGGGATCCAACTTAGTCCCTCGAATTAAATTGCCTTTTTATTCACTTGTTGTATAATCTACTATTGTTCACGTCAGATACGATTACACTGATGTTTATAATTGTATGAGTTCAGCATATCTTGCCTATTGGCATGTGAATAATTTACCTAATACTCGATGATACTCCAAGCACGATGAGTAGTTACAGTAGGTGAGGATTTGTATTTTGTTAATTACGTAGAATCACTTTGGTGCTGGTAATCATAATTGTTGCAAAAAAAATTATTTCCATATCATTTCATTTCATATAGCTAAGAACACTCGTTGAACTCGCCTTTTAACAAAATAAAAATCATAATCGGTTCATCCATTTGTTTACGATTCCAATTTCCACAGACTGCCACACATTTACAAACATACACAAGTCAAATTTATAACACCCCATTTTTGCGTCTCGTCAGCAAGCTTTAGAGGTGAATTTATACAACCAAAATAATATTCTTCTTCTCATAAGTTAAGCTATGTTATTATTGTAATTATGTATTATGTACCGTTCAAGTGCATAAGTCATGTGTTCGTTTAGGCTTAAAAGTCTCCGTTTTCATATTGTATGTTCGAAATGAACAAACTGTTGATACCTAAATATTTATATATTAGATATTTTGTACACAGTTTTTGCAATAAATATATTCTAATATTATATTTCTTTGAAGTATACACTTTATATTTTTGTAAATTGTTAAACACAATCCAAAATTTAATCGTTTCATTACATAGATGGCGCCACCAATGCATAATTGGGTTAACAAATGCAATCCACTAATTTCGTCGTAACGATACTTCTCACCGTGGCTTAATTGGCAAAGCACCGGAACATGTTATTCCGGAGGTTGCGGGTTCAAGTCCCGTCGTTACGATGAAATTTTGGATTGTGTTTAACAATTTACAAAATGTATTCTATTCTATTCTGAAACAATAGCACTACTTTCAGACAATGAATCTTAATTCGATGTTTCTTTACTCCACAGTGCCGGAGGATTGGTGACTGCAGTGGCTCCTGTGGTCATCCGCGGCAACGGAATCTGGGTGGGATGGCCAGGGATACATCTCGCGGACCCTAACGAGAAGATCCCAGAGTCAGACCCCAAGGACAAAACGCCTACCGCCGGACTGCTGTCTAAAAAGGTATATTCTATATTTTTACGAGCTTTTATGTTACTTACAACGTTCGTATTTAAACTGTCCGTCAATATTTGGTAACTCTTTTTGAGCCCCGTTGATGTAATTGCCTTGACGTCTAAGCTAGAGGTCGCCTACATGGAGTCGGGTGTTTGTCAATAGGAGGTAGGAGTATAATATTTATATCGATGTTCCATCTGACTTGCTACCAAAAAGTACTTAACCACCATCAAGGAGAAAATCTGCCGCCTTGTAATGGTCTACAATGTCTACATGATTAGGTTATACGGTTAGTTTGGGTTGGTTTTAAATTTTTAATTTTAGTATTATATAGAAGGAATACCTTTTAAAATATATAATAGAAGAAAATTATCATATAGGTACGACCACACCGCGGCGTCCTGAGTCCGCGTGCGCGTTCACGATCCGATTTTCAATCGTTTTCTGATCGCCGTAGATCGCGTTTGGTGTGAACACTTGGTACAAATACTATTGCGCTATCTGATCGCCGCCTAGATCGCGCACACAGGACGCTGCGGTGTGGCCTCACCTTAGTCATCGTCATCGAACAAAAGAAGAAGAGTTTGTGGCTGCGGCAATGGCCCAATTGTCGTTCAAGAAGCTAGTAATATAAATTATATCCAATACAATAATAATAACTATCTGATAATACTGCCTATGTGGATAATAAATAATTACTATTTAGATAACTTATTGAAAGAACCTTCCCGGAAACAACTATTATTTATTCTGTGCCGAATATACATTTTCACATAAAAATTAATGGGAACCCCATTCATTTTTAACTTTATTCTGTTTTTACTGTTATAGCGGCCATAGTTATACATATTTTGTAAAAAATCAAGTGTCTACCTATTAAGATTTACAATCCTCTGACAGACAGACGGACGGTAGAGGATACAATCCTCTGACAGACAGACGGACGGACGTATGGATGGAAGGACGGACGAAGAGGTGAAGTCTCGGTAATTGGGTTCAGATGGTTCTCTTTATGTACTAAACCCTGAAAAGAAATAAAAAGCTCAGTGAGTTTTCAATTTACTTGATATTAAATATTTTACGTAATTCTACAAATAACTTCAAGTATGGCAAAAAGCCAAACACTAATTCCATACGTCAATACCGTAGTTACCGTACCATTTTACAAATCGATCTATTTGTCTCCGCACATCAGCTGGTCTCAATAAACATCGACAAAGGACAAAAGCGTTGAATCACAGTGACCTTCAGGGTTCATGCTTCACTGCCGTGACTCGGTTTGTATACTACTTTGTAGGTGCCTGCCAACAAGGCAAATATTATTAAAGCAGCGATGGCAAACTCACAGTCGGACTTACCTCTTTCTAACAATAGATCCCATGGGACATACATCAACACCTATAATACCCTATGCTATATACCTATCTACCATCGATATGAATGTACTACGTACCTCCATTCTAGCTACTTATTCTGTGCCCATGGTTAAATATGCATTATGTGTGTCATGCATCATGCGGCTGTAAAACAACTCGTGGTTCAATCTTCATTAGAACCTAGCCTCTAATTGCATCGATTAGGTACATACCGTATAAATAGCTAGCTAGGTTGTTTAATGCTCTTACGTCTCGTTGCATTTGTTAAATATCGTAATATACGTAAACGTAAACTAATTAGTACGTATCATTGTTGTTTGTAACCCCCGACGCAAAACGAGGGGTGCTATAAGTTTGATGTGTGTGTTTATCTGTCTGGCACATAGAGAAAGTAAATATATATGTATCTATATATATATAGAGTGAGAGAACATTAGCGTATGCGAATGAAATAGCTATAGAGATATAACCCGATTAAATTGATGAACACGTGGTACATATGCCAGCTAAAAGATAAAATGAAGAACGTCATTTCATCATTTGGTCGGGTCATACATGACAGCGGGTGAGAGCCGATGGGTTCACTAGAACTTGGTGCCAGTGCTGGAGCCAGTTTGTAAAATCGCATTTCGCAGAGAAGGATAATAAAATATTGTTCATCTCGCTCTCTCCTACTAGTGATTGTATAGTTTTATGCTTCTCATATTATTATTGTTATTTAAATGCCAAATCCCTTTAATACTCCATCCACGGTCTGGCATCGTAACGCCCAAATGAATGAACCGATTTTAGTGTAGTTTATAGGGTTCCGTACCCAAAGGCTACCAGCGGAATCCTACGGAGACATTGCTATCCGTCCGCCCGTCCCTCCGTCCGTCCGTCTGTCAGAGAGTTGTATTTTCTAAACCGCGATAGGTATATGATATGTAATACTATGGCCACTATAACAACAAAATATACTAAACACAAAATAAAGTTGATTGATGTCTCAATGAATAGATCATGCATACATCAGTCGAGAGTGATTTTAAATTTAAGTAAGTATTATGACGATTCAAAGGAATTAAAAACAAAATCAGCACGTTTTATCAAACTAAGGAAATAATATAACCTGAGCCCGTATTTTTCCCATCTGATAAAAGCAATATCAGATAACTGTGCAATTAAAATATTGATTCATTATAAGCTACTAAGCTTTATTAGTATCATAAGGCGTTAAATATTTACAACTCAGATATAATATTTATAACTGAAGTGTATTTATTCCTGGATATATTTATAATGGAAATATACAATCACGTTTCCCGATGACGAAGTTGATACGCATTCAATGGCATTGCGCTTGACTTCTTGAGACAAATATTCGTAACCTTGTAGTGATTTATTGACGGAGCTCACCATAATTATCAAGCCAACGCCTTCATCTAGCCTACTTATTTACCAACTCAATTTAAAGTTAATCTCAGAGAATACATGAATAGCATGTACCTACTGATTTTAAACTCCCAAAGTCTTGGAAAACGGCTAGGAATAGACACGCTCTTTGCATTGGGCTAAAGTCAGCCGTTCTCCTTTCCTTTGATTCCATCTTAAACCGCATCGTCACTTCACATCAAGTTCAAGTCCGTGAGGTATTAAAAAAAACTAGCTTTCTAGCACATAAAAGTTACATAATATATTTTTTCTAGATCGTGCCCATCCACGCTGAGCCGAAACTCTTCGACAGCTACTACAATGGCTGCTGTAATGGTACCTTCTGGCCTTTGTTCCACTCTATGCCCGACCGAGCCACCTTCATTGCAGACCACTGGAAAGCGTATATCAAAATCAACGAGGAGTTCGCTGAAAAGACCATCCAAGCACTCAAACTCCTTAAAGAGAGCAAAGAAAAGACTACCTCAGCACCGATCGTCTGGGTTCACGATTACCACCTCATGCTGGCAGCTAACTGGATCAGACAGGTTAGTTTCTCTCCTTCCCTGTCAACGAATACAAAATGGCCTAAGCTAATGAGAAACTTTTCCAACAGCGTGCCGAAGAAGATGACATCAAATGCAAATTGGCATTCTTCCTTCACATTCCCTTCCCTCCATGGGACATCTTCAGACTGTTCCCGTGGTCAGATGAGGTTCTACAAGGAATTCTTGGTAAGTTGTCAAAAAACTCACTATGAACAAGTGCATAGATATTTGCAGTGAATTAATGGTCACCTTTCTTCCAGGTTGTGACATGGTAGGCTTCCACATTACCGACTATTGTTTAAACTTTATTGACTGCTGCCAAAGAAACCTGGGTTGTCGTGTAGACAGGAAGAACCTTCTAGTCGAATTGGGTGGACGCACTATTTGCGTCCGACCCTTACCCATCGGAGTGCCATTCGACAGATTCGTGCAATTAGCACAAAACGCGAAAGCAGTGCTCTCTACAAACCAACAAGTTATTTTAGGAGTCGATAGACTGGACTATACCAAAGGACTTGGGAACAAATTGAAAGCTTTCGAGAGATTGTTGGAGAAATATCCGGAGCATATCGAGAAGGTTATGCTGCTGCAGATCTCTGTACCGTCTAGAACTGACGTCAAAGAATATCAGGAGTTGAAAGAAGAGATAGATCAATTGGTTGGTAGGATAAATGGGAGATTTACGACGCCGAATTGGTCTCCAATTAGGTAAGAATAAAACTTAAACTTGTATAAACACACGATATTCTTATTTACTAATCTTCTGCAATAAGATATTATTATAAAAGTATTTAAAAAAAATTACGTTGTCATTTGACAACGTAAATATTTTTTTTGTGCTGTTATTTATTAAATTATATTTATACTGTTAATAATTAACTTGGACTCTTAACTCGGTTGTCCAGTGCTTTTTGTCACTGCCGTCTTCCCATTCCAGGCAGGCGGTTCCATCTTAGACCGCACCTTCACTTAACAGCTGAGATAGTAGTCAAGGGTTTGCCTGTCCAAAATTAAAATAAAGTTTTAACAAAATCCGTCAATCCCCAGGTACATTTACGGTTGTGTTGGTCAAGAAGAGCTGGCCGCTTTCTACCGAGACGCTGCGGTCGCGTTAGTGACTCCGCTCAGAGATGGGATGAACCTGGTGGCCAAGGAGTTCGTAGCTTGTCAGATCAACAAGACTCCGGGGGTATTGATAGTGTCGCCGTTTGCTGGAGCTGGGGAGATGATGCACGAAGCTCTCATCTGCAATCCTTACGAGCTGGATGATGCAGCTGAAGTTACACACAGGTTAGTTGCATGTTTTAACCGATTTCCAAAAAAGGAGGTTCACATTCCAAGTTTGTTGTTTAAGGTTTCCATACCTCAAAAGGAAAAAAACCGCCAAGCGCGAGTTGGAAATGCGCACTGAGGGTGCCTTACACACTTGTCAAACTAAGTTAAATGACAAACTCTTAATTTTGCCGTTCGATCCCTAGACTCGGTTATTGCACTAACCGCAAATAAAAAGTTTGTAATAAATAATCTAGCTTTTTTGTAATAAAACTACATATTTATGATTTAAAAATATCATGATTCTAGGTCAACGGGAGGTAAGTACCCTATAAGTTTTTATTTCCTTGTGAAAACGAAAAATATGCCAAAATATGCGACACCAACGGTCATATCTTTTGATCGCGTTGACTTACATGTTTGATTTTTTCAAATCTGAAAGAGACCGAAATAAAGATTAAAGTAAAAATAAAAATTAAGAGATTAAAATATACAATATTAAATGCTTGGGTCTACCCAAGCATTTAATATTGTATATTTTAACTTGATACACAAACGGTTACAATCGATTTATTTTAGAATTAAAACGGCTCACTATAATGAGAGTAAATTATAATTTACGCCATAAACCGCAATAGGCAAATGTTTCCATTTTATTTATAGGTCCAATGATAACATCAATGTAATGATGAAAACAAGACAATGGTTAATTGAAACAGCTAGAAAACTGATCGCAATTGAATAGATTTTCCGGTTATTCAATAATAGGTCAAATATTTCAATGTCATTTTCCTTTTATTGCATCTAGATAATATGATGTATGCTTCCGTTTCTTTTACAATTAGAGTTCAATCCGTAAAGAAAACTTCGGGGAACCACTGTCTCTAATATTATGATAAGTCATAGCTTATTTAACACATCTTTCTCTTTGAATGATTAATGATTTGGTTAATAGGACGTTTACATACATTCATACAATCACGCCTTTGTCCTGTTGGGGTAGGCAGAAACGACTTCTTTCCATATGCTACGATCCTGACATACCCCTTTCGCTTCTTCCACTTTCATGAGCGCCTTCATACATGCTCGCCGGTTATAGGTACTTATGACTTGGCCTTTCCAAAAAAAAACGTTTCCGATCTGGTCGTGTCTGTTCGGTCCGATCTGATACGTTCGCCTAGGTCGGGCTCTACCGGTTGGCGCATATACACTTGTCTCATAAATTTGTTTCGTCAATCTATCTTCATCCATTCATAGGACGTTTAAGATCTAAAAATGTATTTCTCTAATGCTCCGTACTGACATTCGCAAATACTCAATAGTTTTACGCAAAAACGAGTACAAATCAACAGTAGTGGATCACACAATTCATAGCCTAGCTCGAAAGCTCGTGTATGCGGTCCAAATGACTTTACTTGCCTTTGAACAAAACTATCGATCAATACCGTATGTGAGAACGGAGCTTTTGAATATCGTTTCAAATAATGTCATGAACTCTACATCGTCTATCCTCCATGGTCTGTAATGTATAATTTAGCTGACAAGTCCTTTTAACAATTGCTACTTCTTAAAAACATGTACATGTAGTATACAATCATAGGCATACAATATAGAATGTGAAACTTTTTTGTTTTAAAATTATCGTGAATTTGTAACATTATTGATGATATTATACCTCTATTTGAAATTTCTTGACATAGCTTTCGAGTCCGGCGATCCCCTTCGGGAGTGGTGAGGTCACACGGTGAGATCTCAATGATAATTACATTGTATCATCGCCATCTTTAGTTCATATTTCCTGCAAACTTATTTGATATCATCACGACGCACACAATTCCCTACTCCTTCTCGGACTTTCGTGCTATTGCCTAACTATTCGGACAATATCGTCGAGCTTGGCCAATTTTCCTTATCCAATAAAATTCTTAAGCAAAACTCTCTCTTTTCCAGAGCTCTAATAATGCCAGAAGACGAGAGGACGGTTCGTATGAACCACCTGCGGCGGAGGGAACAACTCAACGACGTGGACAGCTGGATGAAGGCGTTCCTCAAGGTGATGGACTCCTTGGAAGAAGAGGCTGATGATATTGGAGCTA
This sequence comes from Cabera pusaria, assembly GCA_954871355.1. NCBI lineage: Eukaryota > Metazoa > Arthropoda > Insecta > Lepidoptera > Geometridae > Cabera > Cabera pusaria. The sequence goes on from OX940893.1 coordinate 22,833,941, forward strand.
CCTCCATGCAGCCGCTGACCATTGATGACTTTGATGAATATCTATCTAAGTAAGTGTCTTTTCATTCTCTAACTTTCTTTAAACCTTACAATATCGACTATTTAGGTTTGTGGCACAATTGTCTTACAATGCATGCCACAAAATGGTTTTGGCATGTTAAAAACTTGCTTTTAACCAATTTACGTAGAAAATACATCTTGGATCAGATACATTAATTTTCACATCAGGCTACTTAGAAGTTTTTTTTTATGCGATTTATTTTTGTAAGCGATGATGTGTTCGAAGATAGTAAACATAAAAAATAAGCCTAGAATGGTCCGACTCTCAAGGGTTGTGTGCTACCAGAACACCGTAAGCTTATTTTTAGCAGACTTCCAAAAAGTAGGTTCTCAATTCGTATGTTTTTTTGTGTGTATGTTACGCGATTACTCCGTCAATTGTAAACCGATTTTAATGATTATTTTTGTAATCGGTAGGGTACGTTTCCGAGGTGGTCCCATTGTAATTAAATCGAGATTTGATAACTACCTCCAGAAATATGACGATAAACGTCTCAAATTTGCTACTGATATTGACTCGCGGGGCATGGAAGTCGGATTTTTAGTTTTTAAACTATCTTAATTATTTATTCTATCTACCAAAATACAGGTATTACAAACACCTTGTTTTTTTACGCCAAGATTTTTTTCAATACACCATTCGAAAGCAGAAAAACTAACAAAAACTGTGCACTCAACTTATTTCACGTTTTGTCAAGTTACCCTAATTGAACCTGCAACTGGCTATAATTATTATTTCCAAGGATTATTTCCTTATTTGTAACGATAACAATGTTTGAATTCGTGGCTAACTATAGGCGGTCAATATTAGTTTGCCTTATTTAGCGATAATCGTAATCCTTTGTAAACTTAGATTGTAGAGAAGCCGGTAGGTAGGTACGTTAATTTATTATTCTTATATCTATATATGTAACTATAATATACTCATATTCTCTCTCTTCTTTATAGCATTCTTTTTAGTCCTGCTTCCCCACCCTACCTTAAAGTAAACTTTGAGTATCTGTACTCTCAGCACTCCCTAACGTTGAGGTCAACCGAAAATCTTTCTCTGCAAATCCCCACACATTCGTCTACCTTCTTCGACAAATCCTTTACCATACAGGCTTCACGCCTGTAGAACAGTATCCCAGTCGAAATAAGAAAGTCCCCATCATCCCATACATTCAAAGAAAGATTAAGGAAATTCTACTTGCCCAATGATAACTGCTGATCCTGTAATTTTTTTTTTTTCTAATGTGGAATTTACTAATGGTATCATTATTTTCTTTATTTTTATAATGTATAACATTTTGTAAGTGTAAGTAATATGTAATATGGATACTGGTATATATGTATGTATATATGTATTTGTGTAGATATATATGTTTATGTAATGTATAATGTATATTTGCATGTATGATTGTGTATACACGTGTATTTATGTATATGTATAACTATATAAATAAGTAACGATTAAAATAGATACACCACCGTCCGTCACAGTCTCGCAATATTACTCTTAGCTCGGTTGTCTGGAAGAAATCGCTTTAAGCGATAAGACCGCCCTTTGCATTACTTAGAATAAGTATTTTCCTCTGGTATTTTTCTGTAATTATTGGTGTGCAAATAAAGTGTTTATCTATCTATCTATAATTTGTCACTTTAGATAGTTATTTGTAATCTTGCTCCTTAATTACGCAAAAACGGATATATCGATTTGGATTAAATGAAACACACATTTATTATAAACTAGATTAATACAGAGGGCACTTTATAACGCAACGTTAAAAAATAAAAGTTAAACTACGAGGCTACGAGGCGAAGGAGCATGTTTGATAACATTTTATTGTTTGCTCAAAATAACGCTGAAATTTCTATAACTAGTCCTATTTTTACGTTAAAGACATTTCACCCAAATTATTCACTAATTTTTAATATGTTAGAGTATGCGAGTCTGCGATACAACAGTATTAAATATTAACTAAGATTTTTAAAGGAGGTCCTACGCTGCGTTTGTTATACATTATTGTGGTAAATATAACCAAAAATCAATACCCTGACTTCCACCGTCTAATTCCAGATACATAGGCTACACCCAGAAGTTGGCCCTACTTCTCGACTATGACGGAACGTTGGCCCCAATCGCCCCACATCCAGACTTGGCCACTCTCCCCTTGGAGACCAAACACACCCTGCAGAGGTTGTCCAACATGTCTGATGTTTACATCGCCATCATATCTGGAAGGAATGTTGATAATGTCAAACAAATGGTAAGTTTATTCATCCTTTTTGTATATATCCGAATAAAGGAAAAATAAACAGAAAACGCACATAGCAAGTCACTATAAATTTCCTTGTCATTTTTGTCAGTAGGTACTAATTATAAACCGTGCAGTGAAATTTCGCTGTACGGACTAGGCTAGAAAATATTAAAAAATCACAACGCGCATATTATCTATTCAATAGATAATATGATTAGGAAACCTATTTTATGTACTACTTACCTAAGCCGTATATATTAAGCGCTATTGTAGAACCTTTGATTATCAACTGTAGATAAATTATAATAGGACCTATACGCTTGTCTGTCGAACATAAAAAATACTGTCTCAAACAAAATAGGTGCCAACTCTCAATTTGATCTATAAAATTCAACTATAAACAGACGATAAAAAGACACAATTTTCCAACAGTGCAACCGACCTCGCACATTACAAAGCCTAGAAACAAAACAAGTTCAGATATAACATTAACCTAAAACACAAATCATAAACTTTCCACAAACAACTTCTAATTTTGCAATAATAAAAGCAAAGCAATAAAAATTAAACAATAAACAATACGATCTGTAAACCACGGCGAGATATTACGTAAGGTCATGATGGTAGTAATTATGTGACGATAAATAAAGGTTATCGAGAGGAAAAGACCTCACAACGACACGAGACAAGTAGTTTCCAAGTACTTACTGTTCTAGTAAAATCTTTAACATTCTGGAGATATAGAAAGCTTGGCTAAAAAGTTTAAATATCCGATTTTTAATTTTTTATGATAAAGGTTAGTACTTGACTACTACCTATTATTAGATTTATTTACGGGATATTTTCAAAATTTTTCGTTTTTTGCTAGTTTTCGTGGTTCGTCTGTAATGGCGCTTGTGACCGAATGACCGAAATATCGTAAATAATTCTATTTATAGTGTCAATTAGTGACCATGATAATTTAAAAACATACACAATCTCACCTGATGTTAAGTGAAGATGTGATCGATGATGATTATTTTAATTTTGATAATTCGCATAGTCGGTACATAAAAGCTTCCGTCCACTAAAGGTCTAGAATAGCCTGTGGTGCCTTCTAAACATCGACATTATAGCCAAATTCTTGAAACATCGATGATTCAAAACGAAGGTCTTTACTGTGTACGTACTCCTAATCTGCATTGAAAGGTTTAAAAATAAGTTGAAGACTTTGATTGTATTATATAAATAAATAAGAAAAAAAAACAACGGGTTGCACTCCGTGAATCAGGTCACGTGTCCTGGCGCGAGTTTAACATTTTTTACACATCCCAAAAAAAGTTTCTATTCTACCTCCGTCTTACGAATTTTCAATCAGGTCACGTGTCCTGACACGAGTTTAACATTTTTGACACATCCCAAAAAAAGTTTTAGCTCTACCTCCGTCTTACGAATTTTCAATCAGGTCACGTGTCCTGACGTGAGGTCCAGACGAAAATGTATTACCCATTTCAAAAAGTTCACACAGCCGCTAAAGTTTTCACTTCAAAAAGTTCAAGCTTACATTGTTACGAGAACCAGATATAAGTAAAATTTTCCAAATTAAAATTTCTGCCAGATAGCTTAATTGAAAGTTGATCAAATATTGATTACAAAATTCCAGGATATAACATATTCTGATTCTGTTTCCGAGCAGTTTAATAAAATCAACCAGTAGTTTAGTGCGTTTTGATTAACCGCAGATAAGCGTAATAACCGAATCAGCAAGCTGAAGTAGCAATGGGCCGGCCACATAAGCCGAAGAACCGACGACCGCTGGGGTAAACGACTGGAGACCGCGAATAGGGAATATGCATGAAGCTCAGATTTATTGGAAATAATTTTTTTTCGATTCTTTGTTGTCCTGGAGTTATATGTAAAACCTTTTTTTTATTTAATTCCATTTTATTTGCTTAAAATAATAAATTAAAAATGCAATTCAAGGGAAATTTATGTTTGTAAAACATATCACCATTGGTAGAATCGAAAGTTGACGTCATTATGCACTACTCCACGTGACAGAAACATTGAGCGCGGGAACATAAAAATAAATGTATGGTGTGGTCTTATTGTATTTATTTCCAAATATTGTGTTTGCCGCGTATTACTGTGCAAAAATGTATATTACTAATCATTTAATATAGATAAAAATGAGTACGAGATTAGAGAAACTGTATAATTTAATAAAAACATGCCATTGGCTAAATACAATAATCGCGCGGAGTCTTAGTTAAAGAAAAAAAAGCTAGTTTGCTTCAAGCGGCGTGTGTCTGACATAAGTGCGTGACGTCACAATGCATTACCAAAGAGCCCGGGAAATGTGGCGTTTAAACTGCTCAAATTTATTTGTATATTTAAATGTTTATTTTAAAAATAATTAGACTATTTCCAGCAGTATTTTATTTTTTTATATGGATGTAATGAGTGAAATAAAAATATTTTAAAAAGACATACATATTCCCTATTGGCAAACGTAGCGTAGGACGCCCTCAGACTAGGTGGAGCGATGACGTTCGCAAGGTGGCTGGCAAGAGCTGGATGAGAGTAGCCGAGGATCGTGCTCAGTGACGTGAAATTGAAGAGGCCTATGTCCAGCAGTGGACAAGTATAGGCTGATGATTATAATTAGGCATGTGTCATTTTGCTATAGCTAGTAGATATGTGTGACCTAAATTGCGACCAATAAGATAAACAAATAAATCTAAATAGAATTCACTGAATTAAAAGCAGCCATCGCAACGGTCAGCCTGCTTGTAAACAAGTCATTAACTTTTAGCTTTTCGACGAATTTGATAGTCAATGACGTCACTAAAGTTTATCACGTTGTCAACACGTAAAATAATACTTTGGCGGTAGCTTTTAACGATAACGTGAAATGTAAACAAAAATTATGAAAGTCGTTATCTGAGAAATTACATTTATGTAATGCGACTTTAGATTTACGATAAATTCCAATTTATAATATTTAAGATCGTATAAACTAAATAAACTGGCCAATTGCAAGTCGGACTCGCACTCGTAGGGTTCCGTACCACACTACATTATTTTATAAGATCGAGCAAAAAATACCACTATCATTTTTCGCCAGCAAAATATAATAATTAATAAACATTTTATTTCTTATAACGCCATCTGACGTCTAACAAAGGTGTTAGGGATCGACATTTCAATATAACGCCATCTATGGGACTCATAAAAAATAGACTTAGCATTCAAGAACGTAGTGACATCCTAGGTTTTGTGTAAATACAAGTATTTTTAACCCTAGACACAAAAACAGGGGTATTATAAGTTTGACGTGTGTATGTTGTGTTTGTCTATGGCATCGTATCTCAAAATAAACTGGCCAAGTGCAAGTCGGACTCGCACTCGTAGGGTTCCGTACCACACTACATTATTTTATAAGATCGAGCAAAAAATACCACTAAACAAACATTTTAATGAAAATAAAATTATACGAATAAAATTTAACACTTAATAATCATTTTATTTCTTACAACGCCATCTAATCTCTAGCAAAGGTGTTAGGGATCGACATTACAATATAACGCCATTTATGGGACGTTAACCTAACTAAGCGTTCATAGATGGCGTGAAATGCCGAAAAAAACACATTTATTGTATGGAGACCCTCTGTTATTTTTAACTTTATTCTGTTTTTAGTATTTGTTGTTATAGCGGCAACAGAAATACATCATCTGTGAAAATTTCAACTGTCTAACTATCACGGTTCATGAGATACAGCCTGGTGACAGACGGACAGACAGACAGACAGACAGAAAGATAGACGGACAGTGGAGTCTTAGTAACAGGGTCCCGTTTTACCCTTTGGGTACGGAACCCTAAAAACCGATTCCGAATGCCGCGCTAGTTACTTTAATATCAAGCTTGAGTGAATATCTCCCAGATCTCTTGAGATTTTTGTTATATCCTATCATCATCATCCATCTATGTCATGATGCGGTCGAGAAAGGTAGCACGCTAGGCCTAGAATGTGAATTGGCTCTCAAGGACAGCTGCCGGAACACATTAGATGTTTTGGCGGCAGATTTTTCCATAATCCCATACATCATACTAAAAAAAAATCAAATCTTTGTCAATTTTTATTATTATAGTATTGGTATGTATTAGTATCAAAAGTCATGAAGTTGGAAACACAATTACATTTTCATGATGATGATACTCATTATTTTTTTAATAATAAAGCGTGTAACAAGCTAACGGGCCGCCTGATGGTAAGGTAAGCGGTCCCCCGTCCCCGAATCCTAGGGCACAGAATAAATAAGCTAAAGTTAGCCAGACATTTTATTGGGGATTGAGCGCACTAGCCCTTAAACTAGCCGACATTTAAATATTCTCAGCTGTGTCATTGCGTAACAGATTCCGTTGGTCATTTGCATATGATTATGTACTGGATTGTTGTTTCCTCATATTTTACTTACCATATCAAAGTTGAAAACAATACTAAGAACCATGCATCAAACCGATCTATTAAGATATACCTAACACGGAGTCGTAGCTTCGCAATAACATCGCATATCTCATGAACTTTGACTTACATTATCATTATTAAACAAAAATATTGATATAATAGTACATCTACACACTTAGTACATCCTTGATAGTTAACCCGGTTGGGCGTACCTACTTCAGTCAACATTGCGTAACATTCGTTTATATTTGTAGCACATTCCAAAACATGTGATTTGATGTTTACTTGTTACATGAATTATTTGGAGGATAAACTGCTGTGTATCACAGACCTAAAATGATGCTACGCTAAATCTTTGTGTTCAGTACGCCTTTGCATGTAGTTTTATCTTTAACTTTGCTTTTCATGCGAGTAGAAGTACATAACTTTAATATACTGTGGCCTTTGCGCGATGTAACTATAATTTACGAAGGAATCTCCAGAAGGTTATCCATGAATGTAGGTATTTCAGACTGCCAATTTCTAATCGAATGTCATTGAGAATTTTTGTTCGTGTCACTGGCGAAGGCCATTTACGAAATGTCACACGGACGAAGCAATTTGCTTTCACATAATCACATTTATTTATCTTACGTTACACCTAAAGCAAAGGTTTTGGGTTCCTTGCCTGAGTCTATGTTTTGCGGTAGGTACCATCTTGGGGTTTTCAGAAGTCACGAGCGAATGAAATGTAGGCAAAGGGGTATCTTCTGGGTAAGATTATTACGTCGTCGTCTGCATCGCCACCGTGGCGTCACGTACCTTACCTTTATTGTGATCAAACTATTCGGTACCAAATCGTGTAGAAATTTTAACAAATATCTGTCCCTAATATACCTTCTTTGTCGATGTCGGTAAAATAGAAGAAGAAAGAGAACATTGTGACTGTGGCTTTATTTAAGATAATAGCTGTCGTTATACTTATGGCAGTTAATTTCGTTTCAAAATTAAAGTGTTATATAAATTAATTAAGTCTTTATGGTTTGACCGTGAAGATTGATCAAGCATCATCATCATCAGCCGGTGTCAGTCCACTGCTGGACGTATGCCTCTCCCAAGATGCGCCACTGAGCCCGATCTTCGGCTCTTATTTTCCAAGAATAAGATAGATCAATAGATTTCTCATATTTTGTAAGGATTAGTATTAGGTAACAACCTTTGCCAATAGTACCTACCTCTTGTCGAAAGAAAATCCGAACATTATTCTAATACTTACATACCAAATATAGCGATATTTTCTATCACTGCTTGAGTAGACCGTGCTACGTAGAAAATACTAATATTTATTCTGTGACCGTAATTGACTAAAATAAATATAACACTTGAACAAACAGTACTTACAACTATATTCTTGTCACTGACTAAATACTGTTGTGTCGTGCGGAGCCAAACAAAAACAAAATAACCCAAGTAGAAATAGCACAACAAGAACAGAACGATTATCAAATAAGTGAACAAATTTAAATCCGCTGAAATAACAAACCATAAATAAGCATAATATATACCTACTTACCAAATATTTCGTAAAGATTATTAAGCAACATGGGTCGAAATGGGTCAAGTTTTAATGTGCGATCTCGTTACGTAAACAAAACGATAAGTGTTAAGGACATTCTCACACAATTTTGCTTGAAAAGTTAGTAACCTTTTTTATATCTACATGATAAGTAAGCCTTTGACCATTATCTCACCCTGACGATGTCATTGACGATGTAGAACGCTTGCCTAGAAGATACCTGTTAATTCGCGATTTGAATCCCCGGGTAGTATTGTAGCTACTTAAAAGGAAATACAGACATACCTACGTCTCAAAATAGCGCAAAGATAACTCGTATCAAACGGGTCGCAAATAAAATAGGTCAATAAATTCTACCTACCTAAGTTAGGTACAGTATGGGTAGGAATAAGTAAAAGTGTATTTATATAGGTACTACTTAGTAGACAAGAATATATGTTTGGAATACTTAATATCAGATAACACTGTAACAGGACAAGAAAAGCGCATGCCTGATCGTAAGCGATGACATCTTATTCGTAAGCCTGCAACAAACACTACAAATAATAATGAAATACTGACTACAATACCTACAGGATAAACCTGAAGGCCTCAACTCATCTAAAAGTGAAGTCACTAAAACTACTCTTAAATAGTGTTTCACGCGCCGTAGATTCGATAAGTCACTCTTGGAACGTTGTTGCTTAGAATAACTCGTTCTATAAATGGATATATCACGAAAACCATTGAATTAACTAAATGACAGGGACGGACCTATACAGCCTACATAGCTGAGTCCCCTTCATTTCGTTCATTTCGTTCATTCAATGATTTTCGTGATCAGCCCCCAGTACCTAGAATACATTTTGGAAATTCAATGAAAACGTTTTTTTATGTAAGCCGGGTTTGAATTCTAACTACCAACGATTTTGCGCATTTGAAACGAATGCTGATTTTCGAAGTAGATTTTGAACGCCATATTACCGTATTTGATATACTCGTAGGTATAAATGAGAAAAATATGTAACGTTATTTTAAATTCCCTAAACGGCGATATCATTAACTCATTTTTGTAAAATTTGTCAGATTGACGACTTTGATTCTTTAATACGACTCAAATGTAGAAACTTTATAATTTTTTATTTAGTTTCTCCCGTTCTTGCCTGTAAAATTGCTAGCTAAGCTTTTCACGGGTAAGAAGGGAGGCGCGCGCGGGTTTTCGCGCGGATTGGTTTTTGGACACAGCGTCGCTTGAAGTTGCGGGTTTATTCCCAACGACGCCCACTAAAACGGGCACCAGTGGGGGACGTTAGGACAAATTATTAATTTACTTTCTAACGGCCGCCACTGGTGGTCGTTGGGACATTAAAAAATGTTTTACTCCCAACTAGAACGGGCACCAGTGGAGGACGTTAAGACAAAGCAGGACGCGGTTTCTTTTTCATTTTTTTTGTATTCTAAGGTCGTAAAATGTAGAAGCGTAAATGCCTACACAGTTTTTAAGCCTAGCCGACGTAACTAAGTACCTACCTGTCTGATATCTATGTCAATAAACCATTTTTACGTTTTACTGAAGAATATAAAGTGTAAGTATACCAACACCCACATTTTTTCGTTCCAGGTGGGTATAGAAGGTATCACATACGCCGGTAACCATGGTCTGGAGATCCTGCACCCCGACGGCAGCAAGTTCGTCCATCCGATGCCCATGGAGCTGCAAGATAAAGTCGTCGAACTGCTCAAAGCTTTGCAGGAACAGGTATGTAAAAAACAAATAAACTGGCTAAGTGCAAGTCGGACTCGACTCCCTTTCGCCACCATAAAATTAACCTTGCTTTTCATAGTGTTTGTATTAAAAACAAAGTTATATTTGCAATTGTTATATTTGCTCAAAAACTGCTGACTATATCTCGTTCAAACTAATTTTCGTTGAAAGTGTTTTTTTAAAGATTTACTGCATATATTTGTTTTAGATTTTACACTCCCTTACTTTAAAAGTTCACATTCTCTCACTCTTGGTCGAAACGTCGAGTCTTAAATAAAATTGATGTTTAAGCGCGATAAGTCCCGTATTTTAATATTTATAACTACTTATACGGAACTCTAAAAACCTAATTAACCAAAATCTAATGATATCCCCAGGTATGCAAAGATGGCGCATGGGTAGAGAACAAAGGAGCTCTCCTAACGTTCCACTACCGCGAGACCCCGCTGGCCAAGCGTTCCGCGTTAGCAGACCAAGCTCGCAAGTTGATCACCGCAGCTGGGTTTACGCCCGCGCCCGCGCATTGTGCGATCGAAGCACGCCCTCCTGTTGAGTGGGATAAAGGTAGAATACTAAAAACAATGACAGTACATCCTTACTTAACTCAGCAAGTCAGGCATATTGGTTAACATAGTTACGAGTATGTTGTGTGGATTTGACTCCAGGAAATTGTCCTGTGGTTCGTCTCATTGTTACCTTCCATTTCCAGACAAGCACGGTTCCATGTTAGACTGCATCATCATTTAACATCAGGTGAAATATGTTGTCGTCGAATGCACCTGTCTAATATTATATAACAAAAATGTAATACCCAAGAACACAAAAATTATAATTAATAACACAACAGAATTAAGTGTGCCTTTTTATATAAGTACTTATTATAAATTGTTAAACACAATCCAAAATTTCATCGTACCAACGGGACTTGAACCCGCAACCTCCGGAATAACATGTTCCGGTGCTTTGCCAATTAATCAAGTACTTATTATCATAGATAATAGAGTAATAGAGATACTAATTCTCAGTGCAGGCGAAATTGTGGTCAATTCAGACATTATTATACATTCATAGTTACTTTTCAAAAGTTAATACCACCCTCGATTGATCATGTTTAATCAGCTTACTTGAGACCATTACAATGAGCTTAAAAATCTCTGCTATTAGTTGGTAAGGAGTTGAGTATTCTGCGGATCCCAGCATCAGGTCATGTCCATGTCCTTGCAATATCATTGAAGTAACAAATACCGAATGTCGACTTGATCAGACCTATGAAAGTTGCTCTCATAGCCTCATCAGCTAGAAAAGAGCTCATAATCTTTAAACTGCCGAACGGATTTTTTGAAACAAAGCTAAGACCTAAGAACACAAAAAATACTAAATAAAAATCGGTTCATTTTTAGGGTTCCGTACCCAAAGGGTAAAACGGGACCCTATTACTAAGACTCCGCTGTCCGTCTGTTTGTCTGTCCGTCTGTCACCAGGCTGTATCTCATGAACCGTGATAGTTACACAGTTGAAATTTTCACAGATGATGTATTTCTGTTGCCGCTATAACAACAAATACTAAAAACAGAATAAAGTTAAAAAGAATAGAGGGTCCCCATACAAGAAACGTGTTTTTTTCGGCATTTCACGCCATCTATGAACGCTTAGTTAGGTAAACGTCCCATAGATGGCGTTATATTGAAATGTCGAATGCCCTAACACCTTTGTTAGACGTTAGATAACGTTGTAAGAAATAAAATTATTATTAAGTGTTAAATTTTATTCGTATATTTTTATTTTCATTAAAATGTTTGTTTAGTGGTATTTTTTGCTCGATCTTATAAAATAATGTAGTGTGGTACGGAACCCTACGAGTGCGAGTCCGACTTGCACTTGGCCAGTTTATTTTGAGATACGATGCCATAGACAAACACAACATACACACGTCAAACTTATAATACCCCTGTTTTTGTGTCTAGGGTTAAAAATACTTGTAATTATACAGGACCTAGGATGTCACTACGTTCTTGAATGCTGTCTATTATTTATGAGTAAATGACATGTAACCGTTGTTTATTGGTTACAGGTCGCGCTTCTATCTACATCCTACGAACAGCGTTCGGTTTGGACTGGAGTGAACGTATCAGGATCATCTACGCTGGTGATGACGTCACTGATGAAGACGCTATGCTGGTCAGTTCTCATTATTTATTAGCTAGAATCATCATCATTATTAACAGCCAGTATTCGTCCACTGTTGGACATAGACCTCACCTATGGCACGCCACTTAGCTCGATCTTCAGCTATTTGTTTCCAACCGCTGCCAGCCAGCTTGCGTTTATTATCGCTCCACCTAGCTGGAGGGCGCCCTACACTTCGTTTACCGAGCCGTAATCTGCACTCTAAAACACGTCTACCCGAACAGTTATCGGTTCTACGACAGATGTGACCAGCCCACTGCCACTTCAGCTTGCTAATCCTTTGAGCTATGTCGATAACATTGGTTCTCTGTCGGATGACTTCATTTTGAATTCGATCTTTCAACGATACTCCGAGCATAGCCCTTTCCATTAGCTAGTCCAGTCATTGGCACCTGAGTTTTAAGTCAAAGCTAAGTATACGTTTACTGTGCGTGAATGTTACTATTCTTAAGGGCCAGTTTCATCGGTCCCCGTTGGACCTATGAGGAACTTATCTGACAGATTTTTGACAACTTTTATATGGCGTCATCTGTCAGATCAGTCAGCTGGGTAGCACTTGATCACTATCTCACCTGATGTTAAGTGCTGATGTGATCGATGATGGGGCGTGCTTACCCAGAAGATAACCTAATTAACTATATTTTAATTATTTATTATATATACTTAACAATAACTATATTCTGTCACTCTATCATGAACCAGTGAAATGGGACATGTATTAAAATATACCTATACAGAGTCGCTTTCCGCCGTCTATACATACGCTACGACAACTTCATCACTTAACATCACATACGGTAGTCAAGTGGTTGTTTCTCCGCAGACAAAAACCTAAATTCTAACACAAGGTTTTACCAACAGGCCCTGAAAGGTATGGCAGCGACATTCCGCATCGCATCATCGCACATCACCAAGACATCTGCCGAGCGTCGACTTTCCTCCACCGACTCCGTGTTGGCGATGCTCAAGTGGGTAGAAAGACATTTCTCTAGACGCAAGCCTAGAGCTAACTCCCTCACTTACAAAAACGCGAGGAAAGCCAGGGACACAATACAAATGCACATGTCTTACCAAATTCCTGCGAGATCGCCGAAACCGTCTCCTCCAAGAAGTCCGGATAAATGCTCCAGCGGTTCCGAATCCAGTTAGAGTATAAGTTAAGTTACTGGAGACAAATCTATTTTTTATATATCTATGGTAGCTTTTTAGGTTGGACAGAGATATCAAGAATACTAGTACCTATTAGTACCGTATATCGAGAATAGTAGTAACCGAGTATTTTGTCTATGGATGTTCTTTTTTTATTAATGTCTGGATCTGGGCCACGGAGGATAGAGTAAATCCTCCGTGGTCTGGGTATACTAAACAACACAGATTAAATTAAAACAATGTTTGGTAACAGAAATGTAGATCTACTTATATTTAAAAAAAACTCATTTTTTGGCTAAGCTAAATATACCAGACAAGGTAGGTAATATCATCTATAACATTTGTTGTAACTAAAATGTAGTGTTATATTTTTTACTATATTTGAACTAAATAATGTTGATATAGACAACAACCTACACAATGTCCTTAGATAAAATAGTAATGTTTACTCACAAAGGGTAGTTCCAAATTTAATATTGTTCATATTACCACGGAATAAATGGGAGTACAAGTATATTAATATTACATTTAAAAAATATTAATTAAGTATATGATGATATATGATGATATACGATGGTAGTCTGAGCTAATTATGATAAAAATCATCAGTCTTTATATAAAATTTTTAGAGCTATATTCTATTAAAATATTAATATAATATCATTAATAGTTTTCAATATTCTCGATTCCTATATACACAAGCATATAATACATATATTTTTATCGATGCAAAATAAAAAAAAAAAAAGAAAATATATTTACTATAAATTAAATTAATCGATACGTTTATTTGACATTCCCGTGTTAGCTTATATTTCTTTTGCATTGTAAAAATTACACTAAGGCCCGCTTGCAAATACCAGAGTTAATAATCTTTTTTTTTAATGCAATACGATCGATATAATTATGTATTATAAATTAAATTAATCGATACGTTTATTTGACATTCCCGTGTTAGCTTATATTTCTTTTGCATTGTAAAAATTACACTAAGGCCCGCTTGCAAATACCAGAGTTAATAATCTTTTTTTTTAATGCAATACGATCGATATAATTATGTATTATTGAATATAGCGTTCTCTCTTTCTCGCGACAATATTTTAGATAAGCCCATCTTATTTATTATTTATGTAGACATATCGTATTTGTCGTTTTATGTTGTCATCTAAGTTATCAATATCATAATTCTATCGTATTACAGGATTATTAAAATATGTTCTTTAACTCTGGCCTCTGCTAGCAGACCTAAGGTTTTGTGTAGAAAAATATATTTAGAAATAATTGTGATTCTAAATTATTTATGTAGACTTGTAGAATTAATGGTGCACATAATGCTTTAACCAGTTACATTTTATAATTTGTGCGTGTCTGTTATTTTGTAAATGATGATTTTATTGAGTTTAGTTTAACTTTACTTGCATGAAATGTAGATAGTGTATTGATTTATGTGATAATTCGTTATAATTACCAACAAATATGTGGAATTTGTATTTTAACTGACGTGCCATATTGACAAGCAAAGAATTATTTACTTATAGACGATTGAAACAATTAACTTAACCGTAAATATTGGGTCCGATTCGACTCATGATTTCACTAAGGCGTCCAATTACACGATACGTTATCCGTCGTTCAAAACCATCATTAATGACTGATGGCAACTATCAGTCATTAATGATGGTTTTGAATGACGCACGAAATCAAAATATCTAAATATCGGTCAGTCACTGTCATTCAGCTCATTAGATGATAGGTTTTCTATCAGTCACAGCCGTGACTGCCAGCAAACTGACAGCAAAACCTATAATGGCGTAGTTATCCCTCTACGTGTAATGGACTTTATTTTAGTTCAAAGGTGTGACATGGTAGCGCTATTTTATTGCTGTTAAATTTGTTGTTAAGTTCGCCACGACAGAATCGGCACCATTGTCTATGATCCAGACTTGTCCATACTAAAATATCGTAGATTTGATTCAATCCTCGATAATTGAATACTGTTGTTTACTGTGTCTGGTCCACATTAACTTCTAGCTTGTGTTACTCGAAGAAGCAATCAACTGTGCATACTTGTTTCCACCTATATTCTGCCAAATAAATTATGATTATTTGATTTGATTCGAACATCTCATACGCAATAAGTTTAAATAGAAATACAATAAGGGCCAGTTTCACCGGTTCCTGATAAAGCTTTAGATAGTTATCGACACATGACGCCATATAAAAGCTGTCAAAAATCTGTCAGATTTCTTCATGTTAGCGCTATCAGTAACCGTTGAAACTGGCCCTTAATGTTGTTACTTATGTTGGCGTAATTATAATTATAAACCCTGCTTAGAGACAGGCGGCTATGTATGTAAATAATATTAGTTTAAGTTAAATGACCTAGTCTAGTCTGTGTTACCTTCAGACTGTAGCATAATATATAATATCCGGCACTGAAAACCTCGAATTTCTATCAACTTTGTATTTTGGAAGCGTATTGAAAGTTCATATGGATAAATAAAAATTTAACACACGGAAAATAGCCTTTTAATTAGATAATAATATGTACATATCACTAATTTAGATCGATTACAAAGATAGAAGTGGAATGTTTAAAATGCATCGTATTAACATCGAATCTGTATGAAACTGACTTAACTTTTTTATTACCCAATAAATATGGTTCATTTTTAAAATATAGTAAAATTTATCCACTTAATTAACATTTATTCACAATTACACTCTAAAGTATCACAATAATAAATACTCGAACGCCCTGCGCACTTCGAAATCGACACTATACAAACAAACATACAATACTATTCTTTACACTAGAAAAACAGTCGTAAATACCTGAAATAGTGATTTAAATTCTCTTATCTCTTGTGCGTCATTTACAAGGAAATATTAGTAAAAAACTTTTCCTTTAGAAATCTTCTATTTACAATATACATTTTTTTAAAGCGAATCTTTTAATGTATCGCATATCGAATTACAGCCGGTGCTGATTGGTGGATATGATGTATGACATTTAGGTTTGGCTGTGATTGGCGGACGCTTCCGCAGCCATATTTGTGTACATGCTAATGTGTCATTACGGAGTACTAAAGTATTCTGTGGTGTCATGTCAACTGCTGTCTAGTAGCTAGCTACGAATAAACAAAAAGTTACGCTTGCATCGTGGTTTCATAAAACCATACCACACTTTTTTTGAAGTGAAAACTTCTATAGAGACGTTGTGAACTTTTTTGGAATGGGTAAAAATCTTAAACTTGCGTCAGGTCATGTGACCTGATCTAAAAATCGTAAGACGGAGGGAGAGTAGACCAAATGCACAACGTTTAAGAGCGAACGCGGGCTGCACTTTTCCATGCAAATGTATTCCCCCGTTTGCTCCCTGGAAAATGCTTCAATAAAAAATTTGTTTCTACAAAAAATCAAGGTCAGCTGTAGCTACGCTCCTATCATTTTATTTTTTTGACCAACTAATTGTAAAAATAAATATGACCCTTCAAAAATCTCAAAGAGGAGAGAATAAAAGGATTATATATTTTTTTGCAATTGGTTGGTCAAATAAAGTAAATGATAGGGACATAGCTACAGCAGACCTTGATTATTTGTGGAAACAAATTTTGCTATAGAAGCATTTTCCAGGAAGGAAACAGGGGAATACATTTGTTTGGAAAGTGCACTTGGCGTTCACTCTTAATGTTAAAGTTTTCACTTCTGCCGCTGTTTTTTTTTTATTTATCTTCCGCCTCTGCATATCTCAGGGCGGCCACATACATTTGGGATTCCTTTGATTATAAGACACGTACATTTATCTTCCAATTGGAGAAAACTTCGAACGGCAAACTACTCTACGTATGTGATAGGTCAGTTCCATAGATTTTTATGGATTTACTTCGTTCGATATTTTAAATCCACTCAGATTTGTGGATGCTAAAGACTCAGTGGAGTTTTGGAGAGGACACAAAATGGTTTAGCTCACTCCAAAGTTGTCGGGACGAGATCGCTTATGGCGATAAGACCATCTGTTGTATTGTTACAAAGTCAGCTGTACATTTGCAATTTTATTATGTTGATTTTCATACCAGAAACAGGGTTCAACATTTCAACGGCGAGCTCTGTTGAACTGTAAAAACCGAAAGCGCCTAGACGACATGACATTTTTAATAAAATACATACCTACATACATACAATCACGCCGTTTACCTTTTGGGGTAAGCACATACTACTTTTTTCCACAAGCTACGATCCTGACATACCTCTTTCGCTTCTTCCACTTTCATGAACGCCTTCATACATGGTCGCCGGTTATAGGTACTTTTGACTTGGCCTTTCTTTAACACGTCTCCGATCTGGTCGTGATACGCTCGCTTAGGTCAGCCTTTACCATTTTTTTTTTAACCTGTAATGTCCTATTGCTGGGCAAAGGCTTTCCCCCATGGCCTCTACCATATCTTTAACAAGATATCATTGTATAATTAAGATAGTTTAAAAACTAAAACAAACGACTATGGAAGTCAATTTCAGTAGCAAGTTTGAGACGTTTATCGTCATATCTCTGGAGATACTTGTCAGATCTCGATGAAAATACAATGAGACTACCTCGGAAACGAATCCTATCGATTAAAAAAATAACCATTCAAATCAGTTCACAATTGAAGGAGTTATCGCGTAACATACATACAAAAAAAACACAAGACGTATTGAGAACCTCCTTCTTTTTAGAAGTCGGTTGAAAATAGACTTTACTTTAGCCCATAAAATAAACCCATTTTGAGTGTGACACATTTCACGCTTCGGCGTTGGCGTTTTTTTTTTGGGCTTTCATTACCTACTTGACACTTGTCGGTGCTCGAGGGTAAAGTGTCAAAGTGCGCAGAGAGTAGTGCGTAGAAGTGCATTAAACATTACTATGTGAGACGACCAACCACGACAGTATGAAGTAAAACAGACATATTGGATACACGGCGAGCGCCTTCTTGCCATCCGGCTGACTGTCGCCCAGGAACTTTGTCGCCGCTGGAAAATTATAAAAAAATCGTTAAAATAATTAAGATAGTTTAAAAACTAAAACAATCGACTTCAATGCCCCGCGAGTCAATTTCAGTAGCAACTTTGAGACGTTTATCGTCATATCTAGAGATACTTATCAGATATTGATGAAATTACAATGGGACTACCTCGGAAACATACCCTACCGATTACAAAAAGAATCAGTCGAATCGGTTCAAAATTGAGTAATCGCGTAACATACACACACAAAAAAATTGAGAATCTCCTTCTTGGAAGTCGGTGGAAAAATACATACGAATAGAGATCCTCCCCATTTTCGAAGTCAATTAAAATCATTAAACTATA
The DNA here is from genome assembly GCA_954871355.1 of Cabera pusaria. NCBI lineage: Eukaryota > Metazoa > Arthropoda > Insecta > Lepidoptera > Geometridae > Cabera > Cabera pusaria. Next base: position 22,852,674 of record OX940893.1, read on the forward strand.
GTAGGATCAATTTAATAGATCACATTTGACATCTGTCAGTCTTAGCTTTATAGTAAGGTGACTGGCTTAAAAACATCGATTTAGTTGAAGAATCGATACGCATCAACACAAACAAGAATCATGTTAGTTTGATGTTATTCGAAATAACCAATTTTCAGGCAGCTCTAAATGAGAAATACAATTAGTATTTACATTATTGAGTGTTATTTACTTGTTTGTTTTGCGTTAATATGAAATTGATAAAACACGTTAATACAATTTATACAAATCGGAAATTGTACATATTTAAACGATTTTATACGTTTACGGATTAGAATGTAGCTCCATAGAAAATGGCCCAATAAAATAAAAAACATACTCAAATGTACCTATGGATCTAACGTTTAGTAGTTTATCGTTAGTTTTTTAACCCAAATTATTATTGATATTAGTTTCTATTCAATTATTTTTGTATTTTTTTAGTCAAAGAATAATATTATGTGTTAATTACAATCACAGAGTAGTTATTTTTATAGTTAAACATTCTTCAGAAGTAATCATTGCATTCGATTCAACCTATCGACTGATCAATCTTTTGACTTTTTGGGTAGCATCCCTAGTGTTTATAAAGAAAAAGTGTTCACTGATGTAACCTTGTACAGACGTTTAATTTTTTAGAACAAAAATTGTTTATTATGCTTAAAATGAATTATATATTAGTCAAAGTAAATCGTAAAAACGCTTTCTTTTTTCATTATTAGAATAAATATGTAGGTATTTGTAACTGAAAAATGTTAAGTAATTATGCAGTTCTTATTTTGAAATAATTATTTATTTTATGTGCCCTTCATTACAAGGTCACGTTGTTGAATTTTGATGAAGTGTCAAATGTGATCTATTAAATTGACTCTACTATAGTGACTGTGAGCTGTACACCTCGTGAGTCTTTGCGTAGCTTAAAACAGAAATATGTATTTTTTTTACCTTGTCCACCCCCCAATATATCTACCATATAGGCTTAGCGGGCTACCATCCTCGACCGCATCATCACTTACCAACAGGTGAGATAGTGGTCAAACGCTGGCCTATATAATATTAAAATAAAACACCATTTTGAAAATGTTCGATAACTCGAAAAAGCATTTTATGTAATTATCGAATCTGTTCACAAAATTTCACTAGAATCCGTTCAGAAACGCGACCTGTAGAATCCGAACATCAAAATATACGGTAGCATTTTTGCCCAAGTTGAAACAGATGCACTTCGCTCGCGCTTTGCGTTCGCTCGGTCAAAAAGGATAGACTTCAAATGTTGTGCAGGTGATATTCTCAGTTAGGATTCTGAAGAATTTTGCTCAATATATCTCAGGATTTTATAGCAGCCTATAAGGTCTATATTATTTAGATTTATTATATTAGAATTAAGATTATTCTTTTATCTTTTTTTTCCGTTTTAAAAAGCGTAATATTGGACATTGGACATAGGTTATCTAACCATTCGACAATATAAACTTTTGTAATTTTAATTTTCGATAATTCGATACATTAGATATTTAAATGTTCGATGTTTTGAACATTGATATTTTGTGATTTTGTGACATTGATACCTGTGGGAATATAATTTTTGACGTTTAAATATGTACCTACCCGGCAAACACACCAGCTATATATTTAAGGTGTACTCACCAAAAGTAGCCCAAACGAATCCGACCATAGATATGACAAGCCGCAGGAAGAAAAGGAATGTAGTCTGCGTGCTGATCAGTATGATGCGGCAGATCACAAGAGACATCGCGATCGGGAACAAACAGTAACCCAGCACACATACTGATTGGAAGAATGATCTGGAATCAAGGAGAAAATACTTACAGTTATAGGACTTACTTGGGGGGCTGTACCACAGCGTTTTTTATAATCTCGCCTGGTGGTAAGTGTGTGGTCGAAGACGGTGAACACGCTTAGCCTAGAATTCTGTGACTCTGGGTAAGTTCAGATGATAAGCGTTCAACGCGCGCTAAATATTTGTATAGTGTTCACCACGCGCTTGTCTTGCTTGGTTCAGTAGTACTACAACTTAAACTTGAAAAAAATGCTTGTAGTTGTAAACGCGCGTTATTTTGATAACGCACATTGAGCGCTTGTCATCTGAACGTGTTCTAAGAGCATGTACACATTGGGCGCTCGGCGTTGCGTTCGGCGCGCGTTGGTAGCGTACATGGGTAAGGCCGTAAAATTGGCCTCATTGTATTAAGCTCCAGGGTCCAGTAAGTAATAAAATAAAATTTGACATACTCGTATACCTATATTTTTTATATTTTCTTAGCTTTGTATATTAGTTTTTCTAGTAGGCTAACTATACAAACATTCGCAAAACATATAATTAATAATTATTTTTCATAAAAATAACATGTAATCACAACATTTTCAATACAAAATAAAATGTCCCAAACTCGCCCCCGCACTTATGTTACAACTTTGAATATTTGTTGTATTCGTATTTGACCATTTTAAAGTTCGTATGGATACGTATTTTATATTACAATATTTTTTACTAAAACTTAGCATTTGAGCAGCTGAATTTATTTCTATAACATGGCAACACCAAAGTCTACTTGTCTATGCTACGTCTTTTACTCGTCGGCCATGTTTCTAGCTTTTGCAGCTGAATAAAAGTAAAACTGTATTCATTTATCATAGAAGATTTATTATTTTGATGAATCTAATGTTTATGGAATAGCTAGACTGTGTACGTGCTTTTATTCTTGTCGCTTAACTGTTAAAGTGAAAATGTTTTGAGGAGTGGTTAGCTTTTAAGTGACATTTATGTCACATTTCACACAAAAGTCCATACATTCAGCCACACACTTTTAAGTTACTTTTACGTCACATGAGGCCAATTTTACGGCCTTACCCACATACATACACAGCCCTTAGCACGGCGTTTTACGAGCGTTTAACAAGATGTCTATACTACTGGCTCAGTTCGGAAATGGACGTCGAGGTAATTGCTTGTGTGTGTGGCTCCTATACCGTCGCTATAAAAGACGACGGCAGAGGCAAAGAGAATATTGGGTGCACCCAATATTACGCTTTTTAAAGATTTCTCGCTCTAAGAGCGGGTACACATTGGGCGCTTTCAAACGCGCGCTTTGCTAACGCGCGTTTTGAGAACTAAGAGTTTTATTGATGTTTAAGGCTGATTTACACAGGGTCAGTAGACAAGTCAGTCGCAGCGCCAATGTCGGCGCCGCGACTGACTTTAACTGTTTACATGAAGTAAGTAGTAGTGGTGCGTTTCTCACGGTAAGCACACGTGTGTGAAGTCAGTGGGAAAAATGAATTCGCGAAAACAACTGAAACGACGATTTAATTATTTGTTGAAAAATGTATCAATTTTGCTATTGAATGAGTTAATAGAAATGGTAGAAAATGAGATAACTAAAAATAAATGACAAGTTTTTATCGCCAGCGAAAAAAACGTGGTCACTCTACAACGCAGCGGCAGTGACAAACGACGCACTGACTTGTCTGTTTACACGGGGTTTATTTGGCTGGCGCGGGTGTGCGCGGGTGGCGGGGGGCGCCAACTGACTTTAAAATATTCGTGTCCGAATATTCAAGTCAGCGCTGACTTCAAGCCACTGTACTTACTTCAAATCAGTTTTCACAGGGTTTTTTTCGGGTCAGCACTGACTTGCCTCGAATTTGTAGTCAGTTACTGACCCTGTGTAAATCAGCTTTTACACATGCAAGCGCGCGCTTCTGATCAAGCGCGCGTCAAACGCGTCTTTCGTCAGTAGTCGAGGTAAGCTTTTCACGGTGAGCACACGTTTGTAAAGTCAGTGCAGAAAAATGAATTCTCGAAAACAGCAAAAAATAAAACTAAATAATTTGTTGAGAAAATTTACGTTTGTCATGATGCAAGAAGTAACTGGTATGTTAGAAGAAGAATTATCCAAACAGAAAAGTCATCTTGTGATGCGGTGGGAGTGGTGCGACGCAGCGTGGTCACTGTACAATACAGTGGCAGCGACTGATTCGACATTTCACACGGCGTCAGTTGCGCTGGCGCGGGTGGCGGGGGGAGCGGACTGACGCCGAAAATATGAAGCGGGGATATTGAAGTCAGTGCTGACGCGACAGTACTGTACAGACTTGAAATTAATTTATACGATGGCAGTGCCAGGTCAGCACTGACTCGTCAGTCGACTGACGTCAGTTACTGCCACTGCGTAAAACTGCCTTAAGGTTATGGCGGCAGATCTCCTTGAGGTGGTAAGCTACTTTTTAGTAGAAAGTCAGGCAAACACCGATGTAATGCGCTCCTGAGGACGAACACCCTACTACTACCGTGCCAGGATTTGAACCGGCGACCTCTCGCTTAAATGTCAAGCCATCTATCCGTTGCGCCAACAGGGCTCTCAAAATCTGGTAGATAAAAGCCTCATGGTACATACATTTTTGATGGAGTTATTATGTATTTCACTATCTACTTGTTAGATCAATATCTATTTAACAGTTAGATACTTCATCGTAGTTCACAAGTAAAATTAAATAAGCCGGCCAAGTGTACGTCGAGATCACACATGAAGGGTTCATACCACCATACATATTCTTATTAAGATCGAACAAAAATTGCTACAAAACACGTTTCGAGAACCCCTTTTAATTGTTTACTTTTATTTGTTTTAAGTATAGCTGTATATTCATATAGCCTTACTAATAATACACATTTTGTAAAAAATGTATCGTTTGGAAATTAGAGCCCCCTGTGACAGTCAGACGGACGGACGGAAGGACAAACAGTGGTGTATCAGTAAAGGGGACCCATTGGCACCCTGGGTACGGAACCCTAAATATAACGTTCAGAATTAAACAAATAGAGAGACAGGTTACACACATAGGGTAGGACAGGTTTAGAACACAGAATACTTTTTAATGCTTTTTGAGCTGCATGACACAACTAGTGTATAAATCTGATGATGATGATAACTTACATATTCCCACCGAGCAGCTTAGAATTTATCGTGACTACAGCGGCTCCTATCCACACAAGCACAAATACTTCTGCAAACTCTGGACCTCCATCGTTGGAGTTGTCAGCCCGTTCTGCCGACCCTTGCAGGATTGTGGCCATCATTGTGCAAAGCAGGAGTGGACCCCATAGATCCCCTGGAATTTGTAGCATTATATAGTAAATAATGTGGGATATAATAAAGGCTTGCACTTTTTGTACTATATAGTATGTTACAACGCATACCATAGAATAATATATTTATATTATGTATGATATTGTATATTTAAATATGTGTATGTATGTATATGCATTTATTATTAGGAATATGTGCAGTGTAGTTAAAATATAGACATATTTATATTAACCAGGCATATAATATGTATTTATCATGTAATTGTTAAGTGATAAAAATATCCTTTTTCAGATTTAAATTACACCGTCGTCTATCTGTCTAATTTTAATCCATTCCATCCAAAGGTTGTCTGGAAGAGATCGCTCTTTTAGCGATAAGACCGCCCATTGTACGGTTCATATTATACGAGGGTCATTCAACAAGTACTTAGCCTCATCGCCCAATGGCACTGCGATTACAAAAAAATTTTACCATAGTACAGTGCAATGATTTTGAAGCCTATTGTCAAAGTTTTAAACAATGACCTCTATTAGTTTTGTTTTAATAGCCTTTGAAAGCGAACGTGTCGGTCAGTTTAACAAAAATGGAAAAAGAGCAGTATCGTTCGGTGATTCAATTTTTATTGTTGGAAGGGAAAACGCGCAGTGAAATTAAAAATCGCTTGGATGCTGTGTACAGTGACTCTTCTCCTTCGATGGCAACCGTCAAGAATTGGTTTAACAAGTTTGCTCGTGGCCGCAAGTCGGTATTTGATGAGCCACGCCCAGGTGCCCCGAAAACGGCTACTACGGAGGAAAACATAAAAAAAATCCACGATCTCGTGTTGGCAGACCGCCGATTGAAGTTTCGCGAGATAGCTGACACTGTGGGCATTGCAGAAGGAACGGTGCATCATATTCTCCACGAAGAACTGGGCATGAGAAAGCTGTCAGCGCGATGGGTGCCGCGTTTGCTCACACTGGACAACAACCACGACAACGCGCCGGCTCACACCTCTGCCGTCGCCATGGCCAAATTATTCTAATTGCGCTACGAATTGCTGCCCCATCCACCTTACTCTCCAGACTTGGCCCCCTGTGACTTCTTTTTGTTTCCAAACCTGAAAAAGTCACTCGCCGGGAAAAGATTTGGGTCGAATGAGGAGGTCATCACCGCCACGGAGGCCTATTTTGCAGACTTCAGGAAAACGTATTTTTTAGACGGGTTAAAAAAGTTGGAGCATCGCTGGGCCAAGTGTATTGAGTTAAAAGGAGATTATGTAGAAAAATAAATCGGCACTTTTCGAAAATTTTCGTTTTTCTTTTGTAGGTTACGTATTTATTGAACGACCCTCAGTACACAGCATTTTGTGTATATATCTTATAAGTTGTGGTGTACAATAATGAGTTATCTATCTATCTATCTATGCTCATTATAGGAATCAAAAGCAGTATAAGCAGTTATAAGGAGGTGCTCTGTCATAGAGCAGGGTTGGGCAAATTACGACCCACGTGCCACGCCCGGCCCACGTATCATTCGTATCCGGCCCTCGATGATTAACCCATAACTAAATAAAAATGCTTAATCAACATTCCACAAAATGCAAAATTTCATTCCGTATGATGTATTTCATACGCTGATCTGACAATGAAGTAAAACAGAACAACCACGTGCATGATTCCATTCATTTAAAATGTGGGGTGGTGGGGTAAAATGTGGTGGGGTTATTATTAATAAAGTTAATCAATTACAACAATAGCGTAAAATCGTAAATTGTAATAACTGGCCCCCCATAGATTAAGTTTGCGAAATATTGGCATGCGAAGGAAACAGTTCGCCCATCTCTGTCAAAGCGTAACACATATACAGACAGATATTATTTCAAAGTGTGCAAAATAGATCACTAATGAACTTATGGCTGGTATTATAGAATGATACATAAGCATAATTGATATCTACTCTTTGCATTGAAGCCATTCGAGTGGTTATCTAGGTATGATTTATTTTAATTTTACCATTAAAATGGGAGCACCTTGTTTATACTAGAAATATAACAAATGAACACTCACATTCTTTCAGTAAGCTAGTCTTTTCTCTTGGTATGAGGACATGGTAAAATTTGTTGCCAACTGCTCTGAGGTCTCGCATCTAAAAATAAATTAAATATCTAATTTCTTAAACAGTCTAAAGCTATACTCAAACTGTGGCCCGCGGGCCGCATGTGGACCGTCGGGCCTTTATCAGTGACCCGCGTACAGTTAGAGACAATTAAAACTAATCTGAATTTCGCGCCCATTCGCAACGGGTCGGCAAAATAGTGCACGCGCCGAGTAAAAAAAAATATTGTAAATACCTTGTCTCTTTTCCACTATTAAAGTCATTTTGAAAAACGTAATTTTTTTACTCCTAAATTATTTTTGCTTGTGGCCTGCGACATCATGACTAAACCGTGTTTGTGGCCCGTATAAAAAAAAAAAAGTTGAGTACCACTAGTCTAAAGTATCCTTGCCAATGTAATCAGAATTAATGAATATGATAATAGAAATATTATAACAATAAGTAATTTGTCAATAAAATAAATCAGAAAATATATGGTCGAAACCTCCTCCTTTTTTGAAGTTGGTTAATAACTCAATCAAATTTCAAATATTCTTTATGGAACTACAGAATATTTGAGTACATAAAATTAATACTAATTATGTCGAAAGAATGAACTGACAATTGCATATATCAGGTTTTAATATTTTTAAATGCATGCACTAGATTAATTTTGATCTTTAATCAGTAAATTCTAAGGCTGAGTTGCACCATCTTACTTTAACCATAACTATAACCGGTGTTTTTGTATGAAGTTTGACTGACTTTTTACATTTGTCAGGTGAAGTAAGATGGCGCAACTCAGCCTTAGTGTTACAAGTCCACTTTAAAGTCTAAAACCTCAAGACTAGTAAAAATAATTTTAATTATATGACTAACACCTGCTACAGATGCATAAATAACATCATCCTACATGGTAGCATATTAAAAAAAAAGGCTTACTAGCAACCTAGGTTGCACATTACTAGTATTCTTGCTACCCCAACTAAGCTTAATATGCTTGTGACTGGAGTGGACATCTTATTAATATTATGTGATTTATTACTCACATACCTTTAGATGGATCTAAATCAATCAATCAATCACTGGATCGACCGTACTCCTAAAGAATAGTAACAAACTTGCTTGAAACTTCATCCACATAGCCAGTATTCGTCCACAGTTGGACATAGGCCTCTCCTATGGCACACCACTGAGCTTGATCTTCAGCGATTTATTGAAACCTACATCTAGATAATTCAACTAAGGATACATGAATCCCAGCCAGTAATATAACGTCAATAAGGTAAGGTCAGTAAGGAAACTTACAAATGTTTCTTTGATAGGTTCATCGAGTGTGTTAAACTCCATTGAGTTGCCTGTTGCTCCTCCGCTGTTTGGTACATTCATTTCTCCCTCCACTATACCCACATCTCCCGCCGGGTACATCTGGAACATTATATTAGGTTAAGATTATAGCTTTATAACACTACTTAAAAGTCTGTCTTTAATGTCCACTGCTACACAAAACTCACGACCAATTAAAGTCCAAACATAAAAGAAGACATCAGGCAGCTGAAAACAGACCGATAATACCATGTGATACCACTAGATGCCCCCATTTACTTTGAGTCAGACCATTCTAGGCCTAGCATGTGCACCATCTTCAACCTCATCATTGGATGCTATCAGTAAAATAGAGGTCAAACACTCAGATATTAAAAAACAAACGAAAGAAAATCGAAAAATAAAATTGGAAATCTTGTGTGGCGATCACATCTGCATCATAAAATCTGATCATAGCTGATTGTAGATGAATCATGAATATTCACATAAACACAGCAGTTGCAGTTGGTATTCATATTCATAATAACAAAGTTATTCCCAATGTAAAAGTTTACCAATGAGGCTCTTTAGCACTCCCTATATTATCAGAACATCACACAGCGTAGCATTGTATTTACGGTAACCTGTCGATTCTGTACCAAGCTAGGTATTTAAAATACATCGTAGGGTCTCGACAGATGGGGTGTGTGATTTCGGTACAAACAGAATAATAAAGTTTGATGTTCAGATATACATTTTGGCTGTATGGTAATGTAAACACGGTACATAATAATGATTTTTTTAGCATTTTAAGCCACTTATAGGATCTGCAAATATTAGCGACGATCTTTTTTGATCGTTTTTGCTTCTAAAATGTCGAAACTTGACTCGTCATACTTACATCGTACTTAGAATCAAAAGAAGTCATTTTTTATTATCAAAAAAACACTAATAATTATTAAATTGTGAACAAATTATTGAATTTGAATTATCCAACACATCACAAATATCACAATAACTTTTCTCCGAAATTCATTGGATGAATCGATTTGATTGACGCAATGAATGAAATTGACATTGTTGACATTTATTTACTATTTACGTGTCCTGTCACAGAAAATAGAACACGGGACATTACAGGCCTTGTTACATCATACAATATTGTCGTCAACCTGATTTAATTATACCCGACCTAACCAAAGATAATTTCGTTAAATCTATACTTAATATACTTAATCTATATCTATACTATTATACTATATACTATTATACTATAATAATATTATAAAGAGAGAAAATTTGTATTTTTGTATTTTTGTATGTTTGTAATGAGTAAGCTCAAAAACTACTGAACCGATTTACAAAATTCTTTCACTAATACATAGAAACGGTCGAAAAAACACGTATCTTACGAACGCTGCTCAATTGAAAACAGATGGAAAAATATTTTCTATGGAAGAATTGTACAACTTAATAAGACCTACAAAAAAGTCCGGGACAGCGTATGTCTATCTCTGAAGGTTGACTCACAGTAACCATTTTAATCTTTAATTTTTTGTTAAAAAATATTACTTAACTTCCAGGGATATTTTCAAGTATATAGTATTAATCCTTATCCAAATAATTACGTTCATTAGCTTGGCCATATATTATAGATTAAAATTGTCCTTTACAGTATATCATTCTAATGAAAACTCTAGAAGATATCACGGATTTCACATACACGCATCGCAAAATTAATAAAATATTTGCAGTCAAACCACAGAATAGGTCATAGTTACATCGAAAATATTATTATAGGCTTAGCTTTTCTGTAGATCCCCACCGATCGCAATCAATTTAAAGTCAATATAGCATAATAATATGATCTATGGTATAAAATAATAATGATCTATATATATAATATAATATATAAACCACCCCGACTGATCTATGTATAATCTTTTCATTAAAAATATTCCAATGACTCTAAACACGACATTTAAAATCTGAGCTGTAAGTTGGTGAGGATTTGAGTATTCTGTAGAGTCCAGGAGATGTCCCAGCATCAGGTCAATGCCTCCATGTTTTTACAATATCGTTGAAGAAGAAGATTTTCGAATTGATCAGACCTATGAAAGTTGATTAAAGCTCATAGTTCTATAACGATTGAACGAATTTTCATGAATCAAAGCTAAGAACACTCTCGATGAAGACATCTATTAAAAAAAAACTATCAATAATAAAATCAAAATCGGTTCATCCGGTTGGGTGCTAAGATGCTACAGACAGACACACAGATATACACGTTAAACGTATAATACCCCTACTTTAAATCAAAATCGGTTCATCCGGTTGGGTGCTAAGATGATAAAGACAGACACACAGATACACACGTTAAACGTATAATACCCCTACTTTTTGCGTCGGGGAACGCCGTAAGGTTACGGCGGCAGATGTTCTCCTTGGTGGTAAGCTACTTTTCAACCGACTTCCAAAAAGAAGGATGTTCTCAATTCGTCTGTATGTTTCTTTTTTCTTTCTTATTTTGTGTGTGTATGTAACGCGATTACTCCGTCAATTGTGAACCGATTCGAATTATTATTTTTGTAATCGGTAGGGTAAGTTTTCGAGGTGGTCCCATTGTAATTTCATTGAGATGTGATAAGTATCTTCAGAGATATGACGATAAACGTCTCAAACTTGCTACTGAAATTGACTCGCGGGGCATTGAAGTCAGTTGTTTTAGTTTTTAAACTATCTTAATTATTGGTAGATTTAATGATTCCACGAAAATCCATGATTCATGAATGCACATAAAACTTTCATTGGTAGGTATATAGGTAGAATTAGAACCAACGACCGTCGGGTCAGAATCAGGGTAACTATCCTTTACGCCAAAGGGCCGTCCAATATCACTACGTAAGTATTATAAAACAATGTCCATCACTGCGTCTGTCTGTCTGTTCGCAATAATCTCAATAGCATCTGAACGGATTATCATGCGGTTTTCACCAATAGCCAGAGTGTTTATGAGGAAGGTTTAGGTCTTAGGTGCATAATTCATTAAGGTTTTGTGTAATTTGTGTTTTGTGTTCCGGCAGCTATCCTTGAGAGCCAGTTTCTATTCTAGGCCTAGCGTGCTTACCATCTTCGATCACATCATCACTTACCAACAGGTGAGATAGTGGTCAAACGCTACTAGCCGATAAGATATAAAAAAAAAAAAATTTTACATATGACGATGATTGTTAAATATGTTAATATTTTATATGCGATGCAACAAACTGATGCAAATTTTGTAGGCATATATGTTCTACCCGTGCGAAGCCGGGGCGGGCTGCTAGTACTACATAATGTCTTGAGTATTCCAAAGCAAAATGTACATAATGAAATGATCTACATTATGTAACCAGAGTTTTATAATCATATGATTGTAAAACTATGATCACTACTACTATGATATCACTTCGAGTTTTGGCGGGAACGTGGAAAAGTGTGTGTGCTGACATTGTATTTTTTTCCTAAAACTTGTGTTCATCCGCAAGTTAATGTGTAATTAATGTGGATTATTAACAATTAAGTGCCGGTAAACGTGTGGGTGTTCAAGTGTAGAAACAGCACAATGTGCTATTTACGTTCTCACCATAAATTGCCCTGAAAATCTTTAGTAAAGTCCAAATCTTTACTGAAGGTATGACTTAGACTAGACTTCGACTTGAAAGTGATGAAGCTTGACCTGAAATATGACTTTGCTTACTTTCTATCGTTACAACTTAAAGTAAACTTAAAAACCTAGAGAATTTTATAATAATTAAATGAACTTTAAAACTTACAGTTTTAATACTTTACACTGGCTAAATACAATTATCGTGTGGAGCCATAAAAAAAACAATAATAGTATTCTGTGACAACTGTTAACTGTCAAGTGTCAGGTAGGTCAGTGTAGTCAAAGTCAAAAATGTCGAATGAAATGAAGTTTCTTCTTTTCTTTATAGTAGAAGTGATAAAAACGGATCTTGCTTAAGATTCGATCATCTGTATCTGAATCAGTACGGTGAACCGGTTCAGTGGAACTGTTCATTTGGAACATTGGATCACTAAGTCTTTCCACGATTGGTCGGTGGCAGTGGCATCGCGAATCTAAATTATGTAGTATTTGTATTCTCTTTGAACCTAAATTCCTAATGATAATACTGTTTACGATAACTGTTGTGTGCGTAATTGATATTTTTTTATTTTTCGATCCTTATTAGCTGAAGTAAAATTATTGTTACTAATTATATAATCGATTTCTCTTCATACTTTTCAGGTTTAGGACTGACAGTTAAATGTTATCGTTAAAGTTAAAAAACGTAAAAAAATATCAGACTAAATCCAAAATATTCCGAAGTAATCCGAAAATTCTGCACTGATATGCTATAACGTTTAGTTCGTTCAAAATGTTCAAATCAATGGCACGGTGAGATCGAGTTCCGAATGATCCGTTTTTTGCCAGCAAAGTGAACCGGCTCATCGGCTCAGTTAGAAGAACCAGCTCAGTGAAACGTTTCAGTAAAGAGCTACACACGTCTACTTTATAGGACTCAACCATAGAGTAAAGTAATATATACGACTCAACTCAACATTAATCAATGGGAGTTTTGGCGGGAACGTGGAAAAGTGTGTGTGATATCATTGTATTTTTTCCTAAAACTTGTGTTCGTCCGCGTGTTAATGTGTAATAAATGTGGATTATTAACCATTAAGTGCCGGTGATTGTGTGCGAGTGTAGGGAAACTGCACAATGTTGTAAAACATACTATTTGCGTTCTCACCAAAATTCCACTAAAAATCTACAGTAAACACCACATCTTTACTGAAGGTATGAATTAGACTAGACTTTTACTTGAAAACTGACCTGAAATGTGACTTTGACCCATCTCTATGACTAAAATTAATAAAAACTTGAAGAATTTCAATACTTGACACTGGCTAAATACACTAATCGTAAGGAGCCATAATAAAACTAAAAAAAAAAAAAAAAAAAAAAACATTAATCAATCAATTTGTTGATTGAATTTTTGTAACGAAATTCCCTGGGCAGTATAAAGATTCCCATTATTATCGCAAAAGCCAAAAACAAAGAAATAATAATAAGATTCCCATGGTTTTGCAGCTTTACCACATAATTCTTTATTTAGTATAGCTTTGTGTTTTCTAAATTACAATCTAACATTTCTAATATCAACAGACGCCCATTTAAGGTTACCATCGTAATGTTTACTTGGCGTTATGAAAGTAACCGTTAAAAGTAAGTACGTAACCTTTTACAAGATCATTACTGTTTACTCGTACTTTCTACGATCTACAAAGTATGTGTTGTGCGTAGGTTGGACGGGGGTGGCGACTTGGCGCTGGGTCGCGAATGACGACAACTGCGGAATTTGTCGGATGCCGTTCGACAGCTGTTGTCCTGACTGCAAGTTGCCGGGTGACGATTGCCCGTTGGTCTGGGGCGCGTGTTCGCATTGCTTCCACATTCACTGCATAGTGAAGTGGCTTCATTCACAGCCGCAGCAACAATGCCCCATGTGCCGACAGGACTGGAAATTCAATAATAAGTGAACATAACTGTGAGTACACCTTTCGTTATGATACCTGTAAATGATCAGGATTATATCGTATAATTCAATAGTGGGAAGCTTGAACTCTACTCAGTTGTGTTAAAATTCCACACATTTGTGAAAACATTGTCTGACTTTTTAAGTTTTTATGTAACAATGTCTTTGAACATTAGCATTACTCCAATTTTATACATTACAATCAGTTCACAGAAAGAGCTAAAGACCGAGCTCAGTGGCATGCCATAGGTGAGGCCTATGTCCAGCATTGGAGATAGTTAGGCTAATGATGATGTTGATGAATCAGTTCTTAATAAGAAATGAATTCGCCCTATAACAATAATAAAAAAATATCCATTAATATATTTGATGCCTTTATTACATACAATACATGTAATTGATCATGTAATTGATTGATTAACAGTGAATATGTCGAATAGAAATTAATATTAGGAAGAAATATAGCACAATAGCCCTCAAACAATTAACACTTTGACTGCGCACTTTTTCGCATATTTTTTAATTATTTTTTGTATTTTTTTTTTCATAGCTGTGGCATCAAATCAAAACTAAAATCCAACAGCAGAAGGTCACACGCACCCATTGTGAAAAAATTAATTTAAAAAAAATATTTATTATATTTTTATTTTTATTTTACTTCCGGTACCAAAAATAAAAAAATGCACGGTGTGTGTTTTCTTCACATGACATGTTTCAAAATAGACTTGTGGCACTATTTAGTTAATGTTATGTTATGTCAAGTAAATGTTTTGTTAGGCCTTCATTTTTTTTTTATGTATTGCCATTATACAATAAGTAGCAATATAAAAACAAATAACAAAAAACAACCACCATTAATACCTTTTGGAATTAGGTGTAAAAAGAAATAAGTTGAGAGTCAAATCATTCCGGGCCTAGCATGTTCATGATCTTTGACTACATCATCACTTACCAGCAAGATAGTAGTCAAACAACGATATAAAAAATGCAAATTACAAAATATTCTAATATCTGGAAATATATCAGTTTTTTTGTGTGATGAGGTGTTATTAAAAAAGCTAACTGATGTCTCTGTCATGACATTTTTGACTGAAGAAAGAATTTTTAGGGTGAAGGGGCCAATTTTTGCATTTCAAAGTAATACAATACGCACTGACTTCTGAAAATGCCTTATTAAGATACCTATACTAGCACTAGTGATAGAAATCCCAATATCTTTATAGACTTTACATACATTGACATTGCAGGTCATTTTCACCAATTTTCATTATTATCTGTCTTTGTCTGTGGCTTAGTACTTAGTTAACCCTACACATAATTACTGAGTAGTGCTAAATAGGTGATCAACGGCCACAAGGTTTTGGCCGTGGCTCAATCCACCCTCTGAACAAAGATGTTACCAATGAGCTCATCGATGATGTTTGGTGCTGGTTTGGAAGGTAGTTTAGGATAGTTGCACTATAAGGATTGGACTGAAGCCAGTTATCCTGCTCTTCTTTTCCATGCATTATTTATTAACCTGTAGAATTTTATATTTTTATTTATAGTTATTGTGAGTTTGAATCCATGATTTTAAACTACCGACTATTATACACACTACTGATTGTTGTCCTACCTAACCTAGGTCGAGGCAGTTGACAATAAACAGTAGTAAGTTTATAATCAAGAATTTTATAGTGTGATGGGCAAAACAACTGATGGGCAACTGGACAAGCTCGACGCTCGCCTGATGATAAGAGATGACGTCTACCTATTAATGATTCAGCGGCATTCAAAATTCTGGATAGTGAGAATTTTACGTGTCACTGCACTGCGCCTGTCACCTTGTGATATAAAGATGCTAAGTTTCACATCAATTATGTTGAGGGCCCGGTGGCGTAATCGGGAGAACGGTTGGCTTTGATGCCAGATGTACTGTGTTCAAACCGCTGTGCACCAAAGGATTTTTCTACTGAAAAATGTATGTGCGCTTTTCACAGTGGCCCTCCGGTGAAGGAAAAATATTGTTAAGAAACCAACAACTCCCGCATGGTGGTTAGTCGAGGTCGAGGATACTATCTAGTGTTTGCCTGGCCAGCTACCACCCTCAAGATAAAAAATCTGTCGCCAAACACCTAATGTGTTTCGGCAGCTATCCTTGAGAACCAGTTCCCATTCTAGGCCTAGCGTGCTTACCATCCTCGACCGCATCATCACTTACCAACAGGTGAGATAGTGGTCAAACGCTAGCCTATAAGATATTTAAAAAGAAGGTAAAGATAATTATAATGTAAAATTCGTCTGGTTAGGGTAAATCTCCGCAGTGGTCCCATTATATGATTCTCTAGAAAACATATCAAACTTGCTACTAAAACTGACTCGCGCGGCATGTGAAGTACCTAGCTTCTTTTTATTTTTAAATATCTTAATAATAATTTTTATCAAAACATTAGGCAATAAAGCGTAGTAAAATCTGCGTGAAGATACATAACATACCCTATTTTATTTTAACTGTTACATAAATGTTTTTGTAAACAGTTAACGGTTACAATTACGCCATTCCCTACTAACTCTCAGCTGTAACGTTTTGATTGTCGTGAAACAATACGGAACGTTTCGAAATTGTCCGGACAATAGTCGCGTGTTCCGCGCCCGCCGCAGCGGCTATTCTTATTGAAGTAAACAATACTTCATATTGCGGGTCCGCTCATTGTTTAGTGCGCTAACTATTGCTAAGTACCTAGGTTAGGTTAGCAATGCACCAGTGCAATGGGGGTTCGCATCATAAGGGCCGCGTGCTCTTGGTTTTTATCGAACTAGTTGGCACGACAGACGTCACATAATAGATAATAGTAACTACCAACTTTCTATCCAAATTCCAAATATGAGTTTCATAATTAAGCTTGTAAAATTATTCGTAAATCCAGATTTTCTTGCTCTTGTTAGTTCGTTTACGAACTTAAATAAAATACCTAATTGCCAAATCTGTCTAGACTTTATCAAACGATGCGCCTACAAAACTGAATGTTCTTATGTAGATGATGTTATTTAAGTAACCTACTTAGTCGCACTTTTTTAAAATAATATCATGTAATAAAATTTAAAAGACCTTTTGTTTTTATATAGGTACTGAAGTATAACAGGAAACAAGACAAATTGAGAATAGGCATGAATTAACGTAGGTATAACGATCATACCTTAATTTAATTAATTGGTTTAGTGTTGTACCTACTGCAACATTGAAAGATCGCCATTCAATCGGAAACCTAAATGAATGAATATATCAAACACGCAAGAATTATCACTGAGCAGTGAACAGGCAGACCGGTGGTCCCGCCACTAGCCGGCGATTCGGGTGCCGAGTGCCGACTGCTGCGGCAAGTGCGAGTCAGTAAGTGTCGCGCGCTCGACAGGACGGACGTGTGTACGAAGGCGCGCCGAGCGCTCGCGAGTGTCCGCGGAATGTGCCGGTCTAACGCGCTCCCTACTATAAACTCTTCCTTATAGTACTGACGAGTGACGGTCCGTGTAAGCATGCTGATGGTACAGACGAACGCCCAGCCCATGAAGAGCAGTAAAATCAAAGGGCCGCCGCCGGTCCCGCCGCGACCCAACCAGAGCGTCGTGGCGGAGGCGCTGGCCAAGACCAGGAGGGCCGTCGCCGAGTCCAAGGTCAACTTCACCAAGTCCCGAGCGTTCTCCCGCCAGGACGCCAACAACACGCCCAAAGTGAAGACTTTGGAGAGATCTAACATTTCCAACTCTTCCGTATCGCCCAAGCAGAACGGGCTCGCGCGTGTCAAGTCTTTTATCAGAGATGTGATCAGCGACCGCAGCTCCTCGTCCGACGAAAGGAAGTCCAGCGGACAGAACTCGCGCCGGAGCTCCAGCGACAGTAACACCATGCCGGCGCCCGCCTCAGTTAAGAAATCTAACGAGTCTCTCAACTCCAAAGCTGTGAAAACGTGCCGGCAAATACTAGTGAGATCTCTGTCCACGTCGAATAAGTTAGATCAGGACTCCAAAAGTAAAGTGACGAAGTCGTCGAGTTTCGCGGAGAAGTCGTTCCCGCTGAGGAAAGCGCCACCTCCGCCGTTATCGCCTAAACCTAAGTTGAAGCCAATGAAACCCCTACCCGTACAGAAGCGTCAAGCACCCAGCTCTCCGACCGGCCCCATTGTGTGTAGTCCTCCGAAGCAGGCCCCGCCGTCCCCGGAGGTCAGTCCGTACTCCTCGCCGATAGACGCGAAGCCCCCGAGGAGTCCGCAGCCCGAGGCGCCGTACGCCTCGGTTGAGGAAGTGCAAGACTTCGATGACAGATTACGAAACAGTCCCACGAAAGAATTCAACAACCGGACCGGTCCAGAGACCGTTCCCGTCGTGCCGAAACCCGAAAGCCATGTTAATAAAAATACCGATTCCCTAGAAAGAAAGACATCGAGGGTAACCGAAATGTTAATTTCGGAGATTCTCGCGAGCAGAAATAACAACAACAAAGACGAAGCGAACACTGTTATAGATAAAGGCAAAGTTTCCGAGAATGTGAGCAATGGGAACGCGTCGCCCGAGATCGAGTTGATGAAGGATATGAATAATCACGAGATGTTGATATACGAGTTGCAGACTATGCACTCGCAGTCTAACGTGCCGGCGACGCTGGAGTCCAGGGAGGAGACCGGGGAGGATGCGGGCGAGGAGGTCAACGGACACTTCGACTCGGAAGACTCGGAGCCGAACTACGCGCTGTCATCGGTGACGAGCACGGACGAAGGATACGACCAGGCGTACGCTTACATAGTCGACGATGACCTCAAATCTAGGTACGATACGACCGGCGATCATAACTCATTATCATCGCATACTTGCATTTCTCGTTTCGAGTAGGTGGGTACATCATTAGTGGGGTTTTGTTCCGCGATATTATTATGTTCAGCAGGTAGCGGTGGAAAGGTCACAACGCTCGAGTTACCGGCTATACGAACGACTTGTCCTCGGGCCGCGGTACATGCCCGCACATTACCGATTCTAGGTCAGGTCACTGATGTTGACTCAAATTCAAATTACTTGTGGAAGCCGAGTATCGGTAAATGTTTAAAAAGCTATCCACTGTAACTTCATTTAAACCAATTAGTGGTCGACAAGGCGCCCAAAGCAATAAAATTACATAATATTCACTTAACTAAAACGATCTTTGTCTGGTTCAACGTAAGCCCATATAACTTAGCTTCCTGAATGTAATAAGCTCGATGATAATTTCAAATAAGAACAAAAAAATATAATCATTTAGAATGTTTCCAACGCGCCGGTTTTCTGTTGCAGTCTAGGCTAGTATGGATTTAATGAATATTTATGTAACGAGTTAGTTATATAGCAGCTATTTGTGCACATAACACAATTCTTTGGTTATTGTCACCTTGAAATGTGACTGGCTTCGTCGTAACTTGTAATCTACTTAAAACACGGGGATGTCATGTTTATGACACTTGTACCACAGAAGTCTAAAATATAAGGCACTAAATTTAGACTTATGGGCATTCTACTAAAGATATTGAAAACATTCTTGATGAATGTCTTTATTTTCGCGAATTTATCCGTATGATTTATTACAAGAATAATCAAAATCGGTTCATAAACGACGAAGTTATCCGCGAACAAACAAAAAAAAAAATACGGTCGAATTGAGAAAACTCCTCCTTTTTTTTAAGTCGGTTAAAAAGTACCCTATTTCCTCAGGCTTCATACAATCTCCATATACATTTTATTCAAAATTCGTAAATCGTTTTGGCTAGATTAATTAATCAAATGTAAATAATAATGCTATCACAAATAAATTCACAGTATATGGATGTGCATAAAAATGTATCTTCTGTCCATTTTTTGTACAGTAACAAAAACCACAGATTCGTCTGACACATAATTTGAATAGAACATAACAAGACCACAATACATAATAATGATATTTGTAAATTCAAGCGTTTAATCCAATACGACACATTAGAACAACGAATCACATAACGGGCAAGCAAGCAAGCACGAGCTGCGGCCAAAGCATGTCTATATGGCAGAATGAAATAATAATTTGCTAGGGTCTTGCTCTTGATACTGCAAGCAAAAGAACCTACGCCTTTTCTAGAACGACAATACACACTTGGGAGCATAGAATCGCACACTCCTTACATTTTCACTTTATCTTAAGTATTTTTAATGAAACATTGGTTGCAAATATGCTTAAGGTAAAAGTGAAAATGTGGGGTGTGCGATTTCTATGCTTTCAAGTTTATGTAAATTGTAAAGGTAGGATTGCCGTATGTAAAAATACTCATGCAAAACACTTACATTTAAAATTGAAAGCCACCCCCCCGACTGATCTATGTAGATAATTTGGCAAGAAGTTGAGTATTCTGCAGATTCCAAGAGAAACCACAGCATCAAGTCAAGGTTAACCATATTCTTGCATTTGCAATAAATAGCATTAAAGTAAGAGGATATCAAATTTCGAATTGATCGGGCCCATGATGAGTTTTCTCATACCCGCATCAACGAAAAGAGCTTATAATCCCCAAAAGGCTAAACGGAATTTGTTGAATCAAAGCTAACACTCTCGATCAAAATCAGTTGATCCGTTTGGGCGCTATGATGCCACAGACAGACACACATACACAGATACATACGTCAAACTTATAACACCCCCTTCTTTTTATGACGAGAGTTAAAAATGTCAAGTTTTCTTATTACGACACGGTGTTTATAAGGTAGTGTGTTTATTTAAAAATGCGCATTTGCAGAAAACAAAGAGAATTGCATGCCACACGATACGTTATGTGTTCTTGGAAACGTGATTATATCCGATTAAATACGATATGTACCGCAACGTGCTTCACTGGATCAAGTGAAACTGAAACAATAAAAAGGAAATGAAGATAATTTATTAAGTTTATTTAAGGGTTATCTGCTCTTTATATTGTTATACATTATTTACATGTTTTTAATACAAGCCATCAAAATATTTGTACGACTGATATACCAGTCGAATATAGTGATACTAATTTAACATCAATCATCTACTAATGCAGGTGCATTATATTAATATAGGTATATTCTAACAAATAAATGTTTCAATTAATTTACAATCCAAAATTCTCGTTACTGCGCTTTGGCGTTTTACGGAGCGGTTTCGGGTTTCGTTAGATGGTGAAATTATGGATTGTCATTATAATGTAAATCATTGTTTCTAAAACATAATTTATCTGGGAAATTTGACCTGCAATAGTGATCAAACCACGGGTTTTAATTGAATGTTATTTTCGGATATACCTAGCGTACTCGTAGGTCACAATAAATAATAGGACAAGCCTAGGTATATTATGCCCTCTTGGTCACTGAAAATCAGGCTTCTAGCTATGTCCACAATATAATTTATAGAGGGGTCGGAAATGTCCTAAATGGCTTCGAGAAAAGGGTAATACTGCCGTGCCCCGAGATTCCGCTACTAGATAATATAGATATTGTTTATTGTGTATACAAGCAGATTTTGTCCCTATAGTTACTTTTATCCACTTGAATTTATTTGAGTGTGCAGATATTAATCGATTTGTTTGTCAATTGTCAACCGACGTTAATTTTTAGGGTTCCGCAGTCCTGACAAGGAACCCTTATAGTTTCGTCATGTCCGTCTGTCTGTTTGTCTGTCTGTCTGTCCGAGGTTTTTCTAAGAGACGGTTAGTACTAGAAAGCTCTAATTTTGTATGGGTATGTATATAAATTACGCCGACAAAGTGCTGAAATAAAATTTTGAAAAATATTTTTTTTAGGGTAACTCCCCTATATGAGAAGTGGGGATACATTTTTTTTTCATCGTCTACCCCATCATGTGGGGTATCGTTGAATAGGTATTTTAAAATGATTTAAGGGTTGCTACCATTTTTCGATTGAATGCTCCATTTACGAAATATTAAACTTTAAAGTGCAAATTTTTGTTCCAGTAGGGCCCCCCCCCCTCTCCAAAAGCTTAACTGCTCGCTTGAAAAATCTGGAAAAATTCGTAATAATAGCGCTTTTTATGAACTTTAACGGAAAACTATATTATAGCGGTTAAGATAACTTTTTTATTTTTTAGCAGCAATAGTCGTTGAACTTGGGTGTTGGGTAATTTTGTACCAAATACAAAATCCTTAGAATAAGTCCTTTAAAGTGACAAAGACGGAGTACCTAGTTGCTTGTTTATAACGGGTAAAGACTTGCATTGAATAACAGGCTACTACGGAACCCTACTAACTACTAACCTAATTTGTTAAGGTTTTGTGTTAACTGGTTGAAATATGGCGATGATATGGCGATGATTCATACTCGACGCAACAATTGATGCAAAAAATAAAGGCATATATATTACTTAGTATTTTATGCCTGACTTATCAGTAAATACCAATGCACAGATTATATAATAGTTGTATAAAAAGCTATGTTTTCAATCCAAAGGTAGTTGATAGCTAGTTGGCTTTGAATCTTGCTTAACTACATAATAAGATACCTACACATTGCATTGAGATATTTTGATGGCGTCGCGCGAAACCAAAAGCATCGTCACGTCGCGTCGCATTGCGGTGTGAACTGACGGTGCGATAAGAGACGCGATGCTGACTCGCACTTGGCCAGTTTTAGTTTTTATCTTATAGGCTAGCGTTTGACCACTATCTCACCTGTTGGTACGTGATAATGCGATCGAAGATGGTAAGAACGCTAGGCCTAGAATGGGAACTGGCTCTCAAGGAAAGCTGCCGGAACACATTCGTTGTTTTGGCGACGGATTTTATAACTTAGAGTGGTAACTGGCCAGGCTGACACTAGATGGTGTCCTACCACCATGCGGGGTTGTTGGTTTCTTAACGATGTTTTTCCTTGACCGGAGGGCCACTGTGAAAAGCGCACAGAAATTTTTCGATCCATTGGTATACGGCGGGGTTTGAACTCTGTACCTCTGGCATCAAAGCGGACCGTTCTACCAATTACACCACCGGGCCCTCTCATGTCTTAATGCCTATATATTTATTGCCTATAATGCCTTGAATACGTCTTAGACGTCTCTTTCTACGCTTCACGTCTCTTCTATCAGACCTGCGACTATAGATACAATTTTGTGACAAGTCAATGTCTTGTCTTCCTCCAGGTTACGTAAGCAGTTCCGTGCGATCAGCACCATGTCATTGCAAGGTCTACCGCCTCTGCCGAAGAGTCTGAGTGGCTTTGCTGAAGGGGAACCGGAGCCGGAAACACCACCGACACCTGAGAAGCCTCCCACAGACCTTGATAGCCAGCTCATTTACCTGAAGAGGGAAATGGTATGTGTCTTTAGATTTTGTTCAAAATTTTTTTTTATCGATTTCTATTTCTATATGTTCGCGCGTGTGTTTTTTTAAGTATTATTTATAGCATTTAATTTTAAACCGTCTTCAAAAAAGGAGGAGGTTTTGAATTCGTGGGAAGATTTTATTGTTTATAGATGTTCCCCGATTACTACAAAGATGCCTGGACCGATTTAGACAATTCTTCTTTTGTTTTTACTCCTATCCAACGGACTCTTAGTCCTATTCCTTAGTCCTGTTCCTATTATAGTTATATTTCCCAGGCGGTCCCATTCAAATTTCAGCGAGATCTGATGAGTATCTCCAACCAGAGACATGGAGATAAACACCTCAAACTTGGTACTGATAATGAATGACTAGCGTGGCATTTGAAGTAAGCTCTTAGGTTTTAGTATTTTAAAAATTTGCATTGGATGTATTAGTTGATTAATTGAGCTGCTCACGCTATAGACACTTTTGCAGAATCTTACAAATACACATGATTATATACACAGCAGTATATCATATATATACAGTAAACCCATGATTATATCTTATTTTCTAAGAACTACATTATGAAGTATTGTAATTAGTAAAGGCTAGCGATTGGCCATTTTCTCATCTGTTGTCAAGTGATGATGCGATCGAGGATGGTAGAACGCTAGGCATAGAATGGGAACTGGCTCTCTTCAAGGAACACGTTAGATGTTAAAACCAATGCGGAAAATGAATGAAGGAACTGACTCCTTAAGTTAACTATATTTTTTATATAAATACTGACTTACTAACATATATATAACGGAGATACGGTTACATTTATTTCGCAATGATCTCCCAAGACACGTCTTCGCTCCAGATTAGGAGTTATTACTTTTTATGATAAGTCAATCTGGTGAAAGCGTACATTTAACTGCTTTAAAATTGTAGTCGTTGTTATCCTACTAATATTATAAATATTCGATATACGTATACGAATTTTCAATTTAAATATTGTCTACGAAGATTATGAAATAGATTGATTTATGTATAATAGAAATATGCCACCTCAAGTTACGTAGTAACTATTATATAATCTGTGCCTCAAGTTGGAAAATCTGTCGCCAAACATCTCATGTGTTCCGGCAGCTATCCTTGAGAGCCAGTTCCCATTCTAGGCCTAGCGTGCTTTCCATCTTTGACCGCATCATCACTTACCATCAGGTGAGATAGTGGTCAAACGCTAGCCGCTGCATCTATAAAAGTATTAACAAAATGTACAATTCTTAGACCCTGGAAGGGCATAGCAATATTATTAGCAAGGGTAGGGGATGCCTTTGCCCAGCAGTGGCAGTTTAAAATAAAATTAATAGTGTCTCTACAACGAAGCAAGAAGACACGATATAGTAATGAAATCTTGAAGTATCATTGTATTCAGAAAGGCCTATGAAACAATAAACTGATTTGGTAGGACACATATCCTACCAAATTCATTATTGTTTCAATCTTTCTGGTAGAGATTTAATTAAACAAAGTAATAAATTACATCTCTCAGCTCTGCGGCTCATTATACCAAATATTTCAGTCTGATTTCATCGTAAACTTACTCCAATATAACCTAATTATATTCCGCCGATCGTTAATCCCAATTCTACAACCCGGTTACTGTTTCCTTGCCCGCCCAATCTTCAATCGAGTTAATTTAATTTATCTTTATAATTCTTACCTCAGAAGTTTAACATCTTCTACATCCCATTTTATTCGTAGCTTCAAAGTTATATTTTTGTCGCCGTCAGTTTTACGAGGAGTCCTTTTTCGTCTATAGTTTACTAAATATTTTATAAAAGAAGCAACTTTAACACCTCGTAAAGTTTATTAAAGGAAAAACATCAATTTTCACCGACATAACTGGCGCTGTTTTACTTATTATATTCTCGGTCGCCGAAGAACCATAACATAACATAGCCATAAACCCGTGTATTACTAGTTTATAACTCCATATTTATGTTATGTAACTTATGTAACACGATACACTTTAGTCAGTAAAAGTTGTAAGCTATAGATAGAAAAGAAACGATTTAAGTTTCCAAATCACTCCTCGCTCCGTCTAGCTCGTTGAAACATACGTGTCCATAAACGGCAATTACATAAAAACTAATAAATAAGTCGTGACACCGAAAATAGACCGGCTCCCTTCACAACTCTGTAACATGAAATAATGCGCATAGCAGACGCGAGTTCGAAAAACAGATGTCTGTACATTTGGGCTTATCTGGCGTAATCGTACAGGAATCGGGAGCGTAACGTTTACGGGCTCGTACCATTCCGACGCAAGTTTGTTAACATAGGAAACGCGAACGACCAATTTCACGTTCCGATTCGCCCACGGAAATATTTTGAACTGCTTCAAACGCGGTCGCGCTATCTGCCACATCTTTTAATGAGTCGATTAAGATAAACCGTTTATGTGTCTGTGTGTCATTGTTTGCGATAACTTGAGTGATGCACCTTGCGTCGTGCAGATAATTACAATCATTATCCTGGCGACGGTCGTCGGTGGCAAAACGTGTTTTATTCGGTTGAGATAAAAGTTGCTTTCGTATATTGGATGTGACACTGACGCAAAAACGTGTAAGTGCATACGCCACGTACGGGCCGTTCCTTACGGCATGCGTAATTGATGCCGCATCACATTCTTGGCAGAGAAGGCTCGCTTATGGAGAATGTTTGCGCATAGAACGACAATTTGGTTCTCGATCCTTGCGTCGCGTCGTCGCCACAATTTGCGGTTTCTACAGAGATAAGGGCGAATGTGTCTCATTTCCGTTTGTGTCTGTGATACGCAGAGATATACCTGGAATGATATAACTGGAGGAAACAGTTTTAGCGATCATTCTTTAGGAATGTTTTGTAGACTCATAGTTTTCTAAATTTCGTTAACATCAGAAGATAGGAAGTGACGTATTCTAAGACCGATTATGTTAGACTAGAACATACTGCAGTAGACAGAACAGAGAAGAGGCTCTACAGGCAACTATTATTTTTAGTGTTGTCTAACTGTTGCGTTGTAGATAGATCCCAAAGGTTATACCTGTTTATGTTTGCTTCTTCATTAAATTTCAATGCAATTTGGTAGTACACTAGGTCCCTTCTCTAAATTTAACTTATCTATATAAATAAAATGGCATGATCTATGGCAATTGCGAGCGGATGTTTGTTTGTTATCTGTTGTTTGTTTGTTAGTTTGTTTGTTATAGTCTAATTAGACATATCGTAACTATTAATTCTCATTCTTGAGGCGATATACAAAAATAGCGTTATATACAAAAATAGCGTCATATACAAAAAATACATATATTTCGAGCTACTTACATTTTCATATCATAAACACAGTATTAGTAGATGTGACAATGCAATTATGATAAAATTAATTAATTATCGTTATATACAAACAAATCTAGAAATAAAATTATTAAATTAAATTATTATCGAGATCAACTATGCCATCAAAAATAATAATGAAAATAAAAGTAAAACAAAGATGAAGAATGGAAAAAAATAGTACCTATATATTGTGAATCAGACTTATAAATAGTTCATTGGATTGTAGGAGGATGCATGTAACAACACTGTCTAATGAAAATGCAATCTTCTCTTGTTGAAATCATAGCTACAAATATAGGACAATGTTGTTGCTGTTCCGCACCCTACGCACCAGAGACGCGGCACGATCGCGCTGCAAGCCTGCGCAAACATGCCTGAGGCGTTGCAGTAGCGGGGCAGCCTCATCGTTGCATTTAACATTATTAATTATTCAATTGTACCCAAATAGCATAGTACGATAAGCGAGTGTACCTCGCCCACCTTCAACTCCCCCGAGCAACGTCCAAACTTGCAAGATAGCATGTTCTCTCGTACTGGCAATGCCCTTCGTTCACGTTCGATGTCTTCATTGTCTTTGGGTAGTTACAGTATCTGTACTTAAATTATTCCACCATTTTTAGTGGAACACCATTCAAAAGTACGGGTGTGGTATATTAAAAAAAACTCAATATATGAAGTCTCCAGCTATATCCGCATGTACAAATAAAGCAAAAGGTACCAGTAACAGGTTGTACATACAATAATCAGTCGCTCTCAGCCTTGAAGACCTTGTAATAATTTGCATTGAACGTGGCCACGTGATCAACCCGCTATTGTTCCGTACTGCGCTGTGTGCAGTAAGCTAAATATTTGGAAATATGTTTACAAACAAAGAGATCGTTTATCGATATTACACGGTATCGGAGGTAAACTATAATGTGGCTTACAATATTAAATCTATGTAGATAAAATATATAATATACCAACTGCGTCTCACTGCATCACACCACACGGTTTAAAAGAATTCCATGTCTTATTTCACTATCTACTACCTGTGTGCAAAACCTCAGCCAAATCGGTCTCGACGTCTATTGAATACCAAAAAAAAAAATGTTATGGTGTGATAAAATGTTCGATAAACTATGTACTCATAGACCAGGTCAGTAACAATGAAAACTTAAAAACTTATATACCTACTCATAATCGGTATTAGTAATAACTTTGTCAGTGAAGTGATTCTTTGAGATTTTCTTATTTAGTATTATGGCTAGCATGTGTGTTCTTTAAAAACACTAAACACCAAAATTCATACTACCTACTTGTAGCTCAGATCTTGATCACAAAATTTAAATATCTTTTTGAGATAAATGTTAACGTAATTTCAACTTGAAAAGGAATACTTAATACTGACTGAATAACGTCCTGATAATTTTAAACCTTTATGGGTTCCTTAGCTCTCAAAATAACACAATAAAGTTGGTACCTACTTTACAGGACATATTTGTGCGAAAACGGAGTTTAAAGTTGATAACAGTAGAAAATAGCGAAATTTATTTCAGGCATTTGAAATTAGTTTTATTACATTTTTCCGATCAATATGGTCAATAATTATGAATATTTTTTCAAAAATCTTTTTAAAATTACTCCGCTGCGCTGACTCCAATCATTGACTATATTTCAGTTACTGCTAAATAATGCCAAGCGAAATTCTCCGCAATGTGTCATATAGCACTATAAAAGTAATATTTGATTTTCCAGCAATATTCGGTGATGAAGCAATCTAGAAAAAGATTCCAAAACTGACTATATCAAACAGATGAATATCAACTTCCACTAAAATTGCCATAAAATGAAGTACTTAGGTAACTCGCGCCTCCAACATGTTTATAAATCCGTATTTTATTCACTAAAGACATAGAAACATGTAGCATATCCATAATTGCATATATTTATAATATAGATCCGGTATTATGTCGTAACCCTTGAATCTGAATACCTATTAACATACGCGTAGGTTGGAGCGCCATGGAATCTGTGCTAAGTATGAGGTCCCGTTTTTTTACGTTTACGCCCTTAGAATGAAGAAACGCTTCATTGAGAACAACAAAGTTGGTGTTTACGGTGAATTGTAGTTAACCGTTCATTTTCCGACTTCACAAAAAAGAGGAGGTTTTCAATTTGACTGTTTTTAGGGTTCCGAACCCAAAGGGTACCAACGGCACCCTATTACTGAGACTCCGCTGTCCGTCTGTCTGTCTGTCTGTCTGTCTGTCCGTCTGTCTGTCCGTCTGTCTGTCCGTCTGTCACCAGGCTGTATCTCATGAACCGTGATAGTTATACGGTTGAAATTTTCACAGATGATGTATTTCTGTTGCCGCTATAACAACAAATACTAAGAACAGAACTAAGTTAAAAATTAAAGGGTTTAAAACAAACGTGTTTTTTACGATACGATACGATACGAAATTAATTCACCTCGACGTAGCTAGATGGCAGCACAGGAAAAATTAGCACGCGCAAGCGTTTCATTTGTTAAATTTGTGGGCCTCGGTCGATTTGTTTACTTCAAGGTTAATTTGCAGGAAATGTAGTGTACAGTAATGAATAATATATCTTCAATTTTAGTACTTATAGAGCTTCAATTAGCTAGAATCAGTAGAAAGTTAGTCGTACGTACACTAGGTCTTGCAGATATTATTTATATTAGTTACCTTTGTGTTAATATTTACTTATTTGGTGTTAGAAGTTCGTGGCGTTCGGACTTCGGAAATTCGGAACCCTCCCGTCTGCGGGACAAAAGTCTGACTCGCACTTGGCCAGTTTTTTTTTATTGTTACCTCAGAACTCCGTCAAATTTTAAACGATTTGAAACCTTTTTTTTTGTTGTTTGAAAGAATAATCAAACAAATAAAACTGGCCAAGTGCGAGTCAGCATCGCGTCTCTTATCGTACACTTAGGGAGGGTTCCGTACAATACGAAAAATAACAGAGTTTCAACCTCATATATTTGATTAATTGATATTAACAAGAATATTTGGTTTGGTCGCGATCTAGAAAGACAGGGCTCGTTTACTAGCGCCATCTATGTCATTTTGCCGAAACTAATTAGATAGATGGCGTTTCATCAGCAGCCTGTGTTAGTCCACTGCTGGACATAGGCCTCTCCCAATGCTCGCCACTGAGCCCGATCTTCGGCTCTTCGCATCC
This sequence comes from Cabera pusaria, assembly GCA_954871355.1. Lineage (NCBI taxonomy): Eukaryota > Metazoa > Arthropoda > Insecta > Lepidoptera > Geometridae > Cabera > Cabera pusaria. The sequence continues at coordinate 22,882,629 of OX940893.1, forward strand.
AATGACTGCCAGCTACCCTGCGCAGATCGTCACTCCATCTCGCTAGAGGGCGTCCTACACTACGTTTTCCCAAACGTGGTCTCCACTCCAGAACTCGTTTACCCCATCTGTTATCGGTTCTGCGACTAATGTGGCCGGCCCACTGCCACTTCAGTGTGCTTACCCTGCTAGCTATGTCGGTTACTTTAGTTCTCTGCCGGATCACCTCGTTACGAATGTGATCCCTTAGAGAAAACCCGAGCATAGCACGCTCCATAGCCCGCTGAGCGACTTTCAGATTGTGGACCAGTCTCACTGTCAGTGTCCACGTTTCGGCTCCGTACGTCATAACGGGTAGGACGCACTGGTCAAAAACTTTCGTTTTCAGACATTGAGGGATGGGTGACGAGAAGACTTGACGAAGTGTATGAAATGCCGCCCAACCCAGCTGAATCCTCCTATCGGCTTCTGTCTCAATGTTGTTTTTGCCGAGCATGATAGTCTGCCCAAGGTAGACATACTTTTGTACAACTTCGAGAGGTATGCCATTAATGACTATTGGTTTCGGTGTAATGTTGGCACTTAGTATTACTTTGGTTTTATCGATGTTCATGCGGAGACCAATATGTCGTGAGGCGTCAGCTAGTTCGGTTAGCATCTGTTGTATTTCTTGCAGAGATTCCGCCATTAGGACGATGTCATCGGCGAACCTTAAGTGTGAGATGTACTCGCCATTAATGTTGATGCCCGTACTTTTCCATTTCAGCGTCTTAAACATATCCTCTATAGCGTTCGTAAACAGTTTCGGAAACATCCCCCTGTCTCACACCTCTGAGCAAAGGGATAGGTTTAGTGCGCTGATCTTGGATTTGGACGGACATTGTGGCGTTGGTATATAGACATGTCAGCACTTGGATATAGCGCCAGTCCACTTGGCATCGCTGCAAGGAGTCCAGAACGGACCAGGTTTCGATGGAGTCAAAGGCTTTCTCGTAGTCCACAAATGCCAGGCATAGTGGCCGATTATACTCTTCTGACTTTTGTATTATCTGACGCACCGTATGTATGTGGTCTACGGTGCCAAATCCTCCTCGACACCCAGCCTGTTCCGGCGGTTGAAATTCATCAAGCCTTCGCGCGAGACGGTTTGTGATGATTCTTGAGAACAGTTTATAGACGTGGCTCAAGAGTGAGATAGGTCGATAGTTCTTAAGAAGAGTTTTATCACCCTTCTTAAAGAACAGCACTACCAAACTCTTGTTCCACGCCTCAGGAGTTCTCCCGCAGTGAATTATGGAATTAAAGATAGCCTGAAGCTCTCTCAGAACCGATTTGCCACCTGCCTTCATGAGCTCTGAAGTAATTCCATCTTCACCCGGGGCTTTTCCATTTTTCAACAGTCTCAAGGCCATCTCCATCTCATCTAAGCCAATGTCTGGCAGTTCATCAGTAAAGTAGCGCGTCAGGGTGGCCCTAGAATCGCTGTTTTGAGTCAGCGGCCGGGGAGCCTGCGATTCGTAAAGTCTGCCATAAAAGTTTTCGATTTCAGCGAGAATCTCCGGTTTTGACCGTGCTAGCGTGGTAGTCGATTGGTGACACTCAAACATCACGTAAGTAAATTATTTTCGTCATCATACTTTTTGGTCTATTTCAATCAATTTTCTAGATATTTGTGTGTTACTTGCTATTATCTGTCGAGCTAAACTACTAAATCTAGTAAAACTACAGTGATTAACTTTTTAATATGGTTTTTGGCATTTTCAAACGTATTCTATCATAATTGGATGTTACTTTAGAAAATGGAATTTGGGGTTCCAAGTTCCTCTGGTGGGGGGCTAGTTGTTCCGCGGAACAACCTGCCCCGTAACGAACAAGTAAATAATAATAAGTAGGTTATAAGTTTAGATTATTGATCTCAGTAAAGTCATTGCTATAAGACTGAATTAAGAAACTATAACTCGAAATGTTAAAATTTGTTATTTTTTGTGTTTTCATTAAAAGAAATAATTTTGTTTTTTTTGACAAGCAAACGTCTGTCAAAGTTGATTGAGTAATATTAAAAATGTTTATTATTCTTAAATCTATTAATTAGGTTGTACTACACCATTAACTGGTAGTTAATGCTTGTTATTATTTTATGTTTGCAGTTATGTTCATTACATTTTTTAATTTTGTTGAAAAGTTTGTAAAAAACATTAAGATTTTGTACTTTTCTAAATAAAACTCTAATTAATATTCAATTACATATACCTAATTTATTTTATATAATACCTTTCCAACTAATACTACATTATTAGGGACTGGAGTTGATAAGCGGAACAACTTACCTCAGCTGAGGAACAACCAGCCCCTTTGTGGGGCGAGTTGTTCCTTGTCGACTTTTTACAGAAAAAATATCCTGAGCAATAATATATGCTTATTTCAAAGAACTTAAGTTTACAATTTGAAACAAGGATAAATTATGCACCATTTTATATAGGAATCGTTGATTTTAAACATTTCTATTACATTTATATTGCCTCCGACTCCAAAATCGGAACTTCGAACCCCGGTCTCCCCTATTTGTTGTACTAGCGGCAACAGAAATACGCCATCTATGAAAATTTCAACTAACTTTACATTAACACGGTTAATGAGCTATAGCCTGGTGACAGACGGACAGACAGACAGACAGACGGACAGCGGAGTCTTAGTAATAGGGTCCCGTTTTACTCCTCTTTGGGTACGGAACCCTAAAAAAGAAGAAAATAATCAAATAAAATTTGAATGGGACCAAAGTAAAAGTAAGCTTATGCTTACGGTTTGGTCCCATTGAAATTTTATCGAGATCTGATAATCATCTCCGGACATATGGAGATAAACAATATAAATAAATTTGATACTTTGATGACATGATTATGACTAGTGGATATTTTCACTATCGCGGCATGTGAAGTCGTTTTTTTTCGTTTTGTAAACGATCTTAAATTATTTTGGCTATGCTAAGAGTATGCTAATTCCAATTTTGGCTAATTTATAAAAAATGTCAATTATAAAGTGAAAGCAAAGGAATTGATCATTTACGTATCACTATTAGACACATAATGAACGTTGTAAATGTACCTATGTATAATAAATAATTTAAATTACTCGTATTATCATTTAAATTGCATTTAGTTGCGCAACTAATCCTAGTTGTATGACTCAGTTTCTTCGATATTATGGTAACTACTAACATGTAGATGTTACTATTTTGGAGAGATATTATGAAAGCTCACTAGGGCTCCAAAACGGGTCATGTCCACTTTCTACGTGGCTTCTTTTGTGCAAGCGTCTTCCCACGCAATTGTTCAATGGTTTCTATATGTGTGACCAACATCTTGCCGAATGCCGTGGCGCAAAGTACTCTTTACTTCAGCTTATTTTACTTGGTCGCTATGTCAGATTGAGAATGCAGGTCGTAGATGAAAAAGTCAAGTAATGCCATGCCTGTTTTCGGAGTTCGTTCTAATTTCTTGGACAAACCAGGGCTTGGATAGAGCCACTTGTTTGGTCCTCGGAATCGAATAAGTAATGACCAAGTATCGTTGTACCCCTGCTTTACTTTAGTTTTCGACGCTTGCTTTTGCTTTTTTAATAATGATTAAGTGACCCTTACATAACAGTTAGTAGTTTACTTCTACAGACCAATTTATTCCCAAAAAGATAACACTTCTTCTTCTTTCTTCCAATTCTGTAAACTAGCATTTAAGATCGTTTAAAAAAACCTAAAAAACCGACGTCACATGTCGCGCGAGTCATTTTTAATTGCAAGATTGAGGTGTTTATCTCTAGAGATAGTAATCAGATCACGATATATTGTTTAATGGGACTCAACGGGAAGTACACCCGCTGTAACAAAATGGGGAATTTTCCAAATCGATAATTAAACGACGGAGTTCAGAGGTTAACAAACACACTTTTTTAAAAATACTATCGAATTGCGATGTCCTCCTTGGTAAGGCTGTTAAAAATCCGAACCAACGCGATTCCAATGCGCTGTTGTAATTGTCTTAACAGACTACAAACGCTGTCAAAATCGAAGAGTGAGATGCGAGGGCCTTCCTATAAATTTCTTCGCTAGTTTACAGAATTGAGGCCCTGGTTCTAAATTCTAAACATCGACCGCCCACGCCCCTAATCGCTGGTAGAATGCGACAACCGTCGACCGATAGTTGAGTTTAGAATAACCATCGCCCGCATTGTCTCACAAATGTCAGCCGTGCATCCGTGTTGGCAGGCCAATGGAACTAATAAATCGGTTCATGATGAAAATACGACGACTATTAGTAGCTGGAGGCCCGGACAACTTTATATTACTATACTTGCCACGTTTCGGGGGTTTACTCACGTAGCCCCCGATGCTGTGTGACGTCGATATTTTGCATGCAAAATTATGAAGCATATGGCCGGATGTCTTGTTTCAGATTAGCTATAACTTTACTGTCTTCAAGTCTAGAGAGAACAGGTATCTATGCAAGCATGGCCTTGATCACATCGTTACTAGTTACATCATGTGTGATTGTGGTCAAGCAATAAAAAAAAACGAGCATGAAATTTCTTATAAAACGTCATCTCTTGTTTCTTTTTCTGCGGCGCAGCCCAAAACGAAGGTTATGTCTGTGACCTGTATGTATGTATGTACGTTCCTATGTCCGCTCGTAACTTCTCAACGGCTCAACCGATTGTGATAAATGAAACGTCATTAAAAACGTCTTAATGGCGCGAGTGTCACTAGATACATAAAATGCTAAAAAATCTTAATTTCGGAATTTATGCGCTTTATTATTGGGGTTAAAAAAATATGTTTTGTTTTCAAAATTTTCGAATTGTGAATCAAATCAAAATCAAGGGGTTTCAAAGATAACATATACAACTTATTTATATGTTTGAATTTAATTTGGAATAATAAAAGCAAAAATCAACAAAATATTAATTTTCACGCAGTCGGGTTTTTAGTTTCATATTCGAATATTATAAAAATAGCTACGTATTGCGGTTTCCCTGATACCGTGGAGATAACAACGGAATAAATTAAAGCCTTTGATTTTCAGTAGAAGCGTAGCTTTCTATAAGTGAAAGAAATTTTTAAATCTATTCAGTAACTAAACTACTACTACATCAAATCGTACAAAATTACATAGACACAAACTTCCTTGCAATATTAGCTGTGATGTGTGTAGTTACAAAGATCTAGCACCATTGGTAATGGCCAGCGAAAGATAAACAGATTTGACATGTCAGGGTCGGATCAGATGTAGTTAAATGGATTTAGTTTAAGAAAACAAGCTTTACGAAAAACATCCATTCGGAATAGTGAATGAGGATTAGGAGAGAATTATACTACTTGGGATTTGGACTACTTTTAGCCAAGATACTTTAGCTTGTAATTGACCCTTAGTAAGACACCATACGTACTCTATCTAATTAATTAAATTATCAGAGGCTTAGAAGGAGGTCATTGGACTCCAACAACAGCTGTTCGGCAACAAGTACATAAGCAAAATGTCTGAAATTTAGGCCATACGATGTCTTTAAGTCCAGACACTACTGGATGCAAGCACGTGCTGATATTTATAGCCCAAGAGCCACCCGGGAGCTTACGTCACCTTAACTGGATTAGGCCGAAACTGGACAAATCCAATAACGACGGCCGTCTGTCAATGGAATTACTCGATGATGGTTTTATTGCCTTTAACGTTTGTAATTAGTTGAGTTACGACATGTGGCGGATCTTGTGTTAGTCTGTCTGTGGTCTTTAGCACTCTTTTTTGCTATTACGTCATGTTATTTTAACGAACACTGTCCCCTTCGGTAAGACCAAGGATATGTTATTCAACTCATTTAAAATGCCAGGTTAAATACATCGGGACTTAAATACTAGTTACTAATATTGTGTAAACGTAAATATTGTGCAGGAATCATTTAATGACATACGATACAAAACATATTTATTATAAACTAGGTATGTATATTACGTTTGTAAAATACTGCATATGTAAAATTATGCATTAGTTAACTAATAACTTGTCTTAAGACAATATTGAATAAAAGAATATAAAAAATAATCCATTAAAAAAAAATTGTTATTAATAGACATTACCGATGTTTATCTTTAGCTAGTGTTTGACGACTATCTGGCCTGGTGGTAAGCGATGATGTGTTCGAAGATGATGAACACGCTAGTCCTAGAATGCTCGGGCTGTGTGCTGCCGGCAGATTTCTTCTTGAAAGTGTTAAGCTTCTTTTTTAACCGACTTCAAAAAAGGAGGAGGTTTCTCAATTCGACCGTATATATATATATATTTTTTTTTATGTTTGTTCGCGGATAACTTCGTCGTTTATGAACCGATTTTAATTATTATTTTTTTGTTCGAAAGCAGATATCCCAAGTGTGGTACCATGGTAATGTTATCGAGGTCTGATAAGTATCTCCAGAGATATTGAGAACATCTCAAAATTGGTACTGAAAATGAATAGCGCGGCATTGAAGTCGGTTCTTTTTTAGTTTTTAAACGATATTTTTGGTAGCTGCTGTCATTTCATTGTCGACGTCAGACTACTAAAAGCCGCGGGCATGGCTATATATACTTATACACTGCGTTTTCTAGAATCTTCCCATCGATATCAAAACAACAATATATGTATAGGAATCTCAACAATACATCTTATTTACCTACACTGATGTTTATTGTTAAGAACTGGGTTTATGTCTTGGCACATTTTCTTGCTCACTCACCATAAAATTGATATTTAGCCTTCTTTGAAACTCCAATAGAAACTCGGAAATCGGTTGTTATTACCTTATAAGATTCTAGAGACGCCTCAGGTGGTCTTTCTAAGCCCTTACCTATGATATTTATTGTGTAATACTCAATCTTTAATCTAGTAAACAGGCTTTCTATTCTGTAAGAGTGTGTAGTGTAGAGTTTTTGATTTCTATGGTGTGGAAAGCCATTTAACCTCGACTGTTTTGGGCTGCAGTAAAACTTTGCTTACAGTTTTTTAGGAACTAGCAAATCCCGTAATCCCGTAGACTTTTTGAATGGTTGAAGACATGAACTTTAAGTTATGCAAAACGATCCGAGCATGCATGCTTGAAAGACGATAAGAAAATACCCGCTGAACTTCCGATGTCACTTCCTCCGGTCCGCTACACAGAATATAATGGAAATAAGTATTTCGAAAGGTGGTTAGAGCATATTATTATACTTACTTGCTACCTAAAAGTAGCTTACCACCATCAAGGAGACAATTTGCCACCATAATCTTACGGTGTTCAGCTCTACACAGCCCTTGAGAGTATCTGTTCTGTGCTTTAGAGTAACTGTAATCTAGGCTTTGCGTGTTCACCTTCTTCGACTACATCATTGCTTACCACCAGGCCAAATAGTGATTAAACGCTAGCCTATAGATTAAAAAAAAAAAACAAATTAATATACTCATCGGGCTATATTTTCGCCACGCTACCATACCTACTTATCTAAATGACGCGAGCGTCAAAACTAATTTGGATTTATTTAATTATTTAAGGGCACATTTATTACCAAATCTTGTCACAATTGGCCACCCAAACTCACGCGTCAGATGACGTTCCGTGTACGCTATAAATAACGGAGTCAACGGGGCATCAACTGACTAAAACAAGCTGTTTAAACCCATGTCCAATATAGACGACACGCTTCGTTTGCCCGCCCTCACTCTCTAGCCTACGTTGGTTTGTTTTTTGTCAACAAAAGCTTAGTGCCGTATGTGGATTCGAATAACTTTACGTACTTTCTTGATACGTTACTCAGCATATTGCAGCATAGTTATTTAGCATAAATGCTATCAATCATAAAAACAAATAACGCCCTGTGTGACACTTGGCAGTAGAGCACTATCAGTGTCCGCCTGTCCAGCCGTCGCCCTCAGTTGTAAAAATCTGTCTCCAAACCATAGACCTTACTTAATGCACCAAACACGGTGTATTTCGACAGCTGTCATTGAGAGCCAGTTTCCATTCTAGGCGTAGGGTGCTCGGCTCGGTGGCTATACTCGAACAAACACGTCGGCACTTAACGACAGGTGAGATAATGGTCTAATGCTAGCCTATGTGATTAAAAAAAAACTGTAAACATGACTGTGTGTGTCTACAAGAATTGACTACAAAAAATAAATAAACACTGGCTAAAAATGTACAAAGTTGAATTTTTCGCGCCTATTAAGCGGTACTCTCAAGGCGCCACAGTCCCTTTGAAATAGGCACTTAGGCTAAGTGGATGATTCTTCACTAACTATCCTTTCACCTATATCTTTGTTAGCGTCATCCATAGTTCTTTCATTATATGGCATAAAATTTTCAAGAAAATTGTGATGAACATCAACTTCCGCTATTACACCCATTAATATGGATGAAAATTGAGATATATATTATTAAAGTTTGCATGTGATTATAGTACTTATAATTATAGGTTTAAATTTTTACTATTATTTATTCTGTGGATTAAGGTAATATTAATCTAAATTCTATTTTAATACAATTTAGTAACTCTCAACTCCATAATATTAAGGTACTATAAATCCTTCTAATTTAAATTGTATAAGTACATTTGAATTGGAAAGCTTCATGTTTAACCGACTTTAAAAAGGAGGAGGTTCGCAGTTCGTCTGTATGTTTAAAAAAAATTATATATGTTTAAAGATTTATCTGTCAATTGTAAACCGATTTCTAAAATCATTTTTGTATTCGAAAGAGTCTAACTCCTGGGGTTGTCTCAATGTAAATTCATTGTAATCTGATAAGTATCTCCAAAAATATGGAGATAAACACCTCAAACTTGCTACTGAGCTATTACTAGCGCGGCAATGAAGTCGACTTATTTCGGTTTTAAAACTACCATAATTGTTTTCGAACTCAAATGTCAAAAGTTTTCGGAGCATTGTAAATTGCAAAGATCCGAATCTAAGGAGAAGCAGTTTCCGAATCAGAATTGATATTTGAATTATTGTGAATAGCCACAGCTTTGCTGTAGGTACTTGTACTATTTATTATTCTGTGATGTAGGTATAGTCATCGACACCAAACTCGCGGTTTCGTTTAACACCAACATGTCATATGAACTAACCACCTACTGTAACAGTATCGTCACAATTTCACAACGCTACCGTCGAATCGTTGGCAACTATTACTTTAGATTGAACCAAATTGGCTGACTGCCACAGTGAGTGCATCATAAAAAAATCATGTCAATGGTCAGTGGTCACTCATTGAATAAAAGTCCATCGACCTGTAGTGACACCACGCTTACGGATTACCTACTGCTAGTACTAATAGGCTATGCCCATATTAAGCTCACTGTTGGTGGCTCACTGTGAGCCGTCATTAGCGCCTAATATTTATTTTCGTCTGTATCAGCATAAGAAAAATAATATTGAGCTAATTGGCAGTATCTAATGTCCAGCCAGTTTGGAATACATCAGTGCTAGGCAGTTTGACGTGTTAAGACAGTTCCACTACATCCTTGCCTCATCTTCTGCTGTTATTTAATTACAGACAGGCGCGATATCGCGTAGATCAAGATCCAACTTAGTCCCTCGAAATAATTGCCTTTTTATTCACTTGTTGTATAATCTACTATTTTATTATTAATATCCGCCTAACTAGTTCTCTTTTAAATAACACGTAAGTAGTAGGCTGATTTGTCGCCGATTAGCGGCTAATAAAGCATATGGGCTCTATGAGCCCAGTGTATATCTAACCTAATGGATCGTCCACTGCCGGAGTCAATTACTTGTACTCAGTTTATTAAAGTTTAATTGGATTCTTCTATATTGTCGATATGTCTCTGAATCCCGATAAATGTCAAGCTAATGGACTTTATTTCTACCCGAGTGCATTTTATGAGCTTTGAATGATTTAACTTTTGATATTTAGGCATAGAAAAGATAATAATATTTAGGGCACTGATGTCACAGTGATGTAATAGAGTTCGGTGTGTTTTTCGTTGTGATGTTTCTATAATTTACACAGATTTGAAAAAAATATTATTTCTAGTTATTTATAACATGATTTCTATTGACAGATTTTCAAATCCGCTGTTACTTGTTAATTTAAACGTTATAGCACCCATTATAAAATTATACTTTATGTAGTTTCTGGTTTTCTGTGCCTAAGCATCTGATTGTTTTTATATCTGATAGACTAGCGTTTGACCACTATCTCGCCTGGTGGTAAGCGATGCTGTGGTCGAAGATGGTAAGCAATGATGTGGTCGAAGATGGTAAACTCTTTGGAACCGAAACTTTTGGAGATCGAAAGTTCCAAAGAATGGTTCCAAATAATTAAATTCCAGAGCAAAGAAGTAAAGTTAAGTTTTTCATGTAGGCAATGCAATTATTTTTATGTGATATTTAATTTTATAAATGATTTAAATAACTAAATAAGATTTTAATTAAAAATTTAAAAAAAATTATGTAATGGAAAAGACTGAGATTATATGTGTACAGTGTACCCAAATAAAATAAATGAATTATGAAGTATTATAAATGACTAATTTGATGATTTATGTTGTGGATTTTACGTCGTTCTTGAATTATATATTCAGGAAAATATTTTACAATGACAAATTTGCATAAAGAGACACGCAACGTCACCATATGAACTACAATTGTTTAAACTTCAGTCATTATTTGGTACTAGCTGCTCCCTTCGATATTACTCCAAAGTCCAAAATCAATCAATCTGACTTAGCGTAAAGGAGTAACAAATATACCTATAAACTCACACTAAGAAACTTTTGCATATTTCATATTTCAAACTTTTGTATGTGCCCGTCGCTTCGCCAACATTAAACAAATACTTAAATTCAAAATTTATAACAACCCCTGACTAATCTATGTATAATCTGTTCTTTGTGACGATTCCAATGAGCCCAAACTCGACATCTCTGCTGTTAGTTTGTGAGGAGTTGAGTAAGACACCTATCAAACAAAAAAAAACTAAATCAGAATCGGTCTATCAGGTGGGTCGCTACGATGCAACAGACAGACACACAGATTGTAGCCTAACGTTTGCTTAGTTGTAAATAAATAATAAAAAAAGACACACATAAAACTTATACTACCTCTTCTTTTTGCGTCGGGGGTTAAAAAATGTGTTCCTATGAATGGTTGTCAACCGTATTACACGCACCCACATGTTTTAGTACTTCAGACAATTTTTACATCATTACAAAATTTTCTGAAAAAATTGTCTGAAAACACACAATAAATCAAACGCATACTGATCGCAGCTCAAATCATATCCCGAATGGAACTGATCGTCCGTCGTCCAGCTGCATAAATAATATTGTTTAAATAAAAATTGATTTACACTCATCCAAATATAATAATAACAATCGCAATTCGCATGGTGGTAGGACACTATCTAGTGTCCGCCTGGCCAGCTACCACCCTCAAGTTAGAAAATCTGTCACCAAACATCTAATGTGTTCCGGCAGCTATCCTTGAGAGCCAGTTTCCATTCTAGGCCTAGTGTGCTTACCATCTTCGACCGCATCATCACTTACCAACAGGTGAGATAGTGGTCAAACGCTAGCCTATAACGTATAAAAAAAAAAAACAATAGAAACTTTCACATTTATAATATTAGTAGTATTCTGCAGAGATAAATGGCTACTGTGTAATACAATGGAAAGATTATCCCCCGCTTTATTTTCTCCTCCTCCAACCAATCTTATACCTACAAGGTAAACATAAACACCACGCAATAACCTAATCCGTGGCAAACTTTCGTCAATCACGAGGTTCAGAACCGGTATTGGTTTAACTTCGACTGGTATTTCTTTTCCGCTTGTATGGAGAACAGTATTACCCACTGCCACTGTTACACACTGCACAATAGGAGCTATGTGATGCAACTTGCTTAGCTAATATCTAGAATTTAAAAGATTTCTAACTACCCATTGTTTATATATACAGTGTGGAAATTAAACTCAGGCCCTGGAGGGAAACTACTTTAAATCCTTAAGCTAGCTCATTTTACTTAAAGGAGACATTCCTTTATATTTGAAAAGAAACAAATCTGCATTAAAAGATTTTTGTAAACTCGCTTGCTTCGCCCGGGACTCGAACCAACTAAAATTATTAAAAACACTCTTTATTTTATTATACTATCGGTAGTAATATTCAGGATAAAGTTTCTCTAAAAAATGTTTGGTTACTGTTCACTTTTAACAAGTAAAAAACACGTAACAGTTCTGTTATCTCTCCAACACTCAAAGACTTCGTATGAAGTACACGCTTGCTAATTTATCGTTAAGTACCTTGTTGAAATCTTCGATAAGAAAATTGTTCAATGGTGGTAATACCTCTATGCACATTTCCTTCTTACATGATCCGAGGCGGAAAATGTTATTAGGGGCATACACCACAACACTTTGCTGAAGGCTACAAGAAATGAATTTCAACGGCAACTAATGTTGTGTAGCCGGAACGACGGGGCTCATTTCGAACAATTTATCAGTTAAATAATTTAAGTGTTACAAAATTGATAGTAAAATAAAGTTGATGTTAGATTTAACGATTATTTTTATTTTTAAGACCTAATGTTTGTTAGAGAAACTTTATCCTGAATATTAATACTACCGATTAGTATATTAAAATAAAGAGTGTTTATTTTTTTTAATTTTAGTTGGTTCGAGTCCCGGGCGAAGCAAGCGAGTTTAAAAAAATCTTTTAATGCAGATTTGTTTCTTTTCAAAAATAAAAGAATGTCTCCTTTAAGTAAAATGAGCTAGCTTAAGGATTTAAAGTAGTTTCCCTCCAGGGCCTGAGTTTAATTTCCACACTGTATATGCAGTGAGATAGGTACTCTATGCAATTACTGTTTTTAAAGAATATCATTCTGTATTGAAGCTTTGTGATCGTTCTGACTGAGATGCCAGCGATTGATAATGTTTTGTGTGACTTCATAAAAAATATTGTCTGATGCTTGATGATGCTACATTACGCTTACGCTTAAATTACAAGTTTATTAGCATAATGTTACGACGCAAGACTATGGGCATGTTTGAAGTTAGCACATCTGCATATTTACATGCCAGCTAGTGTTGAGCTTAGTCCATTTTACTTAGCTATTGGTCCTCACTCTTGGTCTATAGTCTAATCTTATCCAGATTTAAAAACAAAATAGTTAAGTTAATTTTTGAAATATTATTGTCGAAAGGATTGAATCTTGCTTTAAAAGATTCAGTATTTTCATTCCTAGTGTCATAAATATTACTTCCGCATTCTTCGTCATAAATAATTGACCCTGAATCAATGTAAAAAAATACGGCCTTAATATTTGACTGTCCTGAGTTGAACTCATTGCGCGTTTTGACTAACACGTGGCTTTAAGCATGCACCTTGATCCAATATTGATTTATAATGACCAGACAATATTCAAAGTTCATCGATAAGACAGGTAGTATTTCTTACGTGCACAAATATGAAACAAATGCATATCCTGATCTTACCTTTGTAGTTTCCAATAATTTTTAAAGTATCATCAACTCAGATCTGCAACGTGTTCCAATACTCCAAGGCTGTTTAACCATTTTAACAGGTGGGCCAATCGGAAGATTCAGACATTTACGGCGGGCCACTTACAATAAATAATTTAGTTACTCTAAGGACATGCGTAATGAAAGCCCAATATTAAGAAATTAAATTAATAATTATTGTTTATTAGGTATTCTTATACACAAACAAAATATGTTGGTTGTTGTATAGTTGGAGTATTGAATACTCCAACATCTATTGTTAAAAGAACATCGAGGCCTCATATCTGATAAGGACACTTAAGTTGTGTATTAGACATGAGTAGTCAGTCATTCTGTGCAAATTCTTTATCCTTTACAACATGGCTTTGAAGTCTTGGTAGGCGTAAATATTTCCATCACATCTATATCTGCACTTTAGCAAGTAAATACTTGTAGCGTTTCCAACATTTCACACCTGCCGCTGTGTGCGGTACCATTAGCGGGCCCATGTTATGCTGACACTTCGTACACGCCTACTTATTTGCGCTATTTAATATAAGGACGATATCTTGCTTTAACCGCTTTAGTCTGGCAATATGATATCAACGGTGTATGGTGGCAAAACAGCTATCTACTTTGTATTTTCACTTTTGTTTTATTCATTTTTAAGGTTTTTTTTTGTAAAAAGCAGAATGTCAAAACACGTCATATTTTCCATAGTGTAAAATAAATCCATATAAGATAGTGAAACTGAATTTGGACAAAATGTAGGTTTCAAGATCGAAAGAGCGTCTCACCATTTGGTAATATAATTTTGTCTTTTTAAAAGTTCACACTTTGCTGCATTTTGAGTGTTTTAAGCATGTAAAATCGAAAACTAAACAATTTAAAAAAAAGTATACATATATATAATAACTTTTGAAGGATGTGAATGAAACTATGCTAAAAGCACCTAGCAAAAGGTTCTTATATTTAAAAATGCTATTATCATTAAACAGACGAACTCGTCGTGTTCAATGTATTCAATGAATACTTTCGATACATTCACAAGCGTAATAAAGCCTTTGTGCCAGATTTATTGTTGTTGTAAAATTCTAACGAAGCCACAATTATTGCCTTGCGTCGGCTGATTGCTATTAGAAGTGAAATTGTGAAAGTATTATTTTATGATGTAAATGATTTCAATATGAGTTTGGGTGGTCAGGTTCATTATTACTTGCATGACATCATCGAGCCATATGTAGTGCATACTGTTATTATGTTTTTTAATGAGATGTATTCAACGCGTTCTCTGCAAACGAAGGCGCAATATAATCTAATGGGATCAGCGATCCGTTATATCAACTGCAGTTTTTTAGGGTTCCGTACCCAAAGGGTACCAACGGAACCCTATTACTGAGACTCCGCTGTCCGTCTGTCTGTCTGTCTATCTGTCTGTCTGTCTGTCTGTCTGTCTGTCCGTCTATCACCAAGGTGTATCTCATGAACCGTGATAGTTAGACAGTTGAAATTTTCACAGATGATGTATTTCTGTTGCCGCTATAACAACAAATACTAAAAACAGAATAAAGTTAAAAATAATAGAGGGTCCCCATACAATAAACGTGTTTTTTTCGGCATTTCACGCCATCTATGAACATTTAGTCAAGTAAACATCCCATAGATGGCGTTATATTGAAATGTCGATCCCTAACACCTTTGCTAGACGTTAGATGGCGTTATAAGAAATAAAATGATTATTAATCATTATTTTTTGCTGGCGAAAAATTATAGTGGTATTTTTTGCTCGATCTTATAAAATACATGTAGTGTGGTACGGAACCCTACGAGTGCGAGTCCGACTTGCACTTGGCCAGTTTATTAGCCATTGTTCTCATTTTTCATTAATTATAGTACAGCAGATCACCAATTGCATTCGAAGTGTACGCGCAATGGTCACGCACCATCGATTCCTCCGGACGCACAAACGCACGCTATAACAAGTGTACTATTAAACTTTCACGTCTCATACAATTTCACCCACATTTAGACTAATAATTCACTGGGTTACCAGTTGTAAACAGCCATTTGGCAGATAAACATTTAAATAAAGAGTTGAATTCTTGCACGGTTTCTGATCATTCACAATATTAGATCTAACTATATATCTTTAGTGTTATCGCGTTTAGTCATTGAGTATACTATTTCATTATATCGCTTTCATTCGCATTAAACGACAACATAGAATTTAGCGTAAAGGCAGGTGATGTGAAATCTGTTAGATTAATCATTACAAGCTTGGAAGAATTTTCATCTGCCGCCGGTTGTAGGAAACTCCTATTTTCTATCTAGGTTAATTATATGCTTGCATCTCGCCGCGGCTTATGGTCTCCGTTGCATAACATCGACATGAAAATCAGCAGAGTCAGCACTGTTAATCATAGCGATCTATTTCTACCAGACTGCAAGCTTATGCAATGTCCCTATTAACAGTGTTTGAGCAATAATGAAGCTTTGTTACAATCATAATGATCGAGTCGTGTTGCTATAATCTAATAGAATCGAACTATAGAACTCATTAAACATAACCTTAAAAACTCTGTCTGTCAACATTCGAAACTGGTTAGATAAATAGGTTTGTAAACAGCAGCTTTTGTATTTGCATTCGCATTCCTTTTTTCGTAGTTTATTTATAACATTTTTGTGGTGTGGTCACAGTGTGGTAATAATTGGTCATAATTAATTTTGCATCTTGCGCTACTTCATTCATATTCAATTTGATATTTGCTAAGTGTTTACGTCATTTAAAACTCCTTTGCAATGTTCTGCAGTTGCTATCATAATCTTCCATAATTTTCCTGTTTATATTTATAATTTTAGTACTGTTATATTTATAATTTTAAAATTAATAAAATAATATAGTATTACTTATTATTTTATTAATTTTCTTTGTTTTCTTTGTATTATGTGCTCCTCCCGTTTTATTTTCGTTTATGACATGACTGATGTTTCGTGATCGAAGCCGGTCATGTCCAACACTTTTACTATTCAAACTGTCATGTCTCTTGGTCACGCTTTCTTCCATTATTTTGGAAACGTGTTTCGTAAATTGGAAATCTTTTGTTATTAAAATGTAGGTATATTTGACACACTCCAGCAGCGTGTAATACAGACACAGACAATATATTGTCTGTGTCTGTATTACACGCAGAGAAATGAATATGTAAGGAAGTAAAGGCAATTTAAACGCTTCACACTTTTGATTGGCCTCAAATGTCTTTCGTCAAACGTCTGCTAATGCATAGACTGTAGAGCCATCATCGATTTCACGTTTAATTACTTAGAAATTGATGATTGTAACCACAGTCACACCATAATGAGCCAGTCTTGTTAATTATATAACGTGTATCGAATCGAGACAAATTACAACAGCGTGGTCACTGGTGATCGATTTAATCGATTTTCTTATCCAGCGAAAAGTTATCAGTGTCATCACTAGCTAAACTAAACTAATTAAAGTACCTATTTATAACTAAAAAAAACACAACCTAACATATATTAACTAAGTAGTTTTAACATGCTAATTTCTAGAGCTATTGTTAGTTATTAGGCACTCCTTATATTGTTCTTATCTTAGATCTTTTGAAGCGGATGGAAGTGGAAGTATTTAGCAAGTACACAAATAAGTATGCTTATCTGATTGCGACATTCTTAAATAGGGTTGACCTGTTACGATTTGAATATATTCTGCAAGTAATATCGAATAGCGGTCGTTAGAGTTAAAAGGAAAATTACCTTCTTCCATTTCCTTCACGATTACATTCATATTTTGGTTGCTTTAATCCACACATCAAAGTCATCGCGTAAACGCTTAGCCGACCGTCCTTAATGTGCTATTCATGTCTTCTCTTTCATACTCGCTTACTTTGCTCACGAAATCACGACTATGCGATTCAACAACTATGCACTTATCATCAAATTAACTGCACATGACTGTCTTGCCATCTGTGTACAACCCTGAGAAGTTGCATTGTTGTATTATCTCGTGCAGATTCGTGCTTTCACAATCTGGCCATATTGTTTAAATATTTCTGTAAACGTTACTGAAGTTCCCCAATACTCGCCATATCTGTATAATTCAAGAAAATTGCCTACCACTTCAAGAAGTTTACGGTAATTTTGCATATGAAGTTGAAGTCGACAGTTCTTGTGTGAAACGTCCGCTATCCCGCGTGGATAATGCTTTTCTAGACAATATTAAACGTGTAAAAAATAACAATGGTGGCCACGACACGAGCAAGTACAAGCAAGTAGGGTCACGAGAAAGTTTTTAAACGGATGTCAGCGGTTCAGAGCGCGTTCAAAAATCGTCCACTTGTACATTCAGAGTGATTCGTGGTATATCTTGTCTTTGAAACGAAGTAAGTACGAACGCGAATGAAACCGGGTCGAGAAGATCTCTACTTCTTTAGAATTGTATAAATTCAGACTCTTGTGAATTTGTGTTCTACATTTAAACACTTTTAAATACCAGTCCCATACATAGGAAGGTATTTTTCATCGCCACGACCGAAAAAGAACAGCATATAACAAAATAATACAGTACATCATAGGCAATTATTCAACATCACGTTGTATTGTTTCTCAAGTAACGGCCATGAAACTTGAAATAGCTTTATTTTTGCTCCATTAAATAAGTGAATCAAATCATCCCAACATTGTAATTGAAGTAACTCCTCTAGCTCTTTTGGTGGAATGGTGAAATGAAATATACCCGATTGTACCGTGAGACTCGCTGAGACGGCTATTGTTTCTACTCCGTCATAAGCTCAGTAGAGCGAGACCGAGGCCTCTACCAAGGCGTCTATGACTCAATGGCGGTCATTTTATACAAGCACCATCATAATGGTACTTTTTTGACACGCCAAATCTACTATTGTTATCAATTTAAATGAATGGGTTTCCGCTTATAAAAAATGCCGTTGGAATAATTGACGATAGCGAACCCAAAGCATTAGAGGACGAAACTATTCTTCAACAGCCGATGTGGCTGGTAGGTATCTTCCATTGGCCAGTATGAAATTCGAAACAAAGGAGTGTCTATGTATACTGACACCTCTACATCTATGACCTACTACTCAGTACTCAGTCTTCAAGGGCACGGCATGGTGTGGCTAAAGGCATAGAATCGCCCAAGGATTTTATGGTGCATTGTTCTAAAGCCGCAATGCAAACTGGTTCCGTTCCGTATCATGTTTCGTTCATACGTCTTAACGCGCTCTCATAGAAAGATTAATATAATAATAATAACTAATGAATCACTATGTATATTCGGCAACAAAAATTGCTTAACAGGTTGTACCTGATTTGATTTGAGATAATGCTATAATGTTTGTCTCGCTTTAAAAGCCCAAATATTTTGCAAAGTGAAACGACTTCACGAACGAATACAATTAAGGCCAGTGGGTTTCTGTATGTGACATATCAATTTACATCTATACGTCTTTTAAGTGTATTATCGTCCTATTGGATGCGGGATAATGTTAGCCTGACATTATCCGAATCATAAAGTGACTCATTGACGACCTTTCCGGCGTCTAAATTCGCGCACCCGACGAACGACGTCCTGTAGCGGGAACCCGTCTAATTAGTCATTAACAGCCTGATTATTTCGCTGTTACTTGGATAATTGACTATCCACCTTCATTAGCTTCCGTGTTTTGTACTTATCTCATGCTTTTCCGAGGTATTGGTACTTGCTTAATTACTTTACATCCTGACCTTTCAAGGATTTATTTGGATGTTAGATGTGCGTTTCCACTGAGTGGCGAACAACTGAATGAATACTTAAGAGAAAAATCTGGCAGTGTCTTATATGTCTTGTAGTTTTTTGATGGTGATTCTTATCTAACGCTTTGTTAAAGTTGGTTTCTTTATTATCGACCTCGTGCAAAGGTCACGTTATTTCAACAAAATATTAATAGCTTCGCTATGCTGTCAAGGTGAATTGGACAATGTTATGTAAACTCCACGGAACCTTCTCGTTATCTTAATTAAGTAAAGATCACTTGTCTATAATCAGCAATTATTATTCAATCACAGTCTATATGAATGATACCAGCAAAATTTATTTTAATTGGTCCCTACGTTATGTATGTTACGTGATTAATCCGTCAATTGTGAACCGATTCAAATGATTCTTTTTTTAATCATTGGTTCCATTGTAATTTCATCGAGATCTGATAAGTATCTCTAGAGATAAGACGATAAGCGTCTCAAACTTGCTACTGAAATTGACTCGCGGGGCATGGAAGTCGGTTGTTGTAGTTTTTAAACTATCTTAATTATTATGTCAGATTCTAATGAATCGGGAAGAATAGGTTAATACCTATTCTTTCTTGTATCAAATCTTAGTAATTCATTCACACTGAGAAATATTAATTATAACAGTGTTTCGAGTATTTCTATCAATAATTCTATCAGTTACGCCTTTCTATCGTTCATCGACACTCCTTGTGCCACTTAGAGTAAGGTCGGCACTCGGACGGACGGCCAAATCAGAGACGTGTGCTGCATGCCATATCATCGCTTTTGTTAGCGATGCCACCCTTGTACCAGCTTTCATTTGACATGCACGTGTCTCCCAAATCCTTTAAGACATATTCTTTGTTGTTGTCAGTTGTTCTTTTAGCTCCTCTTCCGAATACATACATAGTTCCAATCTTTACGTCATTGCTTCCTTATTTTTTCACAATAGACTGATTAATCAGCAGATGTTCTTTATTGAAGCGTTTGTTTTGAATACATTGCTATTGTTGTAGTCTATTGAAACTACAATCAATACACTTATTACGAAGCCATAGGGCTTCGTCAAAAATGCAGAGGTTTTAAATCTAGTCGCGTAGAAGTATGAGTCATAATAACGATATTTTCCTTAACTTTCTCATCATTTGTTATTAATTTTACAATCCTTGTTATCTTCACTATTATATCCTTCCTGTGTATGTCCAGAAAAGAATCGTTGTTCCAACATCATTGATCATTGTTCCAACGCCCCTGGCACCAGCGTGTCTATCATTCCATTCATTACACTGTTGCCTTTTTCTGCCACAACGTGTTATTGTTTGTCTTTTTAGTACCTACTGACAAAGTAGACACCGTGTCTTTGCATTTCATTAACATGTTAGGCACACGCTAGATATGCATCTCTAAACTGTGCTGTTACTTTACCTATTGAATATTTATCTTATTCTATTGCCTTGTGAGATCCCGCCAAGTATATGGAACCAAAACCTGCAGGGACTACGTAATTGAATTCTCTTATTACATTCGGAATGTTATTTTATCACCATGTTTTCATATGAATTAGTTACCATATCCTTCAAATTAAAATATGTCGTGTAATCGGTTTCCGATAATATCGTTTAAAAACTAAAAAAGAACCGACTTCAATGCCGCGCTATTCATTTTCAGTACCAATTTTGAGATGTTTATCTCAATATCTCTGGAGATATTTATCAGACCTCGATAAAATTACCATGATACCACACTTGGGATATTTCCTTTCGAACAAAAAAATAATAATCAAAATCGGTTCATAAACGAAGAAGTTATCCGCGAACAAACATAAAAAAATATATACGGTCGAATTGAGAAACCTCCTCCTTTTTTTGAAGTCGGTTAAAAAGGGCTTCAAACTTTTGATAGGCAATTATTCACGTATCTACCCCCTAGTAAAGCCAAATCATCCCTATGATGGACGGCCTGACTATGCAAATAGAACCCACACCTCGTGCGGTCATTGACGTTACGCACCGGTCTCCGATTTCCGATTCACGTGGGCAGCTAATTTTTTTTAAACCCACGCGATGGCCAACTGACTGTTGTCATATTGTTTGTATGTCTGCTAAGTTTGAAAAATTCTTAACAAAATGTTTGTAGAAACATTTCGTGGGTTTCGTCGCCGCACAATGACCCACAAATTTTTAAGTAGGTGGCATATCGAATAGAACACGTTTTGATAATTACAAAAACAGTTCAATAAAGTAAGTGTCGTTACTACTACGCTTTATGTTGAGCCTAAACCTCAAGGAAAATGTTATACAGGTATAATTTAAGACAGATTTATTTGGAATTCTGTGTACCACATCAGGTGCATCGACATCATATAAAACAGATTCATGCGTAATGCCCAGCTAAAATGGCAACTTGACTCATCATAACCATGATTGCATCAATCTTGTGCCAGATCAAAACCGTACCTTCTACCAACAAATCATGTTTCTATAAATCAGTGATTTATTTAAAATTTCCATCCATCGCATCAGGTGTTTTATCGTGTGTATGTAATCCTTCATAAAATTCCGGAAAATTGCGATTTACCAACCGTTACCATGACTTATTTTCTAACTATGCTATGAATTAGCGCATTCCTCAAACATAATTAAATATTTATGCTAATACTGTGAGTTAATTCGTTTTTGCGGTTGGGTTTTTGTGTTTATCATATTATTATGTGCTTACGATCTGTGGCGATGATTCACTACGGTCAGCCATGTTTGTTTACAGCCTCGACCCGCGTTACCCGCGATATGATTCAACAAGTGAAACGATCTCACAGATTCTGATAAATTGGTAACAGCGTCATCGGGTCTAGCTAATGGATGTGCTGGAGATTTGCTCTCGCAGTCTGTTTTTGTTATTGTTCCTGTGTTATGATCGGGGAGAAAGGAAATTACAAAATTATCTCTATGTCCGTTGGTAAGTCTACGTACGAGGCTGAGTTTTATGACTAAGTAGGTAACCTACTTTGTCATAAAACCACAGAACAGATAACAATACTTCGATAAAAATCAGCCTTTTGGAGCGATAATCTTAGCTAGGGTAGCATGAGATTTTATGAAATTAAATTATTTGTAACTTCAAGAAGTCGAGAGATACGAGTATAAATACTCAGTGATTCTGAATTTAAATATCGTCATGACATAACTGATAAACTTGCTTTTTTAGCATTAAGTCCCCCGCGTGCAATATTTGTGTACAAAAGTATAAATAAATAAACTCTTAACATTATTTCATTTTATGTCTATGTTTTCCATTCTATGTTCCGCTCTTTTAACCTTAACAATGACGTTTATCAATCTCATTTTGGTGGTTCTGTTTGGATTTGAACACCATTTAGTATCGTTTGTACGTATTGAATGAGATCCGCTGATATTATTCCATAAGTAGGTATAGTCCCCGTCACGAGAAGCTATAAATTATGTAAACAAGTGTTCAGGAGTTCACAACATTAGGACCAACAAAAAAAAATGAATTTGTGAAAATAAACTCTAAACTCGAATGGCGTTCCGATAGTTTACAATCCCTGCGTCCGGTACCAAGAAACACAAACGATAGCGCTTTGCGTCGTTAAAATATGATCCGACTAAATTAAATAGGTTGTTACTTTCATATAACCCGTCTATATTTCATGTCGATTGATTATGGTCAATTTATTATTATCTCGCAGTATAAAATGATTACTTAGTAAAAGATGTTTGTTTACATAATTTATAGCTTCTCGTGACGGGGACTTTAGCTACTTACACAAGTATACATAGTATAAAGCATATAGGTGCCTACATTATTATCTTGTCTACATGTATAGGTTGTTTAACATTTAAAAATATTGTATTAAACACAATCAGTTTGGTAAATAAATCAATACCTAAGTAGGTACTAAGTTTATCAGCTGCAGGCTCCATATTACTCGATAACAATAATGTATGGCGTTGATTTGACCTTCGTGAAAACGCTTAATGTAATGGTAAAACAGTACAACATAAATAGTAAGACATAGATCTAACTTATATACAATAATCATATATTTATTTAAACAGCTTAAAAACAACTACCTATAGACAATATCAAAATTATCTAAACTACAATGTATAATGCCTATACCATAAATAAAAAACAGAACCTAGGTCCACTACCTGCCAGTAATGTTCCCAAAAAGCTAGGGACGCGGCGACCGCGACATTACTCGTACCTCGTTGCATAGCTAGGCTTGGCCTAGCCTAGGCAAGCCTAGCTATGCAACGAGGTACGAGTAATGTCGTTGGCCTTAATACTAATACGAGTAGAATAGTAAAGATCTAACTTATAGCTTTAATCATTGATTAGCTAATTTTTTCTTTGAATTAGTTCTCATTCAAATTACACTCAAATTTCATTAAGAGTAATTTTTATCGACAAATTCTTCTTTAATGTATGATTCTATGTAAATTTGTGTTTGTTAATTTAAAAAAAAACATACTTGATCGCTCTATTTCAAAATACCAGCGTGCAGACCGGATACATCTAAGATGTTTAATTAGGTACTAACTTTTTGTGTTAGGTACTAACAGGAATATAAACGCAGGGAGTTCTCACTAATTGCATTGATTGACTAGTTCGATCAGATAAACAAATTGAAAATTGAAAACTGTTTATAAACGATTCCAACATAATCTGGTTGATGATGCATTTACGCTAGTGCTTTCACGTGTGTCATTAAATACATATAAATATTTTATTCCCTGTAGATTCTACTGATTACTTAACTGAGCCCTTGTACTATTATTTATTCTGTGACTGAGCCAACCAACAATAAAATAAAAACAGTCTACGTGCCAAAAATGCAGCTTTTAAAAATGTATTTGTTTCGAATGGAATGTTAAACATGTGCTTACAATATAATGTGTATAAATCGACGACGACTTTGTCCGCGTGGAATAGTGCTTTGGGTAGCATTTTTAATGATTTAGGCTAATTATTTTACAAATAAGACACATACGTATAAATACTTTATCGTCGTCTGTCTGCCCGTTCGGACCATACCGTGCCGCGTAAAACGTGCTTAGGTATATTTACGCGGCACGGTACGGCGCGGTGTACCTAGTGGAAACCTACACCGCGCCGTACCGTGCCGCGCTGGTAGCCTTTGTCCTTTCTCAGGCTCTAGAGTCTACATTATCTGTGTACCAAATTTCATTTAAATCGGTACAGTAGTTTAGGCGTGAAAGCGACACAGACAGTTATTTTCGCATTTATAATATTAGTAAGGATTTGGCGTGAAGTTGACACGACGTCTAGTTGGAATTTAAGTAGCAATAACCTACATTGCTACTTACATTCCAACTAGATCATTCTATGTTAACAGGTAGTTATACCACCTGCACTCTCCTTATACATCTATAATAATTGCTCGCACGCTTAATATCGGACTGCAACCAATATTTATCCAGGACACATACGGGTGCAGTAAAAAAAGTAGGATCCGCAGCTGCGGGTGGGTCGGCCTCTTGCGCACGCGCCGCCGATATTACATAGTGGCGCTGTTTGAGTGGAATTCGTGGGCGGTAGTAAAAATAAGCGGTGAAGAATAAACCAATGTCACACGTACAATGGCATTAACATGCTGTTGATAATTTATATTACAGTTGAGTTGAGATGAGTCTTTAATAATAATTAAGTGCAGTTAAAAACTTTTATCAAATGCTTGATGGAACAAATAGCCATTTCGAGAAGAATTGAGCGCATAGCATTGTGAAAATAAAACTTTTTAGTAGCTTTTGATTAAGTTGCCTAATACTAATTTTAGTAAGAATGTTGCTATTACGTTTAACAAAAACAGTAATGTACTAAAAACAATGCGATGTCTTATGTCATAGGCATTTATGTCTACTACAAATTCTAACATGGTACGACTGTGAGACCTACACACGATGAGTAACGCTGCGACACAAAGTCTGTGCCAAGTCGTTGAAATGTTAGACAGCATACAAATCTCAAATCAGCAGAAATGAAGCCAGGTACCAATATTCTACTTTTTGGCTAAACGAAACCGGACTGCGCGGTTTTTGCGATACCGCGTGTCGAAGTATCACTAAGGCAAACAGGTTCCAAGTTTTCGTTAAGGACATATGTCGGAGTGCCGAGCTTAGCTGGAACTAACCTGCCCGGTAAGGCGCCTATGAATGATTGAAGTAAACCGAGTAAATATGTGATAGCCATAAAAAACTGCTCGCACTGATAGAACAAGTGACCAAAGATGGTGGATACCAGGACTGGATTAGAAGGGCCGTGGGTGGACTGGTCTCACGATGCCGATAAGTTTTTTCTACGTGTAACTGTACCTAATGGGCGAACGCACTTCGGCATGTGGAACTAACGTTACATGCTCGTGTGTCGCCTGAACACGTACCTTCTATAGGGCCTTAGGGGATATCATACAAAGTATGAAGTTAGAGTAAACCTTAATAGACACATTTGCACAGCAAACTCGGTTACAACATTAAATAAATAAAACCGGCCAATTGAGAGTTAAACTCGCGCTTCGAGAGTTCCGTAGTAACTTGCCAATCTAGGTTAAAGTAGTACAAACTTAACTTTGCAGTTCGATCCCTAGACTAACGGTTAATACACCAACCGCAAATAATAAGTTTGGAATAGTAAATTGGCTTTTATCAACCTACATTATTATGGCTGTTAGACTTTTTCCTTTATAAGTGCTTTAAGACCTTGCTTCTTGTCAAATTTCATGATTCTTGGTCAACGGTTTTGATTCCCTTGTGGAATTTAAATTCGAAAATATATTTCTCTCACTCTCTCTTTCTCTCTCTATCTCTCTCTCTTTCTCTCTCTCTCTCCTATGGCACGATAGCATTAAAACAACAATATTCTATTCTAAGACAATCCAGCAACCACCTACTTCATGTAAACCTACCTATACTAATCCACAGGCTTCATGTAAACCTATACTAAGATATAGGCTTTTCCAATAGCACGCCACTGAGCACTATCCTTGGCTACTCTCATCCAGCTCTTTCCAGGCGCTTTGGGACTATCATCCTTCCACCTAGTCTTAAGGGCGTCCTACATTACATTTGCTGACCTGCGGTCTCCACTCAAAAACTCATTTACCTTATTGTCGGTTCTTCGGCTGATATGGCCGGCCCACTGCCACTTGAGTTTGCTAATCCGCTGAGCTAAGGCGATGTCTTCAGTTATATATTGGATTACCTCATTTCGGATTCGATCCTTTAAAGAAATCCCGAGCCATGCCTTTTATATAGCTCGTTAGGCGACTTAAAATTCAATTTAATTTGATACGATGCAAACCTACGACAAAGCCGATTACGATTATTAAAAAAAATCTAGGCGGCAATAGTCTTAATGCACCTACTAAACCAACCTAAAGAAAACATTTTTTAAAATGTATCGATCGAACATCTTGAATTTCGAAGCCCGCCTAAAGATACTACTAAAACAACTACTACCCATTCGATATAAAATAAATAATAATGTATACTTTCTTCCGGTCCTTATAGAAATTAACATATCTCTAAATCTGTGGAGACGTATTGAATTCAAATTGAGACGTGGGTTGTCGGCGCCGGCGCTGGAGTTGTGATCAAACTCGTCGAATACACGAACAAGTTTGGAACATGGATAGTGAAGGTGTCAAAAAAACCACAAAAAAAAAAAACTTGAAAAATCCTTAATTTTAATCGTAAGCTTCCTGTAAAGACGTTATTTAAAATTAAAAGCACTAATGATAACAATACATGCTATAGCCCTAGTTCGACTGTTCAACAATTTGCCTTTACGCAGTTCCAGTCCCTAAAGCCCAGCTCCATCATCAGTTCAGCTCGGGGCACAGAATAAATAATAGTACAAATATTTGGGGGTAATATTATTGTCACCGAAGAAACACAAGAAGTATACCAAAATTGAATCTAATCGAACGTCACGATATGGTTCTAATTTAACTTTCAAGATTTGACCCACACAAACATACATTACTAATATGGCAAGTTAAATACAAATGCTTGCAAATACAAATAAATGCTTCAAAATATTGAATAAGAAATCTTCAGGAAGAGAAAGTGGTTTCGTCAGTAACCGAGGTGGTCAATTCGACGACGGAAAACATCTCTCCTAGTTCACGCGCCACTTGACATTAATCTGCGTGAGATTATGCCATTTCCCTTTCTGTATCCAGTTTCTTTGAACATATTATTGTTAACGTTTCAAATTCCATTATTTATTTACGAAGACTTTTTCGGTCTGAGGAATCCGTATATACTGCGCCGTGAGACAACATTATTTATTAATGTTTAAAAATACTGTGGCTACTTTCCTATTGGATTAAGATTAAGGATTATCTTGAAATTTTTTTTATATAACGTGTAGGCTAGCGTTTGACCACTGTTTTACCTGTTGGTAAGATCTGTTGGTATGTTCAGAGTTTAACAGACTGTTCTTACGGTAAGTTTGTGCGAGCGAGATAGAAACAAAACCTATATTGGTTTATTCGTTCGCGAGCACTATGAGATTTATAGTTTTCTTTGTGAATACTAGTGCAAGCTTATTTACACAGTATTTGCTAAGAATTATAGCACTCAAGGGAGTTATTACTGCAATACTAATAATACTGTCTGTAAATTAGTACCTTGATTAACACAGTTCAGAAATTTATACTTTGTACTTCGAACGTGTATGTATGTAATTTAAGTTACACCAGCTAGACCTCGTTATTTAAACTGCGGGTAATAGAAACAGTAGGTTAAACGTATGTAGTAATACCACAGAATATTGTTTTTTCTTAATACTGATACACAGTACAAGTATTATATCGCCTAATTATACTACAATCTAACCTATACAGGTAGGCTAATAAGTAATTTAAACATTAAAATTATTAAAAACATTTAAATAGTTAAAAAAATGTCCTCGGTGCAATAATTCTGCACTTTTATTATTGTTTTTATTATGAAGTTGAAGACACATTGTTATCGTGTTATTTATTCATACCTAGTACTTAAACTATATTCCAATATGGTCTTCGAGCATTTACAAATGGAGATGTTAACGCATGGCGTACCCCTCTGCTGGCCATATAGTCATTTTTGGCGATATGAGCGTGCGTATCTACGCTGTATTTTTAATACTGTGTGCGTGTTTCAAGCTAGTGTGCGGGATCGCTAAAGTGAGTGATTTGTGTGTGTGCAATGCGTGTTTACCTCGTCCCCCGTAAGTATCTGCAGAAAATAATGTTTGCGGATTACAACGTTAACATCTCCATTGGTAAATGCTCGAAGACTATGGTTCACTATACACTATCACTTCACTAATTCGAACGATATTAGTTCTTTTAAGTATTCTCTCTATATCTGTGAGGTCGAGGAGTATTGCCTCGACGTTCACGTGATGGTGAAACCTTCGTTCGAGAGCTTCTGCGCATTTTTGATGGTGGTGAAACCCTCAGAATAATATTATTGTAACTTCATAAATACGAATTAGGTAAGACTTCATAAAACTTCATCAATGTATGATACAACGGAGATAATCTTATTTGACTTGACCGCTATCTCACCTGTTGTTAGAAGACGATGCGGTCCAAGATATCAGTCGTGATTTTTCTGGAAATGAAGAATGGCAATAAGACGTAGCGCTGGACAACCAACTTTAGTACAATCCATATAAATAACGCCACATATCCTTACCCGAATTTCTAATCGCTACAAGGTGAAGGTTCTAAATAAGATCGTTTAAAAAACTAAAAAGAAACGACTTCAATGCCACGCTATTAATTTTCAGTATCAATTTTGAGATGTTTATTTCCATATCTCTGGAGATACTTATCAGAACTCGATAAAATTACCATGGTACCACACTTGGGATATCTCCATTCTAACAAAAAAAGAATAATTAAAATCGGTTCATAAACGACGAAGTAATCCGCGAACAAACATAAAAAAAACAACATATATACGGTCGAATTGAGAAACCTCCTCCTTTTTTTGAAGTCGGTTAATTAAAAATAAAAAGTAAACGACTTCAAATGCCGCGCTATTAATTTTCAGTACCAAGTTTGAGGCGTTATTACAATGGTACCACCCTTGGGATATCTCCTTTCCAACAAAAAAGAATCATCAAAATCGGTTCATAAACGACGAAGTTATCCGCGAACAAACATAATAAAATATAAATACGGTCGATTTGAGAAACATCCTTTTTTTGAAGTGTGTTAAAAATAGGCTTCTGTGATGCCAATGACACTTCTGATTTCGTAATACTATCCCATGTCTGAAATTAACTATTATTAAATGCTAAGGAACTGTATATAACATTGTTTGCTCAAATCCTCTTCGAAATAACGAAGTCTAATTTTTAACAGCAACAAAACATACACTTTCAATTTGGTTACTTTAATAAACCCATGTTATTGAAACAGGTGAAACGAATGTAGTTAAACTAAAATCAACAGGACTGCCGGTCCAAGTATAGACGCAACACAATGCGCCGGACGTTGTGATGCACTAATAGGAGTTCCTTTGAACTAGTTGTAACAACACCCCTGATTGTTGATGGAAGCTGGACTTCTGAGAAGCTAGGTACTTTCTATTGTAGACTTGGAACTCGTTGGTATACAAATGTACGAAATAAGAACAATGCAGGAAATGGGTTAGTCGGTTTTTAATACCAGAAAAAGAACGGAGACATAGATCTATAGAAATAATTTTGGGTAGGTATGCACTTATATGAATGTAAAAATATGGGTTATATGGCAAAGAAATATTCGCAGTATTGGTACACCATAGTATGACAGTGAAGATAGAAACCAAAACGCCATGAATAAATACATCATCATTATCAGCCAATTTCCGTCCACTGCTGGACATAGGGCTCTCCTATAAATAAATACGGATTTGATAAAATTTCCTCAGACTCCGAAGTAGTAGTATCAGTATTAAGTTAAGCATAAAATATTGTACTGTATTATTTAATGTAAGTCGGTAAGAACATACATAATTGTCGTTAGAAGAAATAAGCCTTACCATACCAAGGGTGAATGTCCGGCTCCATCCGTTTCCGGGGTGCGTCCAATTCAATTACCCGTGCGCTGCACTGACCAACCCTTATAATATAAAGGTATTATGATCATCCAAAAGGGCTTTACGGCATATCACGGGACTTTATTAATGGTTATCGAACATGCAATAGATAATGTAAAAATATTTCATACGTAGATTGGTTAGCCAAGTCTTTAAATACTTAAAGGAGTTTTACTCTATAATTATTTTGTGTTGTCTTTATGTTATTTGTAAGTTTTAGTTACTCGTATTTATACAGGCGACAAAATATTAATCTATTTGAAATTGTTTTGTGATAAATTGAAACAGTTTTATTAATCGTTTCAGAATTGGGAGACTGTTATGTCCGGCCAAAGTAATGATAATAATTGTTAATGATAAATTAATAAAATTTGTAGATATACTTGCTTTGCTTGATACTTGTCTTCAAACAAATTAAGGACGAGCTAACCTCTGTTAACTTGAACAATACTTCTCATTCTAAAATAGAACATGTTGTAGTTTTCCAAATCTCCAGACGTTAACAGTGACTTTGTTTATAACAACAAAATATTCCCAAGCAGCTAGATTGTTTTTTTTTGTAGCAAGCCGCTTTTATATCGTTTTCCTCGGCATGATTGGTCGAGGGTGACCTTCAGACAGTCTATCTGATCCACAAACATGAAAACCATTTGGCAAATCTCACCAACGCCTGTTGGTTTTTGCTTATTCATATTTTCAATACCTAGTCACTTTATGATCTGGAATTAATGTAATGAGAAAAGGAAAGAGCGCTGAGAGGGATTTCTTCATTTTGGTTCTCCAGAAATTTTGAGATCAACATCGTTGCTGTTTCTACTAGGGGTATTTAAATAATGTATAAAAGCTGTTTTACGTATAGTGATATTCTCATTATTCTGCGAGATATTTGATGTATCAATTATAACGATTATAGATTATACCTCATAGTAAGTTTGTTTTTAGACTGGCGTTTGACCACTATCTCACTTGGTGGTAAGCGATGTTGTGGTAAAAGATGGTGTCTACGCTAAGACCAGAATACTCTGACTCTCAAGGGCACTTTATGCTCCCGGAACACCATAAAGTTTTGGCGTCAGATTTTCTCCTTGATGGTGGTAAGCTACTTTATGGTAGCAAGTTAGGCGGAACATCAATATAATATCCTCCCACCACCTATGGCTTAATATTATTTTTTATATATATTATTAGTTACCAAAAATTTTAAACCGAAACATGGATCGCTAAATATCAACTTACGTGTCATATTTATCTTTCCTGTTCCTACAAATTGGATACCATTGTACAGTTCTGTTGTCGACCACTTCACAATCTGAATATAAACTGCCTGAATTGAATCTAGGCATTCATACACTTGTTGGAAATAGAATGGAATTGGTTTTACCAGCCTAGATGTACCCAGCTCGAATAGAAAATCTATGTCGCCGTTGATTGAGGTCGGACTGAGAATCAATTTTAATAAATATTGATTATTATAGTCTTGTATCAACGTACAGTCACTTACCTAATACTTACTAGTACTACTTATTATTTATTCTGTGGTACAGTACTATGTTCTTTATTTCTAAAACTATTTGGGATCCTGCACAAAAAAAAACGCGTTATCTTTTACGTGATCGATTTGGTAAATAAATCTTAAGAAATTCGCAATAGGCCATTCAGATCATCGAATTCTACGAATGCTATAATCATAATAACGACAGTCTTACTATATTTGTCCTATTTTGATTATTTTCCCTTCGAGTTTTGTTCTCATTCCATTGCATCAATGTGACCCAAATCCTTGAAAATCAAAACGCGGACGGTAACATTTGCATTGAACACACTTTAGCAATAAAACAAATTAGTCGTAGTTTCACACTATGACCTTACTTTGAATAGTTATTGTATCTTATTTGTTGAACTTTCGTAACAATATAAACGCAGCTAGAAATAAATGAAGCTGATAAAGTATCGGATATGATACTATATTATTGTCGAATGTCTCATGATTCAAACTTCCAGAAAGTATACATAAAAAATAAATTAAATTGCACATTATTTTATAAACACAATGAAGAACTGTCTGAATTTCAATTATACTTCAATAATGAATTAAGTAAAATTGTCTAGCAAAATGGGAATCTTAAAGTAAGTAGGTACACTGCGTTCACTTAGTCTTAGTCAATAAGTAATAATTTTTCGTATTTACTATTTTATAAATTGCAGTACAATGTACAATAGCAATAAAATCTACTTATAAACTATTTTCTCAATCATAGTGACGCAAAAATACCTACATAATTTAATAACATTGATTTGGATGTAATTCCGTCCTCGCTACTGGAAACTGCTTTGTAAATATAATGAGCTCATCAACATTCGATCAAACATCGCTAATGAGTTAATTTCACCGCATCATTTGAATACGTACCATCAATTAAAAAGAGATGGTAATTAGAAATAATTAAACGATACGTAGACTGAACTGCCCGGAGTAAAGGAGTAATCACTTATCAGCTACTTAATCACATTTACTTTGGAAAGTGTTTTGTAAGTACCTTATATTTTTTTTGTAAATTATTAGTTACGTATAGTGGCTTCGCCAGCGCTTAAAATAAACCACTACACTGCCAATTCCTTTGCAAAATTTCAGCTAACTCGGTTGAACCGTTTCACTGTGAAGAGGTAAGAAACGAACAATATACAAACTGACTTTCGTACATATATTGAGGCGTTTAAAAAAAAGATTATCTGTCACTGTCATTGCATTTTTGACAGAAGCAAGAATTTTGAGGGTAAAAGGGCCAATTTTCCAATGTTCAATTAAACCATTTCTAAAAATAAATAAATAAGATAGTTTAAAAACTAAAACAACTGACTTCCATGGCCCGCGAGTCAGTTACAGTTGCGATACTTATCAGATCTCGATATAATACAATGGGTCCACATCGGAAATATATCTTACCGATTAAAAAAATAATCATTCAAATCGGTTCATAATTGACGGAGTAATCGCGTAACATATATACAAAAAATAATTATAATAAAACCTACAGACGAATTGAGAACCTCCTCCTTTTTGGAACTCGGTTGAAAAATTTGCCGTTAAAAATACACATTCATAGTTACGTCTGTCCACGATCGGATGCTTGCAACTGCCGTTTCATTTCCATTCGCACGTCTCCAGTGGACCGTGAATCGATGCCACTTTCCCTCTTTTCCCAAACATTCCCGAAGAATGCTACAGATTTCCCTCATGATTATCACCTAGATACGATGATGTATTTGTCACGGTAATTGCTTCGATTGAATAACGATCAGCTGATCACTTCTGATCTTGTTCTTATCTTTATATTAATCAATTATGTATTTTGTATAAATGTCATTATGTATGAATGCGCTCATGAAAGTGGAAGAAGCGAAATAATGTCAGGATCGTAGCATGTGGAAAGAAGTAGTCGTAGCCTACCCCAACGGGAAAAGGCGTGATTTTATGTCTGTTTATGTTTCGCATAAATAAATAAATAACTAACTACTTACCAAAAATTCACCACCAAAGTATAATGCGATAATAGTTTGTTGCTTCCTTTTTCTCGATTGATCGGTTTAGTGGACTTTTTGCACACGAATAAATATGCACATAACATCACTTAACATCAGGTGAGATAGTGGTCAAACGCTTGCCTATACAGCATAAAAAAGGCAATAAATAACGTTGTATAAGACATGGGATATTTTGTAATGCAAGCGAAGCCGACAGTTATTGTAATATTTATATCGCAAACAGTTTCCATAGTAGCAAAAGTTGTCCTCAAATAGTTAATTACGGAATGGGATAGCACTAGGTTCCTTGAATATCATTATCACCATTATCAGCCAGCATCAGTCCACTGCTGGACATAGGCCTCTCCCAACCGCCACTGAGCCTGATCTTCAATCTTTGAATATATTATTATCTATATACTATATTGCTTCTAAATAACCTGTCTGAGTGCCCGGTGGCGTAATCGGGAGAACGTTCGGCTTTGATGCCGTGGTACCGAGTTCAAACCGCCGTGCACCAATGGATTTTTCTATAGAAAAATGTATGTGCGCTTCTCACAGTGGCCCTCCGGTGAAGGAAAACATCGTTAAGAAACCAACAACCCCCGCATGGTGGTAGGACACTATCTAGTGTCCGCCTGGCCAGCTACCACCCTCAAGTTAGAAAATCTGTCACCAAAACATCTAATGTGTTCCGGCAGCTATCCTTGAGAGCCAGTTCCCATTCTAGGCCTAGCGTGCCTACCATCTTCGACCGCATCATCACTTACCAACAGGTGAGATAGTGGTCAAACGCTAGCCTATAACGTATAAAAAAAAAGATTTTTAATTCCCTGACCTGAAAATCTCAAATTACACAATCATAGCTTATCTGATTTATCCCGAAAGCAATAAAACTGCAAATGACCACTCATCCTTGAATCCACCCACACACAGCTGTTTACAGCTTTCGAGCTTATTTAAATCATATTTGTAATTAAACGCCTCCCATACAATGCCGACTATAAACTAAACTATTATTAGATCGGTTACCAAGATATGCAGCTTGAGTTATAAGTTTGATAAACATGCGGATTTAGCCAATGATTTGCTGCTATAGAAGCACCTGCGGCGAAAATTTTAAACCGCTTTAGTTCTAAGATGTAGATAAACCAGTCGGCCTAGATCCGTTTTTGAAGTCGTCACTGCGGCCAGTGCAGGCGGTATTCAGTGATATAGAATGGTTAATTCGTCCCACATTGACTCGTGATCATGCTGCATTCTTGTATAACGCAATCGCCAGGAACAGACTGCGGAAGGTCGCCGCAAACGCATGCATTTATCAAACTGACATCTATTTATGACATAATTATGGCTATTCTACCTCAATTAGTCTCCAGATAAATTACAGGGTATGTAAGACCTTAACTTCCAATTGTCTGAAGAGCACAGTGTAGTGACGTGCAACATTCTGACAATACAAAGTATCGCGTATATTACCTTCAGGCGAGTGTCTTGCTTCTCATCTTACCTCATATCATAAAAAAACTAAATAAATATGTGTAATAAAACAGACTAAATTTAAATATTGAATAAAACATATATCTCTCGATCTACCGCCCTTTAGATTACATAGTTCTGATACCTAATTCAAATTAAAACCACTTATAAAACTGGTATTAGAAAGCTGTTTGATAATAAAAGTTGAAATAAATAGTTATCTCGTATCCAGGTCTTTGAATGTTGTTTGTGGTACAAACTTTATTTTGTAAAACATTTTTAAACCTGTAGACGACCGTTATTTTTATGAACATTTCAAAACACAAAAAGTACCACATAAAATTGTTATAAGATTTTTTTTTAAATAAAGCAATTTTGTGTAATGTATTTCAAACATTACAGCAGGATTATTTTCAATCATTCGAAAGAAAATTCTGATTCGGAAACTGCCTTTACTTAAACTTGGATCTTTCTAAGAATAACGAATGATAGGTGGCTGATCTTTTATCTAAATGAAATGGATCTAAAAATCTTTTAAAAGAACCGATTGTGACTCATTGGCCAAGAGATCGAATCCGAATTGAGAACCTCCTTTTTTGAAGTCGATTAAAACATGGGTTATAATATTTTACTTTCCAGTAAATCTTATACTCCACGGCACTAGTAATACTTACTACAGTTTTATTAATAAACCATTTCTATCTTTCCAGGCAAGCCTCCGTCAGTTGGACCTATCCCTCCTATCCGAGCTGTGGTCGCTCAGTGAAGCGATGGCATCCTGGCGGAGACAGCTGGAGCGAGGTCCGAGGCTCCGGCCCGCGCCTCCGCCCCCGCCTCCGCCACACTACCTTCGTACTTAAGTTAAACATACAACTAAAGTGGACTTATCGAACCCCTCCATCCAAGGATATTTCCCTTGGATGTTGAACTAATTTCAAACACTCACCCGTGGTTACGCAGTAACTATTATATAATCTGTGCCCGCGGTGCCATAGATCAGCGGTGTGCTAGGAACATACGCGTGTTGTCTGTCTACATTTTTGTAATACTAACATTGGCACGAGAGTGGTAAGGCGTAAGGCCTATAAGTGCGGCTGAGAGCGCATCAGGCAGTTTCCTGTCTCCCCACATTTTGTTTGCTCAGCGGGCAGTGTTTGACATTAGTGTAGTTGTATAATATCGGACTTATCGAAAGGTTAGATAGTCCTTCGCGTCTAGATCTCATCTTCAACTAGCTAGGGCAGTGATGGGCAAACTAAGCTTAGGGAAGAGATACGCTACGAATAAGAGTTCAACTAATAAGGCATCTAAGTAATTGATTTATTGACGCATTTTCCGCATCTTTCTTCTGTGAAATATAGCTGCAAAATAATGGAAATGCAATTAACTATGAAAGGGTTATGAAAAAGATTAGAAACATTTTAAAAGTTTGTCCGTTTGTCTATAGTTGCCTTTTAAGTTCACTGACATATTTTAACATTTAACTACGTTTTTATTGATGGAAAAATGCTTAGTTTCGTCATCGGACGTTGCAATTTGTCGGTGAACTTTCCACCGTATTGTAAACAGCAGTGTTTACAATACGGTACGGTGTTTACAGTACTGGGCAAACTTTTCAACATAAATAATATACTTTAGCAGGGCTATTCACGATCATTCAAAAATAAATTCTAATTAGTGACCTGCCTCCCCTTCTTTGCAAATCACATTGTTCCAATCGGCAACTTTAATATCTGAATTCGAAAAAATCAGTGATTCTAATCGGAAAGGCTTCCGCGACTGAATTCCTCACTGATTATTCGATATTAAAAATTCAAAATAACGTTTCCTAATTGAAATCATTGATCATTCAATTGAAATTAGAATACCCATGCAAAACGCCGATGAGGTATTATATAATGATAATAGATAGCAGGTACATTTTTAATTTTTGACTTTTGTACAATAAAGCTGAGTTCAACAGCTGTAAATATAATGTAAAATATAAATAGTATCTCCATTATCATTCGTGTTATTTCATAAAAGAAAAACGAATATTATCGACATCATTGTGTAATATAAAACATAAAATTGCACCTCTGGGCCAATTGCATTGACTTCCAGTCCAATCTTTTGTAATCCTATGTTATCAGTTCAGGTAGATAAAAGGAAATGTCAATTTTATAGGCTAGGTATTCCATACAAACTGCTCAGGTAAAACCCTAGTGACAATGGTGGCCTTTTCAAAGTGGAAATGGAAACCTTTGGAGTAAATGGTAGTATTTTGGCACAAAAGCTTTTCCATGTCAACTGGTGCCCAGTTCTATAAGCTAGCGATCAGCTATTATCATGACACTCGCATATGCTGGCCAATAATGACAAAATTCGCAGTTTGTACGTCAATGGGCGTTTTCACATTGGACGATAACTGTAACTACACGATATCGGCGAACTGTTACTTTGATACAATATGTCGACGACACAGGAAGACACAGTGTGAAAGCATTTAGTAGTGATTTTATCAAACTACTAGTCTGACTTTATCGGAACGATATCGTGTAGTTTCAGTTAACGTCCAGTGTGAAAACGACCAATGACAATAGCGCTTTGGCATCGCGCTGGATCTGCCTTTTGTCCGCTGCTAATGCTGGGTACACAACGGGCCGAACGAACGAGAATGAACGCTGAATAGCGGGAGATGGAGATGAAGGTATATGCCTATGCGTTTTCTTCCATTCGCCATTGGTTAGTCTTCGTTCGCTTAGTATGGACCCGGCATAACAGAATTGGGGCGCTTTTCATATTTTTATATATCTGATCGGATAGCGTTTGACCACTATCTCGCCTGGTGGTAAACGTTGATATGGTTAAAGGCCCTGATCGAATAAGATCGGATTCCAAGAAAAAACAATACTTTGAAAATACAACGGCGTGACCTAATTGCTTAAACTGCATGCTTAAGCTTGCTAGGTTACAGTGTTTTCCGAACTTGTTTAGGAATAAATCATAATCAATATAACAATCAATCATAGGTGAAAAAAATTGTATACATCAAATTGAGTACCTCCTCTTTTTTTCATACATACATACATACATACATAAAATCACGCCTTTTTCCCATTGGGGTAGGCAGAGACTACTTCTTTCCACATGCTACGATCCTGACATACTTACCTCTTTTGTTTTTCCACTTTCATGAGCGCCTTCATTACTCTTTTTTTGTTAGTAAAAAATTTAGGTTATCAGTAACAATGTAGCAAAAAAAAATGCTAAATAACGTCTGAAATGTATATAGGAAGGACCCTTCTTAAGATAAATAAAAACTGTTGTGGATAATGTTGAATGTACATTTTTAAAACATATAACTGTATTTTTATTGTGTACAGAATAACAGCTAAAATATCAGCGATGCCATTTTCATTGTTTAATTTTCACTATAAATATTATAATAATAATTAGTAATGAAGAATTTTCTCCCATGCGATGATAAACCTTAGCCCTAAGCCCAAAACCAGAAATTAGTAACACGAAATTGCAGTAAATCATGTTTAATGTACATACAATAAGTATTCTTTGCATTAATTTATGAAATGTTTGGCCTTTTCTCTGTAATAACGTATCTAGGTAATAATGTAGTAAACATTATTCTGTGGTATAGCGCAGGGTAGTCATTAAAAACTATGTGCGTTTCACGATAAGGCGTACCTCCGATTAATAATTATGAATTTACTTCGCGGGTACAAATTAAGTTTCTATCGTGTGGACTGTACATTATGTGGTTAAGTTTAGATGTTAAGTAAGTTTTTCGTAAATAAAATTCTGTAAATTTCTCCTTTTCTTATTGACTTATCCTATTGCAGTGGCCTTCCAATCTCAAATTGTAGTAGCCACACAAGGCTTTAAATGTTTGGCGTATGTGTACAAGATTTTTTTTCGTCAAGGGCAAATTATTTCGAAAAGAGGGATAAACTTGAGGGATTTACCCTCAAGTTTTCATAAAGTCGATGCAAAGCGTGCGAGACAGAGAAAAGAATAGACCGCGGGTAGCTTTGTCTCTTTCCCACATGAAATACCTTCAGTAAAGATGTGGTGTTTACTGAAGATTTTCAGTGGAATTTTGGTGTGAACGCAAATAGCATGTTTTTTAACATTGTGTTGTTTCCCTACACTCGCACACATTCACCGGCACTAAATGGTTAATAATCCACATTTATTACACATAAACTCGCGGAAGAAAACAAGTTTTAGGAAAAAATACAATGAGATCACACACACTTTTCCACGTTCCCGCCAAAACCCCGGAGCATATACTTTTTGACGTTCCCGCCAAAACTCCTGGAACTCCCTCCTCCAAAATGACGATTGGATGACAGCTGAATGGTTCATTACTTTTTTTTTTCTAATTCAAAGCGTTAGATTCTGCTTTTGCTATGTATACTTGATAATTGGTTATGATTTTGACGTGTATATGTGCGTATATTAATACTGCCTACATACTGAATCATCATCATCATTAACAGCCTGTACTCGTCCACTGCTGGACATAGGCCTCTCCTATGGCACGCCACTGAGCTCGATCTTCAGCTATTTGTTTCCAACCGCTGCCAGCCTGTTGCTGTGTTATAAAAATGTTTTACCGTGAAAGTTTTTTTTAATATTTTACAAACTAAATGTTATTTACGCACGAGTATATATCGTTGTTTCATTTATGAAAATGAATTCTAAAATACAAATATATAGGTAGTTATATAAGTATTTATAATATACCTATAAGAACCTACGTAAATTTGAACCTCCGGTGTCTACTGGTCTTAACATAAATGTATGAAGTTTTGGGACCTCCGGGAAGTTTCCCGGGATAATCCCAGTTACTTTTACGTGTGCCAACCCTATCGACTGCTGCTTAGATACTGAGAAATACAGGAATGGGATGGCACTTGCATTTCCGGCGTTTTACGACTGAGGCGTAAAAGCCGGTGAAGAACAGAGCGGAGTCCTCTTCTAGATTTAATAAGGAATAAATGTACTTATCTTTTGGTGCGCGGTCCTTTACGCAGAAGTGGACCGATCAACTCGTTTGCTTAGGCAGCACGTAATAACAACGCTTGGAGTTATTTATAACTTTATTTTTATTTATTGGTTATATTATGTCCTGTATACAGTCGACGTATCTCAGCAACTTTCCATGCTGAGAACACGCGAAACTTCTTAATATTTTATTATATCTTTAAAGGCATTCAGCTTGAGGAAAAATATATTACTGAATACTGAAAATTTGTTGTCAAAACTCTTCTGTCATTGGTGATCGATTTTGAACATAAAACATAATTCAAAAAGTTTGACCACCCAGATTAAAACTATTAAAAGAGTTTAAGGTTGGCGTAAGGTCGCCACAAAGTTGATGTTCTTCTCCTCGAGAGAAGTACCTATTGTTCTGTAGCCGTACGCGTGTAGCGTCCTTGCTCAGACTGACGCCTCGACAAATCAAAATCGGTGGCGGGGTGAGGAAGTCCGGAATTGGTGGGGGGAACAGAGTGTCCGTTCTATACGTAGTATTATTATCTTTTCTATGCCCAACGCTCCAACCCCGTTCACGACCTCGGAGCATCGCACTGTACACGGTTGTAACTGTTCACGACCTCGGTTGTTTCACTCCAGTTGCAACTTTTTAACCATCAAATTCGATGGTTAAAAAACGCTCTGACGTTTGTGACAGTAAATTTGGCGGGAAAAGCCGTAATTTTTTTACAGATTAAGGGGATCGGAAGAAATTTGCATTGTCGAGACCAAGACGTGACATGACGAAACATTAATCGTAAAAACAAACGGGAAATATTTAGAAATAGATAAATAAATGAACATAACCTCAAAATTCGAGTCTGCGCAAAATGTCAAAGTCACAATTTGAGTGAAAAACACCCGTGGTCGTTCCGGACCTTCGAGCGAGTTGCAAAACAACCAAAAATCCTTCTTCGGAGGACGTGAACGCAGCCAGGTGAGATAGTGGTCAAACGCTAGCCTATAAGATATAAAAAAACTTAATCACAACAACGCAAATTCAGTTTCTTTATACCAGCTAAGGTTTTTTTTATGGAAAGGTTATATTATATGAAGCCTAAATTTAAATGTTTTACTTGCGCATACGAATGGAAAAAATTGCGTATTTAATATTAGGAAACTTTGAAATTTTCTTACAAACTAGGGCCATGTGGCGAACTTTTTGCAAAACTTGAAACGCAAAGTGACGTCATTTTCAATCGCCTTCCAAACAGAAGGAGATTCTCAATTCCTCGGCATGTTTTTTTTGTATGGATGTTACGCGATTACTCCGACAATTAACATTAGCGTATGCCATAGAGAAAGTATATATATGTTGAGAGAACATTAGCTTATGCGAATGAAATACTCGTAGCTATAGAGATATAACCCGACTAAAACGATGAACACGTGATACATATGCCAGCCATAAGATAAAATGAACAACGAAATTTGGTCGGGTTATACATGACAGCGGGTGAGAGCCAATGGGTGCACTAGAAACTGGCTCCAAACATTTCTGGAGCCAGTTTAATCGCATACGCAGGTAAAGGATAAAAAATGGTTGTTCATCTCACTCTCTCATACCAGTGATTGTATAGTTTTATCCTTCTCATATTATTATTGTTGTGCAAATGCCACATCCGCTTAATATTCCATCCACGGCGTATGCGAATGTAATAGCCATAGAGATAAAACCCGACTAAAATGATTAACACATGATGATCATCATTATTTTGCATATGCCAGCTATAAGATAAAGTGAAAAACGTTGGTCGGGTCATACATGTTTGGGACCTCCGGGAAATTTCCCGGGATAATCCCAGTTACTTTTACGTGTGCCAACCCTATCGACTGCTGCTTAGATACTGAGACAGGAATGGGATGGCACTTGCAGTTCCGGCGTTTTACGACTGAGGCGTAAGAGCCGGTGAAGAACAGAGAGGGGTCCTCTTCTAGATTTATAATGAAAGTATAGGTACTTAGCTTTTATATCGACGGTCCCGGGCAGATATTAGTCCTGATGGACTGTAGAATGCTCTGGGCTTCGCTATTCAAGCAAACACAGTTTCTTGTAATTTATTATATCGAAGAAAATGTTGTTATTGCATGGCCTTGATGCTTTTCAATCAAAGCACATGCTTTTAGTAAATAGTTACTACATTTACATTCAATCAGTATTATTGCAATCAAATTTTACCAACTAACTAGGGCAAAGGAAAAATATTAGCTACTGAAAAATAATGTCAGAATTCTTGACAACCAATTCTACCATCGACATATGAAAACATTCAAATATGTCGGATGAGAAAATTAAGCTGTCAACAAAGAGTTCGAACATCATAAAATAAGGCGAGGTCGCCACACATGATAGCGGGTGAAAGCCAATGGGCGCACTAGAACTGGGAGTCAGAGCTGTCTCCAAACAATAAAATCACATACGCAGAGAAGGATAAAAAATTGTTGTCCATCTCGCTCTCTCATACTAGTGATTGTGTTTTATCCTTCTTATATTATTATTGTTATTTTAAAGCCAGATCCATTTAATACTTCATCCACGCAGCAGGCCTATTACGAAGATTGATGGGAATTGAAATGACAGAGATGGAGCTATACAGCGTACATAGCTGCGTCTCCGTCATTTATTTCATTTCGTTCATTCAATGATCAACTGTCAAAGTTCGTGATAAGCCAGCAGCTCTGCCCCCTTGTCACGAACCAGTTCATGATTGAATGAACTAAATGACGGGGACTAAGTGACGTTTACTAAATGACGGGGATGAATTTCATAATTCGGGTATCAACAATGTAGGGAAGTGTACACAGTGCTTTCATAAGCCTCTAAGCACTGTGTAACCAACCTAACAACGGAAAGTATTATTTACGTAGTACCTATTATATAATCTGTGGTATTATGCTTATACCTTTTTTTTGCAGTGTTGGTTCGTACAAAGTACGTTCATAACTAATTCTAAGTTATTTAATTATGTATGCAGTGTCAGACGGGACTGGTTCTGTGAACTTGTGACATATAAGTAATCTGTGAACTTGTGGTTTGGTCTGTGGTTCGTTTCGTTTATTTTGTTATTTTTCATTTCAGTTCAGTTTCAGTGTGGATTTATGTAAATTAGTAAACAACCGTGTGCTAATTAACAAATTGGCATCGTATATTGACCGATTGAACGTGAATTTGAATGTTCTAACCCATGTCAGATTCTTCACATAGAGAGAGTTCGCCGATAAAAGAGGAGCCTCCATCGAAAATACCTGAATCCGTAAAGGTTAGTGAATTGAAGCGAAGTAATTCTCTATTATCATACGTACTGCCAAAAAATGGAGTTCTTTATCAGTGTCTGTGTTTACCCGATAAGTACCTACAATCCAGGGGTCTTCAAGTCGAGAGTAAACTGGTACCACCTAGGCAAGCGTGCTACATTGTAGATAGTATTATCATTTATCATCAGGTGATATGGCGGTCAAACGCTTCACTATATGACTTAAAAAATTAATATGGCCAACATCTTTTGAATATAATTTGAATTATCTTTAGCAAGCTGCCCAACCAATTTCAGTATAGGTAAGCAAGCAATCGTCAGTGACTTGAAACAGTGGAGTTATTACAACTCATCTGGGTATTTCATTTTTAAAAACAGTCTGTTTTAAACTTCTACGCCTGGTTTCTGGTAGGTACCTCGTCAAATTTTGTCAACTACAAATTGGGTTTCAAGAAGACTTTAAAATAATAGGAAACATTACATTAATGATACCACCACCACAGAATAATGAATAGTACAATACAATAGTAACTAGGAAGCGCATGTTGCGCACCGTTTGATGCACTGTAAGTCAGCACTGCAAAAGTCTGTATCACTTGGTCAGCTTGCATGCCGTCAGCTGTCTCTCACTGTAAGGTTAAGTGTTGTGAGAAAACAGAATGAATAGTAAATGAAAGGAGTGCATCCAATCGAGAGTGCGCGTGACTCATCTGACAGAACTTGTAGCCGGCCGGCTGGCGCGTATGTACTAATATTTTCATAGATATAGAGCGGAGTGCGTTAGGCCTGCCACCAGTATGTTGAGATGTTTGACATCAGAATAGAAAGTTGAAAATAAAAGTACATTGATTCAAATACTGCTAAATTAAAATATACATATGTATAGATACTGCTGCTCTAAAGAAATAAATTATGCTTTTCAGAAAATCATAGCCATGGAGAAAGACAATGACTCGAATGGGAACAGAAAATCGCGAATTGATCTGAATGCCTTGCCTACCCGTCAGTACCTCGACCAGACAGTTGTGCCAATATTACTGCAGGGCTTATCAGCCCTAGCCAAAGAGCGCCCTCCAGACCCGATCAACTACCTTGCAGCATACCTTCTGAAGAACAAGAATACCTTTGAGAACAGCAATGCAAGGGCATCTGCAGATGCCCCACCACAAACATAACATTATTTCTAGTGTATCTTAGAATAACATGCATAATGACTACGTAGAATTAATGTTGACTTGATAGGTAGTTTATTTTTTAGTTATCCATGTTATGCATAAGTC
Source organism: Cabera pusaria (assembly GCA_954871355.1). Lineage (NCBI taxonomy): Eukaryota > Metazoa > Arthropoda > Insecta > Lepidoptera > Geometridae > Cabera > Cabera pusaria. The sequence goes on from OX940893.1 coordinate 22,927,607, forward strand.
AAGTTTAGAGATCAGATATCCAGATGCATGTTTACTTAAAGCAAATAGCATGGTCCCTGTCAGGTAAAAGCCTCCTCCATCTTTAAACATTTCTCTTTCTGTGGCAACTTATTGTCAGTTTATCTTTCTCTTTGCCTGCCAAAGCTTCTCTTGGCCGGTCCTGACCATTTAGTAACTTGGACCTTTTGTCACCATATCTTGCCAGATGTCCTGTACACCTCCATTTCAAGTTTCAAGCTATGCTGAAGGGCATCTATCAGCTGAGTTTTCAGGTGTATTCCACTATTTCCATGAACATATAAAATAGAAAACTGGGACTAGTGTTTGTTCCAAATTATATCCCATTATTTCTATTGCGGAAAAAAAATGCAGTTGTGGTATTTGAGAATCTGTTTCCACTTTAATATTTATGATGGCCTCATAAATAAAATTCTAAATAGATATTTATTTAATTCTACTATGTTCAAGAGGTGTTATCTAAAGAGGAAATATATAAATAGTTTCTATGTGCACACTGTCTTAAGAGGTGATGCAGTATTTTTTATGCCACCGCCGCCAACAATGGAAACTGGGACAATGTACCAGTATTTCTATCAATAGAAATACCTAATGGAAATAGTGGGACACACCAAATTTTCTAGCGTATGTCTATTTTTAGTTTTCTGTATATTTCCGTATAATCCGTATATATTTGAATTCTGTATATTCCGTATAAGTACAGAGAGATATAGGTTGTACAGTGTTTTAATGTTATTTATTTACTATTTATATTTAGCCATTACTGCCCCACTTCTGGGCAAAGCTAAAAAAAAAATTCTTTCCTGACTGGATAGGATATTAAAATTCCTCTGAATAGTAATCAATGATTTAACCATATGATCTCACATACAAACTCAATATGCATGTTATTTCCTATTATCTTATGAAATGTAGTAAATGAGCCTTGGTCTATGTCTATCTAAATGATAATCATAACATTTTACTCTTACGATATAAAAGAATTATATGTTCAATGTAGAAGTTACTTTATTTTAATATTTAAACAATAAATAGTTTTAAGGTGTAAAAATGTTGGTTTGATTTTCTCATCATTATCAATCGATCATTTATAATATCTTCCTTGAGACCATTCCAATGAGCCCAAACTCGACATATCTGCTGTAAGTTGGTGAGGAGTTGAGTATTCTGCAGATTCCAGATATCCCTGTATCAGGTCAATGCTACCATGTTCTTAAAATATTGTTGCAGTAAGAGTATACCGAATTTCGAATCGATCAGACCGACCGACAGATAGAAGTTGATTTCATTGAGTCATCAACTACAAAAAGCTTATAGTCTTCAAATGGATGAACAGATATTCAAAGCTAAGAACACCTTCGAATAAGACATTATCCACCTACTAAGCACCAAGTAAATTGGGTGCTACGATGCCACAGATAGACACGGAGATACACAGGCCCAACTTATAACTCTCCCTTCTATTTGTGTCGGGGGTTAAAAAACACGAATGGATTTGAGTATAATTTGGCTTTTAGATAGTTTACACCACAGTTTTACAATGCATTTAAAACTGTGGTTTACGCCCGGGATTTTCATGTAGGATACTTTTTCAAGCTGCAGGCACAGCTGTTCTTTAATGTAGAAAGAAGCCTTGCGCCTTTTAGAATATCTACGACCCGCTGCTTCATCCTTATAAGGTCATAATAATAAAATTATTTTATATGTTCAAACTATCTGCAGGGCTAGAATGGCAAGGGGACTATTTTGTCTTACCACCTATCCGTGTTTTGTTTGTTGGAGAAGGCAAATTATAAGTAAAGTATTTCGACAATTATGCCCACTGACTTTTCATCAATTCTTTTATAAAACTTTTTAATACGAAACAAAATCAAAACTCGGGGTTAAACTTCACCAACGTTTAAATTGTTTTTTTAACCGACTTCACAAAAAAGGAGGTTCTCAATTCGTCTGTATGTTTTTTTTTTTTTTTTTTTGTGTGTATGTTACACGATTTCTCCGTCAATTGTGAACGGATTCAAATGATTCTTTTTTTAATAGGTAGGATACGTTTCCGAGGTGGTCCCATTTTAATTTTATCGAGATCTGATAAGTATCTCCAGAGATATGGAGATAAATACCTCAAACATAGGAGAATGTACTGGTTTTAGTAGATGAGTCCCAAGAAGATTATACACAATGGAGGTTGCTATTGCATATATTTTTGAAGACTAAAAAATATGACCTTGAATAATGTTTTTACATCTTTCTTCTCGTTGATTTTGGTTTTTGACAGATATTCTTACGGTAACTGTGAGCGAGATAGAAATAAAGGTGGGGATAATACATATTTTTTATTTTTTTTTATATCTTATAGGCTAGCGTTTGACCACTATCTCTCCTGTTGCTAAGTGATGATGCGGTCGAAGATAGAGAAGTGGACTAGAATGGGAACTGGCTCTCAAGGATAGCTGCTTGAACACATGAGATGTTTGGCGACAGATTTTCTAACTTGAGGGTGGTAGCTGGCCAGGTGGATACTAGATATGTCATGCGGGGGTTGTTGGTTTCTTAACGATGTTTTCCTTCACCGGAGGGCAACTGTGAGAAGCGCACATATATTTTTCTATAGAAAAATTCATTGGTGCACGGCGGTTTGAACTCGGTACCACGGCATCAAAGCCGACTGTTCTCCCAATTACGCCACCGGGCCCTCAATAAATAATTATATATTAATAATTATAACAAATAATTATATATAAATATAAATAATTTGTCTTCACAGGAATGTTCTACCGGGAAAAGTCTTGTTAGGGTGCAAACTTTTTTAAACATGCCTAAGATTTTTTGACATGACATGACGTTTGGCAAAGATGGCGGCCATTTCAGTCCCGCGACACTGCATACATTATTAAATAACTCAGAATTATGAACGTACTTTGTACCAACCAACACTGCAAAAAAATAATTTATAAGCATAATACCACAGATTATATAATAGTTACTACGTAAATAATATTTCCGTTGTTAGGTTGGCTACACAGTGCTTTCATAATTCGGGTTTCAACAATATAGGGAAGTGCCTCTTATAACGTAGTAGAGTGATTCAGTACTCTGTTGGCCATATGGCGGCAATTAATGTTAATAATCGCAAATAATACTTTTTAATGTTCATTTTGGAATACAAATAGTCCGTGTTATAAAAGTATTTGGAATTATTGTAATAAAATAGACAATTAATTATCGTGTGTGTCAGATGCTTTAATTGCACAGGGCCATTTTGAACATTGTCCTTTGATACCTTGATGACATCATTATTACTAGTGAATATTTTCACTTTAGCGCGGCATTTAAAGTCATTTTTTTTAGGGTTCCGAACCCAAAGGGTACCAAATGAACACTTTCTGAGACTTTGTTGTCCTTTCGTCCGTCCGTCCGTCCGTCCGTCCGTGTGTCTATACATATGTGCGCACTTTACAGATCTGTATCTTCTTAACCGTTATAGGTACATACTTGAAATTTTCAAAAAGTATATATCCGTCAGTGTATAACGGCCCAGACACGAAATTTAATAGATGCATGTAATTTAATTAAAACTTGTTTTGCACTAAAAAGGGTAAAATAAGTTATTTTTCAAAAAAAATAAAACCGTCTTCATAACCACAAACAGGCACTCAAAAGCGAAAAATAAATTACTTAAAATTATTATAAGCGCTACCCACTTATCTATTTGAAGTCGGTGCCAGCCAAGTCTATTGGATAGTAGATAGATACTATGCATGTAGTAGTAGTAAGTAGGTACATGTAGGTTAGTAAGTAGGTAGATACATGTAGGGATTTATCTATCTACTACCTATTAGACTTGGCTGGCAACGACTTCAAATAGATAAGTGGGTAGCGCTTATAATAATTTTAAGTAATTTATTTTTCGCTTTTGAGTGCCTGTTTGTGGTAATGAAGTCGGTTTTATTTTTTTTGAAAAATAACTTATTGATTTGATCTCCTGTCAGTGGCGAAAAACAGGGAAATAATGTTGTCTTTCCCCCGGGGTTAAGGCCATGCTAGCCCTGCTGTCATGGGCGCCGGCAGAAATAATTTCCAGGTGGTGCAGATTTTAGTTTTCTTACAATCTTTGCCGTAGGTATAGATTGTTAATAAAAAGATGAAATTTTAGTCTGAATGTTCGAGACATTTACAAATTTCTGACTATTCATTATGAATTTGTTATATATTTTATTAATTTTTTATTTCAATAATTCCTGTTGATCCCGAGATTCCCAAGGGGTGCAAGTGCACACCCTGGCACCCCCCTGCCGGCGCCCATGCCTGCTGTATGCCAAATTCAAATCCAAAATAATTCAAATGCATTCAGCCGTATTTGGGTGAAAGAGTAACAGCGTTTGTCCACAGCAACGGCACCGGGACGTCACCGGCAACAAAATGCCGGCGCCGAAGTAGCGGTACATATGTATGTATGGCAGCTTGTCCACAGCATGATCGGCACCGGGACACGTCATCCCGGCCGCCGATATTTCGAGTAGATCGGCGCGACCGCTAGAAACCGGCCAGTGATTTTGACGGGCCGATGTGCCGGCATTGGCTCGCAGGGCTGCGTTCACGTCCTCCGGAGAAGAATTTTTGGTTGTTTTGCAATTCGCTCGAAGGTCCGGAACGACCACGGGTGTTTTTCACTCAAATTGTGACTTTGGCATTTTGCGCAGACACGAATTTCGAGGTTATGTTCATTTATTTTTCTCGTTCTGAATATTTTCCGTTTCTTTTTACGATTAATGTCTTGTAATGTCACGTCTTGGTCTCGACAATGCCAATTTCTTCCGATCCCCTTAATCTGTAAAAAAATTACAGCTTTTCCCGCCAAATTTACTGTCACAAACGTGAAAAAAAAAAAGTAATAAGTTGCAACCGGAGTGAAACAACCGAGGTCGTGAACGACACAGTTGCTGCAACCGAGTGCGACGCTCTGAGGTCGTGAACGGGGTTAGAGCGTTTGGGTGCACTCCCAGCGTAGGTCGTGAACGCAGCCCAATACAAAACACGTTTGATCTTGTCCACACACTGCCGGCGCCCGGCGCCGTTCGACAGGTTATTGTTTTTTTTTATCTGAGGTTGTTTGTTTTATTTCTATGGAAACGCATCTGCCACGCATGACAGCTAGAAGAAACAGAACCACCGGAATCGGTGGCGGTGGACAAACGATCGCCGGCACATCATTTTCAAACCGGCCCGAATAAATCTCGGTGCCGGTGAAGTCCCGGTGCCGTTGCTGTGGACAGACGCTCTAAGAGTAACAAACATCCGTCCATAGTCAAAGTATTCTGAGTTTAAAGTTAACTTTAAGTTTTAACTTTATGTAAAAGTATCTAGATGGCGCTACAGCATTTGGACTATTCTCCTTGTAAATAAGAGATCCTGGATCGCGCAAACGCTATATTTATTCCGTACGATACTATCGTAGGTATAATACCTCATGCACTTGCTTCCTCAATTAAAATTGAACATTGGAACTCTTTAGGAACATTTAGCAATTATGATCTTAAGTAGGAATCATCATCATCAGCCGGTATCAGTCTACTGGTGGACGTAGGCCCCTCCCAAGATGCGCCACTGAGCCCGATCTTCGGCTCTTCTTGTGACTGTCCATCATTGGGAGGGATATGCCCTAATCGCTACGCTTGGCAGGCGGGTTGGCGTTCGCAGGTCGTAGCTTCTCGCACCGATGACGCTGCTGTCCGTCACCGGCCTGTACTAGAATGTATAGCTACGCCATAATTTGAAATGGTTATATACCGCCATTGGTCGGTCGCCAGAGCCTCGTTCGTTGGTCAGCAGGATGCACCACGGGCAGGTGAGGTTGGCTGGGCGCACTGAGGTGGTGTTTGTGCTCCCTTACATTCAAATAGGAATAGGAAAAAAGGATAGGTAGGTTTCATTTTTGTAATAATTGGCAAACAAGGTGACAGCCCACCTGATGACAGAAAAGATAATAGTCCTGCGGCCTGATGTTAAGCGGCCACCGTCACCTTGACCATTTGCAACACCGTGTGCGCTGCTAATGCGTTGCCGACTTTTAAGGAAGCTAACTTTACTTAAAAGAAAAATCAAATCGAAGAACAACAATCATTTACACCGGTTCCTTCTGTTCGGGTTCTAGAAACTGTTCTCTTTGTACGAGCCAGGAGTCGTTATCATCGTGTCCTTGCTCTTCACCTACTGACATCGTCTCAAACTGTATCAAGTCGGTCTCGATGCTCTCGTCAGTCAGTGAGGGAAGGGAGTCGTGGACTGGGAGAGGTACCGCTTCGGGTGGCAGGAATTCTGCCATATACGCGGTGACGGTGCGTGCGCGCCATACTGCTATTTTACCTGTATAAAAAATGTGTACATAATATTTAAAAAGTAATGTGTTAGGAATGAGTGGTAATGGTAGGACACAATTGTGTGACTATCATGTAATTTGTGACATAGGCTAAAGCTTAATCGTGATCCTGTGTCCAGCATTCGGCCGTGGCTTAAACAGTCCATTGAACAAGGACATGACGCCTATCAGTACACCGAGTCCCGGTATAGGTAATACTCAGAGCTAGCCACGTTGAAAGTTGAGATATTTTCGCCTCATCTTACAATCCTAAACAAGCACGAGTAAAGCCGTATCGTCACTTAACATCAGATGAGATATTACAGCGATCAAATGTTTGACTGTCTGTCAGATACAAAAAAAACCTTAATTATGTTTAATTTAGTGTGCAACTAAGTATTATTCTTTTCTATTCTTACCCAAAGTTTCGTCTATTTCTAGTTCTTCTTCCCCCTCTTCTAACATCTTTTCTTCCTTATCTTCTTTTTCTTCCTTCTCTTCTTCTTCTTCACCGTACTCTTCTAGCGCCGGGTCCTTGATCAGCAAGTAGAATCCGTGTTGCATACAGTTGGTGTCAAACACGAAGCATCCAGGACCTTTGGGCTTACTCTTCACCCAGGATCCGTGGTAACGTACTCGTGGATAAATTATTTGGCCGGGACCTAAGAATACAAAGATACTTAGGTAGTTTTTAATTATCTATTGTTCAATAACACTTAGCATTCGACATCATCAGCCAGTTTGCAACCGCTGCCAGCTTGGCCTTGTCATATCATCGCTTCGTTTAGCTGGAAAGCGTCCCACACTACTTTGGCCGAGCTCCAATCTCCACTCTAAAACTCACGTCTGTCGGGTCCACAGATTATAATTTTTTAGAGGGTATACTTTCTATCGAGATCTGATGAGTAGGTACCTATCTCCAGAGATATAGAGATAAAGAACTCAAACATGCTACTGAAAATGACTAGCGCAGCATTTGAAGTCGGTTGTTTTTCGTTTTGTAAACCAAATAAACATGATCATTGATTTGTTGCTGATCAAACGGGGCATATTCGTAACTATTGACAAGTTTCCAAAGGCACTTTAGTATTGTTGTACCTACCTAGTTAATGTAGTGTGGTGTGTTTCCCTAAAATACAATTGTCAGTCCTATCATCAAATTGCAAACTGCTCAGTGTCATATAAACAATAGTTCGCATTACTTCACGTAAAGAGTCTCTTCCTAATACTATTCTCGATTGGAGACCAAAGAAGCCTCTACGTAATACTATCTCGATTGGAGACCAAATCTTAATAATTTAAGATTTGGTCTCCAATCGAAGTGTAATCACTTAATGGAAGCATAATTAAAAATGTGACAAAATACAGATCTTACCTCTACAATTAAGTAAATACACTAGTTCTAAATACACAACCTGCGATAATTCCCTCCACCCAAGTGCCCATAAACTTAAGCTGCCACTCCGCGAAGAAGTAGGTCCCCAAGCCGTGGCGCTTGCCTTTGAACCAGGCTCCTTCGTAGATGTCCCCGTTAGGATAGTAGTAAGCCCCGAAGCCATGCTTGAGGTCGTGTCGCCAGTCGCCCTCGTAACGCGATCCGTCTGGGTACACCATGCGACCTACTCCGTATTTCATCGCTTTGCGCCATTCCCCTGAAATTTGATAGAGCTGTGATACAAGTGTGTGCAAAAGAAGGTATATTTGCTGTTAATACGCAGTCAATATTATCTCAGTTACCATTGTCACTGGTGCCCCTATATTTATCTGAATTTGAATGATTTTTAACCGACTTCAAAAATAGGAGGAGGTTTCTCAATTCAATTCTCTATTCGACCGTATATATATATATATATATATTTATTTAGTAAGTAATATGTTTGACTCGTACAGAATTACTAAGTAGTACCAACAACATTAAAAAATCTTCTCGTGATTGTATCCTGATGCAATAGTATCGTCTGATCGTATGCGATTTTTTTAGAAACTTAAATACATAACAATTCAATACAACATTATTTATTGTGACACTTCTTTACCTAAAACATGTCCCTACAATATTTTAATTGCAGTGCAACAATAGGCGGCCTATTGTTTACAGTGATTTCTTTCAGCCTGAAACCTTCAACCTGAAATTAACCTAACATTTCTTGAACTACTAACTAGCTCTTATGGCCGGTTTCTGAGGTACCCACATTTATTGAGAGTTTATTTACTTAATCATAGCATTATTGCGTAGATAAACTCTCAACAAATGTACTCAGAAGCCGGCCATTTGTAGAGAACCAGATATTATGGTCCGAAGTTTTCGACGATTCAAATCTCGAGGTAGGTAAAGAGCTCTTAGGATCTTACCTTCATACCGCGCACCATTCTTGAATACATACAGTCCATTACCACTCCTCATGCTTTTACAATAGCAGCCCTGGTAATAGTCTCCGTTGGGCAGAACCGCCCAGCCCTGGCCATGTCTCTCGCCGTCAGCACTCCGCCCGCCTACGTAGATCTAATAACAAAATATTTCTGAATATTGCTTGTTAGTTAGAGGCAGGCGTACATATAAATCTACCTACGAATCTGTTATCATAAACCCCTCATGGTAATTGGTAATAACAGCAATAAAATAATTAAGATAGTTTAATAAATAAAACAACCGACTTCCATGCCGCGCGAGTCAGTTTCAGTAGCAAGTTTGAGACGTTTATCGACATATCTCTGGATATACCTATCAAATCTGAATAAAATCACAAAGGGACCACCTCGTCAACGCACCCTACCGATTACAAAAAAAAACATTCGAATCGGTTCAGAATTAACAGAGTAATCGCGTAACATACACACAAAAAATAAAACCGGCCAAGTCGAGTTGGACTCGCCCATGGAGGCTTCCGTACCAACGTTGCATGTTACCAATTAGCTAGACCTCTAAATTGTATGAGCGGTCATATAACTCAGAGGTATATCTTAATTGGTGGGAACTATGTATGTATGGGGGGACACCCTTTAATTTTCAACTTTTTTTTTTTTTTTGAATTTTTCCTTTATTTGTGCTGTAAGACCTTGCTTCTTGCCGAATTTCATGATTCTAGGTCAACGGGAAGTACCCTATAGGTTTTCGACCTAAAACCTATAGGGTACTTCCGGTTAACCTAGAATTGTCAATTTTGGTCAAAAGCAAGGTATTACAGCACAATTAAAGGAAAAATTCCGAAAAATTAAAAAATTTGAAAGTTAAGGTAAATTTTGGTACTTACAAGTTTTCGCGAAAATCTAAATTTGCCCATATCTTTTTATTGTGTTAGTTCAGGACCTTGATTTTTATACACCTATAAGTGACTGTAGACTCCAGTATCTGGTATAAATTTCAATTTGCTAGGTCCACCCAAGTCTGAGAAAATCGGTGGTGACACACGGACAGACTGACAGACAGACGGACAAGAAAGTGATCTTATAAGGGTTACTTTTTTTAACTTTTGAGGTACGGAACCCTAAAAAGAAAAAAAAAAACATACAGACGAATTGAGAACCTCTTTCTTTTTGGAAGTCGGTTGATAACAATTAACGCTTGATTAATGCAAATACCTAAACACTTGACTAACTAATAGGAGAAGATAGCTGTACCTTTATAATAATACTAGTAAAACAGGCGAATTTTTTTAGGAACAAAAAACCCGACATCGTGATAAAAATTAAGTGAATAAACCATTCCAAACGACAATAAAACAAATTTTGCGATACAAAAGACTTCAACGCATGACTTGTTTTTCCTTCCGAACCTTTGTTAATCCCAATTTGAGTTTGCGATACAAATACAAAAGACTTCAACGCGTGACTTGTTTTTCCTGAACCACAAAGTTCATCCCGTTATTTTGAGCCTTTTGTTAGATTTGAATTTTGTTAATTTGAAGATTACTTTTTGGCGCCAAAAATCCTTAATTTTTTTTTTTATTTATGTACCCAGTGTCACTCTCACGACTAAGACGAATCTATTGACACCACTCACATAAAAATACGACAAGCCATTTAGGCTCTAGCTAGGGCGTGCCAAAGAAATATACATACATACGTACATATACAAGGTGTCCCATGCATCCTGTACCAACGAAGGTCTGTGGTCTGAAGACCAGTACCTATCGATTGTACCCCATGTACGAGGGTCATTCAATAAATACTTAGCCTACAAAAAGTAAACGAAAATTTTGGAAAAGTGGCAATTTATTTTTCAACATAGTCTCCTTTTAGTTCGATACACTTAGCCCAGCGATGCTCCAACTTTTTTAACCCGTCCGAAAAATAGTTTTTGTCAAACTCTGCAAAATAGGCCTCCGCGGCGGCGATGACCTCCTCATTTGATCCATATCTATTCCCGGCGAGAGATTTTTTCAGATTCGGAAACAGAAAGAAGTCACAAGGGGCCAAATCTGGAGAATACGGTGGATGGGGCAGCAATTCGTAGCGTAATTCGACCAATTTGGCCATGGCAACGGCAGACGTGTGAACCGGTGCGTTGTCGTGGTGAAACAGCACTTTTTTCTTAGTCAGATGGCGTCGTTTTTTCTTTAATTCGGCGTCAAATCGGCCCAATAAATCGGCATAGTAAAGCCCTGTAATTGTTTTACCCTTCTCGAGGTAATCGATGTAGATCACACCTTGTGAATCCCAGAAAACGGTGGCCATAACTTTTCCGGCCGATTTTACAGTTTTCGCCTTCTTTGGAGCACGTTCCCCGGTCTGGATCCATTGTTTTGATTGCTCCTTGGTCTCTGGTGTGTACCATTGGATCCAGGTTTCATCGACGGTCACAAAACGACGCAAAAACTCCGCTGGATTCCGCTTAAACAGCGCCAAACACGTCTCCGATGTGGTCTCACGGTTGCACTTGTTTTCCGGTGTGAGTAAACGCGGCACCCATCGCGCCGACAGCTTTCTCATGCCGAGTTCCAGTGAAGAATATGATGCACTATTCCTTCTGAAATGCCTACAGTCTCAGGTAGCTCCCGAACCTTCAATCGGCGATCTGCCAATACGAGATCATGGATTTTTTTAATTTTTTCCTCCGTAGAAGCTGTTTTCGGTGCACCTGGACGTGGTTCATCAAAAACCGACGTACGGCCACGTGCAAACTCGTTGAACCAATTCTTGACGGTGGCCATCGATGGAGAAGAGTCACCGTCACCGTACACAGCATCCAAGCGCTTTTTGATTTCGATGCGCGTTTTCCCTTCCAAAAAAAGGAATCGAATCACCGAACGATATTGCTCTTTTTCCATTTTTGTAAAACCGATCGATACGTTCGCTTCCATAAGTTGTCAAAATAAAACAAATGAAGGGATTGGAATGAAAATTTGAAAAAAGAATGTGCTACACTGTGGTAAAACTCTTTTGAAACTACAGCGCCCTCTGGCGATGAGGCTAGGTACTTATTGAATGCACCTCGTATGTTCCGCGATTTTTTGTAGTTTTCGAGATATACATTGTTTTGTTTCTGTTGAGTGATTCTTTGAGATTTTCTTTATTAGTATAATAGCTAAGATGTGTGTTCGTCTGTAAAAATAATAAAAACCAAAATTCTATCTACTAGTAGCTCTATAGCTATTTCTGATTAAGATCAGAAATTTTAGCTTGATGTTTTAATTCCGTTATTTAAAGTTAAGTTATATTTCTCTTAAGAAATATTTACTTTATTTCAACTCGAAATAAATATTAATTTACTACCCTGACTGAATAATTTTCTGTTAATTTCAAAAACTGTATGGGTTCCTTAGCTTAGCCAACTTTTCTGTGTTATTTTAAGAATAACACAGAAAAGTTGGTACTTGATGGGTAACTTTTATGAGAAAACGGTGTTTGATGTTGATAAATCCGAAAATAGTGAAATTTATTTAATGCTTTTGAAATGATTTTTTTCACGTTTTTTCGATTAATATGGTGAATAATGTTGTATGTTACATAAAAAGACAAGAGAGCGCAAATAAATTCAAATCATAACCATTTTTTTAAATTATGCTAAATAAAACAACAGAAATAATCATAAGAAATAATTTAATTATTACTGTTTTTACAATCCTACCATCAGCTTTAATGCACTGACGGCACCAACGCTAAAAATTATCGCGACAATCTCGGAAGGTTTGGGTTTTTGTAGTATAAGAAACTAGGGAACCTAGGAGGCTAGGCAATTGGTGCATTACGGCCCTAATGATACAAAAAAGAAACTGGCTAAATGCAAGTCGGACTCGCACTCGAAGGGTTCCGTACCACACTACAATACCTAAAAAACCCAAGCGTTCCAAGATTTGCGCGGTAATTTTCAGCGTCGGTGCCGCCTGTGCATCGAGGCAGGTGGTAGGCACTTCGAACATTTATTGTAAAAACAGTAATAAATAAATAATTTCCTATGATTATTTCTGTTGTTTTATTTAGCATATTGTGAAAAACATGTTATGATTTGAATTAATTTGCGCTGTCTTAAGTCTTTTTATCTAACTTTAAACATTATTCACCATATTCATCGAAAAAACGTGAGAAAAGTCATTTCAAAAGCATTAAATAAATTTCACTATTTTCGGATTTATCAACTTCAAACACCGTTTTCTCATAAAAGTTCCCCATCAAGTACCAACTTTTTTGTGTTATTTTAAGAGCCAAGGAACCCATACAGTATTTAAAATTAACAGAAAATTATTCAGTCAGGGTTAAGTAATTTTAGTAACAGCTAAAACCGTTCAAAATAAAAATAAATCTGAAAATAAAACAAAACAATTCATATTTCGAAAACTATAAAAAATCGCGAAACATACATGGGGTCCAATCGATAGGTATTGGTATTCTCAGACCACAAGCCTTCGCTGGTACAGGTTGCATGGGACTCGAAAATCGCACAAAATCATCAGAATCATAACCCTCCTTCTTTCGCAGTCGGGTAATAATGCTAGAATGGGGTAGCGCTTGGTCGATAACTCACCTGAGTGCGAGTTCCTTTAGATGTGTTGATTTACTCGATCACATTACGGAAAACTGCTTTATATGGATTTATGTTGTTATCTATGCACACTAGATGGCGCTTTTTGATTTCCACACAAATCTGCGTTTACTTTAACATGATCGAGCAAGTAAACACATCTAAAGAAAGTTGCACTAGGCACCCCGCACCCGTTAGTTATTTTATTTTTATTTCTTTTTACATAGAACAGACCACTATCACAGTTTTACAATCATTGTAAAACTGTGCCACTATCTCACCTGGTGTTAAGTGATGATGCGGTCGATGATGGAGCGCGCTTACCCAAAAGATACCTATTCACTCGCGATTTGATGACCCCCATATTGTATTTAGCCGGAAACACAGACTCAGGCAGAGCATTCCATTCCCTGGCGGTTCGCATGATGAACGAAGATGCAAATCGCTTCGTTCGGGTAGATGGTACATCCACCATAAATCGGTGACGCCTTTTGGAGTGTCTCTGGATGTCCGATAATAAAATGGGGAAGGTGGAATCAAATTATGCAGTTCCAAAGCACACTCTCCAAAATGTTACCGATAGAAAACCGACAAACAAGCGACTTTGCGGCGATGCACGAGACTCCGGAGTCTCTTGCTTACAAGTAGATCGTCACCAATGAGCTTCTTGGCTCTCCTCCCAATGGCTGATAATAAGATGATATAGCGCACGCTAATTTGTTTGTACTTAACCGGAAATAGACTGGTAGGGAATTCCATTCCTCGCCATTACGTAAATTAATGTATTGCGTAATACTCCAATGCTCATGAAATCTTCAAACATGTGGAAGGTTGGTGAAAGAATTTCTGCCACGAATCAAATATTTTTTTAATTCGTAGGATTTGTGATTTCGCTTTTTTTAGGATAATGCATAATATTTGTGCCTACTGGAACGCAACAAATTAAGACCGAGCCCGTGCCATGGAGGGCCGCTTAGGGCCTACACTACAATAGGCGTGTCCACACAGAGCGAGCAGCCTCGCGAGGCATTTGCCGCGCGAAGCAGCCCGGTTAGTGTGGACGTGCCTCGGCCGAGGCAAGCGCGCGCGCTGCCGCGGCCGAGCGACCGAGCGCCCGAGCCATCGAGTGTCGGCTTTTGGTTTTGCTCAAAGGCGCCTCAGTCGTTTGCCGCGCGCACTCTGGACGCTCGCGTATTTTGTATTTGCCAACTGAACGAACGAACAAAATGGCTCGGGCTTGCCGCGCGCGGCAGCCTCGCGATGATTCCGAGGCTGCCGCGCTCGTTCGTGGGTTAGTTTCCTCGCGCGGCAAATGCCTCGCGAGCCTGCTCGCTCTGTGTGGACGCGCCTATTAACATTGATATACATTTATTCTACCTCTATGTGTCATCATTATAATTATCAGCCTAGTTTGGGAGAGACCTACGTCCAGCAGTGGACTAACACCCACTGCTGGACGTAGGCCTCTCCCAAGATACGCCACTGAGCCCGATCTTCGGCTCATTGGGAGGGATATGCCCTAATCGCTACACTGGGCAGGCGGGTTGGCGTTCGCAGGACGTAGCTCGTCGCACCGGTGACGCTGCTGCCCGTCACCTGCCTGTAGTATTTAGCGACGCCATAATTTGAAATGGTTACACCGCCATTTGTCGGTCACCAGAGGTAGTATTATTATCTTTTCTATGGCCAGAGCCTTGTTTGTTAGTTAGCAGGATGCACCACGGGCAGGTGAAGTTGGCTGGGAGCACTGAGGTGGTATTTGTGCTCCCTTACATCCCTCTATGTATACTACATATATTTATCTACTATAAAGTAGATATATATATATATAATTATAACTATAAGCTAGGTATATACATAGCTAATATAGAAGGGTTACTTATTGTCTAAGCTCAGCATCTAGGTATAGGTTCCTACTGTAATCCAAAACACAAAATAATGTCATAGTTACTCCGATAGTATCCTCATCTTCTCCCTTTTCCTCAGCCTCAGCCATTTCTTAGATTACAATATTTATAATATCGACCTAAGTTACATTTAAGTAGGTTTAAGAAGATATTTTTCCTTTATTATTAAACTAAAAATAACGTTGTTTACCAACAGCAACTGCTAAAACTATTGTCAGGCAGACATACATTGTCAGACAGCGTCAATTTTTTTTAACATAGTAAATAATAATACCCTCGGATTTCAAACAAGGAAGTTGTATGCTTTGTTTAGATGTAGTTTGTTATCTTTCGATTTCTTAAAGCCGGTCTCAAGCCCGTTTAGAGATAAATCAGCGTTGTGGCACAGAATAAATAATAGTACATTATGGCTGCAAGTAGAAGGTTAAAAAAAATAGTCTGTCTGTCTATCCAGATATGGTAACGCTTGAAATGAAATTGAGCGAAATAAATAAGGAGTCTTGTCTTTGAAACGTTTAGCCGAGCAAGTTCTTCCACAAGCCAGTTTATAATTATTTTACCATTACGTATATTGTCTTTAGGCATAAACAAACAAACGACAACATTAAAAATACTTAATTGTATTTATTATAAAATTATTAAACCTAAATAAATTAATAACACCTTACGCAAAGAAATATGATCAAGAATGGCAATAGAACCTCGCAAGCTGAACTGGCAAATAAATTATGTTGTGCAAAAATTGTTACTGACTAGACATATTATACACGGCAAGGAATACAATAAAATATAAGGCAATATGGTATGTAAAAAAGATAGGTAGTTAAGTATATAAAATAAACAAAAGTCAATGTATTTTTAGCTAAAGAATTAAAGGCAAGCCATTGGGTACCATAGTAACAAAATCTTAGCTCATCGCAACATCACAGACACAAAGTTTAATATTTTTAGTTTTTCATTATAGCCTCTTTATAACAACATTATATCGATATCGCCAACGAATAAGAGGAAGTACAGGCCAAAGTAAAGAAATAAGTACACTAAGTAAAAATACCATTAGTTACAACTACTTTGTACTTTCAATTTTGTTTTACTAACAACACTGTAAAGAGGCAAGCGCTCATCACAAAGTTCTCGAGCCCTTGTATCTATCTAAGTTTTCGTACTGTTATATTCGATCGCTAAACAAGGTCGACACTTAATTCCGTTCTCTGGGTCACGGCACGAGACACCGAGGCGGTCTCGATGACCTCAATCAAGTCGGATTCCAAACAAACAACTCGCATTTAGCGCGCGATAACTTCCTTTCGAATATGTGTCGGTACGTGTGGTCAGCGCGGCGGGGCCTGCGGCGGCGCCTCCTCCAGCTTGCCCCACACCACGTTGCACATCTCCCGCACCAGCGCCTGCTCGCCCGTGTCGAGGTGCGGGGCCGGCCGCCGCCGCTCCCGCTCCACGCTCTCCCGCACCTCTAGCACCTGCAGCGCGCGCACCACCGCCTCGGGGCGCTCGTTGCCGCCGCTGTTGACGCCCTTCTCCGCCTCGAGGCGGCGCACCTTCTGCTCCAGGTCCCGCACGTACTGCACCGTGCGCTCGGCCAGCTGCGGGTGCGGGACGGGCGCGGGCGCCACGGGCCGCGGGCCCTCCTCCACGTTGGTGCTGCTGCTGCTGCCGTCGCCGTCGTCCCGCAGTCTGCCCGACGGCCGCCCGCAGTTAACGCACGTCCCGCGCTCACGCTCCTCCACCAGGTACAACCATAGCTCCTTCAGCTCCAGATTGTCGCTGATGAGCTCTTGCTGCTTCTCGTCCAGCTCCCGCAGCTTGTTCTGGTACGCGGACACCTCCTGCCGCATAACGGAGGCCGTGTACCGGCCGAACCGCTGCCACTCTCGGGCCAGCTTCCTCCCCTTCTGTCGGTCGTCATCCAGGAAGCAGCATAGATCCCGCAGCTCCTGGTTGTCCTCGCTCAGCTTGCGATTCTCCTCCTTCAACGATTTTATTTCGTCAAACAGCGCCTGAACCTGTCGCCGCTGGTCGGTGGAGGGCCGCGGCGCCTCCGGGTCCACACGCTTCGTGAACTTGAGCATATCGGCGGACCGCCTGTGGATCTGCTCCTCGTCTATGTTCCGCTGCGCTCGCTGCGTGTCGTCCGCGCTACGGGCGCGCTCGCTGGACTCGTGAACGATGGCCTTCGTGATCACCTCCGAGTTAGGTCGCAGCACTCGTATGGCGCCCGGGGGCAGCGGGTATCCGGCGGGGTATCCCTGGTTGTACTTGACAAGGGGGATCGACCCACCTGGGTAGGGGCCCGGTGGCGCTCCGTGCGGCGGGTACTGCAGCTTACCCGGCTCGAGAGGCTTGCCGGCATACGGCGGTTTGAAGTCCTTGGCGGGCGCGTCGTGTGTGCCGCCGAGCTTCGGTCCGCCGGCCACTGGAGGTGGATTGTAGCGCGGTGGAAAGTTGACCGGTTCCGGGCCCTGTTTACCTAGTTGTCGCTTCTGCTTGTTGAACTGGCCCGCGTTCTGATCGATCGACATTGTCGCTGTCGGCGGCGGAGGTCATCGGCTCAGTCAATGCATCGCGAGATTTTGACGCTCATTTCCGAATCGGCACGCCGCGCTCCGAGTTCGTGCGAAAGTCGCGGCGGCATGGGTTCAACGATTGGTCCTTGAATGAACGGAGGAGGGGAACGCGCCGCGCGCCGGTCGCGTAGGCCGTGGACCGTGGCATTCGCGCAATTAACTACACTTTTATTGTGTCTTCTATTCACGAGCTGCACTTATCGGTCACCGGCACAAAATTAAAATGATTATATGTCCTCGATATGTTTGTTATTGATCGTCGTCGGTGTGAATCGTGTTTAACATTGTTGTTATGAGGAAGCGTGTAATGCGTGCGATGTGACGCGGACGCGCGCGGGCGGCGTTACTCAGACTGGCGCGCCGCGCGCGGGCGGCGCTCCGCTGCCTCACTACACTACCTGGGAGGCTCTCGCGGTCTCTCTCTGCATCATTGCCTTCTCACCTGTGTCACAGATTACTCAAAAGTCGCTGGATTACATTGTACCAACAAACATGAGTACCTACTTTATCGCTACAAAGTCATTCAATCCGCAGCGTCGTGTCTCAATCGTACGCTAACTGGAGCACACAATACAAAGTGCGAGTTACTGCGTAATATTCTACGTACCTACCTGCACCTGCATAGATCCGAGCATAAAATGGAGTCACGCATTTTCGGTATGCAGTGCGTCTTCTTATCTATGTTGCTCATAGTAAATTTAAACGGTAAATAAGTTACTAATGATAAGCATTGTGATAAACCTTGGTGCATGAAAACTATAAGAAAATTACAAACCTACTTTACTTATACCTACTTTTCTTTTCAATATAAAGTTTCAGTCAACATTAAGTATACAAGCAAACAACGTGCGATGATTTTTTATACTTTAAGTACATTTTTATAAATTAAAACATAATAAATCATGAAAGTATTAAAACTATAATACGATGACTTCAATAACATATTAATAGACTCATACAATGTACAAATACGAATATTTCTTAATTGTGAACTTTTGTGATTTTAAATTTCAAGCAAACTGTAGCTACTAGCTAAGCTAAACTTTTCCTCCAAAAAAGACATCAACGCGTGTCACATTTCCTCAAAATGATGTTATATTTTATTTTCACTAAATTTTGACCATTTACAGAACCAAATAAATGTGTATCCCATAACCTAGGTTCTATAAAACAATGAGTAAGTACATTTTTGATAAATTTATAAATGTTTATGTCATTGATTATACGTGTTGTGATATTGTGTGTAAAGTGCTAATATTAGTAATATTATATTAGCACTTTGCTACGGATGTTTGCTTCACTAATGTCACCAGGCGTTATTGTTAAAAATACATAACTCGTTTCACTAACCCACCCACAGCCAAACTATACCGCCTCTGCAGAGGGAACTGAACCCCAGGACATGATCTCTCATGGATCACACGGAAAAAGCTAAACTGCTTTAGAACCAAGGTTGGCGGCTGCAAAGGCAACCTGGGCTGTTGAATCTATTATTTTCTCATTATCTTGAATCTCTAAATAGAAGTAGTTTACCACGATTAAGGAGAAAATCTGCTGCCATAACCTTCCGGCTACACACACCGCTTGAGAGTCTTCTAGGCCTTGCGTGTCTGACCACATCATCACTTACCACAAGGCGAGATATTGGTCAAACGCTAGCCTATAAGATATTAAATAAAACTAACCAAGTGCGAGTCAGCATCGCGTCTCTTATCGCACACTTAGGGAGGGTTCCGTACAATACGAAACGTAACAGAGTTTCAACCTCATATATTTGATTAATCGATATTACCAAGAGTTTGGTCGCGATCTAGAAAGACGGGGCTCGTTTACTAGCGCCATCTATGTCATTTTGCCGAAACTAATTAGATAGATGATGATGCTAGTCTGCCTTTGCTTGTATTAGTGTTTTTTCTGTTTTTCATCCGTGACAGATGTTTTTCGGTGTACGGGCGTATGTAATTAAACATGTTAAAGTCTTAATGCGCCCTTAAGTGTTTTTTAAAGCTTACTAGCAATATGGTTGCACATTAGTATACTAGAAGTCTAGTTAACCCCGCTAATAAGAAGCTAAATATGCTTGTGTCCGGAGTGGGTTCACGTCAATAGTGCAGTAGGTGCGGATCGAACTCACGACCTCTCTGACGCTAGGCCGACTCCTTAGCCATAGGGCTATTGCGCTTCCTTATTGCATATTCATATCCTTATTGCAGATATATTAAATCTTAAAGTAATCTTAAAGGCGCAATGCAGAAAATCCTAGCAATTCAGAGTATTGCATGCCACAGTATACAATAGACTATGACCAGACGTCATCACATATCATCAGGCGAGCGTTACGCTGGTCCTGATACCTTCTACTGCGCTTTCTACCATTTCTGTATGAATTAAAGTACGGCCACACCGTTGCGATCTGCGGGCGCAATCTACTTTTTTATAGCTGTCAGATCTCCGTAGTTCGCGTTTGGTTTGCACCAGTCGACTTTTTTTTAAAATATCTTATAGGTGATGATGCGATCGAAGATGGTAAGCACGCTAGGCCTAGAATGAGAACTGGCTCTCAAGGATAGCTGCCGGAACACATTAGATGTTTGGCGATAGTTTTTCTAACTTGAGGTTGGTGGTATATAAATACTAGTGTATTATCCAAACGCGCCCGCGCCCGCGCCCGCAGGTCTTAGTGGTTTGGCCTTACCTTTACGACCAACTTAAGCCTACGCCGTGGTCGCAGTATTTGTAAAACATGCAGTGGTTGCAAATGAGCGCCCCTCTATACTCTGTCCTTAACGTACTGTCAGTTTACAAAGAGTGGTCGATCGAGGATGCGGTGTCAAGCGGTTTTGGTGATCGCTATCGCGGTGTTTGTTCAAGGTACATACATTTAACTGTTTATGAATAAAAGTGATCCAAGTGTGTTTGAAAATAGATTCGACACTTGAAATACAGCAGTGACATATTCGAAAACTGAAACTAATCGACACTTATTATGGCATTTAATTTAAGTGCAATGAACTAGCTTAGCTAAAAAAAATATAATTTGTGAATATGCAAAAGTGCCTATTAATAATATGATATTATATAATAAAAAATAATAATATAATAAGATGAAAGTACAAAAAGTATATAAATAAAGTTATAATTATGGTTGGAACACTCATATTCTAAGCCATCCAATAATAATTTCCCAATTAAAATTGTACGTAATTATCTTTCTTAGACTTTTCCATACGATCAGTGATAGGGACTTTTTTAACCAATTTCCAAAATAGGAACTTATTTAATGTATTCCTGTGTTTGTTAAGTTTGTTTATATTCCTGGCTAGATGAGCCAGTGAATTAGTAGCACGTAAAATTTGTAAAGCTAATTCGAAGTAGCATGGGTTAAGATATCTCATTATGAGACTAGCTGATGCCCGCGACTTCGTTCACGTACATCAAGAATTTAGTAGCCTATGTTCATCCTCATGCTATAAAGTACTCTTTCCTAAATTTCAATAAGATCAGGGCCCCTAGACAAAATCTAATATCTGTTTTCATTCACGCTAACGCAAGTTCAAAATGTATGGAAATTACATTTATGTTTCCGCAACAAAGATGTCATTCCCATACATTTTGTAGTTGCGTTAGCGTGAATGGAAACTATTGAAAACTGAATTTGGATTTTGTCTAAAAGGCAGATCGTCCGTTTAGACGTAATTACATAGAAATATGAATAATAAGGTAGTTATTCATATTTCTATGCGTGATTCAAAATTTAACAAACAGACACATTGACAGAGTTAGAAACGTTTTTATAATAATAGTATGGATATTAATATGGATAGTATGGATTCTCTGCACTAGTAGAGACCGCTCGTTATAATTTTAAATATAATAATAATATTATAATTTTTAAAGTAATTTGTAATGACATGATTTTGTTTGCTATTGCAATTGTTGTAAGATAACAAAGTAATTAACGTAATGATTTATTCTCAACAATGGTAGTGTAATTAGAGATACCCTATTTTTCCACAATGTCAGCATGCGACTGTAATTATGTTAATAGATCTTCAACATTATTCTCAATCATTCTTATATCAGCGATAAAACCTTAGTCCTATTTTGAAAAATATGTTTTTCATGACTAGCTTGATTTTGAGCTTATAAGGGATCGTTCATAGATCACGTAAGACTGGAAAGAGGGGGGCTCGTTTTCAGATAAAATTTATGAAATTTCACAAGGAAATAATGAGATAACAAGGGCTGATATAATGAGATTAACGTTTATTTATTTTTCGTTCAACGCTCGATTTCTAAACCAAACACGCAGTAACTATTATATAATCTGTGACCAAACAGCGGTTTAAAGGCTTAATTTTTAAGATGCTCAGGCGCGCAAAACTTTTTATTGCCAGAAGTATTTTAAATATTTAGTCTCCTATGATAGAAAATGCATATAACTTTTCTTGATAGAAATAAAATTCTAACTTAGTTACTTTTGTGAATTCTGATAGTTATAGATGTTCCCTACGCATGATCGAGAAATATATTAGAGATTGAACAACCATGGCTCGAGCCACCTTGCGTACAAAGACATATCGCTGATTGCTTCTACGATTCTCTTATCGGTTGTGTGCCAGCCAAAATGTCAGAACGATTGGGATAGTTCAATCTCTGATTTTGGGCGAAAGTGAGTTGTCAAGCATTACATCTCAGTGCCGCCTTCCAATTCCATGTATGCACGATTTCATATTAGACCGTATCTTCACTTAACATCAGATGAGATAGTGGTCAAAGGATTGACTGACCGAAATTAAAAAGAATATTATTAAAATAGTAATTATTATTTGCATACTTATATAAAAAGCAATCGTTACTGACTGACTGATCATCAACACATAACATACCACTGAACGGATTGTGCTAAAATTCAGCACGGGGATAGTTATTTTGACGTTAGTATCCGCTAAGAAAGGATTTTCCAAAATTCACTCGCTAAGGGAATGAAACGGGGTCCAAAGTTTGTATGGAGAAACAAGATTAGATAGTCTTTTCGAAACTTCACACAAGTACTTCTGTAAATAAATGAGTAAATTCGCGTTTCAGACTATTTTCAAAATGTTGAAATGGTGTAGGTAACAAAATCAATATTGCCTTTTCGGGTTTTATAAAAAAATGAATCCCTATTTCGCTTGGTCACGCCATAGCTAGAGAATAGGTGAACCCATTTGGCTTATTATTTTTGTGTTTTTATATAAGACAGTTTTTTCTATAAAAGAAAAGTTTTACATATATATATGAAAGTAGTTTTTAACGCGGGCGAACCGCAGTGCATATCTAGTATGATTATAACTTTAATTTCTTATACCACACTGCGACAAGGAATTCATGGGATGGATATAGTGATACTATGAAAAAGTGTCAGACTAAAAAGTCTCAAAAATCACTGCAGGTATCGCCGCGAAGCGTAGCTAATAACCTTCGATCAAGAATCTATAGATATAAGGTCGACGCAAAAAGAATGTCCCGACGAATAAGAGCTCACACCGGGCGGTGAGCTCTTATTTTGTTCGTCGAACACAAATACTTTTGTGACGAATATACGTAAGTATAAGATGATGTTTTACAGAATTGCGACTTTATTTTAAGGTATTATGGTCGTAAAGATGTTGATCATAAAACGGTTTTATAACTTTTGTCTCTGTTTATTAGTCAGTATACACTTTGGACAGAATTTGGCTTTGATTTTGTAGGTAACCCGTTATCTATAGATTCTTGATCGAAGCTAATAACGCATAGTAGGAACGGGTATATTTTCATCCCGGAAAATGCAAGTGAAAACGTTGTTTTTCTACATTCAAACGACTGTTTTTCTACATTCAACAAAAGATCGACACCGTGGGAATTTAAATAATTAACTCTCGTCTGTCTTTCTTATTGCATAATCGAAGTCCCAAGCCAATAGATTATTTATACCAAAATACGAAACTTTTCTAGGTATATAATTTATTCATTTCGCCATAATTCAATCGAAACACTGCCAAATAAATATTTGACGACTTAAGTGTTTTGATTAATTATGAAAATATATATATCAAATATGTGTAACCCGGTGTAAGCATGCAAATATGTTTGTATTACAAGGTCAATTTTAATTTGTTGATGACAAAGCAATCCACACCGACATTTTATATGCAAAAGTCAGTTTGTTTATTTGTTTATTTGCGACTTCTTCACGATCCGGCTGGACCGATTAAACTGAAATTTTGTAAAAGGATAGCCAGTACTATGGATTGAGCTTTATAGAATACTTTTTAACGCCGGTAAAGCTGCAGGGCACAGCTAGTATAAAGAAATGGTAAAGTGTAAGTTGGATATCAGTAAAAAGCGTTCTGTATGTTATAGGAAATTTTGTACCTTGTGAGTTTATAGATTTAATATCGGGAATTTAACGTGACTTACGCGATGTCAACATAGCGATCGACATATATTTTGTCTCATCCGGAGGCCTTCTTGAGATCTTGGATGAGGCCGAGTTTAAAATGAACGTGAGTTTTTGTAATAAAACCTTGTAAGTTGTATTTTTTTAAAATTCCGTACTGGCTAGCACTTTACCACTATCCCAATTCCCAACGGATGTTAAGTGACGATGCTGTCTAAGATGAATTATTGTCTAGAAATGGAAGAGGGTAATAAAATGAGACGCATGTAAACTAACATTAGTCTAGTCGGCAGAGCGCAATTTATTGCAAGCGTCTTCTCCCAATCTAGCTAGCTAGAACATCATATCCGTGAAAACATAACATAACTCAGTGAACCGATTGGCGGCATATCTTTGCTTGGTGGGTAGTTCGAGCTACAGCCAAAGCAACCACTTACCCATTAACTATTATTACGTTTATTATTATTTATGCTTAACCCATTTAGCACCACTCAGATCGGATAATGTGTATGGGGATTAAGAATTAAGATTTCGACGGCCCGTTGGCGTAAGGGATAGCTTTACTTCTCTATGCGTGAGGTTGCCGGTTCAAATTCTAGCTCGCGTGTTCGTCCACAGGTGTAAGGAGCATTATATCGATGTTCCGCCTGATTTCCTACCAAAAAGTAGCTTACCACTATCAAAGAGTAAATCTGCCGCCATAACCTTACGGTGTTCCGGCAGCAGATAGCCCTTGAGAGTTAAGGTACTGACACACCGCAGCGTCCTGCGTGCGCGATCTAGGCGGCGATCGGATAGCGCATTAGTATTTGTACCGACTGGCTCTCACCAGACGCGATCAGAAAACAATTGAAAAGTACTGAGATCGCACCCGCAGATCGCAGGACGCCGCGGTGTGGCCGTACCTTTAAACCATTCTGGGCCCAGAATGTGTGTTTCGACTGTTCTTAAAATATATACCTCGGAACTTCGTCATTAACAACCGATTCGGAAAATCTTTTTGTTTTGTTTGAGAGAGTATTTACATTATACATCCTGTTTAGTTCCACTGTAATGCTATCGAGATATGATGGGTATCTCCAGAGATATGGAGTTAAACACCTCTAACTAAGTACTGAAAATGACTTTTTCACAGCATTAGAAGTCTTTTTTTTCCTATAGCAAACGATGTTAAATTATATTTATTGTAGAGAATCTTAAAAATTGTGTAAGCGTCATGTGTAAATGTTTCTTGCTCTTACTTACTCGTTGTGTAATTTTGCATTCCTATACCTACGTGGTTATTTTTTGATTTCGCAGATATTTTTATAAGGCAACACACAATGATGATGATGTAGAATGGACTGTAATGATGATTAAAATATCGCTGTTGTGTTGAGTTTGATCCGATGAGGTACTGAAATATTTTGAAAATAATTTAACATTTTACAAAGGTAATTTAGTAGAAGATGGATTGAGGAATGGTCTCAGTTATAGATAGTGATAGTGACAGTCAGATAGTGATATTTTTTATCTTTTTGTAGTGGTAGGACTTCTGCTAGTCCGCCTGGGGCGGTATCACCACTTTGCCAATTAATTTTCAGCCGTGAAATAGAAATGTTTTTCAGTTTAAATGGTAAGGTTTCCAGTGAAATTATAGGGCTATATATATTATAGATGTTGAGTCTCACATAGACTCAACATCTTTATGTCTCAAGATAACAGGCGCAGTGCAGTGACGTGCAAAATTCTGGCAGTCCATAATTTTGCATGCCGCTGTATCTGTTATAGGTAGACGTAATCGCTTACCATCAGGCGAGCGTCGTGCTTGTCCTGACACCTTGTATCATTTTAAAAAGTTTAAGATTTTCATGCTATTTTGTGGGGTAGGTACAAAATCTGGGTGATATTTTTCGGTCGAAAATCCTATACAAAACCTTCCATATTACCATCGGAGATTAATAGCCAACATATAAGAATACATGTCGAAATTGAAAAGTTGTTAATTCGTCGTCGGTTAAAAAAGTTTAAGCAATGTCTCTTTCTTCAGAATCCAAGCCCCAGCGATCCTTGCGCCCAGATCGTGACCGTCCCGAGAGGCATCCCATCAAGGAGGCTCTGTTCCTCCACAATGACAACCAGACTGCCACCTTCGAGGACTGCGTGTGGAGACGAGACCGGGAGCCCTGTCCAGACCCGGATGTTAAACTGCATCTGTATACAGAGGCTGAGCCTGTCAAGAATCCTGTAAGTAGATAGTATGATCATTGTATATATTTTTGGTTTATGCTATACAGCTGTGCGCCGCGCTTTGCCCGCGTTAAAAAGTACCCTATGTGTTAATGGACATCCATATAATCTGTGCGTAAAATTTCATCCAAATCGGTTCAGACGCTTTTGTGTGAAAGAGTAACAAACATTCATCTATACTCACAAACTTTCGCATTTATATTATGAGCAGCATCCTTAGATACACCCAGATAAATGACTAAGGTCTGTTTTACAGAACGATACATAAGTATAGATGTTGTACCTAATCATAGAATGATGCCATGAGATTAGTTCGCGTCCTTATATTTCTAAGAATTTTAATAAAAAGGCACGACGAGTTGATAACGTAAAAAAAAACTTCAGGTTCAACTTCAGGTTAGTATTAAGACGGAACGCGGGGTGCACTTTTCCATACAAATGTATTACCCCGTTTCCTCCCTGGAAAATGCTTCTAGAGCAAAATTTATTTCTACAAAAAATTAAAGGTCTATCTACGCCCTTGATGGCCTACAAGTGCGAGTCCGACTAGCACTTGGCCAGTGTATTAGAAATAAAATAAAGCATTAAAGTGAGTTATTTACTTAACATGAAACTTACATTTATACAACTAATCAACTAACATTTCTGCAGTGCAAATCTTGTATTTATGTTCGAAAAATGGTAACAGTTGACTGCAAAATTCCCGCAATTAACACCTACTACGCAAATTTTACTTTCATTTCAATCTGTAAAAACATCAATGAACAATGCATATGAAAGGAAATCCATTCGTTTTCACATAATATTATTCTCACGTTCTCAAAATTATCCATGTACATAAGCCTCCTACAAAAAGGACATTATCTAAGAATGCAAGCAAGACCACAATCGGCAAAAGCACTTTGGTTATTAAGGTTCTGATACCCAAAGGTTACTAAAGGAACCCTATTACTGTGACTTCGCTGTCCGTCCGTCTATCCTAACTTTACAGGGCTAATCCCCCTATAAGATACGTGGTTTTTTTGGCGTTTCTTGCTTGAACTTATTAACCATAATAGATAGAGACTTGAAATCTTCACAAAGTATGTATTACAATGACCGCTATAACAACAAATACTAAAAACAAAGTAAAGTTAAAAATAAAAGGGGGTCCCCATACAAGAAACGTGTTTTTTCACGCGCTCTATCTTACAAACAGTTATACTACAGTTATTAGACAGAGACTAGAAATTTACTCATAGTGTGTATTAAAATAGTTACTATAACTTCAAATAATAAATACTAAATTCAATTAAAAATTAAAAGGGCATACAAAAAAAAATATATTCCGGAAATTTTTTTTCGATCGAATCCCTACGATTGCGAGTCCGACTCACACTTGGCCAATTGATTGTACTTTGCATTCCTATCTACTTAGTAAACTTGCCTACACTTACACCTGCCTAATAGTAATACATATTTTAACTGCACTAATAAAATCAAACAAGGTATCAAAAAATGTTCACACTTTTCCGTGTTTTTATGTGTACTTATGTTAGAAGTTTTTATTCAGACTATCTCTATTAAAAATTCTATCTAAGCTTATCACGCCTTATTACTGTGAAGTAGTGACTAATATGAAGATACACACAACAAATCGCACGCTTAATTATTATGATCACATTTGCAAATAACTCACAAACTTTCACAGATGAGTGTTAAGTTAAACGACAGCATAAAGTAAAGAGTAGTCTTATAACATCTACTTATTCCGAAAAACAAGTTTATAAAGAAAAGCTTTTTATTGTCACCATACAAAACTTTGTAAAAATGTTGTTGTTAACCACCGGTAATGAAGTAAGCAGAGCAGGGTCGAGTTCCCCCGACTGTGACCACACGCACTGTTGGTAACTTCATAAAAAACTGGATGTTATTTATAGAAGATTACAGGACTGGTTGCTTTGATACAGTATCCTTGAACTTGGATAAATTTAGCTTTAAATGTACTAACGTGAATTATTTTAGTCCATATTACTCACACAAATATATTAGGACATACATATAAATAGGAATATTATTGGGTTCAATAGGCGTCAAAAATACGTCTAGTGAAATTACAGGGCATGTGACATAACATCTTTATATTTCAAGATGCAGTTCAGTGACACGGAAAATTCTGTTCATCCGGAATTTGGCTTACCGCTGTATCCTATATATCCTGTATCCTGTAACCTGGGGCCTTATTCAGAATGACCAATGAGATAACGCGTTCCTTAATGCGCCACGTTACGTTATTAAAAAATTGTATTCTGTATGCCACACTATAGGTAATAATTTACCTACAGAACGCGCGTCTTCATATGTCACGATATTTTGATAGCTCAAAACGCGCTCATAACCTTACCCTACCGCGTTTTAATTGGCATAGAGAATACCATAACGCGGAGATAAAGTAACACGGTACGGTAAGACTTAAAAATGGTCATACTGAATAAGGCCCCTGTATCATGTAACCTGTTAGCTTATAAAATCTTCAAGCTGCGGACGGAAATTTCGTACATTTTGTATTGTGACGTTGACTGAGCCACTAGCGGCCGGATTTAAGATACGGACACACCGCGCCGTCATGCGTGCGTGATCTAGGCGGCGATCAGATAGCGCAGTAGTATTTGTACCGACTGCTTCACACCAAACGCGATCAGAAATCAATTAAAAAGTACTGAGATCGCGCCCGCAGGACGCCGCGGTGTGGCCGTAACTTTAGTAGTCACATCTAGTGGCTGTATTTGCAGCCAACATTTGCAAAGATTGTCCACCTTATCATAGAGTTAGGACATGCTAAGCATGGCATGGTCACATGGCAAGCAGGAATGCGAGCAAGATACCGCTACCCGTACTGACGACATCCTTCCTTACCTTACCTCATATATATTGCGCACGCGCACGCAACCTACTGCACGCTCCCACTGCTGACCTTATTACGTTTGGTAATGTTGGACCTTGTTTTTCAACCGACTTCCCAAAAAAAAAGGAGGTTCTCAATTCGTCTGTTTGATTTTTTTTGTATGTTAAGTGATTACCACGTCAATTGTGAACCGATTTGAATGATTCTTTTTTTAATCGGTAAGGTTCGTTTCCGAAGTGGTCCCATTGTAATTTCATCGAGATCTGATAAGTATCTCTAGAGATATGACGATAAACGTCTCAAACTTGCTACGGAAATTGACTCGCGAGTCGCGGGGCATGGAAGTCGGTTGTTTTAGTTTTTAAACTATTTTAATTATTGAACCGATATTTTAACAAGTTATATTACAACTAGCAGCCCGCCCCGGCTTCGCACGGGTAGAACATATATGCCTACAAAATTTGCATCAGTTTGTTGCATCGAATATAAAATATGAACATATTTAACAACCATCGTCATATTTCATCCAATTTACACAAAACCTTAACGAATTATGCACCTAAACGTTCCTCATAAATACTCTGGCTATTGGTGAAAACCGCATGATAATCCGTTCAGTAGCTATTGAGATTATTGCGAACAGACAGACAGACGCAGTGATGAACTTTGTTTTATAATACTTACGTATTGATATTGGACGGCCCTTTGGCGTAAAGGATAGTTACCCTGATTCTGACCCGACGGTCGTTGGTTCTAATCCTAGCTATATACCTACGAATGAAAGTTTTATGTGCATTCATGAATCATGAGTTTTCGTACAGTGGTAGTGGAATCATTAAATCTACCAAAAAGTAGCTTACCACCAAGGAGTACATCTGCCGCCGTAACCTTACGGCGTTCCCCGACGCAAAATGTAGGGGTAATATACGTTTAACGTGTGTATCTGTGTGTCTGTCTGTAGCATCTTAGCACCTAACCAGATGAACCGATTTTGTTTTTATTATTAATAGTTTTTTTTTGTTTGATTGATGTCTTCATAGAGAGTTTTCTTAGCTTTGATTCATGAAAATTCGTTCAATCGTTATAAAATTATGAGCTTTTTTCTAGTTAATTGCGCTATGAAATCAACTTTCATAGGTCTGATCAATTCGAAAATCTTCTTCTTCAACGATATTGTAAGAACATGGAAGCCTCCTGGACTCTACAGAATACTCAAATCCTCACCAACTTACAGCTCAGATTTTAAATGTCGTGTTTAGAGTCATTGGAAAAAGCTATTATACATAGATCAGTCGGAGTGGTTTAAAATATTATATTATATTATTATATATATAGATGAATATTATTTTATACAATAGATCATATTATGTATTATACTATATTGACTTCAAATTGATTGTGATCGGTGGGGTTCTACAGCATAGCTAAGCTTATAAT
This sequence comes from Cabera pusaria, assembly GCA_954871355.1. Classification (NCBI taxonomy): domain Eukaryota; kingdom Metazoa; phylum Arthropoda; class Insecta; order Lepidoptera; family Geometridae; genus Cabera; species Cabera pusaria. The sequence goes on from OX940893.1 coordinate 22,958,401, forward strand.
AATATTTTCGTAGTAACTATGACATAATCTGTGGTTTCACTGCAAATATTTTATTAATTTTGCGATGCGTGTTTGTGAAATTCGTGATATCTTCTTGAGTTTTCATTTGAATTATATACTGTAAAGGACAATTTTAATCTATAATATGTGGCCAAGCTAATTAACGTAATTATTTGGATAAGGATTAATACTATATACTTGAAAATAGCCTTGGAAGATATGTAATATTTTTTAACAAAAATTTTAAGATTAAAATGGTTACTGTGAGTCAACCTTAAGAGATAGACATATGCTGTCGCGGACTTTTTTGTAGGTCTTATTAAGTTGTACAACTCTTGCATAGAAAATATTCTTCTATCTATTTTCAATTAAGCAGCGTTCGTAAGAAACGTGTTTTTTCGACCGTTTATTTGCCGACTTAGGTTGCAAATTAGGTCTCCACGAATGTACCTTTGATTTCAACGGGATAATATATAGCCTATTTTCATTCCGAAAGTCTATTCTATATATTAGTGAAAGAATTTTTTAAATCGGTCTAGTAGTTTTTGAGCCAAATCATTACAAACATACAAAAATACAAAAATACAAATGTTCTCTCTTTATAATATTAGTATAGATATAGATAAACCTTTTTAAACACAAGCTTTTACATAACCTAGGACCAGAGTAAGTCAAGACAAATCCAACGAGCCCAAAACACGACGGGTATTGTCCAACTTCCAGCTCCATCATCAGATCAGCACCATGTCATCAGAATATTGCTTTGTTTTTACTTTATTTTATTTACATATTTATTTATTTATTTACTTTTCTTTATTTACTTTATTTTTTATTTATTTGTATGCAAAATTTCAGCTCAATCGGTTACCGGGAAGTGGATCAATTTTTATTTGCAAGATTTGATGACATACATCGGGACAGGTGAAACTAAATAAAACCTAGTAAAAAGATGAGGTATTTTTAACACGTTAAGGGCAACATTTTTGGTTCAAACCAAATAGTTACCCTCAACAGATTGAACTGAAATTTCGCACGCTTCTCTAAGGTTATATTGACAATGCATTATTTTGATACCATGGAGCTGATCTGGTGATGGAGTCGGGAATATAGTATATAGTCGATTATTTTTGGGCTTTTATGCTTTTTCATGATTAATTCATTGCATTAATGAAGAGAGTCTGTAAACAAAGCTTGTTTTAAAAAAAGATTTTAAAGATATTATTGTTACAGTAACTAATATATTGATGCCATCTACTTCAATTAACTTTAAAATATATAAATATATTTACAAAATAAACTACATAAAAATAAAAATAAAATATTTACTAAGACTAAGATTAAAATAAAGATATAAGTGACGATATACGCAAAGCGGTGGGCAGTGACTGGAAAAGAAGAGCCGAACAATCGGGCACAGTGTCAGATCCTGGGAGAGGCCTACGTCCAGCTGTGGACTGACACCGGCTGATTATGATGATGATGATAAAGATTAAAATAAATACTACAAATAACACAACTGCTAGTATACCCAAAATCTGACAGTAATGTTAGTGAACAAAAGACTTCAACACGCTCGTATTCAGGACAAAGTTATGAACTTTTATTATTAGCTGCAAATAAATCGTAGATCAACAGATTAGGTGAAAATAAAAATGAGGAAGACAAACTTAAGACGCCTACAGCAATTCACATTTTGTAACTTGAGAAAATAATTAAGAGTAAAATTATAGTTTTTTCTAAACACAATAATAAGATTTTAAAAAAATAAAACCCTATTTCAAATAGGTACTGCGCTAGTCATTTTCAGTACCAGGTGTTAGGTGCTTGTCGCCATATCTTTGGAGAAATCAGATCTTTACGAAATACTAACAAGATCAAGCTCAGTGGCGTGCCATAGGGCAGGCCTAGGTCCTAGACAGAGACACGCTTATGATGATGATGATTATTAGGCGTTCATTCCACGATAGGTTTTGCTGTCAGTTTGCTCACAGTCACGGCTGTGACCGATGGATAACTGATCGTGTAATGAGATGACTGACGGTGACTGACCGATATTTATATACTTTAATTTGCTACAGGAGCAACCATCAGTCATGACTATTGGTTTTGAATGACGGATTACCTACCGTGTTAGGCGTTCATTACACGATAGGTTTTGCTGGCAGGTGCTGTGACTGATGGATAACTGATCGTCTAATGGGGTGATTGACGGTGACTGACCGATATTTGCATACTTTGGTTTGCTGCATGAGCAAGCATCAGTCATGAATGTCAGTTTTGAATGACGGATTACCTACCGTGTTAGTAAGGCGTCCATTCCACATGGTTTTCTTGTAAGCAATTAATTCAACGGTGCGGAGACTTTTGTTTGACACGTAATAATTAGAAGGAATAAACAAAGTATTACGTATTCCATCGGATAATTGCAAAGTTATATCACACAGGTCATTGGTACAAACGGTTATCGCAGTGCATATCAACACATAGAAAAGAAAAGCGTTTAGAAAACATACCATGAACACAGAATGCTAATAGGAAAATGTCGCAACACCAAATAACAATGCAGATGGGTGAAATTACCTACTGTTTAACCACATATTGTATGCAACAGTCACCAATAAGCACTTTGTTTCTACTTAGGTCTGTACTTTTTATAGCTTATGTAGGCTAGAGTTCCTTTTCTATTTAAGAGGGTATACTTTTTTATTTGAGAGGGTATGCTTTTCGTTCGCCAGAGATATCGAGATAAACACAGCAAGTTAAAGCCACCCCGACCTTTGTATAATATGTTCATTGATACCATTCCAATAAGCCTAAACACGACAACTCTGCTGTTAGTTGGTGAGCAGTTGAGTAGTCTACAGATTCCAGGAAATGCCCTAGCATCAGGTCAATGCTACCGAGTTCTTACAATATTGTTGAAATAAGAGGACACCGAATTTTGAACTGTTCAGACCTTTTAAAGTTCATTTCATAGCGTCATCAACAATATAAAAGCTCATAGTCTTAAAACTGCGGAACGGATTTTCATAAATCAAAACATGTGTCAAAACTAAGAACACTCTCGATTAAGACAGATGTCTTATCAAACAAAAAAAGTAAAAATCGGTTCAGCCATGTGGGCTCTACGATGCCACAGACAGACACACACATACACAGATTCGATACGTCAAACTTATAAAAGCCCTTCTTTTTGCGTCGGGGGTTAATGACTGGCGCAGCATGTGAAGTCGATTTTTTAGTTTCTTAAACGATCTTTATTATGTTATCACGCTGTCATTGTAAAGTGTATCAACAGAGTACGAGCTATACCTTATTTAAATGCTCATTTTGTATTGTGCGGGACTGATGCGGTATGACTTTGACTTTTATATTCGATATCATCGCAAACATCATCACGTACCATCATGTAAACGTCTTGCGTGTGCTTTTACCTAATATCATAAAAAAGGTAGATTTATCTATGATGATGGTCTTGCAAAATACAACATAAAGTACCTAAAAATGTACTATTTTTTTTAATCTTTGGGTGCGCGTTTATGTCTTGTCTAATAGTAAATAGAATAACCGGCCAAGTGCGTGTCGGGCCACGCGCAGTGTAGGGTTCCGTAGTAGCCTGTTATTCAATGCAAGTCTTTACCCGTTATAAACAAGCAACTAGGTATTCCGTCTTTATCACTTTATAGGATTTATTCTAAGGATTTTGTATTTAGTACAAATATATCCAACACCCAAGTTCAACGACTATTACTGCTAAACTAATAAAGTTATCTCAACCACTATAATTTTCCTTTAAATTTCATGAAATGCGCTATTATCACGAAATTTTTCAGATTTTTCAAGCCAGTAGTTTAGCTTTTAGAGGGGGGGGGGGGACGCCCTACTGGAACAAAATTTGGCCCTTTAAAGTTTAATATTTCGTAAATGGAGCATTCAATCGAAAAATAGTATTAGCAGCCCTTAAGTCATTTTAAAATACCTATTCAACGATACCCTCCACACGATGGGGTAGACGATGAAAAAAAAAATCATCCCCATTTCTCATATAGGGGAGCTACCCTAAAAAAAATATTTTTCACAATTTTATTTCAGCACTTTGTCGGCGTAATATATATACATACTCCCACAAAATTACAGCTTTTTAGTATTAACGGTCTCTTAGCAAAACCTCGGACAGTCAGACAGACGGACATGACGAAACTATAAGGGTTCCTTGTCAGGACTACGGAACCCTAAAAATCATCTTCGACCACATCGTCACAAAATATCAGAAGAGGTAGAGTTCAAGAAACTCATTTTTAATGGAGATTGCACGTAGTGCACAATGTTTTGAAGAGTAGAAATATGATCATGAATGACGTCAGGCATGTTTTTTCTTTCATTGACAAAAGATTACAGGCTGTTCTTAAGTTAGTAGTAAGTAGTAGTACTGTAGGTCTCTATGTCTTCTTCTCTTATTAAACTAGTTTCTTCTCTCATAGGTGGACTTATTCAGCGAGGATTGGCTGCGGCAGAGTAGCTGGGAGCCTGCTCATGAGACCATCCTGCTGATTCATGGGTACGCGGGAGGAGACGACACCCTTCCCATCACGGTGCTCAGAGATGGTAACTTTGTTCTTCTCATATACTTATTATAATACTTGCGATCCACCCGGCTGTGCAAGGGTAATATATAGTCATAATAGTCGCTAAATCACCGTTTTAAAGAAAGGCCAAGTCAAAAGTACCTAATGTACCTATAACCGGCGAGCATGTATGAAGGCGCTAATGAAAGTGGAAGAAGCGAAAAACGTGAGTCCACATCGTTGCATGTGAAATGAAGTGCAAGTCTTTGCCACAGAACAGTTTATATCCGTGTTCTGTCGTGTCTGCCTACCCCATTGGGAAAAAGGCGTGATGTTATGTATGTCATATGTATGTAATGTCACTCATATGTATGTAATATAGCCGCTCAAGGTCCTGCTTTGCTCTTACAAAATTGTTATTTGCACGATAGTTTTATCATGGACTTATGTTTCAAAATAGGTCTTCAATAAAAGGTGTAACAGACACAGCTGCATAACTGCTCAATCTTTATCAAGCACAAGTCCGATCATGTATGGAGTACTGTTCTCACCTCTGGGACGGTTCGGCTAAATACCAACTAGAGGCGTTGGAGGCAATTGAGCGAAGAGCTAAGAGGCTAATCAACAATGACGAGCTCATTAGCAGAAGACTCCAAAGCTTAGAGCATCGCCGCAGAGTTGCTTGTTTATCGGTTTTTTATCGGATACATTTCGGAGAGTGCCTCCCAACTGCACGAACTTATTCCCCCATCACCTTTTTTCAATCGGACAACCAAACGTACTGATACACGCCACCGCTACATGGTGGATATTCCATCAATCCGAACGAAGCGATTTGCTTCCACATTTATCATACGTACCGCCAGGGATTGGAACTCCTTGCCTGAGTCTGTGTTTCTGGAAAGGTACCATCTAGGGGTCTTCAAGTCGCGAGTGAATAGGTATCTTCTAGCCAAGCGTGCTACATCGTCGACCACATCGTCACTTAACATCAGGTGAGATAGTGGTCAAACGCTTGACTATAGAGAATAAAAAATAAAAAAAACTGCATTCATAATCATTTAGTCTGCCTTTGTTTGATCAACATTATTAATAAAGTTGTTTTATCCCAAAAAAAGGGTGTTCTGATGAATATCCATAATGTTATCTACATATTTGCAACATTTACAAAAGTCAATCGAAAAATCTAAATTAATCGTAATCAGTGCAATGATGTGTTTACACCAATCCATCATTTTGTCAACAACCTCAATAACAAGACAACAGTTTAATATTAGCATATTACACAACGATCGAAATGTCATCGAAAGTGGACAAGTTTCTGCGTTTCTTGTGGACTCCCTTCGAAAGTGAAAGTTCAGTTGCACTCTCGTATTATGCACTCTACTTTAATGGAGCATGTGACTCGGAGTCGCTGCCTTATCATTATGGAACAAGCACTGCATAATTATAAATGTATCAGGTTTTACACGCGATTGCGTACAAATGCTGGAGCTTTTATTAAGTATGTTTTCACAAGCGTTTGAGTATTTATATATTATGGATATTGTAGTGTGAGGCTTTGAACACCAATCAATACCAATATTAAAATTGCGAGAGTTGTAGCTTTATATATTTGTTTGTTTGGGCTTTCTTCACGGTCAAACGGTTCGATTCGATTTGGCTGAAATTTTGCACAGATATAGTCAGTATAGTGGATAAGGATATAGAACTTTTTAATGCGGGCGAAGCCGCGGGGCACAGCTATTATAAATATGAAAGTCAGTTTGTATATTTGGTTGAATGTTTAGGACCTCTTCACGGTCAAACGGCTCGACCGATTTGGCTGAAATTGTACTCGTAGATAGCCAATAGGGTAGAATAGGATATATAGGATAGATAGAATAGGATATAGGACACTTTTTAACGCGAGCGAAGCCGCGGTGCATAGGTAGTAGTAGAATAATAGGTATACTAGCGGATACGACAGACGTCGTACGGGCCGATTGCAGCATCACCTATCTGTCTGTAACAACCCCCCCTTAAAACGCTTTTTTGGTTTTTAAATATTATTTTTTTTGAACGACTATATACTTGTTTACTTTATTACGATACTGAAATACTGGAAAATTAATATATGAGAATATTTAATATTGGAATATTAATCGGACTGGAATAAAATATTGGCCATTTGTAATCGTCTAGTTAGTGGTAGGACCCATTGTGAACCGTTGATGTAACCTAAATTCTTTTCAGGGAATCTCAAGACAAAACTAATATAATAACTAAAGACTAAATAATACAGGAAATGAAGCTTCTATTGTTGCAAGTAATCCTAAACACTGCTACAATACTATTTGTGCTATACTGTTGCTTTTTATACCCTATGGTGCAATTGTTACCTAGTTAAGGGATTGCACCAATTTTTCTAACTAATACTATTCAGTACAAATATGCTATTATTAGTACTAATTTGTGTTGTATTATTATTATTAGTACTATAACGCTACATTATAGAATACAGCTGAACATTGAGTAATATTTTACAACCTTTGTCAACATTATACCTATTGACCCTAATAATATTACTTTTTAGAAATAACCATAACAATATCATCATCATCATCATAGTATATTCTCTGGATAATCTCTTACATTCACACCTTGCATTCTTAATTATATTTATCTCTAGACTTTCTTTGGGACTTCGATAGATTTTAATTTGATGATCTTTCTTTGTCAATTTCTTTGTTATTTTTATAGACAAAGTTAATGATCATGTCAATAGATTTAGTATAAACATTTTAGTATGTCAATAACAAAAGAGAGGAGGACAAAAGGGTGATAAATAAATACATGTATATATGAAAATATGTCTGATTTAGTACTTTTAAAGGGAGGATAGTCTTTGGGGTGTTTTTTACACAGCATGTACCATGGATGGTTGGATCGGCGCGCCGTCCATTCGCTACCGAGCTATGGCATTCATCCTGAATTACTTGGGTAGCCCCTACTTGATCTAGTATCAAGCAACCATCCATGGGGGACCACCACTGCGCATGAGAAGACATGACCTATATTTCATAATCGAAGTATCGACGAGAAATGAGGTTTAGCAAGCCTAGAAATATTACCTGCATTTCATTATCGAATCATCAACCAGAAACGAGGTTAAGCCTCATGGTGATGTCTACAGTAAGTCAAAAGTCAGTAGTACAAGATGTATGCAATTAAATTAAATTCGACGTCTTAAATTGTATGTCAGTACTGAGTCACAACTAAAAGTGAGAGGGCATAATCTTTTATCAAAGAGAATAGTACATGTATGTCTGTTAGTCAGCCTACATACTCATCCACTCCAGCTTAGTTTAGCTTGGGAACATTCGCTTGCTCGAACGATAGAGTTGCCTTGGATGGTTAGAAGGTCTCTGTCTATTAATCGAGCACAACATCCATCACCACCTGTTTCATGTAGATATTACTCACTCTAGTTTCTTAAGAGTGAGTAGTATCTGAGCTACCCTGCCTACACTACCTACTATCGAATTTCCTATCTATCTCCTATCAACCTATCCTATCATTCCTACTAACCCATACTGGGTCTATCCAACTCCATCTATACTAAAACCTGTCCTGAACCGCAAAGTATATTTCCAACAAAGGAATGACTCAATGAGCCAGGTTAATTGAAGTTAATATTGTGGTTAATGAAGATAATTACTGAAGCAACCCAGTAAGCTAGGTTCGCCAGCATTTTAGTTAAATTATTTCTCCACTCCGGAAAGACCCAGCGGTCCAAGATCACTTTATTGACGTAGTTGGTGATGATGTCGTTGCGTGATCATCTATGTTAAATGCTAGAGAAGACTCTGGCTATTCATTCAGCTTACAAGTCTCCCCAGGGTTGGGCCACCCGTAGCATAACACAGAATCTCACGGTCCCCTCAGGGAAGGTAATTCTCGAACATGTAGTAAAAGTGATTCTTTTCTCACTGAATTATTCCGCAGAATATGTAAATTCGAAGACACGTTGCGTGGTTGTCTATGTCACGAACTAGAAGAGACTCTGGCTATTCTTTCAGCTTATAAGTCTCCCCAGGGTTGGGCCACCCGTAGTGTGACACAAACTTCCACGATCCCCGCGGGGAAAATAAATCTCGAACAGATAATAGGCGAATCCACGCCATATGAGCAGCTTCAATAAGCACATATGTCCCGTAGGAAACAAAATCTCGTACATAATTAGTAAGTGAATCCGTCTCACTAAGTCATTCCAATGAATCAGGTACGTTGAATTTAAATATGCTGATGCATAGTAATTTATGTCGATGATATTGGGTAAGTCAACATGACATTATATCCGCATGTTTTGTATATCCCGTAGGAAAGAAAATCTCGAACATATTAATTATTAAACTTTTCCACCAAATAACTTCAGCGATGCAGGTACATAAAATTATATTAAATTATTTCACGGTTGGTATAAGAAAATTATTATCATCGTTCACGTACACATAAACAATTAATGTCCTGAAATAAATTTATTATTATTACAATATTCCGTTTCAAATTCATCATCAAAACCATCAACATCAACCATCAGATTACACAGTTGGTAAAGAAAATTACTATCATTCACGTACACATAAATCAATAATATCCTGAAATAAATGAATTATAATAATAATACTCCGTTATTAACTTCATCACTAACATTAACTAATTTCTGTCCACTGCTGGACACAGACCCAATGAACACCCTCTCCAACAGGTTTAAGGTCTATAGAACACTTAGCACAACACTGCAACTCTCACAACCACCTTCGGACCGATTCGGATAAAATATTATATAATTGTCCCAACGTGAGCAAAGTCACGGGACGCAGCTAGCTTCCTTAGCCATATTAAAATAAACATAATTATTATATATTCAAGCAAATGATTTCATAAATCTATTTCAAATACGAAATATCCCGATTTGGATGAAAAGTTATATAACAATAACAATATCACATTGAATAAGTAATATTAAAATGGAATAATAAACCAAATACAAAATCCTACAAATAAATATATAAATATTTAGAAATGTATCTTTCAACCATTTCTCTTAGTATAAAAGTTGTCACAAATCCATCAGATAAATTTGCCACAGGTTTAGGTACGATCTGATTTCATCAGATGTTGTCTGGACCAATTCGGATAAAATGCTACTTAGTTGTTTCAACATGAGCAAAGTCACGGGACGCAGCTAGCTTTCTTAATCATATTAAAATAAATTATACAATGCTAAATTCCAGTTCCCCTCTGTCAGACATCCACCCGACAGACATATTAAAATAACTAATATCAAAATGGAACGATAAACCCAATACAAAATCCTACAATTTTAAGTTCCTGGATGTCCGTCTTGCACTAAACCACCATTTCAGAATATCTAATAATTAGTAATGGCTACCATAATATACTTATTTATTTTACATGCAATTAACTGATTATATGATTAATATTGTTAAATTTAGACCTGATGGTAATAAGAGATCTATAGAATTTATATTTCCTATAATTCTCCTTATACATATTTAGAAATCTATCTTTTAACCATTTCTCTTGATATAAAAGTTGTCAAAATCAGTCAGCAGCCACATGCACTTGACCATAATTTCAAAGTGTAATATTTAGTGAGAAAACTATCTACAAGGAGATAAAATGTATTATTTTTACTTTGTAATTGTATCTTCTTAAATTTATTAGTTAATACCAACCAATAAAAAGTCAGTCAATTATGACTTTCTATTTTTTAATTTATATCTTATAATAATAGTAAAAAAACCTAGAATTAAGATAAGAAATTGAATATGTGCATAATAATTAGGATAGTTCAAAAACCAAGACAGCCGACCTCCACGCCCCGCGAGACAGCCCCAGCAGCAAGTTTTGGATGCTCACAACCGACGAAGCAATCGCACAACATACACACAAAAAACACACAGACAAACTGAGAACCTCCTTCCTTTTGGAAGTCGGTTGAAAAGGCATCATAAACCATCAGTGCTCTGTCCAACCAATTATTGGGGATTGAAAGCATTACATAGACACTTCTGTTTACCATCAGCAAGTAACTGGCAAACCAGCTTCTTGTTTTGTAGCTGAGCTTCACGCCTAATATTATATTGAACCGTAAAACCGCTTGAAATCGGGCACTATCCCATTACAATAATCATTTAAATAGATAATCTAAACGCGTTACAGTGACATCTTCTCATGTTATTGGAAAAGCCCACAATGCAGCTTTCTTATTAATAGATAAAAGGATACTCCCTGACTTCTTACTGCTCCGTTTTTCAACAATTTTAACACTTTTTAGCACATAAAAACTTCAAAATAACACTACACGTCCAGTAACATCTTGCTCTTTTTCCCTCCCGTCAAAAAGTGACCCCCAAGCTTCGCCGCCAAAAGTCCAGTTCCCTTTATTTTAGCGGCAAAATACTATTTTTACGCGGTAAATTTCGTTCGTTTTTCAAAAGCAGCCATAAACTAAGAAAAATACTCAATAAAAATCCAAGAGAATCCCGCGCTCTTCCCAAAACAAAACAATAACCCCTGTCATTCTGACCAGTGACAGCTCCTCCTGACACTGGCAGTTTATGTAATCTAGCTTTTTTTTAACTCTGCACAGTGGCTTCGCACCTGACCTATATAGCGCCAAGTGTTGTTTTGTCTGACCCAAATATTTAATTAAATACTAAATGAGAACGATCTTATTTATGAATTATTTTGAATATAAACATAGTACATCATTAAAATCAATATAAATTCGAAATATCACCTCATAAACCTGAACCAATCTCAATAAATCGTAGAGCTCGAAATCCGTTCTGTTACATGTCCAATTGTGAATCTAAATAGATTGGACTTAAGAGCGTACGCGGGGTGCAGTTTTCCATACAAACGTATTCCCCTGTTTCCTCCCTGGAAAATGCCGCTGGAGCAAAATTTGTTTCTACAAAAAATCAAGGTCTGCTGTAGCTATCATGCTATCACTATGCCCCTATCATTTGCTTTTTTTGACCAAACAATTGCAAATAGAAATAATGTTTAGTCAAAAATCTTAAAGAGGAGATAAAAAGGCTTATTTCTTTTTGTGATTGGTTGGTCAAAAAAAAGCAATAAAAGCATAGGAGCATAGCTACATCAGACCTTGATTTTTTGTAGAAACAAATTTTGCGCTAATTTTGTAGAAAAAAAAAATTGCACTATAAGCATTTTCCAGGCAGGAAACGGGGGAATACGTTTGTGTGGATAACTGCACTCCGCGTTCCCTCTTAAGGACAGAATAATAAAAGATAACTTAAGTTAGTTGCCCTATGCTTCATTTTCGTTTTACATATCTGATGAGATAGTGGTCAAGAACTTGTCTGTCAGGAATGAAAAAAAAATCATACGGAACACTGGTCACATACAAGTCGTATTTTGTTTGGTATTTCACACGATTGCGTTCACGTGGATTTCTCATAATGCATATTAAACGATGAAGCAATAAATGATAGGCATTATAATATATGTTTACATGTCAGGGCCATTTAAATTTAACCGACTTCCAAAAAGGAGGAGGTTCTGAATTAATCAATATGTTTTTTTTTATATTTGTGACGCGATGACTCCGGCCTACAATTGTGAACCGATTTGAATGATAATTTTTTTCATGGGTAGTGAGGTCACTCCACGGTGATCCCATTATACAATTTATTGAAATCTGATGCGTATCTTTAGAGATATGGAGACAAAAATCTCTAACTTGCTGAATCACGCGGTATGTGAAGTCAGTTGTTTTTAGTTTTTACTATGCTACCTAATTATTTTTGTTTTGTGCCCTTTACATTATTTAGTCGTTCTAGCTGCGCTTCGCGGCTTCGCTTGGATTAAAAGTAACCTAGGTGCTAATCCAGGTCATAAACTATCTTTGTATAAAATTTCATCCAAATACGTTTAGCCGTTTTTATGTGAAAGAGTAACAAACATTCATTAATCTATACTCACAAACATTCGCTTATATAAATATTGGTAGGATGGTAGGATTTTTAATAAAAAAAGAAAACCATTGAGGCTACGATGTAAAGGTACGGCCACACCGCGGCGTCTTGCGGTCTGCGGGCGTGATCTCAGTACTTTTCAATTATTTTCTGATCGCGTTTGGTGTGAACCAGTCGGTACAAATACTATACTGCGCTATCTGATCGCCACCTAGATCGCGCACGCAGGACGCTGAGGTGTGTCCGTACCTTAACACATCTGTATAATAATAAAATATTAGTAGTGTAATCTATCTTTTAACTGTTCTAATTCCAGCTGAATCTACAATACATAAAATTTTTACTTTTTGAAAAAATCAGAGTTCTGTTGCCTATTTGACTCTAAACTAAAGTCAATAAAGTCGATCACATCATCACTTAGCACCCTGATGATTGATATGATTATATTGATATAATTATATTATATGATTGATAACAAAGCGTTCATCACTTTGATCACTCACAGGTGAGTGATCAAACGCTTGCTTATCTTTTCTTTTCTTTTTATATATAATAAAACATTAAATTAAAAAATCAAAAAACCCGACTGCGCAAAAAGTGAAGTGTTAAAAAACGAACTGAAAAGAAAAAAACAAGTAAGTCTAGTAGTTTAGACTTCTGTTTAGGGATATAAAAAAACTATACCATTTAAATTCTTTCTCGGTCGATACACTCATAAAATAAATTATACATTGTTAAATGGAATATAGAGACTTTAACGGTCGGGACACATTAATGGCTTAACGAATGGGGATTAATGTGTCCCGACTGTTAAAGTCTCTTTATTCCATATAACAATGTATAATTTATTTTATGAGTGTATCGACCGAGAAAGAATTTAAATGGTATAGTTTTTTGATATCCCTAAACAGAAGTCTAAACTACTAGACTTACTTGTTTTTTTCTTTTCAGTTCGTTTTTTAACATTTCACTGTTTGCGCAGTCGGGTTTTTTTATTTTTTAATTTAATGTTTTATTTTACACTTTTTAGTTAAGTAAAGGACGGCAAATTCCGTAATCTTCTGCTACATAGGCTTGACCTTTCGCAAAAATGCGTGATCTTAAGTCGACCACAGCTTTGTCCAAGGTACTACCTTGGAAAAAAAGAACAAAAAACCGACATGCGTGAAATAGATAGAGTATTGCTTTTTAAGCTTACTTACTTTACAGTTGTACTATTAAACGACTATACCAAAAGGAAGAGGTTGTTTGTTATCTCAGAACTCCATCATTCTTAACCGATTTGGAAAATTCTTTTTTGTTTAAGTTAATCTAATTTTTGTTTGGCCTCATTGTAATTTTATTGAGATCTGATAAGTAACTTCAGAGATAAGCACCGCTAACTTGTTACTGAAAGTGACTAACGCGGCATGTAAAATCGTTTTTTTTTTCGATTTGTGCGATCATAAATTATTTGTTATAAATATGTTTTGAATCTCCATTTTAAGACCTTTAATTCGACACCCCACTCGATAGGTTTTGAAACAAAAATTTTTTTTGAACCCCAAATTTTGGCGTCTGAAGTCCGCCATTTTGATTTTTTCTATTTTTTATGTTTTCGTTGACACTCGCGCTAGCATGGCGAATCTATTGACGTGCCAATTATCAAAATCGGCCCACGCGTTTGGTCTCTAGTGTGCCACAAAGGAACATACATACATACATACATACATATATAGACTGATAAACACATTACCTCTCCTTTGCGTCGCGCAGTCGGGTAAAAATGAATCCCAACTGACCTTGGTCACGGCATCACGCGTGAACGGCTGGACCGATTTCGCTAATTCTTTTTTTGATCGGTTTTTTATCATCAGGAGATCATTCTTATGAAAAAATAAATAAATAAATAAAAGTTGTTTTTAACGCAGGCGAAGCCGCGGGGCACAGCTAGTTGTCTTCTATGCTAATATTATAAAGAGAGAACATTTGTATTTTTGTATTTTTGTATGTTTGTAATGATTTGGCTCAAAAACTACTGAACCGATTTAAAAAATTCTTTCACTAATACATAGAATGGACTTTCGGAATGAAAATAGGCTATATATTATCCCGTTTAAATCAAAGGTACATTCGTGGAGACTTAATTTGCAACCTAAGTCGGCAAAAAAACGGTCGAAAAAATACGTTTCTTACGAACGCTGCTTAATTGAAAATATGTAGATAGAAGAATATTTTCTATGCAAGAGTTGTACAACTTAATAAGACCTACAAAAAAGTCCGCGACAGCATATGTCTATCTCTTAAGGTTGACTCACAGTAACCATTTTAATCTTAAAATTTTTATTAAAAAATATTACATAACTTCCAAGGCTATTTTCAAGTATATAGTATTAATCCTTATCCAAATAATTACGTTAATTAGCTTGGCCACATATTATAGATTAAAATTGTCCTTTACAGTATATAATTCAAATGAAAACTCTAGAAGATATCACGAATTTCACATACACGCATCGCAAAATAATTAAAATATTTGCAGTGAAACCACAGATTAGGTCATAGTTACTACAAAAATATTATTATAAGCTTAGCTATGCTGTAGATCCCCATCGATCACAATCAATTTGAAGTCAATATAGTATAATAATATGATCTATTGTATAAAATAATATGCATCTATATATATAATAATATA
This sequence comes from Cabera pusaria, assembly GCA_954871355.1. Taxonomy (NCBI): domain Eukaryota; kingdom Metazoa; phylum Arthropoda; class Insecta; order Lepidoptera; family Geometridae; genus Cabera; species Cabera pusaria. The sequence continues at coordinate 22,973,658 of OX940893.1, forward strand.
ATATTTTAAACCACCTCGACTGATCTATGTATAATCTTTTCATTAAAAGCATTCCAATGACTCTAAACACGACATTTAAAATCTGAGCTGTAAGTTGGTGAGGATTTGAGTATTCTGTAGAGTCCAGGAGATGTCCCAGCATCAGGTCAATGTTCCATGTTCTTACAATATCGTTGAAGAAGAAGATTTTCGAATTGATCAGACCTATGAAAGTTGATTTAATAGCGCAATTAACTAGAAAAAAGCTCATAGTTTTATAACGATTGAACGAATTTTCATGAATCAAAGCTAAGAACACTCTCGATGAAGACATCTATCAAACAAAAAAAAACTATCAATAATAAAAACAAAATCGGTTCATCCGGTTAGGTGCTAAGATGCTACAGACAGACACACAGATACACACGTTAAGCGTATATTACCTCTACTTTTTGCGTCGGGGAACGCCGTAAGGTCACTATTCATTATTCTGTGGTAAGGTTAAGGCGGCAGATGTTCTCTTTGGTGGTAAGCTACTTTTTAACCGACTTCAAAAAAAGGAGGAGGTTTCTGAATTCGACCGTATATTTTTTTTTTTTTTTTTTATGTTTGTTCGCGGATGACTTCGTCGTTTATGAACCGATTTTGATTATTATTTTTTTGTTCGAAAGGAGATATCCCAAGTGTGGTACCATGAAAATTTTATCGAGGTCTGATAAGTATCTCCAGAGATATTGAGATAAACATTTCAAAATTGGTTTTGAAAATGAATAGCGCGGCATTGAAGTCGGTTCTTTTTTAGTTTTAAACGATATTATTGGTAGATTTAATGATCCCACTACCACTGTGTGAAAACTCATGATTCATGAATGCACATAAAACTTTCATTGGTAGGTATATAGCTAGGATTAGAACCAACGACCGTCGGGTCAGAATCAGGGTAACTATCCTTTACGCCAAAGGGCCGTCCAATATCACTACGTAAGTATTATAAAACAAAGTCCATCACTGCGTCTGTTTATCTGTTCGCAATAATCTCAATAGCTACTGAACCGATTATCCTGCGGTTTTCACCAATAGCCAGAGTGTATATGAGGAAGGTTTAGGCGCATAATTCGTTAAGGTTTTGTGTAAATTGGTTGAAATATGACGACGATTGTTAAATATGTTCATATTTTATATTCGATGCAACAAACTGATGCAAATTTTATAGGCATATTGTTCTACCCGTGCGAAGCCGGGGCGAGCTGCTAGTATATAATAAATTGTATGGCTTTAATGTACACCTTCCAGGTTTATGCAGATCTCTACGACACAAGATATATTCTTAGTGTAGGATCTGCACGTCATCTGATTTTGCAATGTAAGCCAAAACCATCAATGTCATTTAAAGCAATTAAAACAACCATAGAGACATATTCTTAAGCAATTTAGTTTAATTAGAGAGAAAGTACTGTTATTTTAATTCAATTTGTATGCCTAATTATTTTGTATCTACATTACTAGAGGAAAGTCACCAAATATGGAATACCATTTTGTTTTTGGGATATAAAAAAAGAACTTCATATAAATTAAATCAGTTTAATGTTTTTACTAATCAGTCATACATTTATGTGTAGTAATTAAGAGCCTTTAATCAAATATATTATTTATCAAATTAAAATCTAACACAAAAACCAAAATCACAAATGAGTAGCCAAATATGGAATTGGTATCCATATATGGAATATAAGCATAAATCAACATAACAATAACAAAAATGGACATAAATATCTTTGAGATCAGTTAAATGAATATAATATATTGTGATAAATGAAAGAAGTTACTTAATTCACTTGCAAAAATCACAGATCCAAGTATCAAACTCTGGACCAGCACAATCATAGCTAATGTGCCCACATTATGCACAATTATAACTAATGAGTCCACACATGCATTTAATCCAGCTTTCTCCACATTTATCCATGGAAAAAAGGCTTGGACAGAACATACGTTCTGCATCATCAGCAGAATATTTCATCAGCAGAGTCAGGAGATCATATTCCATAATTAGACACCAACGACTGTCCATATTTGGATTTTTATACTAGTTCAAACTCTTCTAAATATTTTTTTAATTCACAATATTTTAATGACAATAGATCACAAAATTGTGAAATAAACATAATACCGATATACTAAATAGTATTACACTTATGACACAAACATAACAGCTGGTAATACTCGTTTATTACTTACGACTAAGTTTTCTGCACGACAACAAAACAAAACACGCCTGCCACACGTGAAGCATTCGCGCCACTGACTCGATGGTGTGGGTGCGATAGTTAGTAGACCTAATGAAACAGCTAGGCTATTCTGTAAGCTATCTCGACAGCGGAATCCGCGGTGATATTCGAATTTCGTACTACGAAATTCAATCGTGTCCCGTTCGTAATACGGTTGAATTTTGTAGTACGAAATTCAAATCTCACCGCGGATTCCGCTGTCGAGATAGCTTACAGAATAGCCTAGCAGAAGATGGTCGAGTGTTGCGTTTCATACTTATATTCTTAGAGAAATTAAGGAATTTCATATTTGGATACTATTCCATATTTGGTGACTTTCCTCTATTTGTGGAATAAATAAATGATTACGATTATTATTATAAAAATGAATCCCAATTGTCCTTGGTCACGGCATCACGCGTGAATGGCTGGCCCGATATCGCTAATTCTTTTTTTGTTGTGTTTTTATCGTCAGGAGTTGGTTCTTATCAAAAAAAATCAAATAAATAAAAGTTTTTTTTAACGCAGGCGAAGCCGCGGGGCACAGCTAGTCTCCTATAAAAAAATGTTCACGGCTATTGCCGTCCATCTCTTCCAATCTATGTTTTTTTCTACTTTGCTTCAGAAAGCACTATGAAAGTATTAACATTTTCTCATGGCAAATTACTACTTCCGTTGTCACGGAAGTATTTTGAACTGCAGCTTTCTCGGAAAAGTGACGACAAGTCAGTAATGTCAACGAACCGTTGCAGGTAATTTCTGCAACATTTCATGTGTGAGTGTATGCAAGAGATGCCCATTGGTAGCACGCTGTGTCGCTGTATGCTTACATTATGTTGTATTGCATAATCTTACTCACAATTATTCATTGCCATTGGATGTAGAGCATAGCCGCAAAGTCGCCAGTTTATCGGATCCATTTCGGAGAGTATGCCTTCCAACTGCACGAATTAATTCCACCGAAAAAGGGGAACCTTTTTCCATCGTACTACCAGACGCACAGACATACGCTGGATCGCTACGTGGTTGATATTCCTTATACATTATACTAGAGATGCCCCGCGGCTTCACCCGCGTTAAAAACTCCTTAATTACTTAAAACTGTTCTTTTGTAAAAACGATTCTGTCATTAAAGACATCAAATAAGAATTAGCCAACTCGAATCACCCGTTTTCATGTTATCGCGTGACTAAGGCAAATCAAGATTCATATTTATAATACCCGAAAAACCCAAATTTTCAGACTTTGTTACCTCCTACCCCATTTCGAAAAATCCTACAACACGTACTTTACTTACTTATTTACAGAAGTACTTATGTGTAAATTTTCGAATAAAACAGACTATCTCATCTTGTTTCGCCCTACAAACTTTAAATCCCCGGTCCGTATCCAGGATTTTTTAGAAAATCCTTTCTGCGCGGATACCTACGTCATAATAACTATCTGCATTTTAAATTTCAGCGCAATCTGAAACAATATTGATTTTCAGACTTTGTTTCCCCTTTGTTCACCCTCTTAGGGTGCAATTTCTGAAAAGCCTGAAACACGTATTTACTTATTTTATTACTGGAGCACTTGTATGAAGTTTCGAATAGAAAATACTATCTAATTTTGTTTCTCCATACAAACTTCGAACCCCCGTTTCATCCCCTTCAGGGGAATTTTGACAAATCCTTTCTCAGAGGTAACAAACGTCGTAATAACTATCTGCATGCCAAATTTCAGCGCAATCCGAAACAATATTGATTTTTACACTTTGTTACCCCATTTCACTCTCTTAGGGGTAGAATTTCAAAAAAACCTAAAACATGTATTTACTTACTTTTTAACTGAAGCATTTGTGTGCAGTTTCGGATAGAAAAGACTATCTAATCTTTTTTCTCCATACAATCGAACCCCTGTTTCATCCCCTTAAGGGGTGAATTTTGGAAAATCCTTTCTTAGTACACCCTTACGTACTAAGACAAATATACCTTCCAAATTTCAAGTCTCTACGACCAGTGGTTTAGGCTGTACGTTGTCTGTCAGTCAGTCAGTCAGTCAGTCAGTATGTCAGGACAAAGATTCTTATAGTATTAGATATATAGTTATAAGATAAGACCATTCTTTCACACAAAGCGCTTTGAATCAACATTAATCATACGCACAACAAGGGAATGGAACGGAATGTGTGTTTCTGTGCTCCTGTCAGAGTCTGTGTTTCCTGTAAAGTACAATCCGGGGGTCTTAAAATCGCGAGTGAACAGGTATCTTCTAGGCAAGCGTGCTACATCGTCGATAACATCTTCACTTAACATCAGGTGAGATAGTGGTCAAACGCTTGCTTATCAACTATAAAAAAATGTAGAGGATAACTAAGGCATTTTTTCATTATTTTCAAAGTACTTGCCTAGGATGATAAATTGCTCTGAAATAAATTCCTCTAAAGTAGCAAGGATTTGACTTTTTATGTTTTTTTATATTTGATAGGCTAGCAGTAGACCACTATTTCGCCTGTTAGTAAGCGATGTGTTCGAAGATGTTGAACCCGCTAGGCCTAGAACGGTCTGACTCTCAAGGGCTGCAGTGTGCTGCCGGAACACCGTAAGGTAATGGCGGTAGATTTTCTCTTTGATGATGGTAAGCTAGTTTTTGGTACCTAGCCAATGGGAATATCGCTATAATACTCCTATCACCCTTGGAACTGTATTTTTGAATAGGAGTTGTTCTGGAATTGGCTTTGTACTTTAGCAATAGTTATAGTTTAAGTCCTAAGGGTTATTTCATACCAACGGGATAAATCGTTCCATCTTAAAAAGGTATTTTTGATTGTGCTTCCTGGGTAGTGCCACAGAATAATGAATAGTACAAGTAGTGCTAAGGTAGTATAGTACCTAACATTATCTTACCTGATAGTATGCTATGGGCGTGGCCTACTATTGACATTGTCGTCTACTATTTGCTGAGTTGCGGCATTATCTTTGTGGTATTAGGTTATAACACTAACCTAACTAGTCTAGAATATAAGATGGGCAGGTTGCCCTTTTATGTAACAAATGCGCAACTATCTTAAAACCCTTAATAAATATAGGGTTTGATGTAACTTAATTTATTTGAAGATTTTTGTCAAGGACTTGAGATATATTTCGAGATATCTGTCATACTTGCGATTTTAATTGTAATAAAAAAAACTTGAAACTATGTTTGCAGCATACCTCCGGCGTGGCGGCTACAACGTCTTAATGCTGGATTGGGGCGCACTTTGCCAGCCTCCGTGCTACGTAGCAGCCGTGCACAATCTACGCCCCGTGGCGCGGTGCACCGCTGAAGCGCTGGGCTCACTACGCCGCGCAGGTCTGCGCCCCGACAGACTGACTTGTGTCGGACACTCGCTGGGCGCACATCTCTGCGGCATCATCGCTAACTACCTCACTTTCAGGCTGAATAGGATCATTGGTATGTTGAGAAACCTACTAATATCATACACACGATTTATATATAGATCTTATGTCCTAATGGATCACATAAAATAGGTTTGTTATTTTGAACTCTGGTTGGACACCCTATAGATAATTTTTATCATAACTTACGTACAGTTTTTTATCATTATTCACAGTGTAGTCCTCTATCTTTTCTTAAAAAATATTTTATAGGCTAGCGTTTGAGCTCACCTGTTGGTAAGTTATGATGCGGTTGAAGATGGTAAGCACGCTAGGCCTCTAGGCCCATTCTAATGGGAACTAAATTTAAACTAAATAAAAGCAACACGTACCTACCTATTAATTACCTAGAAGTACTTACATAGCATCAACTGTCTGAAGAAAATGTAATTCTATTCTAAGCCATATATTATGCCATCGGAAATGTGTTTTAAATTGTTTGGGTGTACTGAACCTGAAATAAATTAAACTTTAATTTGATTAAATTTTCTAACCACTATTATGTAAAACAATAAAATTACTGATATACCAATTATTTAACTTTATGTTCTTTTTTCAACAGACTTCCAAAAAGGAGGTTCTCAATTCGTCTGTATGTTTTTATGTGTGTATGTTACGCGATTACTCCGTCAATTGTGAACCGATTTGAATGATTATTTTTGTAATCGGTAGGGTACGTTTTCGAGGTAGTCCCGTTGTAATTTCATCGAAATCTGATAAGTATCTCCAGAGATATGACGATAAACGTCTCAAACTTGCTACTGATATTGACTCACGGGGCATGGAAGTCGGTTGTTTTAGTTTTTAAACTATCCTAATTATTAAAAATTTAATACATAGCCTAGGTTACATTACTTTAAAAAAAGCGTGTTTTGACTTGTCGAATAGTGTGCCAAATAACTAACAATAAAACTTAACATTCTTATTTTATTTCTGTACAGGTTTAGACCCAGCGCGTCCTCTGATCAGATCTGCGCCCGCTCTGCGCCTCGACCCGGGCGATGCTCGCGCAGTCCACGTGTTACATACTAACGCGGGACGGTACGGTGAAGGTTCTAGACTTGGTCACGCAGACTTCTGTCTTAACGGAGGACGGAGCCAGCCTTACTGTGAAGATACACCTAGTGAGTATCACTTCTGAAGCTATCCTTGGGAGCCAGTACCCATTATAGGCCTAACGTGCTACCATCCTCCACTTACCAATAGGTGAAAAAGTGGTCAAACGCTATAGCCTGTATGATATAAAAACTGCGCTATATGGACTAGACTTTAGTCAACTGTCCTGCGCCTGGTCTTACCACCGTCGACTCATAGCTTCAATAGCCCAATGGTTAAGGCGTCGGTCTGACGATCGAGAGGTCGTGAGTTCGATCCCCACCCATTGCACTATTGACGTGAATCCACTACTACTACAAGTGAACAAGACTACTAGTAATAAAATACCCACATTACTAGTAAGCCTTAAAACAAATCCAGACAAGAACGATTCCATCGACCACATCGCTTAAACATCAGGTGAAATAGTGGTAAAGTGCTTGTCTTCTAGGTATACGAAACAGAAAGATCAATAGGTACCTACTAGGTACAATTAATGTTATTTAAAATCCTGTATTTATTTTCTCAGATGAAGCTCTCTGCAGCCACATCTGGTCGATCTGCTATCAAGCCGAGAGCCTGTTCGTGTCGCGGTCCGCGGTGCCGTGCGGCCGTCGCTGCTCCGTGCGAGTGCCGCCCGCACGTGCGGCTGCCTTGCCTGTGCCTCTAGGACAAAAAGCGCCTATGACGTTAGTACCTATGATGTCAATCTAAAAATCTTATTGTAAGGAGGTAAATAGATAGATAGAATACGCTTCATTGCACTTAAAACTTAGAATAGGATACAATAGTGATTACATTTTATTGAACAATTAGCGGCCTTATCGCTGACCAGCGGTATCTTCCAGACAACCGTTGGCTGATTAGTGATTAGAGACCATCACTACATACCTATTATAAAACAAGCGCCGCGTCTGTCTGTTCGCGATAAACTCAAAAACGACTGAACGGATTTTCATACGGTTTTCACCATTGGACAGAGCAGAGGACACATTCCCATCTAGGTTACTTTCGTTGGGGCCGTTTTGATGTACATAGCAATTACAACCGTATGTTTAGAGCAAACGGATTAAATTGTATTTGTTAAGAGCAAACGCGGGGTACATTTTTCCATACAAATGTATTCCCCATTTTCCTCCCTGGAAAATGCTTCTAGAGCAAAATTTTTTTCTACGAAAAATCAAGGTCTACTGTAGCTATGCCCCTTTCATTTGCTTTTTTTCATCATACATTTGCAAAAAGAAATATGACCCTTCAAAAACCTGAAAAAATACCCATTTTACTGCCCTGATCTACACGGCTACCAGACAAGTTCTAAAGGGTTTTAAGACAAAACAAAATGATAGAAGAACGGATGCACTCATCTGCAAAAATATCGTGAAAAAAATAATTTGATCGGATCAGTTTTCGAGGAGAAAATTTGGGAATACATAATAATACTCAAAATTTTGTAGGCAAAATGGGTCTGAGCTGCAGTTGTCCCTATCGCACTCTTCGGGGGAAGGCTGGAGGCCTGGAGGTGAGGGAGGGTGAAATTAACACGTATACATTTAAGGAAGTGATAATTGTCGATAATGGGTATCGATAGTCTAGTGATTTCTATCGATATCGATATTTATCGCGTTTTCATTAATTTAATTTTCTACAAAGTGTATATGTTACTTTTATCATTGTAGGTAGGTACTTCAAATTGCTCTAGATATCACTTACCACCAGGTGGTATAGTGGTGAAACGCTAGACTGTATGATATTAAATAAAAATATTACAGACAAATGTTACCTATACATAATGTTTATGTGACTTATGTCCAGGTTAAACGTTCTACTTGAAATTTTTACAAAGTACGAGTATGTATTACTATGGGCGCTACAAAAGCAAATAATATTTTTTTGAAACTTTTTAGTGAAAACTTACTTAGCGGCTTTATGAACTTTGTATAGGATTTGAATGGGATGGGTAAAATATGTTAAACTTGCGTCAGGACATCGCGTTGGGAGACGTGACCTGATCGAAAATTCGTAAGATGGAGGAAGAGTAGAAACTGTTATTGTGATGTGGAAAAAATGTTAAACTCGCGTCAGGACACGCGACATGGTCGATATTTCGTAAGACGGAGGGAGAGTAGACCAAATGCACAACGTTAATTTTCAAGTTAGTTGCATGTAAATACATTTTTAAGAGTAGCTAATTTGAGAATTCAATGATATATACTTTTTAATTTAACCATATTAATTGTGCTGTTTTTCGACCACATACCATCCATTTTCAACCGACTTCCAAAAAGAAGGAGGTTCTAAATTCGTCTGTATGTTTTTAGGGTTCCATACCTCAAAAGGTAAAAAAAAGGAACTCTTATAAGATCACTTTCTTGTCCGTCTGTCTGTCCGTCCGTCTGTCTGTCCGTCTGTCCGTGTGTAACCACTAATTTTCTCAGGAACGGGTGGACCTAGCAAGTTGAAATTTATACCTGATACTGAGGTCTATAGTCCCTATTGGGTGTACAAAAATCAAAGTCAACATACTAAGAAGATATGGGCAAATTTAGATTTTCGCGAAAACTTGTTAGTAAAATGTACCTTAATTTTCAATTTTTTTTATTTTTCGGATTTTTCCCTTCACTTGTGCTCTAAGACCTTGCTTATAACCAAAATTGACAATTCTAGGTAAATCGAAAGTACCCTATAGGTTTTGGGTCGAAAACCTATAGGGTACTTCCCGTTGACCTAGAATCATGAAATTTGGCAAGAAGCAAGGTAGCAGCACAAATTAAGGAAAATTCCAAAAAATAAATAAGTTGAAAATTAAAGGGTGTCCCCATACATACATAGTTAGCGCCAATTAATGTAGACCTCTGAGTTATATGAGCGCTGATACAATTTAGAGGTCTGGCTTAATTGGTTGAAACGGAAGCCTCGGTGGGCGAGTTCAACTCGACTTAGCCGGTTTTATTTTCTTTTTCTTTGTATGCATGTTACGCGATTACTCAGTCAATTGTGAAATGATCCGAATGATTCTATTTTGATCGGCAGGGTACATTTCTGAGGTGGTCTCATTGCAATTTTAATGAAATCTGATAAGTATCTCCAGAGATATGACGATAAACGTCTCAAACTTGCTACTGAAAATGACTCTCGGGGCATGGAAGTCAGTTGTTTTAGTTTTTAAACTATCTTAATTATTCCTTAAACGATCAAACTAGATAAACTTTACCGAACCGATTCTTGATAGTTAAGATAGTTTAAACACTAGAAAATAACCGACTTCCGTGCCCTACGAGTCAATTTCAGTAGCAAGTTTGAGACGTTTATCGTCATATCTCTGGAGATAATTATCAAATCTTGAAGGAACTACAATAGGACCATCTCGAAAATGTACCCTACCAACTAAAAAAATAATCATTTGAATCGGTTAACTATTTACTGAGTAATCGCGTAACATAATAAATAAACATATTATAGACGAATTGAGAACCTCCTTTTTTTGAAAGTCGATTGAGAAAAACTGGCCAAGTACAAGTCGGACTCGCACTTCTCGGGTTCCGTAGCCACAGTAGAGTATTCTATATCTATGATTTTTCGCAACCAAAAAATTAACTTTGTTTTTCATAGTGTTTGTATGAAAAACAAAGTTATATTTGCGGTCGCAATATCTCAAAAACTGCTGACTGTATCTCGTTCAAACCAATTTTCGTTGAAAGTTTTTATTGAGATCTACATTTTTTCTAGATTTTTCACTTCTTTACTTTAAAATTAGGCTACACGTTATACTACTTTAGACGGACCTATCTTTTAAATGAATGACTTTGAGAAAAAAATATTTTAGCAGCCTCAATGTAATTTTTAAAGACCTATCTATAGACACCACACACGTATAGCTTTGAAGATTTTTTTTTATTTTGTTTCTTTTCCATGTATGCCCCGCAATCTATGTACGCCTCTGAAACTTTTATATATTTTATTTCTTTATCGGAAAGCTGTTTACAGAATTCATTTACCTACTAAATTTCAATTCTGTAGTCTTAATCGTTTCGGAATAAAATGGCTGTGACATACGGACGGACAGACAGACAGACAGACATGACGAATCTATAAGGGTTCCGTTTTTTGCTATTCGGCTAGGGAACCCTAAAACGAGTCATAAGCAACCAAATATGTGTAACCTATTGTTTGGTCTTATACACCAATTAACACGATTTAACTGCGAAATATGTGTCACGTATATATAGAAATATCTGTTACGTAGTAACTATTATATTATCTGTGACCAAACACTGGAAACGCCGGTAATCGCAAGAGTCGAATGCTGACAACTAGTGGATAGCGAGTGCGGGAAGGGTGCGGGTGGTCGTGCTCTCCTAAGTACGCACACCAACACAGTATTCACACACACATTGATTGCTCGGTTGTTCGGGCGCTGCGCGACGGCAATAGTTTCTTTAAATATCTATTTTTGAAATTTCTCGCAGCCCGAGGACGCTCTTAAAGCATCCGATGTGCACGATCCTTATATAAAGTATAGTACACCTATGCATTTGAATGCATTAGGCTCGTATTGCGTGGATGACTTCACAGCCCCCTTCTGCATTTTACATATTGTAACATATCAGTACATCAGGCGCGTATTGCGTGGACGACTTCACAGCCCCCTTCTGCATTTTACATATTGTAACATTTCAGTGCATCAGGCGCGTATTGCGTGGACGACTTCACAGCCCCCTTCAGCATATTACATATTGTAACATATCAGTACATCAGGCGCGTATTGTGTGGACGACTTCACAGCCCCCTTCTGCATTTTACATATTATAACATTTCAGTGCATCAGGCTCGTTTTGCGTGAACGATTACACAGCCCCCTTCTGCATTTTACATATTGTAACATATCAGTGCATCAGGCGCGTATTGCGTTGATGACTTCACAGCCCCCTTCTGCATTTTACATATTGTAACATTTCAGTGCATCAGGCGCGTATTGCGTGGACGACTTCACAGCCCCCTTCTGCCCGCATACTAGCGGTCTAGCGGAGGGCGACGACCGATGTTGTCTGGACAGCCAGTACGCAGCCGCCGCGAGCACCGAGCCCAGCCGACACCGGCCGCGCCCGCTAGTCCGGCTGCGGCAGATGAGGGGCGGTCATGGGATTCACTCCATTTACAACAATACGCTAGATTAACTTTACGCCTTTTATTTACTTCATAAGTATTTTACAATTCAGTGCAGCCCTAGCTACTAACCACGGAATAATATATCTACTAGACTCCAGAGATATGGACATTAACACTTAGCGCCAGTTTCACCGGTTCCTGATAATACGTTAGATAGTATATGACATATGGCGCCATATAAAAGCTGTCAAAAATCTTCCAGATTTATTCATCATTAGCGCGATCAGGAACCCGTGGAACTGGCCCTCAAACTTGGTACTAAATATTACTGGCGGGACATTTGGAGTCGTTTTTTTCCATAAAGAAAGTATATAATATGTAGAGAGAACATTACCGTATGCGAATGAAATAGCTATAGAGATATAACCCGACTAATACGATGAACACGTGATACATATGCCAGCTATAAGATAAAATGAACAACGTAATTTGGTCGGGTTATACATGACAGCGGGTGAGAGCCAATGGGTGCACTAGAACTTGTATCCAAACATTGCTGGATACAGTTTAATCGCATACGCAGGTAAAGAATAAAAAAATGTTGTTCATCTCGCTCTCTCATAGTAGTGATTGTATAGTTTTATCCTTCTCATATTATTATTATTATTTAAATACCACATCCGCTTAATATTTAATCCATGTTTCTTTCGATTTGTAAACGATCTTAAAAATGTATCTTCAACACCGTGCTACTGACAGTTACCGCCAATATCTACAAATTAATTGCGTTAATTGCTGTTTGAACTTTGGACGTGTAAAAATCTTCGAGCATTTACCAATGGAGATGGACGCAAGGCGTACCCCTCTGCTGGCCATATAGCCACTATTGGCCATATGAGCGTGCGTAACTACGCTGTATTTTTAATTCTGTGTGCGTGTTTCAAGCTAGTGTGCGGGATCGTTAAAGTGAGTGATTTATGTGTGTGCAATGCGTGTTTACCTCGTCCCCCGTAAATATCGGCAGGAAAAAATGTTAGCGGATTACAACGATAACATCTCCATTGGTAAATGCGCGAAGGTAAAAATGGGTCTATGGAACTGAATTTTTTTCTAATTATGTTTATAATTTAATTCTGGGACATCTTAGTACCAAATTTTTTGTAATGAGTTTTTCTCAAAAAATAGGTAATTAGTTGATGTAAGTAATTTTGTGAATTTGTGCGTACAAATATATTTGGGTTTTGATAATTGTAATGTTTAGGTACTACATTGTTTGCGATATTACCAAACTAGTAGGATATTTAGTTAAGCCAAAGATTGTCTTACCATTAATATAAAATAAATATATTTTTTCAATTTGTTTCGTTTCATTCGGAACATAAGTAGTACAGTAAAACTGTTCCAGCAGAATATCCTTGAATTCACAAAAACTAGAAGAATATAAATACATGACACTGGCTAAATACACCAATCGTGAGGAGCCACAATGGAACTAAAAGAATATAATCCTTAATTTTGTCATTTCTGGACATTTCAAAGACCTGAAATCACAGATTTAGCAATAATATCATGCAATATACCTAATAATATCATGCAATATACCTAATAATTATTTATACAGGGTTTTGCGATTTATTACGTAATCTACTACGGTTTATAAATAAAATGCTAGTAGTCCATAATTAACGGTTTATTTCCTCACTTTAAATTAATTCGCTAAAATACAATTTAAAATGCATACATTGTTTATACATAAGACTATTTAACCTACAGATTACAGCGCCCAATCAATTTGTGAGATTTTTTCTAAATAAAACCGTCTATTGTAAATATATACAATACAAATTAAATTATTCTTTATGAAACTTAGCGCTACGACGCGTACGTACGACAAAGATGATCATCAGCCTATCTCTGTCCAATGCTGGTCATGCTGGACCTTTGGCACACCACAGCTAAAAACTTAAAGCTAAAACTTCAGCTATTTGTTTACAACCGCTGCCAGCTTGCGTATATCATCGCTCCACCTAGCTGGAGGGCATCCTACACTCCGTTAACCGAGCCGTGGTCTCCACTATCAAAACTATTACATCAGTGAATGTGTAATTTAATTATTAAATTAGCCATTTATGAAGGTACATGAGTGTAGAGAAATGAAAAGTACAACAATATTTTCAGAAAAATGAGTTAAAACTTATACACAAATTGACACGCTGTCCTAGTTATAATATCGTTCTATTTCCCGGTCATGAGGAGAGAGAGCAGCGCTGCCTTTTCCTTCTCTTTCTTTCTGACGATGTCTAACGAACGGTTCTTCCACGAACTCTTGCGCAGCTTTATAGGCCGACTGCCGACGTAACGACCTGAAACAATATTTTATTATACATACATGCATACAATCACGCCTTTTTCCCGTTGGGGTAGGCAGAGACTACTTCTTTCCACGTGCTACGATCCTGACATACCTCCCCCTTTGCTTCTTCCACTTTCATGAGCGCTTATATATTATTAAATATTTATAATAAGAAAGTAGTTATTTTATTATAAATATTTACTATTACTATTTTGTTATTAAGGTATCGACAAAGCGAATAACAGAGCTCTCGAGGGGCGGTTTTATAGTGTAACTTTAATCGTAACAGATTCTGTTTTTCCTCGGTGAGTGGTTAAAGCCACGGCCGAAACCTACCACCGGTGGTCGCCCATTTAGCACCTCCCGGGAATAATGTGTAAGGTAGATAAAGCCCATAGACAAAGGCAGAAAATAGACAGTGACGTTGTGGTCGAAGATATTTTCTTTTTCTTACGATATAAGGTAACAAGACAAGCACGACGCTCGCCCGATGGTAAGCGATGACGTCTACCTATTACAGATACAGGCGCATGCATAATTCTAGCTAGTACCAGTGGTTTAGTGGGAAAATGGTCGGCTTTGACGCCAGAGGTACCGAGTTCAATCCCCGCCGTGTACCAATGGATATTTCTATCGAAAAATGTATGTGCGCTTTTGACAGTGGCCCTCCGGCGATGGAAAAGAAAAACATCGTTAAGAAACCCCCAACCCCCGACTGGTGGTAGGACATTATCTAGTGTCCGCCTGGCCAGCTAGGAAGCGTATTACTCAAGCATTTAGTATTACTGAACTTGCGTTCACACGGGTGTTAGACACGGCTCAGTCTGGATAGTCTGAGCATTCACCTTATTTATTCTCGCAATGTGAAACTCTTTCGTGAAATTAAAAAAAACCGTAAAGGATACGCACGGCGCCATACAACGGCACGTGCGGTAAGTAGGTACTTAAGTGAGATAAGGGTACCTACTTTACCGCACGCTCCGTTGTATGGCGCGTAATTTTTTACTTTCGAACAATATATACAAGCTTTGTAAATGCACTTTTTGAGCAAATGTGTTAAAAATAGGGGATGTAAGGGAGCAAAAATACCACCTCAGTGCTCCCAGACAACCTCACCTGCCCGTGGTGCATCCTGCTGACCAGCGAACGAGGCTCTGGCGACCGACAAATGGCGGTATAACCATTTCAAATGATGGCGTAGCTAAATTCTACAGGCCGGTGACGGGCAGCAGTGTCACCGGTGTGAGGAGCTACGCCCTGCGACCCGCCTGCCCAGCGTGGCGATTAGGGCATATCCCTCCCAATGAGCCGAAGATCGGTCTCAGTGGCGTATCTTGGGAGAGGCCTACGTCCAGCAGTGGACTGACACCGGCTGATTATGATGATGATGATGTGTTGAAAACTAACTTACCATCCATTTCCTTCATAGCCTTAATGAAGTCTCCGGGGTCCTTGAAGCTGACGAAGCCAAAACCTTTGCTCTTGTTTGTCCGCTTGTCTCTGACCACCTTCGCTCGTTGGAAGGACGTGTATTTGCTGAACGTACGCGTCTGCAACATTATTTACCGATGGATATTAAATAGGCGTGACGAAAGATTTTGAAATCCTCTTCCGTAATGTGGGAACACGTTTACTATTCACGAAAAAACCTATATTTCGGTAATTAACTTAAGTTTAACGAAGTTTAAAGCAATTTTTTTTTCAATGATTGATTTCAATTTATTCACGAAAAACCTATATTTCGGTAATTAACTTAAGTTTAACAAAGTTTAAAGCAATTTTGTGCGCAAAAACAGCTCACATGTGTCATGGCGTCGGCTGTGACGTCACGCATACTTTACTTTGTAACTATTATATAATCTGTGACAATGAATACACATGTGTTTTCCAAAATTTAATAACATTTTCAAGAAAACCTCATAAGAGGACATAGGCGTGACGTCATGCGCTATGATTGGTGTTTCAATCAAAATGGCCGATTGCAGTATTTTCATGTTTTATTTTATTGAAAATCTTAATAATCTCAATTTTTTATATAAAAGGAAACTAGTGTTTTAAATTGTTTTAATATGTATTTTCCCCTAAAATCATCAAATCTTTGATTTTTTTTATAGTGTCGTCATGTCTATTATACTATTTAAAAAGTTAAATCAACTCAGCATGCCACAAGAGTCGTTAACCGTCTTGGAAGACGGTTAAAGACGGTTAACTAACCTCATCCTTTTTGGAAAAAGGATGAGGTTCTCAATGTTTTTTTTTTAATGTTTATTCGACAATTACTCCTCGATTTGAACAATTCTTTTTTCATAGGTAGGGTTGTCCCATTTAAATTTTATCAAGATCTGATAAGTATCTCCAGAGATTGGACGATACACGTCTCGAAGTACTGAGACCGACTCGCGCAGCATGGTTTTTTTAGTCTTTAACACTTTGACTGCGGCACTTTTTCGCATATTTTTTTATTTTTAATTTTTTTTTTGTAATTTTTTTTCGTAGCACTGGCATCAAATCAACTAAACAACAACTAAAATCAAACAGCAGAAGGTCACACGCACCCCTTGTGAAAAAATTAATTAAAAAAAATGTATTATGTTTTTAGGGTTCCGTAACCAAAGGGTAAAATGGGACCCTATTACTCCTCCGCTGTCCGTCCGTCTGTCTGTCTGTCTGTCTTTCTGTCTGTCAGTCCGTCTGTCACCAGGCTATAGCTCATTAACCGTGATAGTTAGACAGTTGAAATTTTCACAGATGGTGTATTTCTATTGCCGCTAGAACAACAAATACTAAAAACAAAATAAAGTTAAAAATTAAAGGGGGTCCCCATACAAAAATGGTTTTTAAACGCCATCTATCTAATTAGTTTCGGCAAAATGACATAGATGACGCTAATAAATGATCCCCGTCTTTCTAGATCGCGACCAAACCAAATATTCTTGGTAATATCAATTAATCAAATATATATGAGGTTGAAACTCTATTATGTTTCGTATTGTACGGAACCCTCCCTAACTGTGCGATAAGAGACGCGATGCTGACTCGCACTTGGCCAGTTTTATTTATTTTACTTCCGATACCAAAAATCAAAAAACGCACGGTGTGTGTTTTCAGCAGCGAATTATTATTTACAGTAGGGAGGTGGTTTTTTTTTCATATATGTGAAGATAGGTACTCATTAAATCTTGATGTTTATAACATTTTTTAAAAATTATATAAGGTAACAGGACAAGCACGACGCTCGCCTGATGGTAAGCGATGACGTCTACCTATTACAGATACAGCGGCATGCAAAATATTGGACTGCTAGATTTTTGCATGTCACTGCACCGCGCTTGTTACCTTGGGACATAAAGATGTTGAGTCTCACATGCCCTGTAATTTTACTGGACACCTTGCCATTTCAACCGAAAAAGATTCCTATTTCACGGCTGAAAATTAAATGGCAAAGTGGTGGTACCGCCCCAGACGGACTAGCAAAAGTCATACCACTAACATCACGTAGATTAATATCATACTTTTTGACTCATAAAAAAATTAGTTTTTTAACCGACTTCACAAAAAGTGAGGAGTTTCTCAATTCGTCGAAATTTATTTTTTACGTATATTCACCGATTACTCGAAGACGCGTGAACCGATTTGGAAAATTCTTTTTTTGTTTAGAAGGGTATACTTCCCAGATGGTCCCATTTAAATTTCATCGAGATATGTTCAGTATCTCCAGAGATATGGAGATAAACACCTCAAACTTGCTACTGAAAATTAATAGCGCGGCATTTGAAGTCGGTTCTTTTAGTTTTTTATCAGTTTTAAATTATTTACAAGTACACTTTAAAGGTGAAGCCGCCGGGAACAACCAGTAAACTATATAACACTGACCAGCAGTTCATCTGTGACGTCATTCCCGAGGTCTCCACAGAACATGCGGAAGTCATCGTCCGCCCAGTCCAGCAACGTGACGTCTTCCCACACCTGGCCTCCAGCTGTCCGCACCACCTGGACCATATTACCGACTCATTAAACCTGTCATTTTTTTATTTATTTTATTTTAATTCATTTAATAGCCCAATGGCTAAGACGTCGACCTGGCGATCGAGAGGTCGGAGTTCGATCCCCACCCATTGCACTATTGATGTGGACCCACTCCAGACACAAGCATATTTAGCTTAGTTGGAGGGGTTAAATCAGTGGTACTCAACCTTTTTTTTTATACGGGCCACAAATACGGTTTAGTCATGATGTCACGGGCCGCAAGCAAGGTAGTGACAATATTTTTTTTACTCGGCGCGTGCACTATTTCGGCGACGCGTCGCGAATGGGCGCGAAATTCAAAATAGTTTCAATTATCTTTAACTGTACGCGGGCCACTGATAAAGGCCCGGCGGGCCACATGCGGCCCGCGGGCCGCAGTTTGAGTATAGCTGGGATAAATACTACCAGTAATGTGCAACCCACATTGCTACATTAGTAGCAATGTGGGTTGCACGTTACGATGCTCGAGACTCTTAGTCTTTTGCTTACTATTAAGTAAGCAAAAGACTACAGAGTCCCGAGCGTCGTCGCATCTCACATCAAAAGAAAAACATGGTAAATATCCCGTAAACAATATTAATAATATCGTCGCAAGGTCGCTTGCTTATCGAATTTTTTATCGGATTCCTTTCGGAGAGTGTGCATCGGAACTTCATAATTTGATTCCGCCATCCCCATTCTACAATCGGACATCCAGGGATACTGAGAGGCGCCACCGCTTCATGATAGATATACCATTTACGCGTACAAAGCGATTTGCTTCTTCTTTCATTATACGTACTGCCAAGGAATGGAATTCTTGCCTGAGCCTGTGTTTCCGATTAGATACAACTTAGGGGTCTTCAAGTCGCGCGTGAATAGGAATCTTTTGGGTAAGCGCGCTACGTCATCGACCGCATCGTCACTTAACATCAGGTGAGATAGTAGAAAAGCGCTACCCACATTAGCACTAACATTTTTTTTAAATTACAAGTTCAGATCTGTATGGTGCAGTGATACAAAAAATTCTACGATTGATTCCATCATCAATTGAGAGATGATTTGGTTTTCATTCGCGAAAACGACTATTAGCAAACGTAAGTATTAGATTAGATTCAACAATAGAACAAAGTTATCAATCGGACTATCAGTTCTATTTGGATCATGATATGTACTGTGATCGGTATGTGTTTCTCTATGTTGTGTTTCACTATTTCACTTTTTTATTTTTTTTATATAAAAATTGTCTGAAGTACTGAAACACACAGTTACATGTATGGTTGGTTTTAACCTACTTTAATTTTTTTTAAATATTCTGACGTAAACGATTGGATGACAGCTGAATGGTTCATTACTTTTTTTTCTAATTCAAAGCGTTAAATTCTGCTTTTGCTATGTTTACTTGATAATTGGTTATGATTTATTTTATGATTTATGATTTTGACGTGTATATGTGCGTATATTTATACTGCCTACATACTGAATAAATGCTTTGATTCTTTGATTCTGATTTGAACGGCTTTTGTATTATTTGTAGACTGTGTTTCGAAATTCCACGTATTTACCTTTATTCTTGGAATAAAATCTTTAGGTATGCTACTATGCCAGGCCGGCAACTTATAACTCCAGTGGCGTGTTCGACGCGCAGGCTTGAATATGACGGCTTACGATTATAACACTGACGGACTCATAAAGTGCATCAATGTTCAAGACGCCTTTGAAATAAACATTTTAACCAAGTATTCAAACTTCTCACACAAATGTAAATTGAAACCCATAGTTTGGTTCGTTAACTTCATAACAGCATAGTATCATATTCTTGAGTGTATGTAGTAGTAGTAATCCCGAACTTTGAACATTTTATGAGTCCGTCAGTGTAGTTAAGTTATAAGTTTTACCTTTCTGTTCTTCCTCTCTTTTTTAGGTTTAGGTGTGTCGATGGTGGAGATAACGGGGGGCGGCGGCGGGAGCGGCGCGGGGGGCGGGGTGGGTTCGCGCGGGGGGGACACGCGCGGGGGCGGCGCCGGCTGCTCGCGCTTCTGGAAACAACAATAAATATATCATGGTTATGATGTGACCCATTTTTAGGGTTGCGTACCTTAAAAGGAAAAAAGGAACCCTCATAGGATCACTTTGTTGTCCGTCTGCCAAGACCCATTTTTCTCAGGAATGCGTAGAGATATCACGTTGAAATTTATATCAAATACTCGGATCTACAGTCTCTTTTGGCTGTGAAAAAATCAAATTTGTAAGTCAACGCAATCAAAAGATATTGTAACGAGGTATTTCGACTCGTTACATATTTTTCGTTTGGAAGCACATTTCAGCTTCTAAGACTGACAAAATTACCTTTTGGTTTTAAATAATTTAGAACATTTTCGTATTTAGCCATTTTTAGTCGATTTTAAATAATCGAGTTATTACTTGGTCTGTGGATCATTCCATATCCTATAGACAATCTTTAAAAAAAAAATGACTTTGACATCTGTCAATTCTCGATCGGAGACGTCACTTTTTCTTGTCCCTGGGGCCTACAAAGAGCTAAACTTTTTGTATTTTTTCTTAATCAGATTTTACAAGATTAATCCATCTTGTTAATTAAATTTGCGATGATACTCGGCGTGCTTATGGCGTAGTGCCATATGATAACGTCGTGATTTTGCGGTGAGTCAATTTTTGATAACCTAAAATGTTTCGCGTCATCCTTCATGGCGACAAATATATTTACAATCGGATTTTTGGTTACAGCCTTTGGCGCTGTTTGTTTGGACGACTGTCGTCTACTGTTTGTGCGACGATGGGTGTCGTCAACTGTTTGTTCGACGCTGGAAGACGTCGTTAGTTTGAGGTGTTTGTGCGACGCACAACGTTTGGATGTCGTCGTAGTTTTGAGCTGTTTGAGCGACGCTAGATGTCGTCGTCTATTTTGAACGGTGTGCTCAGACGCCACCGGACGCTGCAGATAAGCTAATTTCATTATAACTCTTTTTATTACCCTTAAAACTTTAATTTCATATTAGCAAGATGCAAGAAAGACAATAACCAAATTTCAGTAGTAACATGTAAAATAAATTAACCTAAAAAGTAACGAAAACCGAATGGTATTTATAGTCAAATGTTTAGACATAGTATTCCGGCTTTAACTAAATAATGTGTATCTCATTCTGGAGGTAAGGGACGTTTCGAAGTATTAAAATTTGTCATACAATCCCAAAACCGTGTTATCATTTGCCAGTCCCCCGGTCCGAGATTAAAAGTCTCAATGACACCGCTGATTTATCCTGGTACGTTTTAGATCTTGGTAGAACAAGGGCGCTCGATATTCATAAATACTGTCTACCTAACATTAATTTTTAGCTTTTTATACTCTATAACCTTCATGCTACAACTAGTAACGTTTATATTTTTATAAACCAAAATTTTTTTTTATTACAATTAGCGCGAGAACAGGGACCGGATTTACCTCCACATATATAATCTTTCTTGCATCTTATTTTTGTTTTTCTTGTCACAATTTAGTGCAATTTTTTTAGCATTTTTACAGTTTTTGTACTTTGAAAACAGAATTGTAACTTTGTTTACAACTTTTTTTGTATTTTAACAAAACTAATTAACATACAATGTTCTTTATATGTCTTATATACTGGATAGACTAATCTAAGTGTGTACTTACTATATAATAACATTTGAGATATGCGTTGTTTACATTTTGTAAGGAACTGACCTTGACCACATTGAAAGTGCTAAGTTTTTGTTTGAATTGATATAACTTTGTCTTATATAAAGTTATAACGTTTGTTTACTGTTGAGAAGCATTAAGCTACATTCATATTAGAAAATACTAGCTTATTAACATAATTATTAACTAGTTTATTGATTTTACTTTTCACAAATAGATATAACCTTAGCCGTTGTTAATAATATTGAAAATTGAGATAAATTGTGAATCTTTTTTGCATCTTACATACTTCACAATTTGAATGTTTCTTTGTACATTCAAATTTCTTTAAATACTTTTGAACATTATTAAATATTAACATAAACTTTAAAACATAATAACTTAAACCGGTTTTTAACAAAAAATCTTATAAACTTTGATGAGTTTTAACTATTCTTTGAATTTTTAGTTGGTTGTTTGTCTTTGTTTCTTTAATATTTTTGATTATTCATCATGACTGACAAACAGGTTCAATTTCCACCCTTGTTGGAAGAGAATTTACCTGGTACTTCTAGGGATGTTATTTCTAATCCGGCGTTGGATAATTTAGTTATGCAAAATGCAACAGAGGTAGAGGTTGTTGACCCTTTCTTACCTAACCTTGGTCATAGTAGCTTGCATAATTTTACACCTTTACCTTCGTTTAACTCGATGAATGTTCAACTCAAAGAACAATTGAAAAAGCATTTGCCTTCAACAGATAAACTTCCTGATTTGAAGCGTAGTAAGATATCTTTTGATGGGAAAACTTGTGTTAGAGATTTTATCACTTCGGTTGAGGAATATTTTTTGTATAAAAACTTTGATGAAAACTTTTTAGTCGGTTCTTTTTCTGATCTGCTCACTGGAACAGCAACGAAATGGTTCCGTAGTATTCGAATTAGGGTTTCTTCGTGGACAACACTTAAAACTGAATTGTTGAACAGATTCGACAAACCTGAATTTGATTATCATTTGGAGTATGAAATGAGAACTCGCAAACAACGGAGTAATGAGTCACTTCCTGATTTCATTACTGAGATTTTAGATATGTCTAGCAGATTAGCTAATCCAACTTTTGAGAATGTTTTGATAACTATAATTAAACACAACATGTTACCTATTTACACACCGTTTTTATTTGGAAAATCAATAGACACTATTGAACAGTTTATCCGAATTAGTAAGGAATTAGAGATTTTAGTTAACCGAAAACCTGTAAAGGAAATTAAACAAAACTTTCATGCGGTTGAAACCAAACTTTCTTGTTTGAAGTGTAAGTCGACTGACCACACTTATAAAGAGTGTACAGAGATTCTTGGACCAGTGTGCTTTAAATGTCATAAACGAGGCGTTTTGACAAAGAACTGTGATACTTGTCATTCTGACAATATTAAAAATAATAATAATTCAAAAAACTTGTAAGGCATCGGGCCCAAGTTTTTGAAGAAACTTCAGGTGCTCCGATATCCAATTATAAACCTGATGATGATACGTGTAAGAGAGAATTTTCAGAATGGCTTGACTATTTAAAAACATTTTTTTCTGTTCATAAAGCAGCTCCTATACTTTTTACTAAACAAAATGATACTAGACCATTTTTAAAATTTACCATTTATAATGAAACTTTTTCTGGATTGCTAGATAGTGGTTCAAATAGCTGTGTTTTAGGTAATAACCAACACTTGCATTTTTCTAAACTAGGATTTCAAATTAAACCTATTGATGCCTCCGCTTGTACTGCTGACGGTTCATCAAGAAAAGTTATCGGTTCTATGCGATTACCGGTTACCGTTGACAATGTTTGTAAACTTGTAGAATTTTTGATAATACCCTCTTTTGATCCACCTATTATATTGGGATTTGATTTTTGGTTGAAATTTAACTTAGCTAAAGACTTGTGGAAAAATATTGAATATGTTCACAATAATAAAATTCAAGTGAACGCTGTTACTTCTACAGTTCATTTAACTCCTTCTGAGAAACAACAATTAGATGAAACCATTGCTTTGTTTGAAGATATTTCTTATGAGAAAAAAGGTTTAGGCCTTACCACCCTTGTGGAACATAAAATTAACGTTACTGGCGACCCTTTTAAAAGTAGATATTGGCCGTTGAGTCCTGCTAAACAAAAAGAACTTTATGATGAAGTGGAAGTTTTATTAAAGGAAGGAATTATAGAACCTTCAAAATCTCCTTGGTGTTCCCCTGTATTAGCCGTCGATAAAAAAGATGGTGGAACCAGATTATGTTTAGATTCGAGACGATTAAATTCAATAACTGTTAAAGATTCTTATCCTTTGCCGTACCCTTCTAGGATATTAGACAGCCTTCGTGGGGCTAAATTCATATCTACCATAGATCTTTCTAAAGCATTTCTGCAAATTAAACTTGAAGAGTCCTCTCGTGAAAAGACTGCTTTTGTAGTTCCTGGAAAAAACTTGTACCATTTTGTTCGGATGCCTTTTGGAATCACCAACGCACCGGCAGAGTTACAACGCTTGGTTGATAAACTCTTTGGACCTGAATTTGACAATGTCCTGTTTAAATATTTAGATGATTTGATTTTAGTAAATGATAATTTTCAAAATCATATAGAGTACCTTAAAAAAGTCCATGAAATACTTAAAAACTCAGGCTTAACAGTAAATCTTAAAAAATGTGAATTTTGCAAAGAAAGACTCCGTTATCTCGGTTATATTGTAGACAGTCAAGGCCTACATACTGATCCGTCTAAATTAGAAATTATAGAAAACTTTCCACGACCAGAGTCCGTAAAACAACTTAGAAGCTTTTTAGGATTATGTTCATATTATCGACGTTTCATTTGTAAATTCGCTGATATTGCCTCCCCTTTAACTAAATTAACTTCCGGAAGTAAAAAGATAAAACATACTTTTGTTTGGAATGAAGAAGCTGAAGAAGCCTTCATTAATTTAAAAAATGCCTTAATAACTACACCTGTTTTACAGTGTCCTGATTTTGAAAAACCTTTCTTTTTACATTGCGATGCTAGTTCTGTAGGAATTGGTAGTGTTCTGAGTCAAGAAGACGAAAATAATGAACAACATCCAATTGCTTATTATTCAAGATCTTTAAATAAATGTGAAAGAAATTATAGTACCACTGAACGTGAACTTTTGGCAGTTTTAGATTCAATTGAACATTTTAGACCTTATGTCGAAGGGATGAAATTCACAGTTGTGACAGATCATGCTAGTCTTAAGTGGCTTTTAAAACTTAATAACCCTAGTGGACGCTTAGCTCGATGGGCTGCACGTATTTCTCAATTTACTTTTGATATTGTTCATAAAAAAGGATCTTTACATCAAGTTCCTGACGCTTTATCTAGAATCAATATAACTTCAATATTAGTTTCCGCTATAAATATTGTCTCACCAGATGAAGATATAGAAGACCCTTGGTATAGAAAAGTCTTTATAAATTGTCAAAAATACCCTTCTAGAATGAAAAACCTTCGAGTAGAAGATAATACTTTGTATCGTTACTGTAAAAATAAATTTGACCCTAATAGTCGTTTAAATTGGAAAATTGTAATACCTAAAGAACATGTTTTAGATACTATTCGTTCTAATCATGATGATATTAATTCTGGACACTTTGGAATACATAAAACTCTTAATAAAATAAAACAACATTATTATTGGAAAGGAATGAATTCTTGCGACATTTGTAAAGCTTATAAACATTCAACTTCTGCTCCTGCTGGTAAGATGGTTAACCCTAAGAAAGTTGATCAACCCATGGTAATGTTATCCGTTGATATTATTGGGATTTTACCTAAATCTTATTCTGGACATAGATTCATTCTTTCAATTGTAGATGTTTTTACTAAATATTGTTGGATATTTCCAATGATAAATACTACTTCTAAATTAATTTGTAAAATCTTTGAAAAAGAAATATTTCTTAAATTTGGTGTACCTAAAATTTTAGTGGCCGACAACGGACCCCAATTTATATCTAAATATTTTGTAGATTTCTTAAAAAATTTCAACATCACTAAAATATTTTATAATGCACTATACACTCCACAGAATAATCCAGTAGAAAGATATAATAAGACAATAGAAACATGTATTTCTTGTTTTGTTAAAAATGATCATCGAACTTGGTCAAGGTTTTTGCCTCATGTCCAATTAGCTTTAAATAGTAGTGTAAATCTTGCTACAGAGTACACTCCTAACTTTTTGATGTTCGGTAGAGAACTTATTTTTGATGCATCTTTACACCGTTTTAGTAACTCTTTTGATAACTTAGATCAACTTGAGCTTGGTACTAGAGATACTTATGCTCACTCTTTAAATTCACTTAGTGAAGTTTTTGTTAAAGTTCAAGCTTATCTTTTGAAAGCTTATAAGCGTAATGCTCTTTATTATAATAGGGGAAGAAAAGTCATTTCTTTTGATGTCGGTGATGTAGTTTGGCGTAGAAGTTTTGTACAGTCAAACGCACCTGCATATTTTTCGGCTAAATTAGCACCTAAGTTTATTAAATGTGAAATTGTAGAGAGAATTTCTCCTAACGTTTATGTACTAAAGGAATTTAATAAAACAAGTACTGGACGTTACCATGTTAAAGATATAATTAAATATTAAAATTTTCATTTTTGGATTTAACTTTTATTTAACTTTGTTTTGGTATTCTGTTTTGGGAGGCACGTTGATTGTGGAAGTATGAGATTTGATGTATGGAAGAGGACGTGCAGGATGAAAGATGATTATCTGAAAGGAAACCAACACTTTATTCAAATACAACTTTAAATATACTAAACCTAACTTAGGTCTATTTTCGATAATTTTATTCTATTTTTGATACTTTTATCCTACTTTTAAACTTTTACCCAACTTTAAAAGCTACATCTGACGATTATATTTTCTTTTAGAAATTTTCTTGGCATCAAAAGATCTTATGTATATTTTTGTATATTTTATTATTTTGATTACCTTGAAAAGCTTTTCAATTTTCAAGTATTCCACTCTTTTAGATACTTTGAGAAGTTTTCCACTTTTCTAGTATAAATATTGTTTTAGATTGCTATGAAAAGCTTTCCACTTTTCAAATAGCCTGCACATAGTGTAAATACATTTTTAATATAAATGTGTTTCAGTCTTTGTGAAGCATGTTATATATTATTTAGATTATTTAGTTTGTGTTTGTTGTAGACCTAAGCCTCGGATTTGACACTTAGAGCTCTATATAATTTTTACCCGGATTTGCCTCTCGGATTTGACTCTTTTTGAGCTTTTGTCTCAGTTAACCTTTTTGGGTAATTTTTTACTCTTCATTTTTTCCTCGCTTTGACATTTTTAGTTCAAGCGTTGAAAACTTTTTAGATATTGTGAACGGAAAGTCGGTGGTGTTGAGCCGGTCACAATACAACTTTGTTGTTTTCCCAACAAACTTTTGTTAACTTGTTTTTGTGCACGGAATGTCGGTGGTGTTGAGCCGGTCACAATATACAATTTTTGGTCTTTTTGACAAACCCTTTTATTAATTTGTTAGTGTTCGGAAAGTCGGTAGAGTTGAGCCGGTCACTACTTATTATTTTTGGTTCTCTATTTTTATGAGAATAATTTGAACTTTTGTTGTTCAACTTTTTCATTGAAAACTCGTTCACTGAATCTTTTGCAGTGAATAATTATCTAAAGTCGGCAGCTAATGCTTAACCGTACTACAATATGGATAAACTTTGTTATTACCTTTTAATTTAGTTAGAATCGTTCTGAGATTATAAAAGATAGAGGCGATGGTGCTTATCTACACTTTTGTTAAATATTTCAGAAATATTTATTTGGTTTGTAATACAGATAGGTAGATGGAGGCTATGGTGCTTATCCACTCTTGAGTATAATTAATTTGTGATGGATTTTAGGATTGAGTCATATTGATGGATTAGTTTTGGTAAACCTTTACATTGTTTTTCACTTGGTTAGAAAGTTTTTATAACTTGTTTTTCTAGAGCAACTTAGTCAGTGGCTAGAAGCTTAACTGATTTAATGTTATGCTTTATTAGTGTCTTCTTTTAGTTTGAATAAATTTCATATTTTGGTGGCGGAATATTTTCTGTTTATTAATTTTTTTGAATAAGTTTTTGTTAGGAATTTTTTGGGAGTTCTTCTCAAAAATAAAAGAAGTTTCATTCTTTTATTTTTTTTTGGGAAGGTATGTACTGTAACGAGGTATTTCGACTCGTTACATATTTTTCGTTTGGAAGCACATTTCAGCTTCTAAGACTGACAAAATTACCTTTTGGTTTTAAATAATTTAGAACATTTTCGTATTTAGCCATTTTTAGTCGATTTTAAATAATCGAGTTATTACTTGGTCTGTGGATCATTCCATATCCTATAGACAATCTTTAAAAAAAAAATGACTTTGACATCTGTCAATTCTCGATCGGAGACGTCACTTTTTCTTGTCCCTGGGGCCTACAAAGAGCTAAACTTTTTGTATTTTTTCTTAATCAGATTTTACAAGATTAATCCATCTTGTTAATTAAATTTGCGATGATACTCGGCGTGCTTATGGCGTAGTGCCATATGATAACGTCGTGATTTTGCGGTGAGTCAATTTTTGATAACCTAAAATGTTTCGCGTCATCCTTCATGGCGACAAATATATTTACAATCGGATTTTTGGTTACAGCCTTTGGCGCTGTTTGTTTGGACGACTGTCGTCTACTGTTTGTGCGACGATGGGTGTCGTCAACTGTTTGTTCGACGCTGGAAGACGTCGTTAGTTTGAGGTGTTTGTGCGACGCACAACGTTTGGATGTCGTCGTAGTTTTGAGCTGTTTGAGCGACGCTAGATGTCGTCGTCTATTTTGAACGGTGTGCTCAGACGCCACCGGACGCTGCAGATAAGCTAATTTCATTATAACTCTTTTTATTACCCTTAAAACTTTAATTTCATATTAGCAAGATGCAAGAAAGACAATAACCAAATTTCAGTAGTAACATGTAAAATAAATTAACCTAAAAAGTAACGAAAACCGAATGGTATTTATAGTCAAATGTTTAGACATAGTATTCCGGCTTTAACTAAATAATGTGTATCTCATTCTGGAGGTAAGGGACGTTTCGAAGTATTAAAATTTGTCATACAATCCCAAAACCGTGTTATCATTTGCCAGTCCCCCGGTCCGAGATTAAAAGTCTCAATGACACCGCTGATTTATCCTGGTACGTTTTAGATCTTGGTAGAACAAGGGCGCTCGATATTCATAAATACTGTCTACCTAACATTAATTTTTAGCTTTTTATACTCTATAACCTTCATGCTACAACTAGTAACGTTTATATTTTTATAAACCAAAATTTTTTTTTATTACAATATGACCTTTTATGTCGCATATTTTCGCGTATTTTGCGATTAAATCCTATAGGGCACTTCCCGTTGACCTAGTCATGAAATTTGGCAAGAAGCAAGTTCTTGAAGCACTTATCTATATATATATATATAAAAGAAAGTCGTGTTAGTTACTACACTTATATTAACTCAAGAACGGCTGGACCAATTTTTATGATTTTTGTATTTTTGGAATTGTATTTGTCAGGAATAGGATAATAATTATTAAAAAAAATGAATAATTGACCTGAAAAAAATATATAAGACAAATTATAATGCCAAAATGTTCCTGGGTTAAAAAATTGCCAATCATTTGATGTTCAATTGTTTATTCCGTCGATACGGTAAACCGCATTATCGCATATTTTTATCCGACTTGAAAAAAAGGAGGATTTTTCTCAATTTAACCGTATGTTTTTTTTTTATGTTTGTTCGCGGATTACTTCGTCGTTTATGAACCGATTTTGAATATTATTTTTTTCTTGGAAAGGAGATATCTGAAGTGTGGTACCATGGTAATTTTATCGAGTTCTGATAAGTATCTCCAGAGATATGGAGATTAACACCTCAAAATTGGTACTGAAAATTAATAGCGCGGCATTGAAGTCGGTTTTTCTTAGTTTTTTAAACGATCTTATTTTCTGTATAATTTTGGCTCCACACGATTAGTGTATTTAGCCAGTGTCAAGTATAAAAATACTTCAAGTTTTTGTGAATTCAAGTAATGTTAAAAATGTCAAATACAGTCAGTAATGACAATTGTTTGACATATTTATTGATTGTCAAATATGCGTGCCAAATATATGTATATAACTTATCCATAACAAAAATTACATAAATACCTAATCCTCTTACAGACTCGGGATTGAAGTACTTTGATTATTGTATTAATTCTATATCTGTATTGCCATAATACATTAATAAACTTAATATCTCTTTTGTATTCAGATATTACGTCCATAAAAGCCTAAATTAAGTTCATCTAAAAGGTAACACGACATTCATTGTCTGTTAGGTGGTACGAAGTTCGCCGGGCCAGCTATAGTCCGGCAATCTCGTGCGCGACCGTCCCGCGGGGAGTCAGACGGTGGCCGGGACGAGGTACCCAAGAAGTCAGCGGGTAGCGGGTGGTGTAGCGGGGAAGGGAAGCGTGTGTAGCCGTGTCACAGATTATATAATAGTTACTACCGCTACCTGGTCCCCGCCACCGTCTGTCACTCCGCAGGAAGGTCGCGCAGGATATTGCCGGACTATAGTATAGCAATAAATCTGAAAACCGTAAATATGTAGTTTAATAACAAAATAGGTGAATTTACTATTACAAACTTAGTATTTGTGGTTGGTGCAATACATTTTCTATGGATCGAACTACAAAGTTAAATTACCCTTAGTACGAGTTTTTATCGTTAACTCTTTTGACAGATCTCACATATTATGTTTCTTTGAAGTGTTTCACACTTTATATTTTTGTAAATTGTTAAACACAATCCAAAATTTCATCGTACCGACGGGACTTGAACCCGCAACCTCCGGAATAACATGTTCCGGTGCTTTGCCAATTAAGCCACGGTGCGAAGTATCGTTACGACGAAATTAGTGGATTGCATTTGTTAACCCTTTGTATTCATCGTACCGACGGGACTTGAACCCGCAAAAATTTTGGATTGTGTTTAACAATTTACAAAAATATAAAGTGTGAAACACTTCAAAGAAACATAATATTTGATTTACGCAATGCAACATCTCTCGTCGGATTTGAAAACTGTAATGATTTCTTCCGAATTATTAACTTACGTAATAAGTAGTCATAGATGGCGCCACCGATGCATAATTGGGTTAACAAATGCAATCCACTAATTTCGTCGTAACGATACTTCGCACCGTGGCTTATTTGGCAAAGCACCGGAACATGTTATTCCGGAGGTTGCGGGTTCAAGTCCCGTCGGTACGATGAAATTTTGGATTGTGTTTAACAATTTACAAATATCTCACATAGTTTTCGACTAATTCTGGCTCCCTGATTGGTCTAAATTTAGTTAAGTGTAGTAACCACAAGAGGCGCTGTACTGTTTTTCATAAAAAATTTGCTCAACATACGATATCGAGTTTGGTATGAAAGCTCGTACTAAGGGTAAAGTTTGTCTTACCTAGTTTGACCAGTTTGTAAGAAAGCCTCGGTGCGCGAGTCCAACTCGCACTTGACCGGTTTTTACTTATTACATTAACCCTTCAATCTTGACATTATTGTATATCTTCGTCAGATGCTCTTACAGATTCTAATTCTAATTGATAATGGGAGCTATAAGACCTGCACTGACATCCCGCTTGGGGTGTATTGTGCATTTTCCCACTGCCAGCGATTACCTAAGCCACCCCTGCTCCTTAATGGAGAAGCACGGCTTTGGATCGCAGGCATAACGCTTCCAGTGCTGAGAGTGATTCTAGTGATGATGAAAATGACGTTGATGATGATGACGATGATGCTCTTATAGATTTACAAATATAATAAATAGCCCAATAGATAAGGTGTCGGACTGGCGATCGAGCGGTCGTGAGTTCGATCGCCACCCATTGTAGTATTGACGTGAACCTATTTCAGACACAAGCATATTTAGCTTAGTTGGAGGGGTTAACAAGAATATTATAAGACTCACCTCATTAAACTGGAGAGAGCTCAAAGAGCAATACTTAAAGTTACTTATAAAAAACCTTTCCGATTTCCTACTAACGCATTATATGATGAAACTCAGGTTTTGAGAGTAAGGCAATTGTTCGAACTCAATTTGCGCATAGATTTTATTACTATATGGGACCATTTTTGTATAATAACATAAACAATAAACTAAACATATACAATACTACAAAATATAAATGTAAAAAGAAATTATTGGAATGGCTAAAAAAGAAAACTTATAATGAAACTGAAGATATGCTAGTTCTTAACATATAAAATAAACAACACGCACGCACGCACGCACGCACGCACGCACGCACGCACGCACGCACGCACGCACGCACGCACGCACGCACGCACGCACGCGCGCACGCATGCACACACACACTCACAAACACACACAATGGGACGCCAAAACATCTAATGTGTTCCCGCAGCTATCCTTGAGAGCCAGTTCCAATTCTAGGTCTAGCATGCTTCTTCGACCGCATCATCACTTACCAGGTGAGATACGCACTCAAACGCTAGCCTAAAAAATATAAAAAAATAGCTAAAAGAATTCCACTTACCCTTTTTTTACTCTCCTTTTCCTTTTTCTCTTTCTTCTCGTCGTCGTCAATAGGTTTCTTATACAACTTTGGTGCGGCTGAGAGCACCACAGGTTGGGGCTTCGGTGGCGCTGGTGGTGGTGGGATGAGCTGCGGTCCAGGCAGCCCCGGGCGAAGGAATGGCATTGGCTGGGGGAAGTTGTCCTGTGAGAGGGAGAGGAGGGGTGGAGCTGGAGGGGCTGGTAGAGGGTTCCGGAGACGTTGTACCTGCAAAATGGAAATTGTGTCCATGTGCAATCCGAAATATCTAGTGGATATCTAGGTTATCTAATTATCCAGTGGAGATAGTAAGTATTAAGTCTTTCTTATGTTATTTGGCACATTAATGCCTGTTTGCACTAAACTTTGGAATTGTCTAAGATTTCAAAATATCTCAATTAAAGCATCATCGGGAATATAAATATCAAAATATATCTTGCAGATAGGCTAATGATCCTATCTGTTAGCCGGATTTGTTTATTTTGTGAAATGTTGACTAGCTTTGGCGATTCTTAAGTTTAGTGCAAACGGGCATTAGATTTTTAATTTAATGAAAATAAGTCAACAATTTAACATATTGGCAATAAACAGGGAATCGGCGATATCGGCAGGCAATCGGCCCAATGGCTAAGGCGTCTTCCTGTCGATCGATAGGTTACTGACAGACACAAGCCTATTTAGCTTAGTGGGACAGGTTACAAGACTACTAGTAAAATAAATTTAAAAAAAACATGATGTCTAATATAAATATTATTGTGTCCCAATTCAGTTCCTTATACTAGCCATTTTGCAATTTTAGACTAAACTACCCTCTTATCAAGATACTTTCATATCATGTTTTGCGAATACCCTCAAAAATCATATTGATAATTATTCAATATATTACAGTAATAATCAAAATAAGTACACTGGCTTGTTTCACAATTACTGTAAACCAGCCTGATATTTCTGTCTGCCTACTTGCCCATGGCATTACAGAGGTGTGGCAGTTTTTATATTTTAACAAAATTCTTGGGATACAGTTGGACTCTCAATGAATGATTATGTTGTCATCCTTGAGATCTGACAATGGTGAGCCTTACTAGCTCCGATAATCAAAGTGGCTGGCAAACTAAATTTCATTAAAAATGTAGAGAATGAGAAGCGTCAATAGGCCATTGGTTAAGGTGGCAGCCGGGCGATTAAGAGGTTGTGAGTTCGATCCCCACCCATTGCATTATTAATGTGAATTCACTTCAAACAAGCATATTTAGCTTACTTGGAGAGGTTAACAAGACTACTAGTAATATGCAACCCACATTGCTAGTAAACATTTATAAAAAGAAAAAAAAAAGAGTAGATTGTAGCACAGTGTTCCTAAGAGCGAGTATGTGGATGTGTGTTGAATTTGAAATAAATTGAAATGGTCAATGACTGTGTATACCGATGCTGGCACCATGATGCTGGGGGGGGGTGGAGGAGGTGGCAGGCTCGGGTACATCATGCTGGCCAGCGCTTGTTGCTGCTGCAGCTGGAACTGCAGTGGCCCCTGCTCCAAGCGTTGCTGAACTGCTCCATATGTTGCCGAGCCAATCACAGGCCTCATCATCACCACGGCCTCAGCACCGGATATCTCCGCTTCAAACCTGGGAATTGTTTCGAATTGTACCGAGTATATTGTGCCAACATACTTAATTATTTCATTTAACAGTGTGGTAGATGCTATAATAATTTATAATATTGCTTCTTATATAGTGTTACTTGTTAGCATATGTGTTTAGTTATTCTTCTGTATGATTCTCATACAGAAGAATCAATGTCGAGCTGAAACCACCAGAGGTGACATAAAAGATATGTTCCGAGAGGCAACAGCTGTCCTTGAGATCATTCTCCCATTTTAGGCATAGCGTGCCACCATCCTTGACCACATTGTCACATACTAACAGGTGAGACAGAGGTCAAATGGTAACCTTTCCGTGCATATACACTCCATAGCATGAACTCTCAATGTCTAGCTAACTGAATGCTAAATATCTCAATTTATTTAAAAGTATAAAATGGTCTCAGACTCATGTCGGAGAAAAAAATGTGTGGAACAAAAAATGGACCATTCACATTAATGCAAAATAGTGTCTAGCTCTGTGGTCTACGTGGTAATCAATACAAAATAGCAGGACATTTTTTAGTTAGATTGCATGGGCCCAGTTGGGGAGTTGGAAAAGAGTCGAGAGATTGTTACACAGGGCAAGTAGGCATACCGAGTCGAATATATTAGGTGTGGGAGAACAACTCGGCCCAGCAACTACGCTCCGCGTGAGACCACTTGACTCGCTCAGTACTCGGCCCACTTTACTTGCCCTATCGTTTATATTGGTCAAGTTCGCCTGCATTTAAATGCTCGCTACTCGACTCAGTCGCGTACTTGACTCATGTAAACTACATACATACATACAATCACGCCTTTTTCCCGCTGGGGTAAGCAGAGACTACTTCTTTCCACATGCTATGATCCTGACATACCTCCTTCGCTTCTTCCACTTTTATGAGCGTCTTCATACATGCTCGCCGGTTATAGATACTTTTGACTTGGCCTTTTTTTAAAACGTCTCCGATCTGGTCGTGATACGTTCGCCTAGGTCGGCCTCTACCAACTGGCCCATTCACACACGTCTCATAAATCTAAAAACTACTTTTTATGTAAACTACACTCTAAGTAAACTAAAAACTGGCTGTTTTGTTTTGTTCGTTTGTTACTTACCTAGACATTTCATCTTGCATCTGTTGGAATTTATTATGGTCTTCCATGGTGGAACTCGTAGCTTAACCTTAAAGCAGTCCAAAAAATTTACGTAGTAACCAGAATTTTATGTTAACTTTATCAAGTATTTTATTCCTTGATACATACAGTTTCTTGCATTTTGTAGAAGTGTTGTATTTCGCGAGAATTAAATAAAAATTTCAATAAATTCATCCAACACGAAACGAAACAATATCCTCTGACAATGGCTTTTGGTTTGGCTTGGCAGTGGCTTTAACTCGACTCGACAATGACATAAAATGACATGACATGATGACAGCACAGATTACAGATTACTTATACTCCGATCTACGGGATCACGCATAGACGCAATATAAATGGATGGTGCACTGCCGATGTTTTGACAAATTCAGTTTAATCCGTATGCTCCAACGATAGGCTTGTAATTGCTTTGTAGAACAAAACGGCACAAACGAAAGGCACCCGGGTGGGAGTGTGTCCTTGTCTAACAACCTGCTAGTGCTATATATGTTCTATAATATATGTATAGTATATATACAAGTCAAGGACTGGCGATATTTTAGATACTAATTGTATACATATTTATATTTATTTTATTGTTACTATATTTCGAATTTTCTTATAACAAAAAACACTTTTTAAAAGGTGTAACGTAACGGAGCGCCTGATGTGGATGGAACCTAAAAGGGGAAATATGAACACAGGTTATTACATTTATATTTTTACTTAAAATAACACTATAAAATGTTCACCGATTATCTTCCTTTCACTGCTCATAACCTTACATCTTCGAGACAAGTACCCCATCAAAGCCTTGAACGTCTGGCGAGATTTTTCCGTGAAAAATCGAATAATCACATCTTGATTTAATAATCAAGATGTGATTATTCGATTTTTCATACGGCTTGGCAATAGCCGCCTACCGCTATAATTAGCGGTAGGCGGCTATTGCCAAGCCGTTAAAGCTGCCACTGTGAACATCTTCACTTTTATCTTGTACATTCTCTATGCTATTGGCAAACAGCAGACACTGTAAATGTCGTCCACTTCTTTATCTTGTACCTGCGTCCACATTCTCCATTTTGCCAGCGGCATCATGTGCGGCGCTGTCTTCTCATTTTATTATTTTTCAACAATTTATTTATCATTCATTATTTTTATGGTTTTCCTGTCCTTTTTTTTCTCCCAGACTGACTTCCTTGTTTTTTCTGTTCCCATGGCAACGTGACCCGTCATAAAGAAACAAATCGTTCTAATACCAAAGAGTATTTATATGATATATGAAAATGTATGAAGGTCGTTAAAGATATGCCACAAAGGTTAAGTGTTTTTATTGGTTTTATTGGGCGAACTTTCAAAACATACTTAGACAAAATCTCAAACCTACAAACAAGACTTCTAAAACGAATAGTACCAAAAAATATAAAACAACAGTTTAGAGAAAATATCGTAGATTTATTTCAATATTGTAACGTAATACCAATACAAATAAAACTGCTCATGGTTCTCGCAATTGAACAATATGATAATAAAAGCATTCAAATTCCAGTTTGCCACAAAATACAAACTAGACAAATAACTCTAAATAAACTAAAAGTACCTAAAACTACTAATTATTATGGCAGACGAACGATTGAATTTTTAATACCCACTATCCTTAACGAAATCCCCCAAAAACTACAAGAAAAACTAAATAAAGTCAATTATAAACGTATACTTAAAAACCACTTTTACAACACGTACCACAATAACACAACACCGATGGACTTATAATAACACAATATTACGGCACCCCAACTTACAATAACAGCCTGTATAAGGTGTAAGTCGCGGAACCAGTTTGCCGACAGCGATACGCATCGTCCGCGTCGCAAGTACGAGTACGTCAGCGGTCGCCCGTGCTCGATCGAATCCGTGTAAACTACCCTTCCTAACATTTTTATCACACATCTACATCCTACATACCTACATAAATACTAAAATTACGCATATAAACAACTTGTAATAAGTTTTCATACAATTTATTAGTAAGTTAGTTAAGTCAAGTGTTATTTTGTAAAATAGCTGTATAAATAATACTTAAGTCGCGCGATCCTGAATGTGAGTGCCAGCACAAACTTATGGTTTATTGGCACAACATAAAAATGTATGTAATTATTAAGTACTTAAATAAACAAATAAAAAAAAAATGTTTAGGATTCCAAGAAACGTCTTTTGTGCTTGCGCATACGCATGTATGTATGTTCAAACGACAATAATTTATAAAGTAATAGACATACAGCCGTAAATTTTATATTGTACTAGCTGGCCCGGCGAACTTCATACCACCTAACAGACTATGAATGGCGTGTTACCTTTTAGATGAACTTAATTTAGGCTTTTATGAACGTAATACAATGAATAAAAATGATATAAGTTTAGTGATGTATTATGGCAATACAGAAATATAATAAAAATACAATAATCTTATTGTTATAGATAAGTTATAAACTTGACATTAGTTCGATTGAGTTTAATTTTAATTGTAAAAATATAATCACCAGTATTTAATTTTAATTCTGGATAAGTATACTTACTTCACGAATAACTGTCTAATAGTTTTTTGCCTTATGGATAAGACTGTATACATAAATTGGCTATCACATTCTTGCATATCTCTGTATTTACCTACATTCTGACAAAATAGAAAATTGATTAGGCATTGATTATAATTGTTTTGATTGCTTGTTAGCATACATTTCTGAACGCACGCATATTTGACAATCAACAAATATGTCATACAATTGTCATTACTGACAGTATTTGAAATTTATTAATATTTGTAAAATTTACATAACTTGAATTCACAAAAACTTGAAGAATTTTTATAGTTGACGTAGAATGGTATAGTAAATGAGAATAATTTTATTATCTATATACTTTTGAAACCATAGCGAAGTACTCGCTAGCAAGTCTAAACCGACTTCAAAATGAAATAGGTTCTTACGGTGACATTATAAGACTTCACGCACACAATTGCGCGTGTAGAAAAACGACATATGTGTAGTGTCTGTGTTATAGGTCGTTAAAACGCTGCTTTGTATGGGGATTTAGTCGAGTGTCAGGGGTGTGACAGTAGAGTATTTTATAACTCATTTGTCACGAGCAAAAAATTAACTTTGTTTAAAGTTTTTGTTTTGCAGATACGATACAGCTTATATATTTTGTAAAATGTTCACTCCCTTATTTTAAAAGTTAGGGGAGAGGGTCACAAATTTTACCACTTTAGAAGTGTATATCTTTCAAATGATTAGCTTCATGTTTATAAATTACCGACTATTATACTCACTAATAATTGTTGTCAACTGTCTCGACCTGATTAGCTTCAAATATAAACTGGCCAAGTTTAAGTTGGACTCGCACTCGTAGGGTTCCGGAACACAGTAGAGTATGTTATAATTGCGGTTGCTATATCTCAAAAACTGCTGATTATATCTCGTTCAAAGCAATTTTCGTTGAAAGTGTTTATTGAGATCTATAGCATATTTTTTTTAACTCCACTCTGTTACTAATGTTAGAGGGGGAGGGGACACATTTTACCACTTTAGAAGTGTCGTGAAGTGTGTGAAAAAATGATTTTAGGAACCTCGATGTAATGTTTAAAGACCTATCTATAGATATATTTCGCACGTATAGGTTTGATAAAAAAACATTTCTTAGTTTCTGTCCCATGAATGGGGAATCCCCTTAATCTTTTATTTTTATTATTCTTGTATAAATATCGTAAAGCGGTTTACAAAATACATCTTATCTTTCTAAGTTTCAACTGAGAAGTCCCAATAGTTTTGAAATAAAGTGGTTGTGACATACCGACGGACAGACAGACAGACATGACGAATGTACAAAAGGGTTTCATTTTTCCATTCTCCTACCACAATCATAGTGTACTGGGCTGCGTTCACAACCTACGCTCGGAGTGAAACCTGTGCAACCAAACGCTCTCACCTCTCTCTCTAACTCGGTTAGCGAATGTGACGCTCTGAGGTCTTGAACGGGATTACAGCGTTTGGTTGCATTCCGAGCGTAGGTCGTGAACGCAGCCCTGTAAGTATATGGAAAGTGGATGGAGTATTAAGTGGATGTGGCATTTAAATAACAATAATAATATGAGAAGGATAAAACTATACGATCACTAGCATGAGAGAGCGAGATGAACAAACTTTTTTTATCCTTCTCTGCGTATGTTATTTTACAAACTGGATCCAGCGCACCCATTGGCTCTCATCCGCTGCCATGTATGACCCGACCAAATTACGTTCTTAATTTTATCTTATAGTTGGCATATGTAACACGTGTTCATCATTTTAGTCGGGTTATATTCTACTAAACTACTTGTAAACTTGTCCAATAGCCAATATTGGGTCACTGGTTCGTTCGCGCACTCAAGCACAGACCGGCACACGTCTACTCTCGCTGGTGGCTCTCGTATGACTGACGTGGTGCGAACGAGACAGTGCTTGTCTGTATCAATTAGAGGGTAGATAGATAAATGCATACGTAACACCACATCCCTTCCTTATTAACAATTTTTATTTGAGTCTTGGAAAATGTAAACCATCTAGTTTTTATCGCAGTTTCTTTACTTGTCCCATTCTTCTCCTCTTACTCGCAACTGTTCAGTCCACAGCTCACAACCTCCAGGGTATTCCTCATCTTTTCCCTAGCACCAATGACAATATTATATTTTTCTAGTAATTAGTCAACTATGCGGTCATCTAAGAAAACCCTTCAAAACCCTTCCTGTTAAATAAGATGGAAAATGTGTCACTCAAAAATCTTGTTCTGTTGAAAGAGAGAGTAATCATCCAGTTTACTAATAGCTACTTCAAAACATCTCACACACTCTTCAGGTCCACGTGCACTCCAGGTAAATTATTAAATAATAGCTGCAGCTCCTACCTCCAAGGACTAGCCGCGTATAACATAAACTACCAATGTAATGGCAGTATAACGTCACCTACCAACTTAATGGCAGCATAAAATAACCTACCAATTGAATGGCAGCATAAAATAACCTACCAATTGAATGGCAGCGCAACATAACCTACCAATTTAATGGCAGCATAAAGTAACCTACCAATTGAATGGCAGCGCAACACAACCTACCAATTGAATGGCAGCTTAAAATAACCTACCAATTTAATGGCAGCACAAAAGAACCTACCAATTTAATGGCAGCACAACACAACCTACCAATTAAATGGCAGCACAAAACAACTTACCAATTTAATGGCAGCACAAAACAACCTACCAATTTAATGGCTGCATAAAACAATCTACCAATTTAATGGCAGCACAACACGACCTACCAATTTAATGGCAGCACAAAAATTTTTGGAATTCAATGTAATGAATTTCTTCCAAAATGTTTTAAATTCGATGTAACACATTTATTTCAAAATGTTTTAAATTCAATGTCATCAACTTTCTCCCAAATGTTTCAAATTCTATGTAATGAATTTCTTCCAAATTGTATTAAACAAATTTAATGAACCACTTTTCGTTGTGTATTTCCAAAATAATGGAAAACCAAATTGAAAATGAGTTTTAATTTAATGAAAATCCACGTACATTGTAACACTTTTTTTTTACCTATGTTATCGTAAGTAACATAGCATTTTCAATTTAGTGAAAATCTACAATTAAGTAAGTATTAAGGAAGTTTATTACTATACTATATACTGTACACCATCGAGCCAGATGTAGACAGTTATTTAAAATAGTTATTAAATGTATTTGGTTTAAACACTTGTCTCCGTTATATTATAACTCGTATATAATTGTCTATACTTAGGTAGGTACATAAAACCTGAAGATAATTCCGTTTTGCTATCGCAAAATCAGGTCACGAATTATATCTAATTGTTGGACACATTCTACATTAGAAACACTAAATTAGACCCTAACTTTGATCTATTAGCATAAATCTGTTATTATGTTTCTTTGAAGTGTCTCACACTTTATATTTTTGTAAATTGTTAAACACAATCCAAAATTTCATCGTACTGACGGGACTCGAACCCGCACCCCCCGGATTACACGTCCAGGTGCTCTGCCAATTAAGCCACGGTTCGATACATCGATACGACGAAATTAGTGGATTGCATTTTGTTAACCCAACTATGCATCGGTGGCGCCATCTATGACTACTTATTACGTAAGTTAATCATTCGGAAGAAATCATTACAGTTTTCAAATCCGACGAGAGATGTTGCACTGCGTAAATCAAATATTATGTTTCTTTGAAGTGTCTCACACTTTATATTTTGTAAATTGTTAAACACAATCCAAAATTTCATCGTACCGACGGGACTCGAACCCGCACCCCCCGGATTACACGTCCAGGTGCTCTGCCAATTAAGCCACGGTTCGATACATCGATACGACGAAATTAGTGGATTGCATTTTGTTAACCCAATTATGTATTGGTGGCGCCATCTATGACTACTTACGTCCACCAGTGCATAATTGGGTTAACAAAATGCAATCCACTAATTTCGTCGTATCGATGTATCGAACCGTGGCTTAATTGGCAGAGCACCTGGACGTGTAAACCGGGGGGTGCGGGTTCGAGTCCCGTCGGTACAATGAAATTTTGGATTGTGTTTAACAATTTACAAAAATATAAAGTGTGAGACACTTCAAAGAAACATAATATTTTATTTACGCAGTGCAACATCTCTCGTCGGATTTGAAAACTGTAATGATTTCTTCCGAATGATTAACTTACGTAATAAGTAGTCAGAGATGGCGCCACCAATGCATAATTGGGTTAACAAAATGCAATCCACTAATTTCGTCGTATCGATGTATCGAACCGTGGCTTAATTGGCAAATCTGTTATTATTTAATATCTATTAGAATAACTTAATTAAGTGAGCAGTGCACAGCACGGTATCTGCTTCCCATCAATGTTGGTTTTCAACCGACTCTTCCTTCCAAACAGGAGTAGGTCGTCAATTCCAACACCAAATCAATTCCGAAATCGAAACAATAAGCATACGACCGCGTCGCGCGGCCAGCGGCAATCGCACCGAACAAGACCGTGAGTGGCCCCGCGGCCGACAGGCGAACAACGCGGCAAACACATGGAGTGAGACAGGCCTGCCAAAACTGGACTACTCCAGCATCGATGCACCCACTGCGCACGAATACCAAAGCCATCCAATACAAACCACAGTAGAGGCACATTTCCGGAGATAATAAATAATGCTATGCACTACTCATTTAAGTCCAATTGACAGTACTTCTATTTACCGTACTAATTATATAATAATCTCATTAATGTCTTTTATTTCTTTAGGTTCAAATATTATAATTAATTTAAATTGCTTTCATTCAATTCGATATCGTTTTTCCGTATAGTTTTAAATTCAATATTATTGTTTATATGTATCTGTCATAACGTCATCCTTTTTTTTTCCGAGGCAGATTTCACTAAAATTGCTTAAACTATTATAAGGGCAATGATTCTCGTTTTATCTAGAATCACAGCTCACCATAGATATAACTCGTTATAGCCCCATATTATGAACATCATGTCCATAATACTCCACCGTAAAGTTATTGCCATTTTCATATCAAGTACATCCATATTTCCAATACCACAAAAAATTTAAAAATGCCTTGTAATAAACAAGATAAAAATATTCCAACCGAATCAATATACCAGCTGCAAATATCATTGCAAGCTGCATAAAAACTGTCCAATTTAAAATACTGTATTTTCCCATACACAAAATAGCCCAGTGCCTTAAAACCGGATAATACTATCTCAAGTAAATATTACTCCAAATTCAATTCA
The DNA here is from genome assembly GCA_954871355.1 of Cabera pusaria. Taxonomy (NCBI): domain Eukaryota; kingdom Metazoa; phylum Arthropoda; class Insecta; order Lepidoptera; family Geometridae; genus Cabera; species Cabera pusaria. Next base: position 23,016,812 of record OX940893.1, read on the forward strand.
AGTTTCTCAAAGTTTTTCAACTTTCAATATAATTTACTGAATCATACTAACACTACAACATATGCGACACTAACTGTGCTACCCGCATTAAACTATTTTTTTCCACGTGTACTCTGTCCAACTCAAGTCAAGCTTATCTTTAAAAACTTAACATGTATAAAAACATAACGGCTTCCAAAATATAGCCGAAATAAATTATAAATTGCAACAGCTCTAAAAATGGAGCTAATTAAATAACAGAGCTTACGTAACAATAACATCTAATAACAGTTTAAAAAAACTTAAAAGCTTCACGTATGATTTTACTCACTTCAAACAAACAAACTTGGTCTTTACACATCAACAACAGATGAAATTCAATGACAGTTACTTTAAATACTGTCCCAAATATATCGGGGTTTATTTCAATATATAGACGTACATTTTTGTTATAATATAACCTTCAAATTCGATCAGTGAATATATCAAACATAACTGTACCAAATATTCAACACATTTCATTTTACAAAGCCATCGAGTTGCCAAGTCAAACTGTCAGATATAATATCTTTTTCATAAACCATGTAACCGATACATAAACTAAACCGTAAATAACTGACCGGTACAAACCTTATTTAAAAAAAACTTCACTACACATTAATTCGTGTGTACATAGGACAAACACTTCAATTTGCCTGTTATTTTAACTTCTGTAGCTTATTTCACCCTATGTTCACTACCACTTTGTAGCTTGTTACAGCTACACTACCGCTATATACACTGCTGGTAATAAAACAGTACTATGTAAGACATACCTCACATGAACATTACGCAAATCAAAATGAAATTCAGTATCGATAGATCATGTGCCGTACCTATGTAAGCTGTACCTTACATAACGATTGCCAGTCAAACTAAACCGCGTACCAAACTACCATAATCTTTGTAGAACAACGTTTTCAGAAACTTTAAAATAAACTTGACTGTAAGCAACATAACATGGAAATAAATACCTCTTCATGGTTAGCCACAATACCTTTTACTGAATATACACCTTTCTGAATATATATCTTTTTATAAGACAAATCACATCTGCACATTTACAGCCAAAAAAAATATCTTAGCATACCTAGATGTATGACCACGGATACTATTTTAGCTATCCGCCTACACAATTGGTTACTCATCTCTGAAGGTATATTCTACATAAGAAACAAACTATCACAACGTTACTTTACTAGTGATTTCAAATTCTTTCAAAACTGTTATGGCATTTTTCATGGTAAAGCAAAGATTCAAACACTATCACTGTACACAAAGTCCTTTCAATAAAGCAAAGGAATCTCGACACTTACATATATATATCTATTGCTATTTTATTAGCATACGCTAATATTCTCTCTATATATATATACTTTCTCTATGATATGGAGTATCCATCCCTTCTAACCCCTCTATGTAGTCTGTGGAGTGTCTGTCTGTGGACACAAGTGACACAACAGTCAACAATGGACCTAATATACAGTTATCTGTGCTATGGACATAAAGTAATCTGTGGCTATGGAGTTGATGTGGATTGTGGAGTTGACTGTTGAATGAGTTTTCACTTTTCGGTTGTTTATTTTTGTTTTGTTTTGATTCGTATTTCGTAAGGATTTGGCAAGGATTATTCGTTGTTTCCAGTAACAACCAATAAAAAAGCAGCTTAATAAATAATACCATCACACATATTACATTGATCTGTGAAGTGAATACCATACCATGATTGAAGAGAATAACAACACACTATGGTGTGGCAATTTAGCTGAACAAGTGACTGAAGAACTTCTTTACGAATTGTTCTTGCAGGTATGACTGTCAGTAATGGAATAAATACACTTATATAGTTCCTAATAAAATCTTATTGTAGAGACTTGTACCTACTAGTGCTGTTTTATATACACAGGCTGGACCATTGGAGAAAGTAAGGATCGCTAGAGAAAGAGATGGTCGTCAGAAAACCTTTGCATTCATAACGTTTTGTCACGAAGTGTCTGTGCCATACGCCATCAACTTGTTCCGCGGGACGTCTTTGTTTAACAAGACACTAATGCTGCAATGCCGTGGGCGTATGCCGCTACTGCCGCCTCCCATCCGCTGCTACGGACCAGAGCCTATGGTAAATTTCAACTTGCAGCCCAAAGTAACAGAACAGTTCAACGAGATGACTAAACAGTTGAACGAGCAAGACTTGAGAAGTGTTCATATGATACGACAAAACCAAGATCACCTTGACAAACTGGCTGTAGCGAGCCTACAGGGTAACTACTGGTCGCATCGACACCATCCTTACCGAGGACCAGATATCAATGAACGATCTTCTCATTCGAGAGATGACTTCAGACCAAGAGAAATGCACCACAAAGGTGGCCATCGGAACCCTCCGACTAACAACTGGCGTGACAGAAGACATAGGAGAGGGGGCTATAATAAAAGAGACTGATGCATTCATGATTCATTTATTTTTGTTATGCTGAGACTATTGATTATTTTAAAACTCACTTTGTGTAATAGTTTATTAAAATTTATCTACTACTTGTTTGAGCTTTAACAAAACAAATGTATAGTCTACATAATTTAGTATAGTTTCAAAGAATATCTATGAGATGTATAAGCAAAATTATATTGAAGTCCTCATTGCAGTGGAAACTATGTGCAGTTTAATGAAGAGTCCCTCCTCCAAGGAAAATATTTTTGCAGATCCCTAACCCGATTCTGTATTTTTGACTGGTATCTATGCATGACATAGCCTATGACATCATACATCAGGGCTAGGGAGACAAAGTAAAATAGCAGTGATATGACCTTTTCATCCCATTCAAATATGTGAGAATGAAAGATGTAGTTCACCAGAAATGTGCCGAACAATCCTCGAATCATGAGAAACAGTATCACAAAAGCTGCATCCACTATTTGAAACATAGTAGTTTTCCCATAGCCTTCATTTTTTAGAAACCTGGAAAGAAAATATCATCATTACGATTAATTATGTAGGTCCCTTAGTACACCTTTAAGCCTCCGCTTAGCTCACATATAGGACAAATAGACTACAAACTTTTGCAATTTGAACACATAGTTATAAATATATTTAATTATGGGACTTATAGTGCTGAAACATTAAATTCTATTTAACTCGATATTTTAACAACATCAATGCAGCTTGGTTGTAACGTCGAGTTAAATAGAATTCATGTATAAATACAATAAGTCCTGTATTTTAATATTTATAACTAAATAGACTAGATATTTGTATTTGGGGCACCAACAGACTCTCGAATTTCTTGTGCAGAACTCGCGGTGTGTGACAGGCAGGCAGCAAATCATTGCTGCGAGTAATATTCCCACATACACTTGCAGTAAGTATTTGCTATGTGTGGTTAATTCATAACGTCCCCAACTAAAACGGGCAGCAATGGGGGACGTTAAGACAAATGTGCATTGTGATCAAAGCTTTACTTAACAGAAGTGTTGCTGTTTATATTTCATAAAGATTACACATAGAAAGTTTTAAAATACAGCCTGGCCTTTTGAGTCTAAATAAATTGCAAATCCGTTATAGAATAGTTGTTTATACTGACTAGTTCTAAAAATTATGCCCGAAGAACACTTTGCATTTGATTGGTGAGTCTTTGTCCGACTATGATGGACCATCACCAGTGGTCACCCATTTAGTTCTACCTAGGGATCACTAGTAGGAGTAGTAGGGCAGATTAAGGTTTAAGCCTACAGATGCAGGAAGGTAACCATGACCTTCCGTGGATGTTACCAACTGGTAACTAAAATAATCATGGTAACTACATATAACTACCAGTTATCTGGATATCATAAGATCGTTTAAAAAACTAAAGCTACCAACTTCAAATGCGGCACTATTAATTTTCAGTACCAAATTTGAGGTGTTTATCTCCATATCTCTGGAGATACCTATCAGATCTCGATGAATTACTATAGTACCACCCACAGATATATATATATACCATTGTATATATATATCTGTGATAACACCCTTGGGGTATCGCCTTCCAAAAAAAAAATAATCATCAAAATTGGTTCATAAATGACGAAGTTATCCGCGAAGAAACATATAAAAAAATATATACGGTTGAAATGAGAAAGTCAGTTAAAAGCGAAGCACGTTGTCCTATCTCATTTCGAAAGGATAGCAGGGGCCTTATTCAGTATGACAAATGAGATAACGCGTTCCTTAACGCGCCACGTCACGCTATTGAAAAATAGTATTCCTATATGCCACACGATAGGTAAATTATACAAAACGCGCACGTTACACGTCCTCATATGTCACGATATTTTGACAGCTCAAAACGCGCTCATAACCTTACCCTACCGCGTTTTAATTGGCATAGAGAATACCATAACGCGGAGATAACGTAACACGGCACGGTAAGACTTTAAAATGGTCATACTGAATAAGGCCCCAGATAATGTGTAGGTACCTACTTACTATAAATTATTATAATAGTAGTCTAGGTAGGCCCATAGACACCCTAACTAGGTTTAGGATGACGATGGGTATGGCTTTTAGTTATTTTTACCTAATTATTATTCAGTCGTGAAATACTAATGCTTTTCTATTTGAAAGTCGCAGTGTCCAATATAACAGGGCATGGAGACATATGCTGAGCAACATTTTAATTTGAAGGTAACGGGCGCAGTGACGCGCAAAATTTAGTGCAATGCTATGCGTGCTTCTGTTATAGCCAGATGACTTACTACTTACCATCGGGCGAGTGTCTTGCTTGTGCCATTACAATATCATCAACATCAACACCAATATTATAAATGCAAAAGTTAGTTTGTTTGCGATTTCTTCATAGACAAACGGCTGGACCGATTTAGCTGAAATTTTGCACAGGGATCGTCGGACTATAGGATTATTTTTAACCGACTTAAAAAAAAGAATGTTTCTCAATTCGACCATATATATATTTTTAACGCGGGCGAAGTAAATCTAGTCGCAAAATAAAAGAGTAGACTAACCACCGTGTTTGCAGCAGAGGGTTGGTAATCTCCATCATTGCCAGGTTGCATGCGAAGGTGCATCCGGAATATTCCTTGCCGAGATAGATGGTGATGGCCATTAACGAGCACACGTGATGGCTCAGTATCACCCAGTTGTCGGAGTCATGGATCAGACACCACAGGAGGTCGAATGCGAAGTAGCCCCACGACCAAAACATCAGCGCGTACTGATACGGGGATACTTTCACTGAGGAAGCGGGATTCATTTTACGTTTGGTGAATGTCAAAAATAGTGTCTAAAACTAGCCAAGTGCAAGTCGGACTCGCACTTGTAGGGTTCCGTAACACAGTTAGAGTATTTTATGGCCATAATTTTTCGCCAGCAAAAATCTAACTTTGTTTTTCATAGTGTTTGTATGAAAAACAAAGTTATATTTACGGTTTTGAAAATGCGCTACATCTCAAAAACTGCTGACTATATCTCGTTCAAACCAATTTTCGTTGAGTTTTTATTGAGATTTATAGCATACTAGCTGTTACCCGCGGCTTTGCCCGCGTTATTGTGTCTTTATGACCTTTGAGGTCTAGATCGATGATCTCTTAGCCCAAGTCACCATAGATGACCCCAAAGTCGAACTCAATATCCTCTATTGTTAAAGTCATTAATCATTTTGGTTAGGTATACGAAGTTGTGCTGTTTAATTGTTTGACTCAACACAAAAGTTCCTGAAACATTTCTTACAAAGAAATTAAGGTAAATAGCTGCGCGAGCGAACATTTTTTATGACCCTGACAGTTTTATAACCTTACAATCAAGTCACTGTTGATGACTCTTAGGTCGAACTCGATATCGTCTATTGTTAAAGGCATTAATCAATACTTGGTAAACCTAAGCAAGGTTTACCAAGTTTTGCTGTTTAAGTATTTCAGTCAGTCTAATGTATGAGGCTGTTAAAACACGCTATTATATGCTATATAGCGTTATTACTACGCAAGCGAAGCGAGCGCAATTTTTTTTTTTTGATCCTTTATGACCCTGACAGTTTTTATGACCTACTATGTCCACACCGATAACCCTAGGGTTTAACGTGATATCCACTTATTTTAAGGTAAATAATCATTATGATTATGGAAGGTTGAACAGTTTAAAATTATAAACTCGTCTTGATGCATGTGGCTATTAAAATACAAAAAATGATGAAATATTACCTACAAAGTAGATAAAACAAATGCTTGCGCGAGTGTAGCGAGCGACATCAATGCGCGAGCGAAGCGATGGTGAAAAATGTTTACTTTTTATGACCCTGACAGTTTTTATGACCTCCTAAGTCAACACCGATACCACAAAGCTTAAACTTGATATCCACTTATTTTAGGATTAATAATTATTATGATTATTGAAGGTTGTACTGTTTTAATTTATGACTCGTTTTGATGAATGTGGTTATTAATATACAAAAGTTACTGAAATATTACCAACAAAGAAGATAAAACAAATGCTTGCGCGAGCGTAGCGAGCGCTATTATTGCGCGAGCGTAGCGAGCGCGAAAATTTTTTACGACCTTTTATGACTCCGACAGCTTTTATGACCTACTAAGTCAACACCGATAACCCTAAGGTTAAACTTGATATCCACTTATTTTAAGGTTAATAATCTTTATCATTATTGAAGGTTGTACTGTTTCAATCTATGACTCGTTTTGATGCATGTGGCAATTAAAATACAAAGTTGCTGAAATTTTTTCTACAAAGAAGATATAACAAATGCTTGTGCGAGCACAGCGGGCGCTAACACAGCGCGAGCGTAGCGAGCGCGACAAATTTTTACGGATTTTTATGACCCTGACAGTTTTTATGACGTAATAAGTCAACACTGATGACACAAAGGTTAAACTTGATATCCACTTATTTTTATGTTAATAATCATTATGATTATTGATGGTTGTACTGTTTTAATTTATAAACTCGTTTTGATGCATGTGGCTGGCTATTAAAATACAAAAAATTTTGAAATATTACCTACAAAGTTAATAAAAGAAGTGCTAGCGCGAGCGCGAAATTTTTTTAATAACTTTTTATGACCCAGACATTTGTTATGACCTATTAAGTCAACATCGATGACCCTAAGGTTAAACTTAATATTTATTTTAAAGTTAATAATCATTATGATTATTGAAGGTTGTACTGTTTCAATTTATGACTCGTTTTGATGCCTGTGGCTATTAAAATACGAAACTTGCTGAAATGTTACCTGCAAAGTAGGTAAAACAAATGCTCGCGCGAGCGCAGCGAGCGCTATTGCTGCGCGAGCGAAGCGAGCGTGAAATATTTAGACGACCTTTTATGACCCTGACAGCTTTTATGACCTACTAAGTCATTACCGATAACCCTAAGGTTAAACTTGATATCCACTTATTTTAAGGTTAATAATCTTTATCGTTATTGAAGGCTGTACTATTTTAATCTATGACTCGTTTTGATGCATGTGGCTATTAAAATACAAAAGTTGCTGAAATGTTTTCTACAAAGTAGATATAAACAAATGCTCGCGCGAGCGGAGCAAGCGCTATAACTGCGCGAGCGAAGCGAGCGCGAATTTATTTACTACTTTTTAAGGCCCTGACAGTTTTAATGACCTCCTAAGTCAACACCGATAAAACAAAGGTTAAACTTCATATCCACTTATTATAAGGTTAACAACAATAATGATTATTGAAGGTTGTACTGTTTTAATTTATGACTCGTTTTGATGCATGTGGTTATTAATATATAAAATTTTCTGAAATATTACCAACAAAGATGATAAAACAAATACTTGCGCGAGCGCAGCGAGCGCTATTACTGCGCGAGCGAAGCGAGCGCGAAAATTTTTTACGACCTTTTATGACCCTGACAGCTTTTATGAGTCTCCTAAGTCCTAAGTCCTCCTAAGTCAACACCGATAAAACAAAGGTTAAACTTCATATCCACTTATTTTAAGGTTAATAATCTTTATCATTATAGAAGGTTGTACTGTTTCAATCTATGACTCGTTTTGATGCATGTGGCTATTAAAATACAAAAGTTGCTAAAATGTATTCTACAAAGTAGATATAACAAATCTTGCGCGAGCACAGTGGGTGCTATCACTGCGCGAGCGGAGCGAGCGCAAACATTTTCTATGACCCAGACAGTTTTTATTGACCTAATAAGACCAATACTGTTGACACAAAGGTTAAACTTTATATCCACTTATTTAAATGTTATTAATAATTATGATTATTGAAGGTTGTACTGTTTCAATTTATAAACTCGAAAATTTTTACGGCTTTTAATGACCCTGACAGTTTTAGTTTTGATGACCTACTAAGTCAACACCTATGACCCTAAGGTTAAATGTGGCTGTTAACTCGAATGTTTCTGAAATACTTTCCACAAAGCAGATAAAACACGTTGGGCAAGCAAAGCTATCGCGTAAATTTTGATGACTTTTAATGACCCTGACAGTTTTATGGCCTAATTAGGACACATATTAAGTTTAGTCATTATAGATGGACTTAAGGTCAAACTTTTATGATTATGCAAACTCTATGTAAAGTTAACAAAAAATAAAGGCACCCACACTTAATTGCCGAAAAAAAGTATTCCTTGCCCTTTTATGCCCTATTTAATTTCTTTGCACAAAATTTCATATGAATCGGTCAAGCCGTATGGCCGAAAAGAGGCCACACATTCACAAAATTCCATAATAAAAATCTAGACACCCGAAATTGCCAGCCAAAAAAAAGTATTTGTTGTCCTTCATGTCTTATTGACTGTCTGTGTACAAAATTTCAATTAAAAGGGTTAACCCGTTTGACCGAGAGTAGGCCACACATTTGCAAAACTGGGCACCTAGACTCGACAGTCGGAAAAAAAGTATCCGATATCCTATTCTTTCCTAGGAACTGTCTTTATACAACATTTCAGGCAAATCGGTCAAGCCGTTTATTCGATAAGAGGTCTTATATTTACAAAATTCAATTTAAAATATCTGGATCCCCTGACTCGACAGCCACAAAAAAAGTATCCTATATCCTATTCTGCCTTATGACATGTATTCATACAAAATTTCAGTCAAATCGATCAAGCCGTTTTTCGAGAAGAAGTCTTATATTTACAAAATTCAGTTAAAAATATTTGGACCCCCTGACTCGACAGCCAGAAAAAAAGTGTCCCTATGAACTGTCTATATACAACATTTCAGGCAAATCGGTCAAGCCGTTTATTCGAGAAAAGGTTTTATATTTACAAAATTAAATTTAAAATATCTGGACCCCCTGACTCGACAGCCAGAAAAAAAGTATCCATAATCCTATTCTGCTTTAAGACATGTATTCATACTAAAGTTCAGGCAAATCGGTTAAGCCGTTTATTCGAGAAGAGGTTATATATTTAAAAAATTCAATTTAAAATATCCGGACCCCTGACTCGACAGCCAGAAAAAGGTATCCTATATCCTATTTAGCCCTATGACATGTATTCATACAAGATTTCAGGCAAATCGGTCTAGCCGTTTAATCGAGAAGAAGTCTTATATTTACAAAATTCAGTTAAAAATATTTGGACCCCCTGACTCGATAGCCAGAAAAAAAGTGTCCTATAACTTATTCTACCCTATGAACTGTCTATATACAACATTTCAGGCAAATCGGTCAAGCCGTTTATTTGAGAAAAGGTTTTATATTTACAAAATTCAATTTAAAATATCTGGACCCCCTGACTCGACAGCCAGAAAAAAAGTATCCTTAATCCTATTCTGCTCTAAGACATGTATTCATACTAAATTTCAGGAAAATCGGTTAAGCCGTTTATTTGAGAAGAAGTCTTATGTTTACAAAATTCAATTGAAAATATTTGGACCTCCTGACTCGACAGCCAGAAAAAACGTATCCTATATCTTATTCTACCCTATGAACTGTCTATATACAACATTTCAGGCAAATCGGTCAAGCCGTTTATTCAAGGATAGGTTTTATATTTACAAAATTCAATTAAAAATATCTGGACCCCTTGACTCGACAGCCAGAAAAAAAGTATCCTATGTCCTATTCTGCCCTATGACTTGTATTCATACAAAATTTCAGGCAAATCGGTCAAGCCATTTATTCGAGAAGAAGTCTCATATTTACAAAATTCAATTAAAAATATCTGGACCCCCTGACTCGATAGCCAAAAAAAAAGTATCCTATATCCTATTCTGCCCTATGTACTATCTTTGTACAAAATTTAAGCCAAATCCGTCAAGCCGTTTGACCGTGAAGAAGTCCCAAACAAACAAACAAACAAACAAATAAACAAACTGACTTTCGCATTTATAATATTGGTGTTGATGATTGGTGTTGATATTTTATTTAGATTTTTCACTCCCTTATTTTTAAAGTTAAAGGGGGGACACACATTTTACCACTTTAGAGGTATCTTTCAAACAATTGACTTTGGAAATAAAAATAGTTTTAGGAACCTCAATGTCATTTTTAAAGACCTATCTTTGGACACTCCGCACGTATAGGTTTGATGAAATTTTTTTTTTTAGTTTCAGTTCATCCTATTGGGAGCCTCCCCTTAATCTTTTATTTTTGTATAAAAATCGTAAAGCGGTTTACAGAATACATCTACCTACCAAGTTTTAATTGTGTAGTCCTAATAGTTATGGAATAAAATGGCTGTGAAATACGGACGGACAGACAGACATGACGAATCTATGAGGGTTCTGTTTTTGCCATTCGGCCACGGAACCCTAAAACGTGATTTTTGGGTGGTGATAAATGGGTGACTTACCGGCGGGCGTATCCACAGAAATTGGTTTTACTCTGTTTGTTGGGCGCACCACTGCATGAGTTCCTAACCGAAATCACCGTAAAGTGGGAAAAAGTATGTAATGGCAAATAAATAAAAGCAAACCTATCCTATTATCATGAAAGGCGATTAGGTATAGATAGGTATACCAATAAGTAGTTCATTGTATGTTTTACTGAATGGTACAATAAAGGCGTCACACTATTTAGTAAATTGGTGAGTCCCAGGCAGGCGTGCTAAGTAAACTAGCTAGGTACGACTTATACACGGCATATACTTAAAGATTATGTAAGAGGGGGGTAAATGTTAGTCCAGTCTTACAACCAATCCCTGAGTGGTTCTGAATGAGTGTGAGTGTGACTACTTGTGAAATGCTTCGGGCGTGACTCGGATTCGGAATCCTACCGAACAAAGTGATATCGCCAATCGGTCCGCCTTGTTCCGACATGATATTCGGTGCCAACCCGTTTTAATGACGTGTTGAGACTGTGGATCGGACATTTGGATGTCCAAGCTTCGTCTTACTGCTGCCGTCTTCCAATACCAGATGATACCATCTAATGCATAATGGTCAAATGCTTGTATGTTTGCAATAATCATTCCTTATAGATATAAGATTGATCGATCGATCAGTGTGAGGCTGGACGCGTCGGCGAGCGCCCCTCACTCGAGATCTTGATTATGGCCTCCGGATAAGGCCGAAACCCATATCGAGAAAAACCGACTTCACATGCCGCGATAGTCAAAGTACTGGCTAGTTATAATCACGTCATCTAAGTATACTAAGTCGCTTATATTGTTTATCTCCATATCTCCGGAGATAATAGTCGTAGCTCGATAAAATTTGAATGTGACCAAACAGGAAGCTTAATCTCTCAAATAAAAAAAAAATTCAAATCGGTTAAGATTTGACGGAGTTCTGAGGTAACAAAAGAAAAGAAAAAGATAAGTCGAATTGAAAACATCCTCCTTTTTTGTGAAGTCGGTTAATGAAATAAAATTAATCGCGTATAGGTAAGTCACGTTAAATTCCCGATCTATATTCTATAAGTTTAAAATGAACGTAAGTTTTTATAACATCCTTTTTCAACCGACTTCCAAAAAGAAGGAGGTTCTCAATTCGTCTGTATGTATTTTTTTGTGTGTACGTTATGTGATTACGCCGTCAATTGTGAACCGATTCGAATGATTCTTTTTGTAATCGGTAGGGTACGTTTCCGAGGTGGTCTCATAGTAATTTCATCGAGATCTGATTAGTATCTCCAGAGATATGACGATAAACGTCTCCAACTTTCTACTGAAATTGACTCGTGGGGCATTGAAGTCGGTTGTTTTAGTTTTTAACAATCATAATTTTTTTTTTTTATATGTATATGTTACGCGTCTACTCCGTCAATTGTGATCCGATTCGAATTATTTTTTTGTAATCGGTAGGGTACGTTTCCGAGGTGGTCCCATTGTAATTTCATCGAGATCTGATAATTGTCTCCAGATATGACGATAAACGTCTCAAACTTGCTACTGAAATTGATTTGCAGGGCATGGAAGTAGTTTTTAAACTTAATCTTAATTATTACTGTAATGTGATAAGTGATGAGTCGAGTATAAGTAAACGCAACCAAAGAAACTCGTACTCAGATGCACAGATCTTTCAGAAAGGTCTAAGCTCAGCTGAGATAGTTGTCAATCGCTTCAAAATAAAAAATAAATAAATACGAGTAGTTACCTACTGACAAAAAAGAATATGTGAAGATTGAGCTCAGTGGCGTACCTATCTTGCGAGAGGCCTATATGTCCAGCTGTGGATTAATACCGACCGATGAAAATGATGATGAAGACAAATCAAACTCAGAATACAGAATAAACCAGAAGGCTTTTAAGTTTTCATGGTCACTGACATTATTATTAATAATAATTTCGGGATATTTACCATGTTTTTCTTTTGTTTTGAGTTTCCGATATTTCGGTGCTGTTACAAGCGCCATGTACACGGATGAACTGAAGATTGCGGGTGAAGAGGGTATCACGAGCAAACAAAGCGCTACTCTACCCGCTTTTTTACTCGTTTCGGTCGTTCGGTGCCCCTACCATTTGTTATCGATGAAACTCGTTGACGACACACAAAACTCACAGTATCTTCACGCTTCTTGTTGTGGACTACATATTTTGTATGAGGCTGACACAGACCTACCACTGGACGCCAGACATTCGACAGTTTGAACCCATCCTCACGATTGAAATTTTTGAATTTAGTTATTTCAATCGCTTCTCTAACCAATCTTGGTATGTAGTGGCGTTCCGTCGAAAGTATCTGAGGGTTGTGTAACTCAATCCAGTGGTTGGTGCCAGAGTCCAATAGGTGTTCCGCGATCGCAGATTTATGTGAGTCATTGTCTCTGACTGCCTTAATGTGCTCCTTTACCCGGCATGCAACGGTGCGTTTCGTTTGGCCTATATAGGAGCTCCCACAGCTGCAACTGATCTTGTAGACCCTCGGTTTTTCTAAAGGAAACACGTCCTTTGGTGTACGTAAGAAATGAGCCAGTTTCTTCCAAGGAGTAAAGATGGTCTTTACTGAATATTTTTGCAGTATATTAGCAACTTTATCTGTAACTCCTTTTACGTACGGTAGGTATGCCGGCTGTCGTTCTGCCCTATGGTGGATCTCACGTTGGCGTGTGTGTCTGGGTGGTAGAATCTTGCCTTTGTACCCGTTTCTCTGTAGCACGCTACTCACATGTCGTAGTTCTTCTTGTAAATGTTCCTCATCACATAAATAATATGCGCGGTCAGTGAGAGTAGTTACCACAGAGTTCAGGTGACGCGGGTGATGATACGAGTTAGCATTTAGGTAGCGGTCAGTGTGAGTCGCTTTTCTGTAAACAGAGTGGCTGACGGAACCGTCTTCTCTTATTTTAATATTTACATTTAGGAAAGCAATATTTCTGTCTCTTTCCATTTCGTAAGTAAAATTCATTTTACTATGGATAGTGTTTAAATGTGCCAAGTAAATTTGTACCGCCTTTTCATCCCCTTCGATTATACCAAAAATGTCATCAACGTAACTTTTCCATAGTTTAATGGAGTACGGCGCAGTTTCGATGGCTTGGTTTTCAAAATACTCCATCCATAAATTTGCAACGACTGGAGCTACCGGGCTGCCCATTGCCACTCCGTCTATTTGGATGTAGTATTCGCCTTGGTACAAGAAGTAACTCGTAGATAGGCAATGATGAACGAGATTGGCGTACTCAATAGGGAATCCATATTTCTGAATTTTACTTTTAATTACCTCCAAACAATCAAGAATAGGTACGTTTGTGAAAAGTGACTCCACGTCAAAACTGACCATGACGTCATTTTTACCTATCTCGACTTCTTTTAGGATATCCACAAAATGGCGAGAGTCTTTCACAAACGATGCGGTGCCTCCTGTCATTGGTTGTAATACTTTGGCGACATGTTTGGCTAGCTCATAAGTCGGTGAATCGATTGAAGTGCAGTGCCATGATGACAAGTGATGATTTTGACAACTGTGATCGGATAACATATCTACAAGCACAACTTTCGCGTGAGTTAAGTGCCCTAAAATTGCAAAGTAAGTTCGATAGGTTATTAAACACCCAGAAACTTGATGTCCCCTACCACGAAAACTCACTGAACTCGCGTACAATTGTCAATTTATCGGATAAAGTGTTGAGTGACACTGCACTCAATGTTTTAGAGAAGGGTTTGAATTTCGCTCCAACACCTAGTCGCATTCCTTATGAAAAAGTTATAGGTACCATAGAGGAAGTGATCAGTCGTAACAAAATACCTATGGCTGATGCCGAGATTCTCAGACAATGTCGCGGTTACGTTACGTCACTCCAAAATACCTGATAAAGATAAAGATAAAGATATTTTATTTGTTCAAAACATGCGTTATACACATACACAAACATTGCATGCAGTATGGCCTTAAACATAGAAATAGCTCGTCATGTTTTGCCCACATGGGCGTACAAATGAGACGCGTGACGCTGCTGAACATTGTTAAATTCATGTTACATTTTTATAAAAAGATTAAATAAATTAAAATTAATAGTACCAAAAATTAAGAACAAAAATTAGAACAAGTGAATATGTCAAAATAATGTCAAAATAGTTATTAATAAATGACAGCACGGTTAAAATTTGTCATTTAAAAAGTCGTCAATAGAATAATAGCATTTCTTAACTAGCATTTTCTTCAGATGGTTTTTGAACAATACATTGTCGAGTTCTTTTATAGATTTGGGAATTTTATTGAATATTGTAGGAGCCATTCCCATAATGCTCTTGCGCAAAAGTTGGGTTTTACCTTTTACAATGCGGATCGTGTCGTTACGTCTATTTCGAGTAACAGTTGCAGACAATTTTGGAAAAAGATTTTGATTATATTTTACAAAAAGCGCTGTTTCTAATATATACAGAGACGGGAGTGTAAAGATTCTATGGTCTGTGAAATATGGCTTACAGCTAACTTGAGCGTGCAGGTTGAACATAAACAGAACGTTACCGCTACTGAACTTGCTGCTTTAAAAGACCTGCGCAGGGATGAGGACATATTAATATTAAAGGCAGACAAAGGTAATGCGACAGTTGTCATAAACACCGCAGAGTATCACAACAAAATACAAAATCTACTTAGTGATAACCAGACATATAAAAAAGTGAATTACAACCCCACGGCAAGAACGAATCGCGCAACTCTTAAGCTTATTAAGGAAAGTCAAGAGGCAATCGGTGAGGATATAACAAAATACCTACTGAGACCTCGAAACGTTCAACCACCAAAACTTTACGGTCTCCCCAAAGTTCACAAGTCAAATGTTCCTTTAAGGCCGATTGTTAGTCAAATCGATTCACCGACTTATGAGCTAGCCAAACATGTCGCCAAAGTATTACAACCAATGACAGGAGGCACCGCATCGTTTGTGAAAGACTCTCGCCATTTTGTGGATATCCTAAAAGAAGTCGAGATAGGTAAAAATGACGTCATGGTCAGTTTTGACGTGGAGTCACTTTTCACAAACGTACCTATTCTTGATTGTTTGGAGGTAATTAAAAGTAAAATTCAGAAATATGGATTCCCTATTGAGTACGCCAATCTCGTTCATCATTGCCTATCTACGAGTTACTTCTTGTACCAAGGCGAATACTACATCCAAATAGACGGAGTGGCAATGGGCAGCCCGGTAGCTCCAGTCGTTTCAAATTTATGGATGGAGTATTTTGAAAACCAAGCCATCGAAACTGCGCCGTACTCCATTAAACTATGGAAAAGTTACGTTGATGACATTTTTGGTATAATCGAAGGGGATGAAAAGGCGGTACAAATTTACTTGGCACATTTAAACACTATCCATAGTAAAATGAATTTTACTTACGAAATGGAAAGAGACAGAAATATTGCTTTCCTAAATGTAAATATTAAAATAAGAGAAGACGGTTCCGTCAGCCACTCTGTTTACAGAAAAGCGACTCACACTGACCGCTACCTAAATGCTAACTCGTATCATCACCCGCGTCACCTGAACTCTGTGGTAACTACTCTCACTGACCGCGCATATTATTTATGTGATGAGGAACATTTACAAGAAGAACTACGACATGTGAGTAGCGTGCTACAGAGAAACGGGTACAAAGGCAAGATTCTACCACCCAGACACACACGCCAACGTGAGATCCACCATAGGGCAGAACGACAGCCGGCATACCTACCGTACGTAAAAGGAGTTACAGATAAAGTTGCTAATATACTGCAAAAATATTCAGTAAAGACCATCTTTACTCCTTGGAAGAAACTGGCTCATTTCTTACGTACACCAAAGGACGTGTTTCCTTTAGAAAAACCGGGGGTCTACAAGATCAGTTGCAGCTGTGGGAGCTCCTATATAGGCCAAACGAAACGCACCGTTGCATGCCGGGTAAAGGAGCACATTAAGGCAGTCAGAGACAATGACTCACATAAATCTGCGATCGCGGAACACCTATTGGACTCTGGCACCAACCACTGGATTGAGTTACACAACCCTCAGATACTTTCGACGGAACGCCACTACATACCAAGATTGGTTAGAGAAGCGATTGAAATAACTAAATTCAAAAATTTCAATCGTGAGGATGGGTTCAAACTGTCGAATGTCTGGCGTCCAGTGGTAGGTCTGTGTCAGCCTCATACAAAATATGTAGTCCACAACAAGAAGCGTGAAGATACTGTGAGTTTTGTGTGTCGTCAACGAGTTTCATCGATAACAAATGGTAGGGGCACCGAACGACCGAAACGAGTAAAAAAGCGGGTAGATCGCTTTGTTTGCTCGTGATACCCTCTTCACCCGCAATCTTCAGTTCGTCCGTGAACATGGCGCTTGTAACAGCACCGAAATATCGAAAACTCAAAACAAAAGAAAAACATGGTAAATATCCCGAAATTAATATTAATAATAAAACCAGAAGGCGTCAACTTACCTAAAAATAAAGCTAAACCTACCCTTAAATAGTGTAGTTTCACGCGTCACTCTATGAACATCGTAGATAACGTGTAATGAGATAATGGCTTTATACCATTTTGTGCCGTTCGTACTTTCAAAACTGCTAGCTAGCTTAGCGAGCAGATTTTCGCATGTTTTTGGACACAGAGCGTCGTTTGAAATTAGCTTGGCGCAGTTTCTGGTTTTTTTTCTGTATTCTGAGAGATAAAACTAACTTTTCAAGCGTTCTGGCGTCAAGGTCATGAGCCCACATTGCGAGAGGCCTACGATAGTGGCCACGCTTCCATGAAGTAGGGTGATCAAACGAGAGCCCCACTCAGGTTTCCTGTTAGGTACAGTCACCATACTGTGGATGTACAGTCCAGACCAAAACAGGAACGAAGATAACTTCACGAGGGACTTCGTGGAGAGTTCTTGAACGTTAGCCATTCAGTTTTTTTGGAAATGTTATAAAGATAATTGGTAGATGAAGGGGTACGTAATTTTAGGTCCGTGGTTTTGAAATCATGTTGTGGGTTTTAACCTTCACTCAAGAAATACATTATTTATTCATTTCACTCTTTGTAGGTAGTTGTTATTGTTTGGTCGTACGTAGGTCGTCGTAGGTAGTTGACATTTGACATTATTTGATTTGTCAAATCCATGGAGAATCATCCTCCATGGTCAAATCCATGCAAAATCACAGATATAAAAGTATACCTACTTACGATATTATTTGACCCCTGTCACAAGAGGAATATTAACATACTAGCAGCCCGACCCGGCTTCGCACGGGTAGAACATATATGCCTACAAAATTTGCATCAGTTAGTTGCATCGAATATAAAATATTAACATATTTAACAATCATCGTCATATTTCAACCAATTTACACAAAACCTTAACGAATTATGCACCTAAACCTTCCTCATAAACACTCTGGCTATTGGTGAAAACCGCAGGATAATCCGTTCAGTAGCTATTGAGATTATTGCAAACAGACAGACAGACGCAGTGATGGACTTTGTTTTATAATTCTTACGTAGTGATATTGGACGGCCCTTTGGCGTAAAGGATTGTTACCCTGATTCTGACCCGACGGTCGTTGGTTCTAATCCTAGCTATATACCTACCAATGAAAGTTTTATGTGCATTCATGAATCATGAGTTTTCGTACAGTGGTAGGTAGTGGGATCATTAAATCTACCAAAAAGTAGCTTACTTACTATCAAGGAGAACATCTGCCGCCGTAACCTTACGCGTTCCCCGACGCAAAATGTAGGGGTAATATACGTTTTACGTGTGTATCTGTGTGTCTGTCTGTAGCATCTTAGCACCTAACAGGGTGAACTGATTTTGTTTTTATCATTGATCGTTTTTTTTTGTTAGATAGATGTCTTCATCGAGAGTTTTCTTAGATAGTAACTATGACCTAATCTGTGGTTTCACTGCAAATATTTTATTAATTTTGCGATGCGTGTATGTGAAATTCGTGATATCTTCTAGAGTTTTCATTTGAATTATATACTGTAAAGGACAATTTTAATCTAGAATATGTGGCCAAGCTAATTAACGTAATTATTTGGATAAGGATTAATACTATATACTTGAAAATAGCCTTGGAAGTTATGTGATATTTTTTAACAAAAATTTTAAGATTAAAATGGTTACTGTGAATCAACCTTAAGAGATAGACATATGCTGTCGCGGACTTGTTTTTAGGTCTTATTAAGTTGTACAACTTTTGCATAGAAAATATTCTTCTATCTATTTTCAATTAAGCAGCGTTCGTAAGAAACCTATTTTTTCGACCGTTTTATTGCCGACTTAGGTTGCAAATTAGGTCTCCACGAATGTACCTTTGATTTAAACGGGATAATATATAGCCTATTTTCATTCCGAAAGTCCAGTCTATGTATTAGTGAAAGAATTTTTAAAATCGGTTCAGTAGTTTTTGAGCCAAATCAATACAAACATACAAAAATACTAATGTTCTCTCTTTATAATATTAGTATATATTGACTTTTTTTTCTTTTTTTTTTTCCCCTATCATGGGATTTTGGCTCCGCACGTTTGATGCATTTGCCGGAGTCTCGTTTTAATCTTGCTTGATAACTTGTGCATTGTTATAGTTATGTATTTTGTACACAAAAGCGGAGAAACGTTTAACGCGAAAAGTGTAAAAATCTAGTTAACGGAATTTGGAAAAGTTGTTCTATAGATAGTAAAATGGATCAGTACATAAAAGTTAAGGAAAAATTGAGATATATTACAATATTTACAATATACACATTTAAATTCACAACATTATATGTTACACACACTAAAATCATATTTACAATTTTATAGTAGTCATGACAAACAATAAGATCGGACAAAGTTCTATATAAATTATGGATTCATACAAGTACAAGGAAAAGCTTTGATGATTGAGATATCAGTATGTCGTAAAAGGAGCTACGGTCAAATTTGGAGCAAGCAGAAAATAAGATCCCCATAGTCAAATTTATAAAGTTGGTAAATACATAAAGGAGAAAGGGATAGTATTTCTGATGAGTAAGGCAGCACCGCTGTACCCATTCAATCCATCATCCCTTCCCTTAAAGAAAAAATTCGTCGATTTTTAAAGCGGAGCCTGTTAAGCAGGTC